>OX328124.1:74005488-74750488 GCA_946811695.1 Gonocerus acuteangulatus | reverse complement strand
TGGATATATTCTTACTTTAAGTAATGCTTTTCTTTTTAAATAATTTATAGGATTTGAACCTCGTTTAAATAATCTGAAGTAATTTACCTGGAGGATGCAAATCCCTTGGATAAAAAAAGAAGAACATTCTGCAGTTAGTGGCACAATTCTGCAACTTGATCCGCATTGGGCTTGATCCGTTAGGACAGGGTATAAGCAGCTTGAGAACTTTTCCAATAAGGAAGTTATTGAAAAAGTTTAAATTTAATCCTTCAAGTCGGATCGAATATCTCTTCTTGACTCCATTTCTTCTCCAATACTCGATTTTTTTTCATTTTACTGACCAAAGAAAGAAGTTTTTAACCGTAGGTTAATTAGGAGAAATGAACTATATGGTCAATAGATAAGTACATTAACTTTCTTTTAAATACATATATTTTAACACTTTCGGAAGGAATGTAGCTATTGTGGTTGTACTCATAGCAGAGTTTTTGAAAAATGTCTTCAAATCTTCTTCGATCCTACCTACTAGATACCGGAAAGGACGATAGCGGCCGTAGTTTTTGTTTTGACACCACGAACCTTGATATATATCATTCCTAAAGCAAAAGATTGTACGAATTCGTTAACCAGCTAAATCGGTCCATCCGGAGACTGATTACTCCGAACCCAAAGTACTAATTTGCCCATACTTGCCTCATTTTTTGTTAAATTGCAACGAATTGGTATAAGGCAGAAGTATCTAAAGACGCGTCGGAAAAGTAAACTAAATTGGTCCGTGAGAAGGATGGTTTACTCCGTAACGAAATTATTCATTTCGCCGTACCGGCCGTTATTTGTACAATGAGGAACAGTTTTTGTAAAAATCGAAATAGGTCCTTTAAAAGTTTGGGTTTTCTCAGAAAAAAATATTAAATTAAAATTATCATGAAGATTAGATAGTTAGCCGTCGAGGTGATAAGCAAACAGGGAATAGTTGGGATTCGGCTAAAAAAACCTCAATACGATTTTTGTAAAACATCTTCATTCAGGACGTTTCGTTTACTCTTTGGTAGCCTTCGTCAGCAATGAAAATGCCGGGAGGCAGAGGAAGACCAAAGTTAACACTTAAGTAACCATAGTGGAAGTATATAAGAAAACTGAGAGAGTTTTTTTTTTTTAGCCGAATCCCAGCTATTCCCGGTTTGCTTAAATTAAAATTAGTAATTGAGTCACTTGTTCATTAAAAATATTAAAAAAAGTTATTTCGAGGTTATTATTACAGGGTGTTCAAAACTCGATTGACACCCCATTTTTCCTCACAATTTTTGAAATTTAAAAACGAAACTTGGTTGGTCTTAACGTGGTCGAGTGAACTTTCATTGGACCTAATGCACGACCTCTCAACTTTCTCCAGTTCTGCTCCAGAGACCCTAACTCTGGAATCTCAAATGGAAAGGGGATATTATAAAGACAGATTATTGTAGAAAATTGAATTTTATGTCGATTTTATATCTGTCATTTTTTCGCTAATGCGCACCAATGAGTAACAAATTGCCAAAAACCGATAAAACCCTTGTTTTTCGTCACTTTTCTGACAATAACGTAGAAAGTATGCCCTTAATAAAAAAAATAGTTCATATAAACGTTGTAGAGGATTAAATTTGCTTCATAATAAGTACCTTTAAATGCCTAAAATGTTAATAGGAATGGAGCAAAATACACTTTTTGTTTTCAGAAAAGTGTATTATCAACGTGACCTACGCTTCATTAAAACTTAATAAACATTTCCTAAACCATTTTTGCTCCACCTAGTTTTGGATTTAAGAACGTTTGAAGAAAAAAATCAAATTCAATTACTTTATAAAGGGATTAAAAAAAATAAAATATTAAATTTAAATGAATAGAACTCACCTAATGATTAGAATTTTTGTGTTGGACGATTTTTTTTTTTTTTTTTTTTTTTTTTTTTTTTTTTTTTTTTTTTTTTTTTTTTTTTTTTTTTTTTTTTTGTACGGTGTCTTGACATCTAGGCCATTAGTGTCGACATCCAGGGTGCAGCGAGGAATTTTCCCAACGAGCCGTGGGATAGGAAAATTCCTGCCGCCGCACAATGGGGCCAAACTACTTTTCGAGTTTAAAAAAAGGCTACAGCCTCCAAATCTTAACCGATATGAATGCATTTAAAAAAAAAAAAAAAAAAAATGAAAGCTAATAAAATTTAGAACAACTTTTTCAGACCAGATTTTTGTTTCCCCTGTTTATTAAATTACGTGTAAATAATTCATAAACTTTTACAATCAAATATAAAATAATATTTTTTTTTCATTTAACTTAATATCAGCACTGATATCGTTGAAATTAAACATTCAAACCCTACTGTGCGGCGGCTGGAATTTTCTTATCCCTTAGCTCGTTGGGAAAATTCCTCGCTGCACCCTGGATGTCGGCACTACTAGCCTAGATGTCAAGGTGCCGTAAAAAAAAAAAAAAATAAATAAATAAATAAAATCGCCCAACACAAGAATAATTACTAAAAAATTCTAATCATTAGGTGAGTTCTGTTGCTTTAAAATTATTATATTAATGCCTTTATAAAGTAATTGAATTTGATTTTTTCTGCAAACGTTCTTAAATCCAAAACTAGGTGGAGCAAAAATGGTTTAGGAAATGTTTATTAAGTTTTAATGAAGCGTAGGTCACGTTGATAATACACTTTTCTGAAAACAAAAAGTGTATTTTGCTCCATTCCTGTTAACATTTTAGGCATTTAAAGGTACTTTTTATAAAGCAAATTTAATCCTCTACAACGTTTATATCGACTACTTTTTTCATAACGGGCATACTTTCAACGTTATTGGCAGAAAAGTGACGAAAAACAAGGGTTTTATCGGTTTTTGGCAATTTGTTACTCATTGGTGCGATTTAGCGAAAAAATCGACATAAAATTCAGTTTTCTACAATAATCTGTCTTTATAATATCCCCTTTCCATTTGAGGTCGTGCATTCGGTCCAATGAAAGTTCACTCGACCACGTTAAGACCCACCAAGTTTCGTTTTTAAATTTCAAAAATTGTGGGGAAAAAAGGGGGGTATCAATCGAGTTTTGAACACCCTGTATATTGCGATTATAATTATCGATTATTATATTGGTTAGGTGTGAGTGTAGCTATCACTACCCACCTTTAGACAACATTGTATTGAGATAAACCGATAAATTGTTTTATTTTCAGTTTTGTATCTCTGGTCACGTCTTTGTCAGTTATTTTTGTTGTACGTCACTTGTCATATGCTTTACAAAGTAATAATTAAATATTTCTCATACATATGTGATCGATGAACCTGAGGATTACCAAGACCTCATTGAATAAAACTACATTTTTAGTAAATATATAAAGAACGCCTCCTTTAATGTTTGGGATTAATAGCTGTTGTAAGGTGAATCACTAGCCCAGGAAAGGGATTTCATGAAGCTAGTTTATGGACCGATGCTTGTTAAAAAGAAATGACGGAGGTATTATCGATCCAAGAATAACACCATGAGTAGACAGGCCTCTTTGAAAGAGGAGTCTCGAGGTTTATAAATAGTAGCACATGTTGTGATATACCCTCCTCAGATGTAGGGGCGCGTGGTAGAGCGTGTCTCCGGGAAGAAACACTCCATGCCCCGTGTAATGAGTCCAGGCGTGGTTGTCCGTTCACATCCTACAAGGGGTTCATGATCTCTGGAGGTTGTCTTCTTCTTGTCGGCCCTCCGATTTAACATGATTAGCTTTGTTCGACTACTTCAAGGAACGGCTTCCGATTAAAGAGTGTTTAAGCTTCTTCCTGATTCATTAAAATGGAACGCTAAATGCTTTGTAAGGTCTCGGGTGCGATGATGGTATAAGCGAAAATATCAGAGTAACGTCGCTCAAATTAATGTTAAGCTGGTGTGCAGTAGGAATCGCTTGGCCCAGAAATTACCATTATTCTCGTCGCTCATTCCAGACATTATATTTCTACAAAAAAAAAAAAAAAAAAAAAAAAAAAAAAAAAAAAAAAAAAAAGGCTACCTACAGCCCCTAAATCTTTTTTTTTTTTTTTTTTTTTTTTTTTTTTTTTTTTTTTTTTTTTTTTTTTTTTTTTTTTTTTAAAATGAAAGCTAATATAATTTCGAACAACTTCGTCAATTCACATTTATGGTTTTTGTTTCCTTTCTTTATTAAATTACGTGGAAAGATGTTTATAACCTTCCAATGCCTGTAACCTTCTTTGTGTATTTAGAAATCACCACAATATATTGGCTCCCAGGACATGAGGACATAGGAAAAAGCAGTCAAGCTGACGTACTGGCTCGGACAGCTACAAGACAAAACCGACAGGACATAGACAAAGTTACATTACAAGACCTGCAAATCGAAGTAAGAAGGTTTATTACAGAAAAGTGGCAGAAATCTTGGCACATGACGACAGAAAACAAACTTCGCGAAATAAAACAGACGGTAGGTGAATGGCCTTCAAGCAAAAGGGATAATAGAAGAGACGAAGTGATATTATGCCGCTTAAGAATTGGCCATTCCCGACTGACACACTCTTATCTCATGACAAGACAGGACAGACCGACATGTACACAGTGTAACACACCGCTGACTATAAAGCACATACTTACTGAATGTTTACAGCGACAAAACTATGACTTACCTTACAATATGACTGAATTACTCGGCGATGGAAGCAAATATATAGATAACATACTGAACTACCTCAACAAGACCAACCTCCTAAACAAATTATAATTATAATTAAACATGAACAAATTATAACAGGACATACACACATATATGTGTATGTATTTTATTTGTCTTAAAATGTTAAAACTATACAGCCGTACTATACTAAAATCTTACATTTGACAATATAAAACTAACAGGAGTGTGAAACCTCCTTTAACCAACTTAATTGATTATGTGTATAAACTTTATGCATTATTATAATATTGATTTTTCATATATTCAAGTATATTGTAATATTGTATTCTCTTATAAATAGATGTGTATATAAATTTCAATTTGTATATTTGGCCAAAAATGTGTAAAATAAGATTGTATTTAATTAGATGTATTTAATTAGTTGTACTGAATTAGATGTAATTTTCGTATGTATATTATATATGTAATTTTTGTTCTGAGCGAGTCGCCTTAGTTGCGGTCGCTCATAAATAAATAAATAAATGTATTTACTAATAAAAGAGTAATTTGGATGATAGTGAATGTGAGCTTTTAATTTCGAAAGTACAAAGTATGGAATGACAGACACAGTAATTTTAAAAATAAAATCATAACCAAGAAACTATGAGAAGAGGTTGGAAACGCATTAAAAATGCAAGATAAGATATTTTTATTAACTAAATAATTTGTAGTAATAATAAACGGACGTTACAATTTAATAAATATTAACTAAACATTAAAATTTTAATGTTTTTAATTAATATTTTAATTAAAAAACATATATTGGGGTTATGCAATGACGGAGACTAAAGGAAATTATCGCCCAGCCGCTCTTTACCGTAGCCAGTGCCACTCTTCTGCTAAACGCTCGGTCGCTCATCGCTCTTACGTAGTCGCTCGTACGTCGTTCACTCGTTGAAAAGGGATTGCTTTTCATCCGTGCAGTTCCTAATATTAATCTGATGGAATCCTGTTAGACTTCTTCCTATCAATCAATGTTGGGCAAAAATTATTCAGAATGATGAATAACGATTAATGAATAAATGTATTATGTTATTCATGAATGAACAATAATTACTTTTATTCATTATTCGTTATTCTGTGAATGAATTTTATGTTTTATTCACAAATTATTCGAATGATCAATCAGAATAAACATATTTTAGTGAATAATGATAGATTTATTATGATGTAGGTAGCCAGAAATATGTATATATATGAGTGTTTAAGTAGGATTAAACCAGTACACCAGCTAGAAATAAATAATAACGAATGATGAATAATGAATGATGAATAACGAATAATTCTGTGAATAATTCATGATGTACCGTGCAAATAAGATAATTCAGTGAATTATTCATCATTCACTAAACATTTATTCGAATAATCATTCGAATAATAATTTATTCGAATAATGCCCACCACTGCTGTCAATGCCTGAATGGCGTACTTGGATTCGCAATCAGCCTTTCTGATAAATGATGGACGTATGTTACAAGTAATTCCGTTAGATTGTGGCACATACTGTACAATAGTGTTTGCTTTTCCTTTTTTGTTTCTCTCTCTCTCTCTTTTTGATCTCCTTGATTACCCTTAACCGAAAGTACATTTCTTCAAATGATTTACTTTTTGTACTAATGAAATTTGCGACCCCCGCCTTTTTTTTTTGATAGATCAGTTCTTCAAAGTTTGAAAATAGAGTCATGCTGGCTAAAATACGAATTCATTTCTAAAAAAATATATTTGTATTTAACTAAACTGAGAAAGACCCGTCTATCTCTATCTTCATATTCTCCGAGGGCTACAATCTCTTGTGAATTAAAATATATTAAATAATTAATATAGATTTCAATAAATATAAAATTATCTCAATACATTTTCTTGAGGACATACTTCTAGGATACGTATTCATTGATATGAAATAAATTTGTAAACCCGTATCTAATATAAGCATACAACACAAACATTGCTTCATTCATATAATCGGGATATCATTTAGAAACTGATACTATAAATAGTAGACGAAAATTGCCTACATTGACTCATAGAAATTGTGGTTATTTAGTTAGTTCACATTAATTAGGCCGTAGGAGCTGCTTGAACTTGGCAAATTACACAGCAAGACAGCGGTTTTAATAAATTAAAATATGTTTCATATATTTTTTATTAATCACAGATTATTAAAAAAAAATACATGAGGCTCTGGCGCCTATCATTTTCTCTGTTTCAACGAAACTAGCTTTAAAATGTAAGAAACTATTGCCCTGGATGCAGTATGAAATTCAGGGAATCGGACCAGTGGTTTGAATAATTTAAAGATTAAATGAAAAACAAAAAAAACGATTCCATAGCCTTTTTACAAGAAATGTAAAAGCGTATGTAAATATAAAAGTATATTTATTGTGTAACTTATTTAAATATTGTAAGAAGTGTTTTCCGGACTGAAGCCTTATTCCTCTCTCTCTCACTCTAGAGTGCTAAAAATCACTACGATTATTTATTTGTCTGATATTTCTTCACTCCATTCTAGAATCTCTAGAACTAGATATTCCAGATAATAACTGTAGTTAAGAATAATGTATGCATCTAGTTGAGTGTTTAGGTGCTAGGCCATCAATTCCAGCCAGCTCCGCCCGTAGGAGGAGCATTATAACTGGAGCCTTGCTTTGCTAATGGTTTCTTCTGAGTAATCCCTTGTCTTTTTTTCTTTGACGTCGCATGACTCACGCATTGAGTTGGTGTAGTCTTGTTCTTCTGGGTACATGTGAATTTCACTAAGAAGTGATTGCTTGAGATAATTGTTGGAGTTTGTCGAGACATTACTCAATAGCTGCAGTCCGTTCACAATAGCTAATTTAAAAAATAAAAGTCCGTCACGCAGGAGCTGCATAACTAAGCACTTTCCTCAGAATTTGGGTAGTGTAGAGTCTACACTACCCAAATTCTGGGTAGTCTACACTACCCAAAAGCAGTCTACACTGTAGACTGCTTTCCAGAACAATTTGCTTAAAATATCCTACATAAATAAAATAAAAACATGAATAGTTCTCTTTTAAATTTGTAATGAGTAACTGATCAATTATTAATTTGCTTCCAGAGTTATGTTTACACATGGTACCTACTACACTACGTATAAATACAAAAAACCTCATATTATCGTATTTTGATCTAACGCAGGAACAGGATACAGTCACTCTAGTGGTAGAAAGCGCTCCTTGCGGCGGCTTTGTGAACCTACGTTTGGCGGGCTTTTCTATTGAAATATATTACAAATTAAACCCCCGCTTTACGATTGACCGATTGAGCTCATTTTTACAACACTTCTTTCTCATGAGTTACCCACGACGTATACAGCAGAAATTACGACCGGTATGAGTATATTAGGAATTTGGGTCCGTAGTAAACCCCCCCTTCTAATGAACCGATTTAGTTCATTTTTATATCTCACTTATCTCTCTATATTACCACTACGAATACCAAGTTTCGTTGAAATATAACAAATATTACGGCTGACATAGTCAAATTAGTGTTTTGGGTTCGGGGTAAACCCCCCCTTCCAGTGGACCGACTTTGGTGGTTAACGAACTCGTTCAATCGTTTGCTAATTGAATGCTATATACCAAGTTTCGTGACGAAAAAACAAAAACTCTGGCCGCTATCGTGTTAACAGACACACATATATATATATATATATATATGTATATATATATATATATATATATATATATATATATATATATATATATATATATAAATTTTAACGGGGGTCATTTTCGGTGTCTACTTGGTAGGATCGATAAAGATTTGAAGAAATTTTTCAAAAATTCCGTCATGAGTCCAACCTCAATAGCTACTTTCCTTCGGAGGAAAGTGCTAAAATGTAATAGAAAAAATATTTAAGTTAAAAGTTTGGGTCTTTTTGCGAAGACCACATCCAATTATTTTATTTTATATTAGTTTTTTTTCACATTTAGGTGATATAACTGTATCTTTTTCCAGAATTAATTAGGAATAAATTACCACATCCAGTTACTTCGAAGTATCTGTCGTGATTTTGGTACTTACGGATTAGCTTACAGGTTCTTCGCAGGTTATCTATTTTCTTCTTTACAGGTTGTCTAAGGTTAGACACCATATTATATAAATATAAAAATCAAAAGTTAATATAGTAATGAAAAATATTTAAAATCGCTGCAATAATATGGTTTCTAACTAACCCTTAAATAACTTGTATTTTTAAGTATGTAATACTTTTAGGCTTGTTTGGGCATTTGTATTTTTATTATGTCCTTTTGCGGAAAACAAAAAATATTTATTTTTACCCCTCTTCTAATTTACGGATTTTTATAACACTCCTCGTCGTTAGTTTTGAGTGTTATATAGAATGGTTCTTCCCATATAAAAAAAAAAAAAAAATAAATAAAAAATAACGACAGTTAATAACCATTCTTAAGCCACGTTTTATTATAGGTAATAAAAACGACAATTAAGGGCGCATTTTGTCAAAATGTTCAATTCCAAGGTCAATAAATTTTCGAGTTTTTCTGGGCACAATCTTAAGAAGGATGAAGTTTTATTTATTATATTGCCATTGAAATCGAGCCTGGTGATTTCAATATCGTTTTTTTTTTTTTTTTTTTTTTTTTTTTTCTAGGAAAGCGGTTCTCTTAATCCCCCGTCCCCTATTTAGTTTAGAATAAGATGTAACGTGCCAAATATTATTCAAATCAATACAAATCTAAACGTTAATGTCTGTTTAATATTGGAATTTTGCATATTGATCCTGAGCTCCTGTTCTGTTAAATTTGTCTTTTTATTAAAAAAAATATTTGTAAAGACCATAGTAGATTAGCCAAGTGAAATATTTTTCGGGCCTTTTGCCATCTCGTTAGAGTTTTTACTTATTCCGCCGATAAAATCTTGGAGCTATTCATTCCTAACTTCTTTTAGATTCGAGTTAAAGTTGTCCGAAGGAAATATAGAGTTCTCCAGTCTGACTGGTAAGCGATAGTACTCGAGGAACTTGGGAGTATTGGGGCGTTACTTTTCAGACCCGGCTCCTGGGAAGATCTTTCAACTTGAAGGGGAATCGTTTATCATTCTTGACATTTAGGTTTTTTTTTTTTTTTTTTTTCATTTTTTTCCCTCTTTTTTCTCCGGCCTTTTTCTTCTCCAAGTCTATTTAGTGATAAAGACTACTTACTCCTTTTTCTCATTGTCTGTTTATACCCAATTCCAGTCGAATAGAATTTCCAGTCGTAGCTTGAGACGTGTATTTCGCTTCGAACGATTTCTAAATACATTCTGTGTGATATATACTAATTGTATCTTTCCTTGGAACTATTTATTTTTTTATTTAACTATATTATGGGGGCTGGGGGGATTAATTTTAGAAAACATATCAAAACCTTTTTTTTACGGTGCATCCGCATTTAGGTCATTATTGCCGATAGTTTTCTTTGATTTTAATAATTCCTTTATAATTTCGATTTCCAACCTCAAAAAAATCTATAAGTGCGCAGTCAAAGGACTTTTGAATCAGGCAAAATATTTTTGTGACAAGTGTTATCGGGCCATTTTTGAGGCTGCTTGAGCCAGAGCATATATATATATATATATATATATATATATATATATATATATATATATATATTTGGGCCCAATAAATAAAGTAGTATAATAAAGGAAGACTGCTTAATGACCCCATGCCTCCTAGGATAAAAAAGGAATTTTGATATTTTGGGTCATCTATAAGAATAAATAATATATATATATATATATATATATATATATATATATATATATATATATTACATATATATTATATATATATATATATATATATATATATAAATAAATATAAATATTTTGCCTGATTCAAAAGTACAAGGTTGATAGCCAGTAGATTCCTTTCGTTGCGCGCTTATAGATTTTTTTGAGGTTGGAAATCGAATGAAGCAGCTTTCAAGGCGATATCTTTAACCTTTGAAAATCACAGGGTTGTCAATCATCCATATATAGATAAATAATGATTGGATACTTTATGACTACTGGAAGTATTACAAAACAAATATTTCATTTTTATACACGAACAGTTTAGAGACTTTCGTGTTCTATCTTAAATTTTTAGAAATATGTTCTTGGTACGTGTATAGTGACTCTTTAAAATCTCAATAAATGTTTTACAGAAATCCTTCTTCTGCAATCTGAGGTAGGACGATCTGAAACGGAGAAAGTTGTGTATAAAATTGCTATAATAAAAGTTCCTTTTTTTTAATATTTTCTTTGTACCTTTAGTACTTGTTATAAGTCGAAATGAGAGCTAACCATGATGAGATAGCGGTGTGACCAGGTGTCTTGAGTGTGTTCTGCAAGGAGACCAGTTGTAAGAACGTTTATAATTGTCGATTTATTTTTTCTTCTTTGTTATTCAACTTTTATGTGAGCCTTACTATAATCATTAAATATCACTTTTATCAAGAATAATTTTCATTTATGTCTGATAATATCACGAAGATAAACATAATATTTCTTTTATTTATTTCATGTTTTTTTTCACTGTATAATTCCAATTGCATTATGAAATTGAGAGATCTGTAGTTCTGATAGATTCGGGAGCCTGCAGGATTTCCTTTTTTCGGAAGAAGACCAGTATTATTCGTTTCTACTTTTTAAATTTATATTGTGGTTTGAATGTGACACTTCTGAACATTGGAATTGCATTAGTTTTGAAGAAAATTTAAAGCTGATTTAAAAATGTAATGAAACGTTGAAACTTAATGTGTACTAGCAGAGAAAATTGGAGTAGTGCTATAAAAAACACGGGTTTTCTAAAGAACCTTTAGAACGGTATTTGTCCGGAACGGAGTGAGATAGAAATGTGTGCTTGGTGATGTTGAACTACATTTTTTGTCTACTTTCACGCCCTGGAGTATTGTCATGACACCGTGTATAACGTTACATTCTCGCAAAAATAACCCGAAGTTTGAAAAAAAAAAAGTAAAAAAAAGATTAATAATTCCCATTTTAAGCTTTCCTAATCTCATCAGGAATAAGGGTTTTAAATAAAAGCGCTAAGATGGTGTACTTCCTGTTAGTAGGACTTTCATTTTTTATTTCGCTCCTGAGGGACTATCTGGTTGTAAGAAAAGTGGCTGGTAAAAGGCGATGTGGGTCTATTGAAGAGCTTTGAAGTTGAAGTGTCCTACTCTATTATGCTATTAGTGCGATACCAGCCTTCTCTATTATGAATATAACGGGCTATGAGCTCCAAAGCACAACAATATTACTCTCTCTATGAATAAGTGCTTCTATTTAATATTTTTCTCTCGTTTTATGAAATTATTCCTATCAATTTTTCAGGCAATGTTTTGTTTATTACTTTATTTGAAGTTTTTTTTTTTGTTGCCTACTGATTTTAAGGAATTGAGGATTTTTTTTGTAAACAAGAGAACTATGCCTTTTTTCTAAATCCATTTTCGTATTATTATTATTATCATGGGCGTATATAAGGGGGGGGCTGAGGGGGCTGCAGCCCCCCTCCCGAAATTTTGATTTGATCGGTAAAAATTTCAGAAAACCCTTAAAAATAAATTAAATAAGATAATTTAGTTCATAAAACATATTCTATTTTGAGTGTAATAGCGTTTAAGTTGGCTAAAACTCTTCCAGGATCTAAATTGTTAGTATTCCATACACAGGAAATGGTCTCAGCCCCTCCCCCGAAATTTTTCCAGCCCCCTCCGAAATTATTTTCTATATACGCCCATGATTATTATTCTGCTATGGAATAAAGCCAATATTATGCGAGGGCCCTTTTCACTTACAACACGTAATTTTCATGAAGCACAGTGGGGCCAAACGACTTTTCGTGTTTCAAAAAAAGCTACAGCATCCAAATCTTACCCGATTTGAATGATTTTTTTTTAATGAAAGGTAATACAATTTGAAAGAACATTCTCTGGACAGATTTTTGTTTTTTGTTTTCCCCGATTATTAAATTGCGTGTAAATAATTAACAAAATTTTACAATTGAACATAAAATAATATTATCTTTTTCATCTAACTTAATATCAGCTCTGATATCGTTGAAATTAAACATTCAAAACCTGATTGAACTTGAAAAAAATCAAAATCTATTTTCAAATCATTCAAAAAGCGTATTATTTCAATTAAACACATTCTTGAATTAAGATAAATTTAAGTTTTGAAGATGTCAGTCTGTTTTTTTCCTAGTCTAATCAGGTCTTGAATGTTCAATTTCATCGATATCAGTGCTGATATTATGTTAGATGAAAAATATAATTTTATTCAAGAGCTTGTGAATTATTTACACGTAATTTAATAACCGGGGGTAACAAAAAACAAAAATCTGGCCAGACAAAGTTATTTCAAATTTTATTAGCTTTCAATTAAAAAAAAAAAAAAAAAAAAAAAAAAAAAACATGATAGGTTTTACAAGTACCGGCGGAGTGTTGGCTTATTCCCCCTGTTAACCGGTTCATGAGGAAGCGTGTGGGGGAACAGCTCTACTCCAACCCTCACAGTTCGTTCTATCCAGGAGCATATTACACATTAATTTTAGGGATTATTATAAGGTCCGCTATTGGATAGGCTATTTATTTCCTGCATAACGGGAGGTCTCTTGAATGTTTAACGCTTCGGAAAACTAGGGAATTTCTTGTTGAACTTCATGTTTATCATAAGTCAAATTGCAGGAACTATAGATTGAGGGCAAGCATTAATAATTATACATGGCTTGGATTTTTTAGACGTGTTATCTTATTTTGCTAGAAAGGGTTAAGGTTACCACCCTTTTCTTGTCAGGACAGGGGTAATGCGTTTTCTTTTTTCTAATGAAAAGCTACCACTCTTATTACCGAACCCAGTACATGGACTTATATAGGAGGAGGGGCAGTAGCTATCCCGAAATTTTGATTTAATGGGTACAAATGTGTCATAAGATCCTTAAAACTAATATAAATACATATATATAAAAACACACACAAAAGTAATAATAGTGTGTAGTAATATATATACATATATATATATTACTATACATAAAAATATTCAGTGTAATGATAATTGTAGCATCAAGAGTTTAAAAATCCCCAAATGGAACAAAAATAACAAATTATTTGGTTAAAAATAAAAGGCTATAAGTTCCTTTTGCCGAGTTTGTAAGAACACTTGGTGTAAATAGATCTAATAAAAACGAAAAATATCTTGAAAATTTACCCTGATTTACTTGGTGTCAAAGGACCCTAAAACTAAACATTTTACACTAAAATATTTAAACTTTCCTCCTTCTTGTGGGTATTCCATACCCCCAAACCACCTGGTGGTCCCAGTCCCTCCCTAAATTATTTTCTATATACGCCCCTGACCCCCCCCCCCCCCCACAATATCTTTCGTACTGATCGTAAAGCTATTCAGCTGTTATTTTGCGCAGGTTTCATTTGAATTTAATTTAAATAAAGTGGTTTTCTTCTAGATAAAGTGACGTTGATGGTTTTCTCTCCTACGTGTTATTGAAGGACTGGAGAATTTCCATTTGTTGTAAGGAAGGGTGAGCGATTGGATCCACATTTCCATTAAAGCATTCGCATCGGGTCTCCATTATAATAATGCTCTACTTATTCCTTTCCTCTTCAGTAGCAATGTAATAAAGAGGATATTGTTCCGAGAATAAAAAAAATCTTGAGTTAGCACGTTATTGAATATTCAATTATCCTATTTAAAAAACTGTTTTACATGCTAAAAAATAATTAACCAGTCCTTACATAATTCATGCCTTAGCGACTTTCGTTACGACGTCATCCAATCTCCAATGCAGTATAGTATATAACAATTTTTATTTCCATCTCGTACGTTCGGAGTTCGGTAAATCCTAAAAGCTAAGGCGTTCTTCCTCAATCAATAAAGTTTTTTAGGTACGATAAATTACCATGAATGAGGTTAGGTGTTGAGGTTTGACTCATGAAATAATTGTTAACATATTTCATACAATATTCATACCACGATCCATATATGTCGACAATGAAAATTTATATATATATGTATTTATAAATATATATATATATATATACATATATATACACATACATATATACATACATATGCTTAGTCCTCATAGTTTGCAGTTACTCAATTCCTAGCTCGCCTCAAATGACACAGACACATATATATGTGTGTGTGTATATATATATATATATATATATATATATATACACATACATAAGTGTGTGTGTGTGTATGTATACATATATAAATGGTGTAAGTATACTAACAATGTACAGATGCTTCCTGTTTGGTAAAAAATGCACATTGTTTTCTTATTTCACCTTCCAAATCAAACCGAACACTTTTGTCGATTCATCGGTATTTTATGGATAAAAATAAATTTACGTAGACGGTGTATATTTTTAGTAATATAATTATGTAACATAAACGTTTTAATAAATTGTCTTTTACTCGACTATTTTTTTAAAACTTTTTCAGGGCCTTCACAATTAAATTTCACTCTTTTAATTAATCTTGAGTTAATATATTTCTATAATTTCCTCAATGGGTACTTTAAATATTTATTTCATGTTTTTAAGTTTGTTCAAGAGTGTGTTTTATGTTCTTCTGTAAAACTGAACACTGATAAGGATAAGATATGTTAATAACTTAGTATTGATTTATCAAGAATTAAGGAAGACCTGTTCATATTAAATATTTCTTGACGACGAGATAAATATTATAATCATGTATGTAAGATAAAAGCTAATTAATGATCAGTTTTTTAAGTATCTAGAACTTCAGATAAGATTATGCTTATCTTAACAAAACTATTAAATAAATAATGGGATTTAGAAGAAACTCTCTGAATTTTTTAAGATACTGAATGAATTATCTTGAATGCATTGCAGTGGATGAAATATTTTAAAAATTCGTTTTTTTTTTATAGTAAGTATTTATAATCTTGTCTCTTTGATGAAGAAATCAGGAGGTACTATAGGAAATATCGTATTTCCAAATTGAGATCTGATATCAAAAACACCCAGTTGTCCATATCTGTTGCTTTCTTTTTATTGACATAGATTTAATTCAAAATAAAATAAAAAATGTTGTTAGGAGAGGAGAAGTAGGAAAATTAAGGAGGACATGCATGGCTTTTATAGCATACTAGCTGAATACCCGTGCTTCGTCACGGCAGATAAGTAGTTATTTTATTGCGTTAAATAATGTTTCATTAAAATTACGTTACTATACAATTCTGTGCAATTTATTACAGCACGGTTCCCGTCATACTATATTTTATTCAATGGGCGTTAAAATTTAAAAGTTTATGTTTCCAAGAAGTCATATGGTAACACCCAATATATTTACGAGTATTACCAAGGTTATAGGCGAGGAGGCTGTGCAAGGGTTCCGGATATTATTACCTCACCTGGAAAACCTAAGGATATGCCATAAATCACGGTTTGACCGGGACTGACCCGGTATTTTGCAATTGTTTCGGTGTCCCGCCCAGTTTTATCAATGTCCCGGAAAAGGCTGTAAGATGTAAAAAGTAATGAATTCATGTTTATAAGAATCTTTTATAAATCGGTTACTTTTCTACAATCAACATTTTTACTACTGCTCACAGTGTCAAAGAACGAGAAGTAATCTAACTGTAAAACGCTGGAACTACCTGCAAAGCGCTGCCAGCTGCCAGACACTACCATTTGGCTGAGAGATTGTTTTAAGAAAATCAAGTAGCAAAAAAAGTTCCGTTCTTATTTTTAAGGTTTGGGTAGACTAACAGTTTAGGATTCCCCCTTCCCGTTAGTTGCTAGGCTTAAAACTCACCAACCACTTTGCTTATAATTTGTACTCTTTTTATCCCCCCCCCTGGTATGCCCATCCCATATTAATGTGTCTCGGTTTAACTCTCCAAAAATATGGCAAGCCTATCTGACGGGGACAGACAGAAAAGAAACGCAATTAAAACTCTATGAGGGACAGTTAATTTCTAGTAATTCAAGGTCTGCCATCATAGTTGAAATTAACCTCAATTAGAAATAAAACTATGAAATAGATAATGTACGGTAACAGCTGTTCTTTATCGTCCTAGCAACGCAGGCTGCCTAGGCTTGCCTTCTCTAACCAACTCAAACTTTAAACCCCCCTAAAAATGCTTAAAAATACGAATATCAAAAAATCCTTTCTTAGCGAGCGCCTACGTTATATAGGGAGTGTCCATGCAAAATTTCAAAATTTTCTGTCGAGCGGTTTGGGCTGGGCGTTGATAGATGAGTGAGTGAGTGAGTGAGTGAGTGAGTGAGTGAGTGAGTGAGTGAGTGGTATTTGACAAATATATAGTAGATAGGAACAGGAAGATTTTTAGTAAGGCCATCGGAATTTGGTAGAGAATTTTCCAGTGCATAGCCCATAAGATCTAGTGTTCCCATTAAATTGAGTTGGATGGAAGGGGAAGTCCATTTTGGGTTGGAAGAAAGAGAAGTGCAACAGGTAGTGCCGGTGAAAACCACCTTACACTACTCCTGGCAAATATTAAATAACAAGAATGGTAGAACATAACATTTATCTATTTAAACGTTTTATGTCAGATTAGTGTTATCAATCACATTAAAATAAAACATCAACAAATAGTTGAGCTACAGTCATCTTGAGTAAGCTGATTGACACATATCCAATAAATTAAGTCACCTATTGAAACAGATGGTAATGACCTCAGATGTTGAGCACCAACAAACACTCACTTACTACTACTACTACTACTACTACTAGTCATTGAAATTGCAAGTCCTATACTCTTACAGAAGTACACTAAATTATTCCACAAGTCTGAGTCATGGGATCTATTTCCACTACGAATAATGAATTTTCTAGCCCTATACTGGCTAAAAAAGGTTTACGTTAAATTAATATAAAATAATGCAACTCCCAAGCGGACAAAACATTTTTATTCATCAAAATACATGTTTTATTGTAGTTACAAATGCATGAGGAAGTATGGTTTTCGATTGGGTAGGAAGATTACAAAATGAATGTTCTGACAGGGATTGAAATTCAAATTTACAATCAAATAAAAAAAAAAAAAAAATAAAGTGTGAAAATATCAGGCTTTCTGTAGAACAGGTATAGTTTTTTCGTATCGTAGGAAACCTCCACGTGCCGAACATAAAGTGGAAAATACTCCAGTGTAGTAATTCTAAAAGTTCTTCCCGGTGTTTTATGACTCCACAAGTTCATTCATACATCCGACAGAATCCAGATGGTGGAGCTATTTCAAAGGTTTCTGCTGTCGCTGACGTCATTACAGTCCTTATTCATTCTCTAACCGGATCTGTTTATCCCATTTTCTAGTATTTTTTTTTTTTTTTCACATAATTGACGGTTAGTCTCTGTAGCATTCGGTTTATATGAAGTTGGTTCTACCGAGCTAAGTTGAAAAAAAAAATTGGTATTAGTTCTGTTTATTAGAAATACATTAGCCTTAAATCAAATTTTATGCTGTTTTCAAAAAAATAACATAACGTTTAAATATATTGTGTGCAAACAGAGAAAAATGGGGGTTTCTTTACAAAAACACGTTTTTTCCAGATAAGCTATAGAGCAGCATATGCCTGGGACTACATTTTACATTACCATTAAACTAGATTTTTGCTCTAGTATTATTTCCTTGAGGGGGCATGGTTAGTTGAGTGGTAATATGCTGGAGGACCTGATTTCAAATCCAGACGCACCTAAGATTTTATCTTCTCGTGTCTTCGTCCGTGGATTGGATTCGGGGTCCCAGGCCGTCCCTAGGCGCACTCAGACTTTAATAAATTTATTTATGTATGCTAACGACCTCAGCAGTCGATGCACCGAGAAAAAAAATAAATAATGGGTACCTGCAAAGGGGAAAATCACGCGGCCGGAGTATAGTACTGTCCACGCTGTGTCTCTAGTTTATCGTATGGTCAATAATTAGATATTTTACAGTATCTGCTCATCTGGGCCCTTGTGGCCTGTTAGGGGACTGGTTTGATTTTTACCCTCTCGAGTATTGTGATCTACTCGGGAAACACCCTGTATATATATTCCAAGTATTAAAAAAATTAACTATTTCTATTCCTAGATTTTCTTGGCTTCCCCGGCTAACAGCGGAAACGCGCTCTCGGTTCCTGCGATTCGGACCTTTATATACTCCAGTAGCATATCTAGGGACGAATCAACAACAAACTCCTGAGTTGGCCTCTAATTAATTATAATTTAGCACTTTGACTGCGAGAGCGGTAAACCTCAAGCCATCCAACAAATGCTATTTTTTTTTTCATTTGTTTTGTTAATGTAAAAAAAAAACAAACTTAACCTTTGGAATTTCGAGATAATTTCCTTTAGAAACATATTTTTGGCCATGTCGCACATGTGGCGAAGTAACTCCTGCAAGCATTCACAGAAAGATCAGAGCTCGAAACGATTCCAGAATAAGGCACTCGAAACACTCCCTGAGACGACGGAGGAACGAATAAACCAGCCTGGAGGTCTGAAGCCGATCCCTAAAACTTTTTAACTTTTTCCCCCAGCTTGCCAGGTAGCTCCCATGACGGACGTGCGGCGTCATCCTCAGGCCAGGTCTTAATACGAATAGATTATATTTTTATAATGAGATGTAAACAGTTAGCCGTGGAAGCAATGAGCCGAAGGCTAGGCTATTAGCTCGTTGCAATCCTTCCTATACATCCATGGTGCAATATTAAGTTCCTACTGCACGCAACTTAGCTTAAATGCACCTTGGACTACTGCAGGCGGGACTCGAATGTACATTTATAAACTTTTTTAAGTATTAACAAATTGAAATACCTGCTGGAATGAAAACTCATATATATGTATAAATGAGTCCTCACTATAATGACCTCAATATTTGTTATTTCGCGATGAAACTCGATATAATACATTTCCATGAAGTGAAGTCGCTTTTTGTTATATTTATTTGACGTTGCCATATATTCCTTAGCTTTATCCTCAGCCGATTCCCGTTTTTCATGAGCACATATAATGTTCAGAAGAGTATAATGAAGCATTGAAATAGTGATTTGTGAAATCATCAATGATTGCCCGAATCCTTCTGAGGATGTGACCCATTGAGTGTGTAATCCTTGTGGGATTGGTCAAGGAATCCGTTGGCCGCCACAGAAAGGCTGAGAGCAACGACCTCCTTCAATCCACGCCTGTCTCGAGTGTAAGAGTCTCTCAGCACAGTGACAATTGTTGGCTTTACTTGTCGGTAGTTTTGATTTTAGCGCGGTTCCTCCCTCCCCCATAGGGAGGAACCCCGCTTATAGGGTTGATACAATGAAACAATCCGGAAGTGCCGACTAGAAAATTTCGCGTTTCAGAACCCCTAGAGACCGAAAATAACGGTGGTTCAAATTTGTATATATATATATATATGTATATAGTTATTTATATATATATATATATATATATATATATATATATATATATATATATATATATATATATATATTTGTCTGTTCGCTCTCTAGATAGAAGACGAATGGTCCGATTTTGATGAAATTTGGTACAAAAATCCTTCGTCCAATTTGAAAGGTCAAGTTCGTTAACCAGCAAAATCCGCCTACTGGAAGATGGCGTTTGGGGCGAAATTCGCGCAAAAAAAATCGTAACGCTTACGTTTTTGAGTTCATAAGCTTGTAAATACTCGTTTTATATGATTCCTGGGCTAGGAAAACGAATGAAACCATTTTGAAGGCGATCGCTTTAACCGTTTTCAAGAAAATTGGAAAAATAGTTTTTGAATACCGTTTTTGGTTTGGGTACTTAGAATTACGGGATTCAGTTGAAACTTTATCTGCATGTTCTACTTTCATTAAAATTAATATGTTGAAAGTTTTGTTACGTTTGGAGTTAAGGAAGGGTTAGAATAAAATATTTTATGAACAGACATGAAAAGTTTTGGGAAGTTCGTATACTTCCATTAATGTCTCGAACACGGTTGGGAAATCGTGGTAAGTGGATAGAAACTATTTGAAAGCTTACTAAATTCTCTACAAAAAAGATTCTAAAACTATTTTTGATTAGGTTATGTCAATCGGAGAAATAAGTGCTTAAAACTTCAAATACGTCTGTTTTGTTCTTATGAACGGGTTTTTTTCGTTCTTGTTGTAATTTTTGTCTCTTTCCCTTCGTTTTTTATTGCTTTTTATTTTTGTAATTTCTTATGTTGCGAAAATTTTGTGTGTAAAACAGGATATGAAAAATGAGGCCAATTTTCTGTTGCTAGAAATAATATAAATTTTGGGAACTTTCATTAATATCTCGAAAACTGTTGAGAATTTTGGTAAACGGAAGAATACCATTAGAAAGCTTATTAAATGCTCTACATAAAAGGTTCTAATGAAAGTTTTGATTAGGCGATGTCAATCGGAGAAATAAGAGCTTAAAGCTTTAAAGTAATTGATTTCGCTTATTCGAAGTGTTCTTTTTGTCTGTATTTTATTCCTTGTTATTTTTTAATTGCTTATAGTTGGATAATGTACGCGTATTCGAAAATAAAACAGGTTAAGTAAAATAACAAAAACAATTTATTGTTAGAAATATAGAGTTCCAAGATTCCAAGACCTTGTAACTAGCGGGACGGTTTCTAGTGTTGCCGACCCTTCCAGGTAAGATTGTAAATCCTACCTTTCAAGACTGGTGGAACCAAAATATAACTGTCAGGGTTCGGTCACTGCTACTTAATAAAACTACATTTTATCGTAAAAATGGTTTTATTGTGCCGACGTTTCGGCTTGAACTTCAAGCCTTCATCAGGGCTGTAAATACAAGTAGGACATATTTAACACTAATATATGCACATATCTATGTAAATATACCTATCATATATATATATATATATATATATATATATATATATATATATATATAATATATATATGCATATACACATACACATATACACGCACACATATGTACATATATATCCCCACATACATACACATATGGGGTATGTATTATTAAGTAGCAGTGACCTAACCCGGACAATCCCTACCTTGCATCATCAACGGTCAACGATCTCCTCTCAACAAAATAATAACTGCTTCTATTTTAATCTTTCGAAATTAGACTAGGGATAAGAACGGAACCGCGCTAAGATGAGGCAGTTCCTGCGAGTCGGACTTTTTTATATTCTAATATAGTCTTGGGCTAAATGGCATACTGCCCTAATAACCGAACTTGTCTGAACTAAGAATTCTGATGATTTTGAAGGAGTAATGTGTGTAAATCCATGATAACGTTTTCAGTAATGAATTGCTCCCTACAGCAAGTCGAAGCACAATATGGTTCTGATTCAGATCCATTATAATAATTAAAATTAATTTACAATTACCACCGTCAGAATAAAAGAAACCGGTCCCTAGTAATGATTCCAAAAGGCAGAGAGCAGGACATGTCCTTATTCCCGTCTTCAGGATGTTGGTGCTTGTGGTTTTTGTGGTTTTGTAGCTATAGAATCCACTGCCTCACCCTCCTATTTTCGGTCACTAATGAAGTAGGATGGCTTTCCCACATCTGCGCTACTAATGTCTAGTTTTAGACATGTTTTATTATATGGCCCTGACCCAAATAGAGCGAGTTTAAACTCCTTAATGATAATATTAAAAATCCTCCTTTTAAATGTACGTTTATGTTCCAAGTCATTTTAGCCGGCCGTGGACGAACTTCGATTAAATCCACACCTCATGGATTCCTTGCTTCAAGTTTCGTTACGCCGCATAGAACTAGTTTTGCTTAATTGCTTAAGTAGTAATCATTTCATCTACACAGGGTGCCTAGTGCATGAAAATCACGACAAATCAAGAATTTTGAAACCATGTCACGAAATATCAGTTTTACTGGAGTCTAACAAAATGTTTGGACTTCTGCGCATTCGTAATTGTCGTTGTTTTCTTACGGTTACCAAATCCTCTCTGCCTCCCCATCCTCTCCTCTATTGTAGCATCTACACATCAATTATCCATTATTTACAGGTATTTTTATTTCTATTTATATTCAGACTTTAATATTGAAATTATGTACACTTTAATTTACTTAATTATGTACATTGACAATAAATACTTAGTTAATAATATTTTTAAAAATTTTGAATTCTACTACCATGTTCGACATTCTTGAGGCTTCTAATTCCATATTCATTCTAAAATTTTTAGTATCATCGTTTCTCTACTTTTCTAATTAGTGTTACTATCTTCTTTGAATTTGATGATACACATTTTTAAATTTTAATTTTATAGATTTCACGGTAATCTGTTACAATTAATTTTAAACTAAAAGTTTTTATTTTTTTTAATGGGCATGAAATTTCCATTTAGTCATGAAAATGTCACGAAAAAGTCATGAAATTGGCTTTCTCAAAAGTAGTAGACACCCTGCTACAAAATCTGCCTACAAATCCCGACTAGTGAGTTTTCATCAGTTTCCGTCTGGTTTTGAAGATTTGTCCAAAATAAAGGTGATATGAGTTTTTAAGAATTATTTTTAAATTTATTATTTGCTGTCGACGCTCAAAAAAAAAAAAAAAAAAAAAAATCCTATGATGAATTCTGGTAATCTCATATCTCCTTCATCACTTGAATTTCTCCTTTTTCACAACCATTCGTTCAGTAATTCAAAAAGGTGGGAGATAAACGTGTAAAACAAAAGTGGTCAAAAGGAAGAAAAGAGGAACTTAAAACTTGTTTATTTTTATTTACTGACTAAAATTAATTATTTTTAGGAAATCTTTCTTATATCCTTGAACATTGTTATGATGCCCAAGAGGACTTGTATTAAAATAAGCATTATTTTTTTTTTTATTTGGATATGTATGTGTTCACGTTCTAGTTCGAAAAAAAAATTAAAAGAGGAAACAATGATAAGAAACGCATTATATTAAAAAGAAAAAAAAATATTGTGATAATATATTTTGTCTATTTGAAGAGAATTTCCGTTAGCTCATTCTTGTCGAAAAAAGCAGATAACTACGATTATGTTATATAGTTTTTTTTTTTTATTTAGTAATTTATTCAAGGGGCTCTGAAATAAAAAACTCAACTTGCTGCAAGTGGGACTTGAACCCGCATCTCCTGTTTCGAAATCCAAGGCTTTAGCCACAGGACCAAGGGGAGGACCCGATTATGTCTGGTGAAAAGGTTTTTGTCTCGAACCTTTCAATCAAACAAGCAACCAATAATACAATAAGCATTTATATGCTTATATATATATTGGAATATGTGTGCTCTGAAAACCACACAGTTATAAAAACTGACTTTCCCCAGATGAACGGTAACCTCGGAAAAGAGAAAAGTTCATTCCTCCAGTCAATCCAACCATTCCAGATCCTTGGCATCAACATTCTATTTGGGACGAACCTCTGTAGTCTATCTTAGATGGAGGAGAAAGTTTTTGAGGTTTTGTATCCATGGATTTATCTCATTTACTACGGTAGAATACCTTAAAAATATATCATAGTCGTATCAGGACTGGAACCCAGATTGACTTCATTATAGGTGTGTACTTCCATAATGATTACGATAACGCTATTGATGCTATTAGTTAGGACATTTCCATAGCAAAAAAACTTCTACTAGAATATGTTGTTCTTAACTTCAATTTATTAAGGTAGAGAAAATGTTTTGCTTCCTTATAAAACATAATTATATAATTTGGAACGACCATTAAATCATAAATGAGAGCCAATTGGAACCAATAGACTCAGAGTGATTTTTCTTAACAATGCTCGACCTCGTGATGCTGTAGTACAGCCTTGCTTTATCGCATACATTTATTACTTACATAAGGAGTAATTTTATAATTAGGTTTTTACAATTCTTCCTATGGAATAGTTAATTCTCAGACGTATGGTTTCTGAGAGGGTATTATCACTACTATTTATCTTCAGAACATTATATGTACATATGTACATAACAATGATTGGTCATTAAGATTCTGCAGTTCAGTAAGAACGACTGTCTTTCAAAGGTTTTTATATACATTTGTACCTTTGATGAATTCTTAAGCCACTTCTATTACAGCCTAGGAAGGCAAGGGAATGTGGTCCATAGTCTAGGGTGCATTAGTGGATCGAGAGGGGGCTCGCTAATGTTTGTGGGAATATCTTCAGAACAACTTATTGTTGTTTTATGCATAAATCGATAAATTCCCGGAACATATTTTATTTTCTAAATATATCATTTTTTTCTTCTTCTTTTACTCATAAAAATTTAAAAAATAAAAGTCGTCCTAATCGATCGATTTTCAAATTTTTTTTTTTGAAAGCTTAAATGCCTTAGTTAAAAAATAAACTTCAAATATATGAAGCAATGTTGTTTGGATTTTGCGAGAATTTAAAAAATGTTAATTGTTTCGCTCATACCACAATTGCAAAATTATTTTTCAAAAATATTTAAAACCGATTTAAACCGAATTCGGTAGGTTGTTTCATTGTATCCTTTTCCTTCTCAAATATGAAGGTGCTAAAAAATGCCGAACCAAATTTATATGTTATCTCTTTTTTTTTTAATACTTATTGGTGAATTGTTAAGCAGCAAATATATTTTACATTTTTAAATATTATAGGAACTTTTTTTACGAAGTCTTTGATGCTTTGGGAACACAGCTTGAATAATTTCGATGTTATGAGGGAATGAAGTAAACAAAAAAAAAACAAAAAAAAAACACTTATTTTACGTTAAAAAAAAAATAGTTCTGGGATTTTTTCAATTTACTCCTACATCAATTATTCTTATTTGAGTTGTTACAACAAAACGTAGCGTGCAAGTATAGCTGCGTTTTTACGGATGCGCCCCGGACCAGTGGTATTTCTAGTTATACGAATGACCGATATGTACTTTCCATTAATGTTTGGGTATAAATTTATGTCAATTGCTATCTCTCCTCTATGATGGAGCTTTCCTAGATTCCAACCCTATTTTTAAAGCTCTAAAATGGGATCCTTGAAGGCTGTCTGCTTATTTTTTAAGAATTCTCCTTTCTTCGTAGAAAGTGAATTTAGACTTTCTTCTTCAAATCCTAACTGATACATTCTTTAGGTTCGTAATTATTTATTTAAGTTTTAACGTTCTCTTGTAATTAGTAAAAAAAATTAGGACTGGTTATTTGTTGAAGCAAGCCCTTTTTTTCCCAAAGAGAAGCAACCAACCCTAGTTCAACCCACGGCCTTAGCCACGGAGTTCCCACGCCTTAGCAATCAATGTAACCGTCCCTCCTAGGTTACTAATTAAGAAACTATTCTTAAATTATGAATCATAGTGGATATTCCGCCTAAATTGCTTTATACGTACGTAGGGTTTTGTGGTCCAAATTCCTTTAGGGCCCTCGTTGAAATGCCACATGGTTACCCTTGCCGGGCTCACGTCCAAGGTACATTAAATATTAAATCCCTCCCTGTCGGCAGCCTTCCCTACTCCTGCTTCTTCAGTTCGATCTTTCAGCCAGTCCTTCTGGTGAACTTTCGAACCTATCGCTTCTCTACTCACTTTATAACGTTCAATATCGTGAATTCTGAAAACAAAAATAATAGTTATTGCAAATTGTTAGCTGAAGAAGAATTGTACAACTAAATAATATAGTGGGTGAGAAACTTTAACTTACGACACAGTTTAAGGGTGAAAACATAGTGGAGCGGCGAGGGTAGAGGGCAGCCGAGAGGGTTGAAAATAATGCATGTATTTACACTTGCCAAAACACAATGGAGCGACGAGGGTAGCTGAGAGGGTCAAACCCATCTAAGCTACCCTCTTGGCTACCCTCTACCCTCGCCGCTCCACTATGTTTTCGCCCTATGTAACGTTTGTTTAAAAAGATTTTTAATTTTTGCGTTGTTAACGAATGAACCAACGAAATTAATTTGTGGAGATAGAATTGGTCAGGGTTGGGTTGTGGTATCTTAATAAAAGATATAATAATCCGTGAGGCATGAGGAATGACGAAAAATCGGCAAAATATAAAACTCATTTTCTTATAAAAAATGAAGTTTTATTAAGTTACCACAACCAAAAAAAGTTCTACCTTCGTCATCGAACTGTCAATGCTCTCCTCTCGACGTCATAAACTCAACAATCAAAGCCTCACTGCAGTTACAAAACAGAAAAAAATACACTAAATTCTGATCAATTTGCAATAATGCAATTTAGCTAAGCAGGGGGTTCACCCATACCTGGGAAATATGACAAGTTGTATACTACGAGACAAAGCGCGTTTCTGTACCGAATGTAGACATTTCATTTAGATCCACACATTTCGTTTAAGGTAAAAGCTTTCCGGATTTTATTCATTTGAGATTATTGCGTAAAATGTTTCGGCACATGATAAATCCTTTGGTGTTCAACTGCAATAAGAATTCTGGGGAAAGGAAGGTTTTCTGAAATCCACAATTGCCATCTCTTCATCGAAATATCTCTATCCTTGTGAATCATTCGAATGCTCTTCAGATACGTTTGAATGGAGTATTTTATTACGTTCATTGGTATAATAATGACCGTAGTTTTTATTAAATGTTATTAGACCTTAGGACTTTTTTTTTTATTGATTTGAAGGGTGCATTTAATCGCGGTAGGTCATGGGCACCGATAGGACTACAATCGTCTACTTTTGCTACATAACAGCTGTTTACGCTGTATTTCACTACTTACTTTCTAAAATTATTATTGATACCCACTACCTTAACGCATACACTTTCATATACAAGCATGCTGGTTTCCTTGCAAGACCATTCAGAAGATACTGATAGTTGTGTTATCACCAAAGGAGCGGAACACTCAATAAATAAATAAATGCTTGTTAGGACCATAACGATAATGTAAAGTTTCTACATGTAGTGTTTTTATTTTCTTGGGTCGATAGTAACAAAGTGCCAACTTTCATAGCCACGTTCCCGTTGGTCATCGAAGTTTAAGCATCGTCGAACATGGGCAATACCTTAATTGGCGACTGACCACGTGCTGTTGGCATTATAAAGGGTGGCAACCTGTAGATAGCCCGGTGCTAATAGCTCAGTTGCTTATAGCCGAAAAACCAGTACGTCGATCTTAAGTAGATATCAAGTAAGACAATTCTTTCTCAGGTTGGGCGCTTAAAACTTTCAACAGGCGCTTCTAAAATCTTCAGAGCTGTAAATTTGTTTGTAGACTTATAGTATGGCCAGGATTTCTTCAATCACTGCAAAGCTATTTATAAAAAAATTGTTTTCTGTTTCTAGTTACATATGTTTACATGTCATAAAGGGAATTATAATGCTATCACGTCAGGAGATTTTCTTGTAATACTGTCGAAAGTGATTATGGATTGTTAAGGGGTAGTGTGAAAGTTAGCAGTTCCCAAATGCAAAGATCTTTGTACATAAGAGAAGAGAACCTTTCTATTTATCTATTGTGCTGTCTGTTTAGCAAGAAGCCATAGCATTAGTAATCTATTGAAGCCTGTACAACGCATCTTGTTTACATAGAGATTTATAGCCGATCTAGTTGGAATGCTTTGTGGGTGTTGTGTTTAGAGGGATGTAAATGTTCAGGTTTTCCAATCGAACCTAATGAGCCTGTGGAGATGTTCAATTGATATTGTACTAGTTGATACCAGGTTTATCTTGCAGTGAAATTTCTGACAGCCAACTCTGTTATTAATACTTCCTCCAGAAGAGGGCCTAGACCTTCCAAAGTGACGGAATTCAGTCGTAATTGTTAATGAAACATAAAAATTAGGGGTCCTTTTTGGTTTAATGCCCGCATCTCTAATTAAATATAAAAATAGATGTAAATTTGTACTGTTCCATATAATTTATAAGGACACTGCTAATGACTTCGCTAGAAGCGGTATAAATAAATATAAAAATAAACACTTTGTGACGCCTCCATCCGTAACCATTATCTCTCTTTTGCAGATTCATTAAGTGTCCATTACGGCACAGTCTCTTTTTTATGAAATAGGCCTTCTTTTCTCTAAAAGGGTTTTTTTTGTTTTTTGTTTGAGTTTTTCAAATCATCATGTAACTTAAAAAAAAACCATGACGCAAAATAACGCTCCAATATCACTAAACAACTAATGCCAATGTTTTCATATCTTAATAAATTTACTACGTTATTTGAAATATTTTTATTTTTATATTAAATTAAAATTAATTTTTTTTAGTCCTAATGAATGTTTGAAATCCAATTCGAAACGGTAACCAGATAAACTCACATTTGTATAAAAATGTAGTTTTATTAACATTTATCTCCGTCTTGGTCTTTCATTAATATTTTAACAAATTTGTCTGCAAATAGTAAGTAATTTTATTTTCCCTCTTAAATATTAAATTAATCATTATCTGGCCCTTTGCATATTGATAAAGGAAAAAATAAATCAGCTTTGGCTTATCATACTATATTTGTAGCTATATTTCAACTTAAAATTTTATTTTAAAGATATGAATTATTGATTATCGACCAGCTGAGTACTTTCCACCATATTCGTTCAGTCAATGGCAAGTCTAGACATGGCCCTACTAGTCGAAGGTTCTCCTTCTCGATTTGAGGCTGAATTTGTTGTATTTAAAGCATATTCCACTGAAAAGGCACCAAACGGTGCGAAACATGTAGGGAAAATAATATTTGTGAAACTATTCAGTTGTGTTTATTTTTTGATGTTCCGCTTAAATTTCGATAATTTCCTCTGAAATATTGTAAATGCGCTTAGTAATGTTTTGCCTTCAAACATTTCGGATTCCTTAGCATGATTTAATAGACTCACTCTGCTGAGCGGAGCGGGGAAATATCCTTGACATTTATGGCCGATGACACACTGGTAAGACCAGAGACACAGGCTCCTTTATCTAGGCTGTGGAAGAGCAGTCTACAACCTTTACTTGCTTCTCAACACAGTTGGTGGAATCATATCTCCGCAAAACCTCATAAAGTCATTTTCTTTTCTAGATGGCGACCTTTTAGGTCTGCTTCCGTAGGAGTTCACGATATGGGTAAACTTCATAACCTGAGAAAGTTTATTGTCGCCTTTTTAAAAATTCATTTATATTTTGTTATAAAATAGTTAATATCTTTGGGACAAAGCGGCGTAGCTCCATAATCATTGGTCTTTAACCCTTACGCTGTTAAAACCGAATATATCGCTTCACTGCTAAATGCTAATGTGTGGCTCACATGGGAGCCATCAGTCCGTATTTATACAAATTGTACTTTAGAATTAGATATTTTTTTTTTTTTTGACACTGATGAGAAATTTATTTTCCTACAATTATTTAGAGATATTCTACATAAAAAATAGGAATAGCAAACTTAAAGGTAACTATAGAGTTGATAAGTGATACCACATATTACAGTCCTCGACTAAGTATTAGGTTTCATAAAATGAAGAAAAGTCCAATGAGTCTCCTAGTTTCAAAATGAATATTTTATTCATTAACATCAGTATTTTGGCTCAATGCCATCATTAGGATTCATGAATATTTTCACAATTTAAAAATGATCATATTTTAAAAATGTCTCAAAATTTCAAGTCCTTTATTGAAAATATATCATTTTGTATATTTGGAATTAAGAACGTGAAAATGTGATAAATCATTTAAAATATGATAGTTTTTAAACTTTCAAATTATTTAAGAATCCTGATGATGGCATTAGGCCGAAATATTGATATTAATGAATAAAATATAAATTTTGGAACTGGGAGACCTGATTGGCCTTTTCTTCATTTTATGAAACCTAAATTCAAGATACTTATTTTTTAAAAATTTTGAATAAAAAGAGAGTCAATATTTTGTAAATTCAAACAAATTTCAGGTATCAGGTATTTTTTACAATTTTCAATTATTATTGAAATAATAAGCGCGGCTGGCCAGGAGCATAAGGGTTAAGACCCCTTAAGTACTGCCTCATCAATAATTAAAGATTTTAGGCCAATAATGTTCTATCTTATAATTTTACAACATGAAGGTTTTTACTGAAAAACATTCTACGTTTTTCTGAAGTTCATTTATGCAGTAATCAACAGATGTCACTGTTACAGTACTTTAATCAGCTGGAATTGTGATTACTCTAATTTCAATAATGCTTTATGTTATTGTTGATGAAAACAGTATGAGAATTCCTTTGAGACTGCGTGCTTTCATTCTTGCTTAGATGTTTACCTTCTGAGAAAGATCAACATATCAGTATTATCTTACGAAATCTTCATTTTTTTATTTTACGTTTTCAGTTATGCAGTCTCCGTGTTATTTGTATTCTTTAAGAACAAATTAATACGTTATACGTGCAATCTTTACCACCAACTTTATGAAACTGCTCCATTTCAAACTGTTATAAAGTATTTTCTTCTTTTCTTAATGTACGTGGACATTTCTCATTGAAGGTCTCTGTTTTAGGTGTTACCCTTGTCGTCATAAGCGGGTTTCCTCCCTATAAAATAATACATAAAGGATTTGAATATTAAATCATTGAACTTGAGTCATTATTCGTATCCAATAAAATATGTCTGAAATCATTGTTGTTGTTTCTTGCTTATTAATTTTATTGTCAATTCAGTTTTCATTAAATTGATTATTATTGATTATAGTCGAATGCGGTGGTAGAGTAGGTATACACATTATCAAAACAATCGTTTACGCTCGTCCATCGTTGAAACTATTGAAGAGAGCATTAGATGAGGAATTGATTTCACTTGGGAGCAATTTGTCCCCTGATGTGTAATATAGGAGTGACGTACGACAAAGCCTTCTGGTAGCACAATGCGTAATTTATGTGTTCAAATTAACGCTGCTCTATATTCGCAGAGAAAAACTAGCTTTTTTTCGCGCCGCCATCGGATGAATGAGTTGAAAACTAATTTGACAGACTAAACTACACCGAGAGACGCTGAAATGTGTTCTTGACAGCTGATTGATTTGCCAATCACCTTGAGATGAGCAATGGAGACAAGGCCTGGTAGACCTTGATTTATTGCTGTAATAGGAGCAGGCTAATTAGCAATCCCTTCACCTCGGACTACATCACTCAAGCTGCAGAGGGCCAACATGCGGGGTAGGGTTTAGGAGTCGTAGGTGTTTAATTCAGATCAAATATCATATAAAACAACTCAATTATTAAACAGACTGCGGATTTGACAAATATTCCTGACTCAGTCGTAATTATTGAATAGAAAGGGGAGACCTATTTGTAAATATTTACTGACGAAATGCAGAGAACGCAGTCAGCTTCACATATGAAATTCAAGACAGCTCACATATTATAACAATACTAGTACTCATATAAGCCATCAGTCTTAGCCTGGTTAATACACTGGTTCCAGGTGTTCCCCGAAGTTATGCAACTTCGGGTCTAAACAGTACCTGAATAGGTGACCGACCACGTAATGTTGGCATTATTAAAGGGTGGCAACCCGTAGATAGCCCGGCGCTAAGTTGCTGATAGACGTATACAAAAATAAAATACTAGTACATTTCGAAAACATAAATACTATCGTAAAATTTATTGTCTTGGAATAATGTAGGTAAAAATCAAAATAATAATGAAATATTATGAGCTGATAGCTTAGTATCAGCTAATTTTAATTAATTTATTTGATAATGTAATATTTTTATGGTATAAAATTCAGCCTGAGGTATTACTGGTCAATGGGTGCGCATTTTCTATAGTATCACGGTGTCCGATTCGTTGTGCTGTACTAGTCTGCGTTTATCCTTTCTTGGGTTACACCTATTCGTGTTAGATTCTCTTTATTTTCCTGGCTCTATTTTGTCCTAAGAATTCCTAGCTAATTCCTAAGAATTTCAATCTAAACTAAAAAAATACTATGTATTGCTTGGTTGCGGGTATCTCTCTGTGCTAGCGAATCCCTATTTTCCTGTATGTTTCTATTTATGTTCTGTTCTGCGCAGAAGGCAGTTCATTCTTCTGTAATTCCGATTTTTATCACAAAACATTATTTTCATTATTTTTTAAAAACAATTATTTACTTACAGGTATATTGCCTTAGCGGCAATTTTCCTATCAGATAAATGCTTTTCCAATTCAAATATGAATTTAAGTGGTCAGATAGCATTCCAGGTCGAAGAAAGAGCTTCCAGGTTTCAGAGAAATCCATGAATCCATGACTATAGACTGATACATCTCTTGCTATTCGCCACTATTTGCAATTCATCTCAACAACATTGGTTAATTTTTAAAACTATATATTGTTTTAGCTCGTCTTATGAATGCTACCAAAAATAAGATATCGCATATTTCGCTTCGATTCGAAATCAGCTGGTGATTTGGTGATTCACCATCATGTGAAAAATCATGCAGCTCGTGTTCGTCATGTGAAAAAATCTTGTCTTGTCTTAAATGTATGAAGTCTATAATTGATTGGGAAGGAGGCGCTATGTGTTCGAAATTAATTTTATTGGATTGATAATCCCAGGTAAATAGCTCGTGTATTTTCAATAGATAATCGTCAAGATGCTAAATTAATATATATATATATATATATATATATATATATATATATATATATATATATAGTTTTCAAAATTAGCCAAGGTTGTGTAGGTGAATAAGGCTTTCAGATAGACATTGATCCGTGGATTTCTCTGGAATCCGAAAGCCCTTTCTTCGACCTGGATTGTTATCTAAAGATTATCTTAATTAACTCAAGAAACTAGTGGATAAGTCTGTTATTAACCAATTAACTTTTTGTCTCTTTAACCTTCAACAGCTTTCAAGATAATATTTTCTCTGGCAATGAAATCTGAGACATACTTTGTGGAAAATATCCCTGATCCCAAATTTCATTGTTATTAATTGAAATCTTACCTACATACAAATATACTTTTTTTTAAAGTTCGAATAACTAAAAAAGTCCGACTCGCAGGAACTGCGTCATCTTAGCGCGGTTCCGTTATTTTCCGTCGTATCACTTATAAGCTTAGAATAGAAACAGCTTTTCTTTTGTATTGATCTTTCTTGAAATATTCGAACATGTGTAAAAATGTAAAGTATTTGTCATCCCGAATGACATACAGGAACTCCTAGGCAATGATAGCCAGTACATCAACACTATACTTACCTACCTCAAAGACACAGGCCTGTACAACCTTATTTGATGGCAATAAGCACTGTTACTTAAAAATAACATTATACTTCCATAGATACTAGGTACAATTTAACGGAGAACACTAAGTATTTTACAGTTAAAATTTTATACAATTACATAAGCCTAGAATGAATGGTTGAGAGGATGCTGTTCTTTGTGTTGATTGCCAATGAGGCGGAACACATCAAATAAATAAAATGTAAAGTAAAATCTATAGGATACTGACAGTATCCTTAGCGGAAATTAATTCTTCCGCTAATAGTGAGTTTATACAATTACATAAGCCTAGAATGAATGGTTGAGAGGATGCTGTTGTTTGTGTTGATTGCCAATGAGGCGGAACACATCAAATAAATAAATAAATAAAATGTAAAGTAAAATCTAAAGGATACTGACAGTATCCTTAGCGGAAATTAATTCTTCCGCTAATAGTGAGTTTTCGGAAAACTAATACAATAAAGTTCCTCATTTTTAAAATTCCCCAGCTGACGATCTTTATACCCTTTCCAAAGCAGCTGATGATGGTTTTTCATGTCAACAAGTCAGAATAAGCGGGCGAAGGTTCATTCTGGAGAAAATATTCGTTTTTTAACGTGTTTTCATGATTTTCTGACGTTGAACATACCACTCGCTAGCCAGCTGATTTGTGCAAGTCTAATTTTTATCATATAAGTCATCATTCTACAAGTTTTCATACCTGAGCAAATGATTTGGTAAAAAAATAAAACTTTTTTAAGCATTTTAGCGCGGTTCCTCCTTCCGTCCATAGGGAGGAACCCCGCTTATAAAGTTGACCTCATGACACAATCCGGAAGTGCTGACTAGAAAATTTTGCGTTTCAGAACTCCTAGAGAACGAAAATAATGGTGGTTCAAATTTGTATATATATATATAAATCACGTGTCTGTCTGTTTTTTGTTTGTTTGTTCCTTATACAAATCTACACCTTTTGACCAAACTTGGCACAAAGGTAAGTCTTGATACGAAAAATCTCCTAGGCTAGGTCAAAATAGTCAAATTTCAAAATTTGGTCAAAAGCTTTGTTCAAGAAAAATTGGCTACACTGAACCATTCAGATTGTGTCGGACATTTTGAATCGACAGCAGGCTCTGCTCAAATACCACTCACTCACTCACTCACTGACTCACTGACCTATCATCGCCCAGCCCAAACCGCTCGACAGAAAATTTTGAAATTTTGCATGGACACTCCCTATATAACGTAGGCGCTCGCTAAGAAAGGATTTTTTGATATTCAAATTTTTAAGTATTTTTAGAGGGGTTTAAAGTTTGAGTTGGTTAGAGCATGCAAGCTAGGCAGCAAGCGTTGCTAGGACGATAACAGAACAGTTGTTACCGTACATTATCTATTTCATAGTATTATTTTTAATTGAGGTTAATTTCCACTATGATGGCAGTCCTTGAATTACTAGAAATGAACTGTCCCTCATAGAGTTTTAATTGCGTTTCTTTTCTGCCTGTCCCCGTCAGATAGGCTTGCCATATTTTTGGAGAGTTAAACCGAGGCACATTAATATGGGATGGGCATACCAGGGGGGGGGGGGGAGTAAAAACAGTACAAATTATAAGCCAAATGGTGAGTTTCAAGCCTAGCAAGTAACGGGAAGGGGGAATCCTGAACCGTTAGTCTACCCAAACCTTAAAAATAAGGACGGAACTTTTTTTGCTACTTGATTTTCTTAAAAAAATCTTTCAGCCAAATAGTAGTGTCTGGCAGCTGGCAGCGCTGTGCAGGTAGTTCCAGCGTTTTACAGTTAGATTACTTCTCATTTCTTTGACACTGAGAGCAGTAGTAAAAGTGTTGATTGTAGAAAAGCAACCGATTTATAAAAGATTCTTATAAACATGAATTCATTACTTTTTACATCTTACAGCCTTTTCCGGGACATTGATAAAACCGGGCGGGACACCGAAACAATTGCAAAATACCGGGACAGTCCCGGTCAAACCGTCATGTATGGCAAGCCTATCCTTCTAGGCTTTTTTTGCACAGCCTCCTCGCCTATAACCTTGGTAATGCTCGCAAATATAATGGGTGTTTCCAAATAACTTTTTGGAAACATAAACTTTTAAATTTTAACGCCCATTGAATAACGTATAGTATGACGGGAACCGTGCTATAATGAACTGCACAAAATTGTAAAGTAACGTAATTTTAATGAAACATTATTTAACGCAATAAAATAACTACTTATCTGCCGAGACGAAGCACGGGTATTCAGCTAATATATATATATATATATATATTTGACTGTTCGCGGTCTAGCTCAGCGAATAGTGGTCCGATTTTGATGGAATTTGGTACAAAATTCTTTCGTCTAATTTGAAAGGTCAAGTTCGTTGACCAGCAGAATCCGCCCCCCCCCCCCCCGGAAAATGGTTTACGGAGCGAAATTTGCGCGAAAAAAATCTTTTCGCTTCGTCATATTTTTGCAAATACTCGTTTTATAGGCTTCTTGGCCTAGGAAAACGAATGAAACCATTTTTAAGGCGATAGCTTTAACCGTTTTCGAGAAAATTGGTAAAATAGTTGTTTGGGTACTTAAATTATGGTATTCAGTTGAAACATTTACTGCATGTTCGAATTTCATCAAAACTAATATGTTGAAATTTTGGTTACGTTTGGAGTTAAGGAAGGGTTAGAATAAAATATTTTATTAACTGACATGAAAAGTTTTGGGAACTTCGTATACTTTTAATATCTCGTAAGCGGAAGGTTTCCATTTGAAAGTTTACTAAATGTTCTACAAAAAAGGTTCTGAAGAAAGTTTTGATTAGGCGATGTCATTCGGGAAAATAAAGGTTAAAACTTTGAAGTAATTAATTTCGTTTATTCGAACGGTTCTTTTTGTTTTGTTTTTTTTTATTCCTTGTTATTTTTTAATAGCTTATAGTTGGATAATGTATTTGAAAATAAAACAGGTTAAGTAAAATAAGAAAAACAATTTATTATTAGAAAAATAGCTTTCCAAGAGAGACATTGGCAGACCTTGTGACGATTTCCAACTGCCTTTATGCGGGCGCCTTGCTGGTGTTGACCGACCCAAGCAGGTAAGATCATAAAACCTTTTCAAGAAAGGTCGACTATTTTAAGGTCGACATCGAAAGGTTTCTATTTTAATCTTTACAAATTAGACTAGGAATATGAACGAAACCGCGCTTTGATGACCCAGTTCCTGCGAGTCGGACTTTTTCGTACGCGCCCACGCGCGCACATACCTCAGGCGCGTCAGCTGATTTTCCATAACGTCATTAGATAGATTCTATCACGAGTCGAGCCTGAGGAAATGGTTACGCTCATTCCCGGACTATTGTGGTTGAATTAACAACAAGTGCTGGTTTACCGGCAATTCAATTGAAACATAATGCAAATTAACCTCTAACTTATAATGAACCGATTTAGTTTATATTTACAAAACAACTTTATCTTTAGATACCCACGACATTCAAAAGAGTTTCGTTTTAATGTAACAAAAATTACGGCCGGTATGGGGTCCTAAACTCTTCTTCTAGTTGTACCTATTTTGCTGGAGAATGGCTATATAACACGTTTCATGGCGAAATGTTAATTCTCAGCTGGACTGAATATTTAAATGTTATTATTATGGGTAAATAATTATTAGCGTTTGGGTCTAAGTAAACCATAGTTACGACATCAATTCAATTGAGTAGGTGAGATGCAAAACTCGTTCGTTCTACAGGAACACATTTTTCAGGAAACTCCAAAATCTCAAAACTACGTCTTAAAACTTCGTAAGTGGCCAAATTAAAATGTTTATTTTTTTTTTTTCTTCGAAATGTACATCTTTATGTTTATTTTTAATATGCCAGCTCAATTTTTCAAAAAATGGAGCGAACCAATTTTGCACCTCACCTCCTGAATTACAGATACAATTTTATTATGAAAACCGGCTGTAATAAGTCTCAATGATAGCCTGCTATTCTTCCGACAGTGAAACTCTAAAGCTAATAGTCCTTGGAAGCAGACTCCATTGAAATTCCATGAATGGTATATCTTGCTATAATTAGGATGTATACATTATTAGAATGCTTTGATGGTTATCTAGTTAATTTGCGGTAAAGAGACCGGGGGATGCCTCTGGGAATAATATGCTGAATTCATTATAGAAATTAGAGCAGGCTGGTTCGATGAGGTCAACCGGTTCTTGTTCCTAATAGGGCCTTCGCTTAGAACTATATCGATTAGTTTGTCTTTTGGAGGGGTCAGTATTCCATTACCAGTAACACTATACTAATGTTGAGATTCATTGCAGTACCGATCACATCCAAAAGGAATGAAACTTTTTGGATAGTTTCAATTTTGAGATGACGACGAACTCTTGAACCTTAAAAGGTTGGGTTAAAGATGTTTATATATATATATATATATATATATATATATATATAATTTGGGGGTCATATATATTTATTTGGGGTCATAAATTATTTCACGAAAGGTCTAACAAAAATTATAACTGTTTCTTTCAAAATGACATTAGGGATAAGAGTGGAACCGCGCTAAGATGATGCAGTTCCTGCGATTCGACCTTTTTTTATTATTTGGGGCGGGATTTCTGAGGATCCCTGGAGGTAATTTTTACTGGGGGATATTTCTAATATATATATATATATATATATATATATATATATATATATGCTTGGTGTTTATTTTTCGTCGCTGGGATGATATTTTTAGATGGAACGGCATTTTTCTCCAGCGGTGGTACTCCTCCTCACTTCTTCCTGGGATATTCCGATGGGTTCATCTCCATCTTCGTCAGCCAGGTACTTGTTTCTTCCTCGGTGGTTGCCAAGGGAATGAAATTTGTCTCGATCTTGGCGCCCAGATCGAAAAAATTTCATTCCCTTGGCAACCACCGAGGAAGAAACAAGTACCTGGCTGACGAAGATGGAGATGAACCCATCGAAATATCCCAGGAAGAAGTGAGGAGGAGTACCACCGCTGGAGAAAAATGTCGTTCCATCTAAAAATGTATATATATATATATATATATATATATATATATATATATATATATATATATATGTATATATATATATATATATATATATATATATATATATATATATATATATATACTAGAAGTGTATATTTACATTGTTAAAAATTCTGCATAACATATATACACACACACAGCCTGAAAGTATTTTGCAAAAAAAGAATTTGTCAATGTAAAACACCTACTACGCATATCTTTGTTAAAATGTTTCTTATATTCAATTTATAATGACAATAATTCATCTGTTATCAGCTCGAGTGATTAGAAGTGAGATAATTGAGAAGATATGGTCGACCGTTCGGAAGTAGGATAAGAAGTGAGATAAGATCTTTCATAAGAGTATTTGTGATTGGTTATAGTTTAGATATGAGGGAATTGTTAGTGAGTGAGAGACCTTCACACTGACCCACATCCTGAGAGGGTTCTCACCTAGTCTACATACCCCAGGGTCGATGATAGCTAGAATTACTCACCGACATACCGGTGCAGTAGTTCAAGAACTTTCTAGACAAGTCTTAATTACATTAGATTAATTGTATTTATGTCTTCTACGATCGGCTACGTCGTACAGTAGGGCAAACCGGCATTTTGCGTTTCAAAAAAGGCTACAGCCTCTAAATCTTAACCGATTTCAATGAATTTTGTTTTAAATGAAATCTAATAAAATTTGAAACAACTTTGTCTGGACAGATTTTTGTTTTTTGTTTCTCTTGTATATTAAATTACGTGTAAATAATGCAAGAACTTTTACAATTCAACATAAAATAATATTTTATTTTTCATCTAACTTAATAACAGCACTGATATTGTTGAAATTAAACGTTTTAATCCTGATTAGACTTGGAAAAGAACTGACACATCTTTGTAAACCCTAAATTTATCTTAATTCAACATTGAAATTAATTGAAATAATAAGAGTTTTGAATGATTTGAAAATAGATTTTGATTTTTTCCCAGTCTAATCAGGAGTTGAATGTTTAATTTCAACGATATCAGTGCTAATATCGGGATCAAAAAACAAAAATCTGTCCAGGCAGAGTTGTTTCAAATTTTATTAGATTTCATTTAAAACAAAATTCGTTGAAATCGGTTAAGATTTAGAGGTTGTAGCCTTTCTTGAAACACGAAATGTCTTTTGGCCCCACTGTGCGTCGGTCAAGTGCCAGATTTGCTGTTTTTGTTGTCAGACTAATTGTAATGTAATTTCATTTTCCGATCCTAGATTTTTGCGAAAATATTTTTGTTGTTAGCCGAATGCCAACTATTACCTGACTCCTTATCATGGCTAACTATCTCCATCTAATGATTTCCCTTCAAGTTAGTGCGGTTTACAAATAAGATCTTTTGGAAAAGCAATGAAAAAATCCTTACCTTACTCTAATTTTCGAGTTAATTCGTTCTTTCTCTCAATAAGATTGGAGAGTAGACATTCAAGCTTTAAAATGGAAGTAATATCGAGAAATGAGGAGCGAAGCGTTTTTCCCCAATTCCATGCGATATTGCTCTCATAAATCAGTTTTTTAGGCTAACCGAAGACTTTCTGGAATTGTTCCTTTTGGAAGTTACTGGGATCAAACGTTACTGCGCTTCTACTACAAAGAAAATAATTAAAATGGAAGTGCCGTCTAATATCAAGCTGATACAGAAATTTTGTTATTAATTCTTAATCACCTCATAAAGCTGAGGACATTAAATTAAATATAATTTATTGTTAGTGCCATATAAAGGCAGCCAATTAGGTAGAGTTGATTATTTTGTTATAAACATTCCAGTCATTATTGAGTAGTTAATGAATTTCATGTTGAAGGTTGAAAACTTCTATGAACCTGTTTAATTTAAGACAGTAGTAAAGCTGAGGGTTTTATTACGCCAGAATTTATTGCCAGGGTTTTAGGGATGGACTCAGCTATGAAAGGGTCATAAACAAATTTATACCCTTTAATTAAGAATGACTTGCGTTGAATTGTTCGGTTCTAGAATGGCTAGTTCGTATTTAGGACTCTAGATGTTCTCACGAATGAATCTTATGTGAATTTATTCCCCAGAAATCAGGTTGGGTTTCGGGTAAGAATAACTTCTTTTATGCAAAATTTTTCACGCGGAAGGTCAATTAAAGAGAATTAACAAACTCAATTCAATTTATTTAATTTGATTTAAGCTCTACACGTTTCACGCATTTGGTGCTAAAAACTCATTAAATTAAAAATAAAGCCTAATTGTATTAAGGCGAACTTTTCCGTAGAATGGTCCCTTAGATTCTATCTATTTTACACAGCTGATTGACGCTATAAGTAGGTAATAGTAACCTCATATTGGACGTGGCCATTGTACTGGAAGGTTCGCCTTAATACCATAAGGCATTAATTTTAATTTAATGAGTTTTTGACTTGAATTGACTTTGTTATTCTCTTTTATTGTCCTTCTGCCTCAAAAATATTGAATCTTAAAATCTATATTTCGAACGTTTCGACATGCTCGTCGGCTGCCTTCTTCGATAATGATTTCCTAGTGGTTGGGGGGGGGGGGGGCGTAACTCACCATGGTGAAATGAAGAGCATGCCTAAAAGTTCTAAAATTAAGATTTCTCCAAAAATCAGATTGTTGTTCTCAGTCGAATCCCAAATTTTCCCTGCCTTCTTATTACATCAACAGCCAACTATATACACCTCTTTATTTCTGATTGTAAACAACACACAGCGTGTCGAGTAATATATCTGGTGCGTGTTTATTTTTATTTATTTATTTATTTTACGAGCTTCGCAACGACGGCGACTTGCTCTTTTTTTTTTTAAGATACAGTAAAAAATACAAATTTATATATTCACAATTATCAGTAACTTATAGTACTGAATACAAAAAAAAAGTTTAAGGAGAGCATAAGACAAAAGTTAGTAGGTTTGTGTTAAGAATTAATTGCTAAACATTATTTAGAGCCTTGTTATTTGAACTATTTTTAATGTATTTACATAACTTATCACTAAAACTAACTACCAGTATTTAATTATTTATTAGGTCATGGAGGATGCTACATGTTGTTTTCCATTAATGACCAAGAAAAATTGAGTAATAATTACATAATAGGTAAAAAAATCTTAAAATATCTTTCGTTATAAAATTTTAAAATATCTGGTGCGTGTGAGACAATAACAATGCATACCATTTGCTGACATATCTATTTTTTGATGGCATACCTATTTACTGACGGGATAACCACTGTGTTTGGAAAAAAAATGATATTCCAATGAACTTTCAAATGCTAATGCGAATAAATACTACTTTTTAATTACCAATAATTACATCTTAAGGGGTAATATTACCTTGTGTGACCAAAATCAAAGCCATTTTCTCCAATTTATGAATAACAAATAAATGAATATCTTTCAATTCTTTATGTCATAAGTTCTATATGGGATGTTAAAGTAGCAAAAAAAAAAAAAAAGTTTTATTTCTTCGAAAACTAAGTGGACAGACAGAAACTCCCTTTCCCACGTGCGATAGTTTGCAAGCGGTAATTTTTTATCTAGAACAAAAACTAAACATATTTTGAAAGAAGAAGTTAAAATCTACTAAGGGACGTAAGATTTTTAAAAAATATTAATTTTTTCGAAAATGATGAACAATTATTCATTTTCTACTAAAGAATGCGCCAAAAATCCTTATAATTTAATGAATAAAAAAATCCTACGTCTTAATAGCTAATACCTTTAGGAAGCTGCAGTTAAAATTAAAATAGTTGATGGGGTGGAAATTGAAGGCGCAAGCGGTATCGCCCAATTTGAAAAACATAGTTTTGAGTTAATCTATTTTAAAGTTAAATGTTCTGAATTGTTCATTTTTTTCATAATTTCACGTAACAAAGATAAAAGAAATGGGTTTTTCTTTCGAAATGTATCAGTACTTTAGTAGAAAAATCGAATTTTTGGCAAAATGTTTTGCCGCATAAAGACTCTTGGATATCATTTTTGGTTAGTTCAGAAAGCAATTTAAGCCTATTAAAAAAAAAAAAAAAAAAAAAAAAAAAAAAATTACTAGGTACCTAGTATTATCCCTTAAGAAATCTTCATTGGCTATGATATTGGTTCCTCATTCGTTATGATGTGAAGGTCCTTAGCGCCCCTGAGTTAAGAAAATGTTTACTTTGATTACATATCAATAGCAGAATAACTTCTAGTAGGTACGAATGGAACCACAACGAGCTTTGGGTCTTTTTGCAAAGACCACATCCAGTTACTTTTGAAGTAGCAGTTACTCGTACTCGCTGATTAGCTGATTAACTCGCTTACTGATTAACATACAGGTTCTTTGCTGGTTATCTATTACTACTTGACTCGTTATCTTCGGTTATAATCCATATTATATAATTGAAAGCAATAATTATTATAAAAAGGTTAATATGATCTAAATCAATTCTCTCAACTATGAAAAAGGTTATTAAGCATTAAAGTTAACTGTTTTGCAGGTTATGAAGGATAACATAAACAATAATATTTGTAAACACACATATTTTATTCCTTTTTTTTCTCTCTCTCTCTTTTTGATATTTTACATTTATTTAGCATTATGGGCATACGTGCTATGCGTTTCCGCTCGCTGCGCTCGCTCAAGAAGATATCAAAACTCTAGTCAATCCAACTCGCTAAAATTAATAGAATTGTATTAATTTTAGCGACTCTAGCCAATCCAACTCGCTAAAATTAATAGAATTCTATTAATTTTTGCGAGTAAGAAACCAATCGCTTTTTCTTTGTCAGGAACTTCGCGAACTAAATGTTAAGACCTATTTTTCTCACTAACATAAACAGAGCTTTTTCACAAACAAACGCTATTTCACTGTTGAAGGTTACTTTACTCCCAGCAAGAACCAATACAATTGCTCATCGGAATCCTCCAAAAGGAAGGCAAAGGAGTTATGCGCATGCGCTGAATCACTGATAAAATAACTGCTGCTACTTCAAAAGTAACTGGATGTGGTCTTCGCAAAAATACCCCGAGCTTTAAATAAATCATAATAAACCAAAACGAATATAGGCAGTGAATATACTAATATTGGAATGTTCTTTTTATTTCATGGCCTCCCTATTCATGATGATATGGACTGGAGGGCGTGACTGGTCTTATCGATAAGGGAGGGGGGACTAATCTCCTCTCAGCCTGAGGCTATTCCTTTTCTCGTCTAATGCAATAGCACATCTGGGAGGAGAAGAAAACACAGGAAAAGGGGAGGTGAAAATCCGAAAACTTGCCCATTTTACTTTTGACTCTACTTTTCTTTCTAAGCAAGTCGTCTAACTTCTCAATTCCTTCCATTTTACCATGAAACCAGCATCTTTGGAATATCTTTTGCTTCAAATCTTTCTGCACCTATTATATTTTTAATTTCATTGAAAATTAAAATCAATATATTTTGCTGATAATAAATACATTAAAGATGTCTGCTTTTGCACGTTTTTAGTCACGTTTTCATGGAGGTGGAATGGAAATATTGACACTATTACGCTATGCAATCAGTAGCCCCACTTCAAACGAAAGCTATTCTCCATGTTTAATACCATTCGTATTAAATCCTGAGTGATTTATCCAATATTATGTGCAAATGTTTTCTCTACTCTCATTCCAAACCATTTCCCGCTTTTTAATCGTTACTTTTCCCGATTAATTTTACTTTAATTAATATTGCCTTATGATATAAACAGTTTATTGATTTTTTAAAATATTTTTCAGGGTTTTCAGAAGTTCGAACTCAAAGAAAAGGTAATTTATAACTTATTACTCAGTTTCTATTGATAATTATTCTCAAAATAATAATTTATAATTGAATTTACTTTTTTAAATTTACGACATAAATTTAATTGAGTTTTTAATTGATCTTGACCAAGCAAATAATGCTCTATACAAATTTTAAGAGTTTCCGCAGCAATCTCAAATTACTTGTCCTTAATTTAAGGATTTGATAGATTTAGCCATTAGCGGCTGAAGGGGGGAGGGGCTTGCCCCCCCCCAGAATGAAGATACACAATCTTTTTCGATTAAGTAAGAAAAGTAAATTTCTTAGGTAAATTAATAGTAATGAGTTCTAATTAATGTATGTTCTTAGTTTATCAAATACTTCCTTAATGATTTCTAGGTGCCTGGTAATACAAATTTGATTCTATGCCCGAAGGCACGGCAGTAAGCCCATTCTAAATTAGCCCTACCCCCAGAAATGTTTGGCTAGAGCCGCCTATGGTTTTAGCGTGTCTATGGTTTAAAAATGCATAACTGCACTTTTGTATAGAAAGTGGAAAATTATAAACTATTTTTAATATTAAATTTATCCATCAAAGGAGGATTAAAACGAGCTAAATGAATTTAATTTAGGTAATGATACTGAGAGAGAAATTACCATAATTTTGGTTCTGTGGTTTGGTCTCCTCCCCTCATAATTTGGTCCATTAATGATTTGCACCGAACCCTTATATAGACCTCTCTCTCTCTCTCTCTCTCTCTCTCTCTCTCTCTCTCTCTCTCTCTCTCTCTCTCTCTCTCTCTCTCTCTCTCTCTCTCTCTCTCTCTCTCTCTTCACAAAGCGCATCTCACTCGATATTCTTCATTTGGAGTATGAGTGTGAGTAAGTAGTGTAATACTATTGTTTTTAATTGGGGTTTTCTAAATGTCTAGCGGGCCGGTTGTTACCCACTTATGATTTAAAGAGACTTATATCAGTTTCATTTTGATCTATAAATATATAAATAAAAATGGACGAAATAAAACTATCTAGAAATATCTTCGGTGTGTAGATTTGAACATATATATATATATATATATATATATATATATAAATATATAAATGGAACTATAGGTTCTAGCCTTGAAGGTTATATCTCTTCCCCGAAGTACAGGGGTATGGTAAGGAAAGTCTGAGGGAACAGAAAGAGACTATTCAAAAACTGGCGAGGGGTTTAAGCCCGAGGGTATATTAGAATCCCCTTCTCCTACCATTGTTGCTCTTTAATAACCAGGGGGGGATGTCTCTTCAACCCCCCCCTGTCTACAAATGAGCTTTTCATAAGCAGCTTACCAGTGTCTCTCATCGTTCTCAAGAGAAATTGCCTTGTTTTTCTAATCCCGGCACAAATCAACTAAACTATTAAAGTCAGTAGGGGATTGCTCCAAGTAATAGCTGAATAAATTGCCTGTGATAATTAAGAAACATTTTTTATCGTTTTTTTTTTTTCTTCCCAACAACTGAACGAAATATAGCCAGAACAGAATGTTCATAAGCAAAACCCAAGCAACGAATGTTTAACACGCTAGAGTTCACCATCAACACAATTCATCCAATTATTTACAACTAATCATTTACAGCCTCAAGAGATAACAGTTAAATAGCGATTTTACATGGATTTAATTTATATTTGTGATGGTATTACTAGAAGATAAGAGTTGGTCAGTTACGGCTTAGAATGGGTCGTTCACTAGTCAGTAACTCGTGGAGGTGAGAAGTAGATGTTTTTGTAGAGTTTCCAAGCACCAGTGAAAATAAAACACATACTAACAGGGTACAAGAAGGGCAGAACGTCTTTGAAATGCATGACTTACTGACTAAAGTCAGGTAGTTGTTAAAATATCTACAAAATTAGAAAATTTACAACAAATTATAAAAGTCCGTCTGGTAGGAACTGTAGAACTTAGCACATTTCTCAGGAGGCGCCAACAAAAATAGTACTATTTACAACAAATTATAAAAGTCCGTCTGGTAGGAACTGTATAACTTAGCACATTTCTCAGGAGGCGCCAACAAAAATAGTACTATTTACAACAAATTATAAAAGTCCGTCTGGTAGGAACTGTATAACTTAGCACATTTCTCAGGAGGCGCCAACAAAAATAGTACTATTTACAACAAATTATAAAAGTCCGTCTGGTAGGAACTGTATAACTTAGCACATTTCTCAGGAGGCGCCAACAAAAATAGTACTATTTACAACAAATTATAAAAGTCCGTCTGGTAGGAACTGTATAACTTAGCACATTTCTCAGGAGGCGCCAACAAAAATAGTACTATTTACAACAAATTATAAAAGTCCGTCTGGTAGGAACTGTATAACTTAGCACATTTCTCAGGAGGCGCCAACAAAAATAGTACTATTTACAACAAATTATAAAAGTCCGTCTGGTAGGAACTGTATAACTTAGCACATTTCTCAGGAGGCGCCAACAAAAATAGTACTATTTTCGTTTTTAAAACATATTGGCAAGTGCATAGCTGATCTGAGAGAGGTGGCAAAGCCGTAGATACATGGAAAACATAGCATTATCTAAGTTTTTATTTCAATTTGTCATCTTCAAATATTTATTATATATTTAAAAAAAAAAAAAACAGCTGCAGATAAAATGCGTATAAGTGCATGGGATGTGCAGAAAAAAACAATAAACTCCCACAGCTTAGGTTTACTTCGATGTGACAATAATATATCTATGTACTGTAGCATAAAACGCCACCATCAGGTAGCGGAGACTTAAAATTCAGATTTGTTGAAATATAAACTCGTGTCTGTAGAAAAGCATTTCTTATTTGCTCTATCCGGATCTCAATTTCTTGCCCTGGGTCAACAGCGTTAAAAAACTGGGGTCTATTTAGGAAAAGGAGTGCCAGTGATTTTATCAGTAACTACGATTATTTTATGATATAAAATAACTTTGACTTTATTGAATACATATAAATTCGTTGCGGCAACCTTACCAAATTTAAGCAGTCAGGGAATAGTTTGAATTTCAAAACATCAATACGATTTTTGTAAAAATCAGTATTTGGCTGACAAATTTGGGCAAAACACAAATGTAGGATTTATAAACAGAATAATTAAACCAATAAAGAAATATGGTAGATCTACAAATACAAATCAGTTATAAGAACATTTACCAAATTTAGTATCTTCGTAGACATGACAACAGGTGCTCACATCCAGAGGGTCAAATCTCTTTGGTGCTTAGGTCAAACGAAGAAACAAGAAAGAATGCGGGAGTAGGAGGACCATGTTGGATTCATGCGAATTTGTATGGAGGAGGAGGAGATATGAGAAGGTGTGCTTGTTTGGGAAGATTTTGGAGAACATTGTCGATTTTTGTACAGACATGTGACTTTTTTTTATCAGTATGTTGATTTTTTGAGGTAATTTATAAATATAAATATTTTTTCTTGAATGTATTTTCTTTAATATATAACATTTAATAAACAAAATCACTGGCATCTCTTTTGCGTATTGGATCCTAAAACTGTATGCTAAAAATCTGAAATTTCTCCAAGGTAGAGTTGCACTGTATGTACTCTTGAATTTGCATCATAACGGAGAGTACTCTTAATCGTTGTGTAATTAATGGCTCCTTATGAGGGTGGATTGTGGATGGAGCAGCTTACCCATTACTGCTGAACAGGCTGCCAGTCCTAGCTATTACTCTGTTGTGGCAGCACTACTGTATGGGTTCATTAAGGAACATTAGTCTCTCTGTTCCAGCTAACCTCTATCGTCATCATAAGCTCTTCCTTTCCTCTCTTTTCCTTCTCAAATACTAAGGTAGAGTCGTCTTACAAGGCTCAATTTTATCCTATTAATGAAATCGTGATTCATGGCGGTTATTTTCAAATATCTTTTTCTTTTCATCTTGCTGAATGTTTAAGAGAAAACGTTAGATTTTCAGAGAAATCTGTTTTGCGAACGTTTCGGAATCAGTATTTTCGCTTCCTATGGTGCACGTTGACAGGGTCCCAGAGAATTCACAATGTAGTAAAATTAGAGACAAACTAAATTAAATTACTACAAAATATAACTTTTATTAGATTAAATGTAAGGACTGTTCCTTTATTATTTGGGCGTCATCGCAAATTTAAAAAAAAATAGGATTCAACAAAATGTAAAAAAATATTTTCTAAAAATGAAGACAGCTTTTAAAAACAGATACTTACTGGCAATTAACTATTTAATGATAATAGATAAGGATAATAATAACATAAAGCGATAAATAAAGAAACAAATTCATCATAAATAATACAATAAAAGTTCGTAAATAATAATAAAAAAAAATTTAATGAGATATTATTATAAAATATCTCATTAAATTTAAACATATAAAGAAGAAAAAGAAATATATTTTGGACCACAGTTTGTTTTTCTCAAAAATGGAAAGAAAAAGAAACAAATTATTAAAAAAACTCTTTACAAATAAAACATTTAAAATGAAATGACTTGATACAGCCCTCTGCTTCAGGTGTCGGGCTGTAGGTTCTCCTAGGTGGTAAATCGTGGCACTAGAAGTTTGTCTTGTTACCTTCGGTCAATATAAGAAAAATCTAATTAAATATATTGATAATTACTGATAAAAACAGCTGCCACAGCATCAGTCTTGATAAGGATGACGTCAGACCTTATGTAGAAATCAATTAATTTTATATTAAGCCTGTCAAATAAAATAATTGCAGCATAAACTTAAGCCTGCTTCGCTCAGGGGTCTTCAAATCTTATTTTATTTTTTGTCGAGACGTTTCGTATCTCGCCATTATCAATATACATATATACACATATGAAAATATATATAAACATATCAAGTTATAATTACAATTCTTCAATAATAATATGCTTCCAATGTTTCCACAACATCCATCCATCTGACCTCTGCTTTGTTACTACTTTATTAAAAGTTTCCCAAATTTTATTTTTATTTTTAACATCATTGTCCAGCTTGCCATCTAGTTATCTAAACTTTTATAATAAAATATTGATGATAAGTCTTAAAATCATTTAGATTTGCTTTTATAAGGAGGGGAAAAATATTAAAAAACATTAATATTCCTGTGAGTTAGTAGACCTCTCATACCGACTGCAAGGTTTTGACCCTTATTCTATCTGGTGTCTTGATTAAATTAATTTTCCTGCATTTATTCTGTCAATCTGAATTTTTATAATGATGTATTAAAATCGTTTATTGCTTGTAAATTAATTGTAGTTTAAGATTTATAAAGTAGATTTTCTTTAAATGTACGGTATTTTATACAAAATGCAATTTAATTAGAGATACCTACAAGAAATGTTGTACTATTAGAATTAGTAGTGCTACTATTTAGGCAGCTCCTGAAGCAGAGTTTGATCTAGTCCTTTAGAAAGAGTATAGTTATTAAGCAGGAACAATGACTTGGAGGGCTGGAGTTGGCTGGAGAGCTTTTTAATAAAGGCCTACCCCTCGGGCTCCGTTTTATCCCTCTTTCCTCCATTCTTTTTCAGGGTTATTTTTTCTCCTCTCTCTACGGAGGTGGGTTTATAATTGCTTCTTCTTTCACTTGCAGAACATTTCACTCCCACAACTTTCCTACAGTTTATATGATATCTGATAGTTATTTTTTAATCAGATACTCAACCTGAATTTACGATAATGTATTTTATATACCATCTTGTGTACCTCTTCCATTATTCTGCTCCATTCAACTCGTTTGATGTTGTGTTCCTCCGATTTCGGATCCCTAGCGTCCGCAAGTCCTCCTCCAGGAACTCAAGCTACCTCTGTCTTCGTCTGCCTTTTTTTTTCTACTTTTGGCCGCATTTTAGGCATTCCGTCCCACTGTGTTGCGTGGTGTCAAACATTACAGAAACCGGCGAAATATAAGTCCCGATCTATCTAACAGGAGACCAGTACGGTTCGAGAGCGAAAGTGTCAATTTTATTAGAAGCTACTTTCTCGATGAAAACACCTAAGCTCGAGCAAGAAAAAAATTGAACTTTTTTCTCAGATATGTCAGTGATTCAGGATATCAAATTGGTGTAGGGTATCAAAAACTCATCGGCTAAACATACCCATGCCATTTCTTTAGCCGATCTAATTTTCGGCAACATGGTTTATTTAATACACTAAAGTCTTTCAATAACTCTACAGAAATAGCCCTACTGTCACAACCAGCAATCGCATCACTTTCTTTCATAGCTGCAAAAGGACGAACACTATCAGGCACAACTGCTGACTACTCAGAAAAAAAAGGATATGAGTCGAGTTGGCACGATGTTAAAACAGAACTTTAAGGATAATAGGATAAAATGGACGGAAAGGCACTACAGGAAAGATGTGTAGCCGTGGGCCGCTACGAGTATTTACTTGCATTCTGAGATGGGCATAATTTTATTTATAAATAAAAATACAAATTTATTCGTACTTCATATATTTGTGAATACGAATGTAAATAAATTCGTATTCATAAGTGTGAATACGAATTTATTTTTATTCACATACATTAAATATAAAAATACAAATACAATTTTATTCGCAAATGTTTCTGCGAATAAAAATAAATTCACAGAAAAAATTGTAAATAATCAAGAAATGTGAATATTTACAAAAAATCAAGTGATTTAAAAAAATCACATTAAAATATACGAATAAAAATTTATTCACATTATAATTTTTGAATACAAATTTATTCACAATAAAATTCGCAAATAAATTATGAATTTATTCGTATTAAGATGATATTACGAAAGTTATTGAAGGGGATTTTTTTTTATTTTTATGGAGGTACAGATGACAAACTGTGTACCTGCAGCATGGCTGGTGGTCCCGCGGCGGACTCGGGGTAAACAAAAAATCTAGGCGCTAATAACCTAGACGTTAAACGCCTTAAAAAAAAAAAAAATCACCTTCAATAACTTTCGTAATATCATCTTAATACGAATAAATTCATGATTATTTATTTGCGAATTTTATTGTGAATAAATTTTTATTCACAAATTATAATGTGAATAAATTTTTTATTCGTATATTTTAATGTGATTTTTTGTAATCACTTGATTTTTTGTAAATATTCACATTTTTTGTGATTATTTACAATTTTTTCTGTGAATTTATTTGCGAATAAAATTTTATTTGTATTTTTACATTTAATATATGTGAATAAAACTAAATTCGTATTCACACTTATGAATACGAATTTATTTATATTCGTATTCACAAATATATGAAGTACGAATTTATTTATATTCGTATTCACAAATATATGAAGTACGAATTTATTTATATTCGTATTCACAAATATATGAAGTACGAATAAATTCGTATTTTTATTTATAAATAAAATTATGTCCATCTCTGCTTGCATTTCTAGTGAACTCGTTTGACTCGCGAGTAAATACTTGCAAGTATACTCTCGAAACGGTAAGTAAACGGTCACGAATAAACTCTTCACTTTACTCACATCGGATTACTTGCCCTATAAATACTTGTCACACTTTACTTGTTAGTAAATACTCGTCCTACTCGTTTTTATTCACCCGGCCCACTACCTGGTCTAGCCTAGGCCATCTTCGTTATTGAAATGATTGGGCCTCTTCCGAATTTCTACATCTTCTAGTATCTATCGGCATTCGAGACGACCCTCCTCGCCAACGTATTTTACCTGGCCAAAGATCCTGATCCCTCAGCACTCCTGCCCATGTCTTGCTAGAATCGACGTTTTGATACGGCCATGCTTTAAGACCGTACAGTGCATTAACTCCCACGTACTCCTTGGCGCAGTTACGTCGAAGTAGATAAACCCCTTTATCCATTTGGGCCTATCCTTAAAATTATTATTGTTATTAACTCTGTCCAACCTTGTTTATAGCCCTGATGAATGCTCTACCTTCGCAATCCCAACGATCAACGATCTCCTCTCGATAAAAAAGGCCGTCACGCAGGAGCTGCATAACTAAGCACATTCCTCAGAATTTTTGTAGTGTAGACTACATTACTGAATAATTTGCTGTAAATGACCTATATAAATAAAATAAAAACGTGAATAGTTCTGCTCATTTACATTTCTTATGAGAACTGTTCAATTATTAATTTTTTAAATAATTTGCTTCCAGAGTTATGTTAATACATTATACTGTACTACTTAATAAATACACAAAAACTTCATTTTCCGTCTTTTGATCTGACGCAGAAACAGGATACAGTCCCCCTAGTGGGTGATAGCGCTCCACGCGGCGGCTTTGGGAACCTACGTCTGGCGGGTATTTCTAATGAAACAGAGTTTAAAGTGAACCCTCCTTTCCAATAGACCGATTTACTTCATTTTTACAACACATCTTTCTCATGAGATACCCACGACGTATACCGAGTTTCGTTACAATACAGCAGACATTACGACCGGTATGAGTATATAAAGTAACCCCCCCCCCTCCAAATAACCCGATTATGAGTATATTAGTACTTTAGGTCCGGAATAAACCCCTCCTCCAAATAACCCGATTTAGTTTATTTTTACAACCCATTTTTCTCTGTTGATTAACACCTCGAATACCGAGTTTCGTTGAAATGTAACAAAAATTACCGCTGGTAGTGGCAAATGGGGAATGTGGGTCCGGAGTAAACCCCTCCTCCTAATGAACCAATTTAGTTTATTTTTACAGCGTATTTCTCTCTTTAGCTCAACATAACGAATACCGAGTTTCGTTGAAATATAACAAAAACTACGGCTGGCATGGTCAAATTAGTGTTTTGAGTCCGGGGTAACCCCCCCCCCCTCCAGGTGGACCGATTTTGGTGGTTAACGAACTCGTTCAATCGTTTGCTAATTGAACGCTACATACCACGTTTCGTGAAGAAAAAACAAAAACTCTGGCCGCTATCGTGTTAACAGACATATATATATATATATATATAAATTTTAACGGGGGTCATTTTTGGTGTCTACTAGGTAGGATCGATAAAGATTTGAAGAAATTTTTCAAAAATTCCGTCATGAGTGCAACCTCAATAGCTACTTTCCTTCGGAGGAAAGTGCTAAAAAAGTACAAAAAAAGGAAAGGATTAGATGTGGAATTGAACTCTAAGGGCTTCCGCCTTTTCTTTGCCTGTTGTATGCTCATGGAATGTTCCTTTGAAACCATTTTCGGCTGAAATGAAGGTTAGGGTTTTGATTAGGGTGGAGAATGAGGGGAATGTTTGCCCGGAGATAAAAGACAAAGAGGGAGACTCTGGGGGTGTTGTAGTGGTGAATCGTTATACCTGCTGCCACACCCTCACTCTAGGGGTCGGCGTAGCTTACTCTATCTTATCGTCAGTTAAAACCAAACTGATCAATGGGGTCATTTATTTACTAACATGTACTTATTTTATGCTCAAAGAAGAAACTAATGAAAACGACATTTCTTTTGACCTGCTATCTCACCCCTTGTCTTATGTTAGAGATAAAATGGAGGTAGTGAGTCGCAGATACCAAAGCCAGGGAAGGCACAATAGAAAATAGTAAACGGGACACCAGGAAGTTCAGTTATAGTGACTTGAGCGAAAACGTTTTGTAAAATAAGTAAACAAATAAAACCTGTATTGAAGTAGCAGATAAAAAAAAAAAAATTGTTTTAACACGTTTCTAATGTCAGAAGTTTTATTGTGAAAAATATATTCAGAAGAAAATAATATAAAAATACCTATCCATAAGACGTCGCTAAGTAGTTCAAGCAAGGAGAGTTATATATATATGTATATATATATATATATATATATATATATATATATATATATATATATATATATATATATTATTTTATTTTAGAAAATATCACAATCTACAATTCAATTGCATTATGTAATTTGATACATGTTACTTGCTCACTCCTCAGGTGTCTCCAGTTGTCAACCGAATACCTTCCTAGTTTAGGAAGGATTATAGGATGACGTGGAGTCACCTTACGCCATCCAACCACAGCCTGCGACTGCAGGGAGGATTGGAGGCGAAGGAGACGTGGGTCGTGATATCATGAGGAGAGAAAATATCCATCGATACCACACTCAATTTATACAATTATAATTTCTTTGATCCCTCCACGGATAGTTGTTTTTGTTCACTCCACGACACTTCACTGCCTAAGTAAGTCTCGGGGCCACTTCCTGTTAAGACGTCTTGGTGGAGAGGAAGGATGATTGGCTGGATAAGGATTGGGCTATAGGATTAGGATGATTGATTAATTTGCTATAGAAAGATGAGAAGCGGCTAGGGATTATAATTAGATAAATAAACATACAATGCTTGCCTGTTTTAATTATTATTATTTTTTTTTAAAGCAACTTACTCAAGAATCTAAAGAAAATTACTATTGGTGGGTATGTGTTGAATAATTGCGACAATTAGCACGTCACCTTGACACAAGTTTACATTTTAGCTTGAAATTTGTTTCAAAATTTATCTTGCATTCATAATAATAATGGCTCTAATTATTATATCGTTAGTTTTGGTCTTAAAAAAACAAGAAAGGCGCCCTCTAATGCCCACTACGGCTCCCTGTGGTCCAGTGGCTAAAGCTTTGGATCCTCGTGCGGGCGATGTAGGTTCGAGCTCCGCCTGTAGCAGGTTGAGTTTTTTTTTTATTTCAGGGCTCGTTAAAAAAATCCCCTATTCCACCATGCTTGTTTTGGAAAGGTTGCAACCTGTAGCCCAATGGCCTAGATGCCGATGCGCCGGGGGAAAAACTGTAAGGTTTCAGGTAATCTCCTACTTCTAATGGACCGATTCTTCTGGCAAACTAAGGGTGCACCTACACTGGACCCGTTCCGATCCGATCCAGTAGCCACCGACTGTCGGAAGAAAAACTAACACATGCATCTCACTGGAGGTGCCTACATTGGTCCCGCTCCGATCCAATCCGGTCCAATCCAATGGCCACCGATTCTTGGCCATTCAAACGTGTTTGTTTCTAGACCGATTTCGGACCGACAAAGCAAAATGGCGCCAACCCATATTTACTGTTTCAAAAAGGTCTACAGGTTCTAAATCTTAACCGATTTCAATGCATTGTTTTTTATATCAAAGGAAATAACATTTAGAACAACTTTGCCAATTCACATTTTTGTTTCCCTTGTTTATTAAATTGCGTGGAAAGATGTTTATAACCATCCAACGCCTATAACCTTCCAATATTTATAACCTTCTAATGTTGATAACCTTCCAATGCTTATAACCTTCTAGTTACCTTTCTTATAAATAATTTTAAAATATGAATACCAATACTTCTCTTTCCTCCAACATTCAACCTAATCGAAGGTTTCTATGCTTATTAGGTAGTATTTCTTAACTTAATCACTCATTATCACTTCACTAGGAGGACATTACTGACGAGCTGTGACTAAATCGGATGGGATTGGGTCGAGACCAATGTAGGCACACACGTCGGCCGCTGATGATCAAACGAAATCGGATCGGATCGGTTCGGGCGAAATACGGGTCTAATGTAGGTGCAGCCTAACACCTCCAATCGTTCATTACGCGAATATTTTAAACATTTTGAGGCTAAAGGACCAAAATTGTGGCCGCTATCGTTTGACTATTATATATGAAACGGTAAACCTTGCCTTGAAGGAACAAGAATTCTCCGTATTGAAGATGGATCCGAAATATGCGAAAATTACTCAAGAAATAGAAGTTGATCGTTGCATGCCATTCAGCATGAAACAAATACTGACTCCAAAAAGTAACCAGACAAATAGAAAGTAATATACTTAAGTAGTTTTCCTGTAGGGGGCTCTTGTTTTTTCAGGAGTAACATAAGAACTGTGCTGCATCATAGTGGAAGGCACTTTGGGTAATTAACCAAATATTGACGGCAATTTAGTAATATTAACTACTTCTTGCTGGAAGACCGGGTATTCTACCTTTCTGGACGTCATCTGTAAGTGTATTGCTCAACAGGTTGTCTAAAGAACTCCAAACCATATTTATAATAACGAAGTAAACTCTTTCATACTTAGTGCATCCATGAAAGAACTTTAACAAATTTACTTTATATCTCCTGGGTTCGCTCATTAATATCCCGCATAATTGCGTATATACTTATATGTATGTATGCACATATATATATATATATATATATATATATATACACATATATATATACATATATAATGTGTATTCTCTGTAGTTTTGGGAGGCTGATAAAACGACTTCTGTAATGCTTTATCTTTTTCCTCCTAGCGGGCTCTTAGGTTTTGTGGAAATGTTTGATTAAGTACGGACTCCCTGAAGGATGCAATGAAACATCATAACAAACTGATGGGCTGGGTCATCAGAGTTATATTAACAAGTCGTTGCCAAGTCACTGATAAGACGATTTCTCTTCAAGGCTTTAATGCTGATGAGTTAGTTTCCATAACATCAACGAGGTTATAGACATTTATCTTCCATTCAGCACATTGTTATCAGATACATTATATTCTTTTGTTGAATTTTACTTTTGAAAAATATAACACGTCTAATAAACTTATGTTTAAGAAATTTCATTTAAAGTTATATTTTTAAAACAAATGAACCAATATTCATTCATGTTACGGATTACTGAAAACTCCTGGTTAATAATTTTTTTTTCTCCTTGTCGTTTTTTAAGCAAACACATTGGCATGAATCCTTAGTACAACGTCAAATTTGTTGACGCAGATAATTATTACAAATTGATTAAAACGGTAAAATGAAAATAATGGAGTATTTGGAAGAAGCCAACCATTGTTGGTAATTCCAGAAGCGGGTAAACAAAAATTTCAATGATCACAATGGGATCGGCTATGTTAATTTATCTCTGGGCCAATGTCTTTTAATCCGCCTGGGAGGATTGTCTGGATGGGATTGGGAAGATAAGGATAGACCTTCGGGGTTAGGATGGTAGGACAAGTTGGAGTTGAACATTTGGAAACAGGTTTTAGCAAAGTCAAGGACAAATGGGATGTTAAGATCTTTATGTAGGGTTTTGTTGGATACATAGAAAGGGGCATTTACAAATTTACGGAGGAGTTTTGACTGGAATTCCTACCTGTATTCTGTTGGTGTTTGATGTTTTTGCAGTACCCCAGAGTTCAAGTCCGTATATCGTATGATTGTTTTGTATATCGTAAGTTTGTTCTATATCGTGGCCTATGGTTGTGATCAAGAACTCTGGGCTTTGAGCAACGGAGATCTCTTTTGCTACATTTAGAACGGGTGGATCTTAGCGCGTATCCGTTATATAATATGAAAAAAAAAAATATAAAATGAAATGTATTTTTGTAAAATATAAAATTAAATTTCAAAGAGTAGTAAGATTTTAGGCGCCGTTTTGTGACACATCTTCGCAACCAATTCACTAATTTTCGTGAACTGAAGACATCGGGTGGCTTGGCCCCACCCCAGAAGTCACGGAATAGTAGCCATTCGGCTAAGAATAACAATCACTTTTTCCTCCTTAGCAATGAATGCCTAGGGGATGCAGGACACTAAAGTGTATAGAAGATAATTTGGGGGGGGGGACTGGGAACCTCTAGGCATTTGGGGTATAGGGAAAATTTTAAATATTTAGTGTAAAATAGGGAGTTTTAAGGTCCCCTGGACACCTAGTAGACCAGGGTAAATGTAGAAACATTTTTCGTTGTTATAGGCTTTTTTACATGAAATTTTCTCACCAAAACAAAATTTCGGGGGGGGGGGGAGGGGCCGCAATCCCCCCCCCCGTTATGTACGCCCATGATGGAGAGAAACAGTTTAGGGGACCATATAGATTAAGTGAATGTATAGATTTCCAAAGAGCCGACTTCCAACTATTCCTTGACTTCCTATCATCTCGACGGCTAACTATCTTCACATCATTATGTATCTGTTTGGGTTGAACTCATGAACAATTTTTTTTAAACAATTAATTTCCGTATTAATAGATCCTATCTACTAACAAAAAAAAAAAAAAAAAAAAAAAGACAAAAGAGGCCTTTTACAAATTGATATCAATCTATCTTCAGAATCCTACTCTGCCAAATGAGGTTGTGGTTTTGAATGCCACTTGGTTTTGTGCAGGTACTTGGACTTGACGACATGAAATAGGTGGAAGCTTGCTGAATGTTCCCTCGAGCTAGTATAGGCCATAGTGATGATTGTGCAGAGGTCTAGAGGGTTGGAAGTATTGAATCGGCTTGCTATGAATGGGGAGGGTGCGGGTACTCCAAGGGGCGTGGCGGGTCACTCACCTGCAACTCATTCACCTCGAAGTTCTCCGTTATACAATAGTCTAATTGTAATTCTCGCACATTGAACACCTGTCGGCGTAGGTCTATGGAATAATAGCGGGAAATATTGATGTTCTCTTTTTTTGAGCGGCACTAATAAAAGTAAAAAATTCGCCTTGCAGGAGCTGCATTGCCTCAAAAGATGGATTCTGTACGCTGCATTCCTAAATAATTATTATTTTTATTTTAACGTCTGCTTTTACATAACATTTGAGGGGTTATTTATTACAAGCTATCCCCCTTTTGTAGCCAGGATAGGGGTTATGCCTTTACTTTTTTTTCTGAAAGAAACGCCACCACCCCTAGTTGGAATCGAACCCACGTCTCTAGGAACGGAGTGCCCACGCTTTAGCACTAACATCCACCAAGCTTCCTGATTAATTTGTTTATAATAACTTTTGAGATAATTGATTCTGTATTATTTTAAACAATTGCTGGGGCTGTGGCGGCTAAAAAGGGTGGGCTTGGGGGGGGGGCTTAGAATGAAAATTCACGATATTTTTCGATTAAGTTAGAAGAATTAATTGTATAAGCAAATTAATAGCAATAACTTCTAATTATTGTATGTTCTTGTTTATCAAATACTTCCTTAATATTTTCCCGGTGCCTAGTTATAAACATGTTATTATACACCCTCAGGCACGGCGGTAAGCCCATACTAAATAAGCCCTCCCCAGAAATGTTTGTCTAGAGCCGCCTATTTGCTGGGGTTGTCTGGAAGTATCTATTCCTGTGAGAAAGTTATTGAGATAGAAAATAGTATATTCTTTTTTAGCGGAATTAATCGTTGCGTTTACTATGTTTCAATTTCAAAGCGTTTGAGGGTGCCTAACAGTTGTCCGATTGCACTGAAATTTTTTTGTTAACAATTGCAACAATCTGTTTTGTTGTTAACCGATTGCAGCGAGTTTTTTGTTGATTGGAACAGAATTAGGGGGGTGGGAGCAGCAACATTTCAAAAAATTACCTTTAGCTAAGAGGCACCCAAATATATATATATATATATATATACATCGACCAGCGTTATTTTCATTATCTATGGGTTCTGAATCGTCATCTTTATTAGTCGGCACATCCGGATTGCTTCATGAGATCAACCTCCACGAGGAGGAGGGGAGAAGGCTAGCTAAAACCTAGTAGGAATACTTACTTTAAGCATTATGGTTTCAATAACATCACTTCAGTTAATGTAACAGTGTACCGTCGATCCGAAGCTTTGGCTGGTTTGAATAAATGAACTTGGCATGCCATCATATCAATACCACATCCTGGAGGAGATTCTTTGTACGAGTCTTTTTTGTTGGAGCGGTATTTTTTCTAAGAAGTAAATACTTCAACTTACAACAAATATCTTACTGTGTGTATTGTTCACTGTAGTTTAATATGTTTTGAGCACAACGTAAAAGGCAAGATTTCCGTTATGTTGAACTAGAGTTTTTTTGTTGATGTAATGATGATGAGTAAGTAGTAATGGAGTGCAGTAAGGGGTAATTAGCGTATATTATATTTATATGGCTGCTCCTACTTGGAAGTTGTGCTTTAAATAGGGAATCCTCTCCCAACATTAGTCCGTCCCGAGAGGTTGAAAAGGGCGAGACCCCTAGGATTGTATTTAAAGATTCAATAGGCTTTATGCGGTCTCCATTCATCAAACCTTTCTAAAGGCCTGATTAACGATCTTCCTTCATCAGACTTCTACCTTTCTTTTAAAAGCCTCGCAAATAAATGTATTTTGTCATTAAGTTGCCATATATTTGAAGATTGCGTTAATAATTATTCTTTAATTGATCTTTGTTTTTCAGTGACAACTCTTTTTAGTTAGGAGGTAGGGGTTTTCAAATCGTATTTTTTTTTTGTTGGTACGTTTCGGCTAACGCCATTATCAATATCTGCTTTTTTAGAGCCATAATATATATATATATATATATATATATATATATATATATATATATATATATTTGTTTCCTCCTTACAGTAACCCTGCAAGAAGGGAGTTTATTTTCTGCAAGTCTCATACAATAAACAGCATATACAAAATACAAGAAATGGAGATAAATTAATAAAAGAACAGAATATAAAAATGAAGTAAAACAAAAACATGAATAGTAAAGAATAAATGAATTATCAACAGGATTTAAAATTAGAAAAAATTAAATTTTAGTACTACCACATAAAATGCTTAATACCACAGTTTATTTGTAATAGGCATTCAATCTTCCCATTGCCATGTAAAATTGCTCAGCAAATTCTCTTAATGCCTAATTATGGCACATAAACAGAGTTTGTTCTGGTGATGGCCAGACTCCGTTTTCTTTCATAATTTTCGTTTGTAATTTTGTCCGTTCCTGTATTAGTAGTCGGCAGTCGTATACTAAGTGTTGGTAAGTTTGTACCTGATGTGTCTTCTTGAACAACTTCTACCCCATTGCCGAACTGGCTTCAGCATCTGATGCCCGATGTACTGAACAGCGGAACGCGAAACACGGCAAATATATTTGTAAAGGTGTTGGAGGTTAAACAAAAATTTGCAGATGATTTAATTAATTAATAACCCTTACAGTGCTCATAAATATTAAATCATTTCATCTCATCAGTCATTTATGTTAGTAAATCCAAATTAACCCGTCGCATTGGAATCATTGGCCTAAGAAAATAAAAAAAGGAATAATTGGAACACTATGTTAAGATTTCACCTTCTTATTGGATAGTTATCTTCAATAAGAATGTTCAAACTGTGTAAGGACTTAACACAGAGTTGCAAGTGTTGTTAGGTGTGTATCGTCCATTTTCATCTTTTTGAACTCTTTCTTTATATCTTTCGCATAATAATTATCACTGAAGCAATACTACCATAAGTATAATTTTTCGTGAGATTAGCAATTGTTAGAAATATGTAATTTAATTTTTAACATGTTTGTTTTTACTGATCCTTTTTCCTGATATATTTTTCTAAATTAAAGTAAGTACAAGAGTGGGTGCTGTTTCCTAGTGAAGTATTTGAATAAGTTATCTTCTTGATTGAGATAAAATGAGACTAAACAAAATGTTTTTGAAATTATTGGCTAGATTTTCTCAAGTCTGTAGACAATGTTTCGGACTGACGGATCTTTAATGTACTTTCGGATGTTTTTTGTTAATGTCCATCTACTGTACAGTAATGGAGAAAGACTGGTCTTGAAGACCTTTACTGTGTATCTATTATGGACAGGTACATACCTGGGATAATCTATAATACCAACCTCAGTGCTTTCCTATAGTTTTGTCAGGCTAACTGGACGTCTTCGCCTAGAACTCTCGAGTTAACCTCGCCGAGCCTTAGGATGAGGTAATAGACTTCGAAAGTTCTCAATTAAATTTTACTGTGCAGTTTTTGCTCATCCTTGTCAATAGTTGCGAAACTTCAGAAGTGAGAAACTTATGGTTAATGGTAATTTTTATTTACATTTTTCATTGCGGATAGAGTGTAATTGAAGACTGAAGACAGGATTAATAGCTTACTGTGATGTTGGATGGATGATGGAGGATTGGGAGTTTGTTAGATCGAACCTAGGTAGGGATTATCCGATGGCGAACCATAAATAGCAAGAAGTCGATAGGAAAGGCGAAGCTTCACCTGACCGAGCTGTCAACTTCCATCCCATATATCGTTTATATTTCTCTACATAAACATCTGTGAAAAAAGGAACATTGCTTGCTTTTAACTTTTAATATTATTACTTTTATTTATTTAACACGTTCAGTGCGGCTGGAAAAATTCGTAACTATCCTCAAGTGCGACACGGGGTCAGTTAACCCCGTACAGTAACTCTCGACAAGTGCGTCACGGGGTCAATCGGCCCCGTGTTCTTTTATAAAATTGATTAATTTAGGCAATAACGTTTGTTTTCCCACTCCATTGGTTTAGGTGAGTATACAACAGCAGCAGACCATTCATTGATTTATTCAAAAGTTCATTAACCTCATGGAAATCCTAATCGTACATAAATTATTTTTCTTTTAGATTCTAAGCGCCTTTTCCCTCCTTGAAATTTAATTTTATGAGATTTTGGAGACAGAAAATGACTTTGATTTTTTTGTAAGGTGAGTACCCCCCCCCCCCATAAACCATTTCATTTTTCATATTTAATGAAAACAAAATTCACAACAACCTTTAATAGCACTCACAATAAATTTTGTTTTAATTTTAATATTTTTACATTTGACTTACATAAAATATTGCTTTTAAAAAAATAGTATTTGAGAAAACCAATAGTAATACCTCACTAAAAAAATAAAATAATTCAAGCGGTTAAACAGTAGGAAATAATGACTACGGCATGATGCGTGACTATCATTGAAGCACGAAAGACAAAGACCTTCGTAGAGCACACCTCACAATAAGTGCGGACTTTTTTATCAGCTTCTTTAGAGGTCATGGTTTTCCTAAGCTTTTCGTAGCAGCCTGAACATTTTTTCCTCTTCCTCCCAACGCCGTGAGCAAGCGTGTGGATGTGTTTAGGTGTCCTGGCCTGTTTCAACACTTCTTCTGCTTCCTGCTGAACTGCAGATTTAGTCCGTAAAGAGTGTCTGTGGACCTTTATTCCGAGAAGAGTAGGACGGGGTCACTTGACCCCGTACGATTTTTTATCGGATTTTGATAGATTTTCGAAGTTAGTAACACATAGACATATTGGTTTCAACCCTTTTAAATGTCTAAAGCTGAAACCGGTTCGACCATTTTTGGAAAGATTACCAATTACACGCTCCGCACTAGTGGAAAGTTAGACACTGGGTCAATCGACCCCGCACCGCACTGAACGTGTTAAATTTTAGCGTCCATTTTTATTAACTAAGAATTTTACCAGAAAGTGACCACCCCATAGTGGGAATCGAACCCTCGACCTTAAGTGATCTTAGGTTATTTATTTTTGAGGCCCTTTCAGCCTCTCATATAAACGCCCATGGGAAGTATTACAAAGAAATATATTTTGTCAACAGACTAGAGCATTTTTTGGGTTTATCTTATATTTTCCTAAATGATTCCTCAACGTTTGAAAAGTCGTGACTATTCGAAAACCTAAAAAATATCCTACGAAAAAACTGACGAGGTGTAAAAAATGCTGCCTGAAGTTTGGGAAGTGTTGGTTAAGCCCCGTTACTGGGGAAATATTAACACATTAAAGGCTGGAGTCGTAATAATACGATTTGTCTTGACTGTAGCTTAAAGGCGGGAGGCGTAGTAATACGATTTGTCTCGACTGTAGCTTAAAGGCGGGAGGCGTAGTAATACGATTTGTCTCGACTGTACCTTAAAGGCGGGAGGCGTAGTAATACGATTTGTCTCGACTGTACCTTAAAGGCGGGAGGCGTAGTAATACGATTTATCTCGACTGTCGCTTAAAGGCGGGAGGCGTAGTAATACGATTTGTCTCGACTGTAGCTTAAAGGCGGGAGGCGTAGTAATACGATTTGTCTCGACTGTAGCTTAAAGGCGGGAGGCGTAGTAATACGATTTGTCTCGACTGTAGCTTAAAGGCACCTAGCATACTTACGTCAAGATCCCCGACTTCAATGTGATAAGTGTATCTTTTTAATTCTATCCCAATCACAGCAGGACTAGGCATTACTGTACTGACTGATTTGCATTTAGTGTCACAGATCGAAACTCACGGATGATTGGGCGACTGTCTAGCCACCTTTTCCTTCCAGAGCTTGCACTACCTTGAAGCCTGTAAGCCGATGCGTCGAGGCCGTTGGTCCGCGTAACTGCGTTACAACCCTGTGGGCTTATTTAAGTTCAGCCAGCTGCTAGGTCGACTGGAATCTTATGCCTCTTTTTTAGTACGGGCTAATTTTATTCCAGTCTCCTACAGGATCGAAGGGGCACTACTCCTTTTGCAATTTTACGCCCCCAAAAATTCTGTACATACAAACGGAGAGTTTTATAACCTTCCAATCAGAAGATAGCCAGAATGTATAAGGGGCTATATTCGCGCTCACGCCTGTCTGTTTAAATCTACATAAATGAACTGATTTCGATGAGGTTTGAAACACAATTACTCCGTCTAAAACAAATGATAAATGTTCGTCAACTGGCAGAATCTGCCAACCGGACCCCATGTTCTTACCGTTTTGGGGAAATAGGCTTGCAGGTACACATTTTCTTGGCATTATGATGTGGAGAACCGCACGAGGTTACTTTCAAGGCTGTATTTCAAAAAATTTTTGAAAAATTGTGGGAAATCAGATTTTTGTTTCGTCAAAAGCAAAAATGTTACCCCGACTTGAAACTGTTATAACAAGTCATACATTCATCCAAGTGAATATAAATGTTGGTTCCATATGAAGTAGAGGTCGTATTTAAATATATATATATATATATATATATATATATATATATATATATATATATATATATATATATATATATATATATATGTGTGTGTGTGTGTGTGTGTGTGTATTGTTTTAAATTGCATCGCTGGGTATCAAATATTTGTGTGGAACGGATTCTTTCTCCAGCGGTGTCGCCCCTCTCTTCATCGCAATATTTCGTCGGGTTCATCTCCGACTTCGTCAGGCTACTCTTGTTGTCCTCGGTAGTTGTCAAGGGGGTCATTTCCCTTGACAACCACCGAGGACGACACAAGTAGCCTGACGAAGTCGGAGATGAACCCGACGAAATATTGCGATGAAGAGAGGGGCGACACCGCTGGAGAAAGAATCCGTTCCACACAAATATGTGATACCCAGCGATGAGTGGGACGGCTTCTCTCTCCAGAGGTGTTGAAACTCTCCATTCTGCAATATTCGCTGGTTTACTGTCCGGCTTCCTCAGGCTTCTTTCATGCATCCTTGGTGGTTGGAAAGGATTCCCTGCTGCACGATAGAAGTTTAGGAAGGGTGGTAACCTTTAGATAGCCCGGCGCCAATTGCCTAATGTCCATGCGCCGCACAGTGGTGCCAAACGCCCGATTTCGGGGAAAAAACCTCTAGGTACTTGAATCTTTCTGATTTACGTGTCTTTTTTTAAGTATTTTTTGTGCTGAGTCGAATAAGACCACTACCAAATTGATAGAATAATTATTTTGGAAGATAAACGAGTTTTATATTAAGAAAACCTGTAAAACAGCTAGTATTCAATATAAAAAAGCCATATTCTACTCAATTGGTAGAGATATGTATAATTCATAATGTGTTTTTGAGTACTGAGTCGAATAAATTAACAACAAATGTAATTTCGTTAACTGTTCTCGACGTATTCCTCATTCTTGTAATTTGAGCATATAACGACTAAATTTAGCAGTTTCACACGAGATATTTGATGGATCTCACTGTTTATGTTGTGTTACTTGCTAACTCAACATTTTTAACAACTCTCTGCAGAAAAAAATAATGGTAAAGTCGTTTCTCGTAAAATAATCGCATCGCTAATTGACACCTTTATTTTATTAGGCTGTATAGTAAAGTTATATATATTCTTGAAGAGAATGTAATGCTCTACAACCCTATAAACGGCATTTATTTTTTGGGTTTATTGTTAAAGAGTTATCCGGCCAAAAAGAGCAAAAAGTGTGTTTTTTCCCAAAATGACAGACTTTCAAGAGCGGATATTTCGAAAACTAAAGATATCTCGAAAAACTTTATTGAATAAAACTTTTAGGAAATTGAATCAGCTTTCATTTGTTATAGAATGGTCATGTCGCTAGGACCCACGGTTTCCGAGATATAAGTGAAAACCCGAAAAATGGGGCCTTCTAATCCCCCCTTCCCCCCGGCACAAAGGCTACGGGCGAGGACTTTTGATACGTTGACCTCCTAACTAGCGGAAATAAAGTTATGAAGTCAAAAATTGTGTTCCAAACATTTCCATCTATAAATCTTAGTTACCTGGACTATTAGTCGCTAAATTTCAGATTTCACGATGAACACTGAAATTATTTTTACGTTTGAAGGTAAATACATAAAATAGCAAAGTAATCGTGTTCATCGTGATATCTGGCGACAACTGTTGATCAATGAACCTTTCAATTTCTCACCATTTTCAGTCAATGTATTGTCCAAAAAAGTCCGTCACGCAGGAGCTGCATAACTAAGCACTTTCCTCAGAATTTGGGTAGTGTAGACTGCTTTCCAGAACAATTTGCTTAAAATATCCTGCATAAATAAAATAAAAACATGAATAGTTCTCTTTTAATTTTGTAATGAGTAACTGATAAATTATTAATTTGCTTCCAGAGTTATGTTTACACATGGTACCTACTACACTACGTAATAAATACAAAAAACCTCATATTATCGTATTTTGATCTCACGCAGGAACCGGATACAGTCCCTCTAGCGCTCCTTGCGGCGCCTTTGTGAACCTATGTCTGGCTGGCTTTTCTATTGAAATATATTACAAAGTAAACCCCCCTTTCCGATTGACCGATTCAGCTCATTTTTACAACACTTTTTTCTCATGAGTTACCCACGACGTATACCGCGTTTCGTTACAATAAAGCAGAAATTACGACCAGTATGAGTATATTAGTAATTTGGGTCCGGAGTAAACCCCCCCCTCCTAAAGAACCGATTTAGTTTATTTTTACAACACTTATTTACCTGTAGATTACCACTACGAATACCGAGTTTCGTCGAAATATACCAAAAATCACGGTTGGTAGTGGCGAATTGGTATTGTGGGTCTGGAGTAAACCCCCCCCCCCTCCTAATGAACCGATTTAGTTTATTTTTACAACACATATTTACCTGTAGATTACCACTATGAATACCGAGTTTCGTCGAAATATAGCAAAAATCACGACTGGTAGTGGCGAATTGGTATTGTCGGTCCGGAGTAAACCCCCCCTCCTTATGAACCGATTTAGTTCATTTTTATATCTCACTTTTCTCTATATATTACCACTACGAATACCAAGTTTCGTTGAAATATAACAAATTTTACGGCTGAAATGGTCAAATTAGTATTTTGGGTTCGGGGTAAACCCCCCCTTCCGGTGGACCGATTTTGGTGGTTAACGAACTCGTTCAATCGTTTGCTAATTGAATGCTATATACCAAGTTTCGTGACGAAAAAACAAAAACTCTGGCCGCTATCGTGTTAACAGACACATATATATATATGCATATATATATATATATATATATATAGATATATATAAATTTTAACGGGGGTTATTTTCGCTGTCTACTAGGTAGGATCGATAAAGATTTGAAGAAATTTTTCAAAAATTCCGTCATGAGTCCAACCTCAATAGCTACTTTCCTTCGGAGGAAAGTGCTAATATACTCCATTATGTAAATATAGTGAGTACTGGAAGTATAAATAGCACAAAATATATAATTTTGGGCCCACTGACCAGTTTTTCACACTCAATTAGATAAGATCTTGTCCATTATATTGGCAATGGTTTTGCTAAGACCATGTGAGTTCATATATAACGTTTGAAAGAAAATACTTAAAATAGTAAAGTAATATATATTATCGAAGCGAATGGCATGCTCTACAACCCTACAGCCGACAATCATTTTTTGGGTTCATCGTTGAAGAGATATCCGGTCGAGAATAGAAAAAAGTGTGTTTTTTCCTAAAATTACAGACTTTGAAGAGCGGATTTCTCATTTCACGATGAACACTGAAATTATTTTTACGTTTGGAGGAAAATACATGAAATAGCAAAGTAATATATATTATTGAAGAGAATGCAATACTCTACAACCCTATAACCGTTATTTATTATTTTGGGTTCATCGTTGAAGAGTTATCCCGTCAAAACGGGGGAAAAAGATGCGGTGAAAGTGTTTTTTCCCAAAATGACCGGCTTTCCAGAGCGGATATTTCGAAACCTAATGATATCTCGAAAAACTTTATAGAATAAAACTTGTAGGAAATGTAATCAGCTTTCATTTGTTATAGAATAGTCATGTCGCTAGGACGCAGGGGTTTCGAGATAAGTGAAAACCCGAAAAATGGGACCTTCTAGACCCCCCTCCCCCCGGCACAAAGGCTACGGGCGAGGAATTTTGATATGTTTACCTCGTATCCAGCCAAACAAAGTTACGAAGTCAAAATTTGTGTTCCAAAAATTTCCATCCATAACTGTTCGTTGACTGGACTGCAATTTTTGTTTGTCATATATTAAAAAAAGAAGAAAAAAAGCAACATTTACATTTAGAGCTTTGTACAAGGACATCGAATTATATTAAAATAAACATCGAAAGTGACTATTTGAAATGACCTTCCTAAAGGCGCTGACAGGTTTAGGACAGTGGAAATCTTTCACTCCGCCTGTCTGCTACTGTAATAAAGAGGTGCTTATATTAACTTCGTCACATTACAAGATAAAAAAGTAGGGTTTTCTTTCATTATTGAAGGGTGTTGAGAGAGAGAGAGGGAGAGAGAGAAAGATGTGAAATGAGTGAAGGTCGAAAGGAAAGGGTTGTTATAAAGAGGAGAGGTGTAATGAACGTCCTCATTACCAGGCCTGCTTCAGGGAGGGTTGTCCGCTATTATGCACGAGGTAAATATATCTAGAAAAAAGTCTAACCCCATTCATGTCGAGGGTTCTTCTTCCTTTTGAACCAAGGATTCGCCGTAAATATTCTTAATATACCTCGGGGATATTTTATCTTCCGAATAGGTTATATTAGTACTTGCTCTCCTGGCGTTGGCTTCCTGCACTTACCTTGTGTGGAAATAGTGGATCTCGAAGCAGTCCCAGATTTGACATCACAAAAGATCACAGGATTCGTCAAAGAAACTGGGCCGTTAAAAATAAACCATTGATTCAGCAGTGATTACAATAGGCCTTTTAGGACAAGCTACTTTTCCCTGAGAAGTGAAACATCTAGCCAATTAACATCTAGTTCTCTATCAATGTATACATATCTACTCCTGCCTCTCGAGACCCTTGGTGAGTACCCCCTGAAGATGAATCTTCCCAGGTCAATCAATGTTTGCGTTTTTCCTCCTTCCCTCTAAGGACAAGGAAGCGTGCTTAAGGACGTATACCCTATGACGTAATCCAGGAGTGCTGATTAGAAAATTTCATATACAGAAACCGTAGGTAGCCGTCTGTTAGTGTTTTCTCCTCTATCGTCTACAGGGTAAGCCACCAGATGTTCAGTAGGGCCTTCCTCCCTGTTGAAATTTGCTGGGTGTTTTTGAAGCTCAATGGCCTCGGATTAATCTTCTCATCAGGGTGTTCTCCTAAGGGCCTTTGCACTCTTGCCCACCATGGTGCCGCCGCCAGTGGCGCTTCCTTGGTGGCCGCATCGTGGTAACATTGAACATCCCATTGTCTCTTACCTGGCATAGCACACTAGTTGCAACTAGTGGCGCTGCCAGTCGTTTTCTTTGTCTTGTATAGTAAAGACGTTCAATGGGGAGTGATCGTAATTTTGATAGGACGTGAGAACCTCGACATAATACATCGAAAACGTCGCCGGTGGCGCCACCATGGTGGCCGAGTGTGCTAAGGGCCTAAGCAGGGGTCTTGGAATGGTTGAGCAAGACTTGCTTAAGGCACCCCTGTCTGTTTGTCGCACCCGTAGAAGTTTTGGTTTCGGCTCACCATGTAGTCAGGTTGACCAATCCGGGTGTTTAAAGACATTTATATTTGTCACTTTCGATGTTTATCTCAGAATGTTTCGATGTTCTTGTACAAAGTTATGAAAGTAAATTTCCATAATTTTTTTTTTTATCGAGTTTAGAATATACGATAAATATACATCGGGGAAAACGATGCAGTTCGAAAATATGGTAAAGCATCCCTCAGTCCCTGATACCCACCCCATATTATTAGGTACATATTTCTTTCGTCCTTTTTCTCGTCAATAATGGAGACAATAAACCACCGAGGCTATGTTTATTTACTAGAGTTATTCCGTTTTCCGGATAGCGAGAATTGAAAACCATACATACAAAAATTTCCGACTCGCAGGAACTGCGTCATCTTAGCGCGCTTCCGCTCTTATCATTAGTGTTATTTGGAAAAAATTACACGGTTAAAGTTTTTCTTTATTTTTCGTTAAAAATTTAAACACCTGTAAAAATTTAAAATGAAAGAGAAGCAAGACCTTGGACGCCACAAAAGGAAACTGACAACCCAAAGCAGTAATTACTCCCTTTAAGCAACAATTTCTCTCAATGAGATCACTCCATCTAAAATTGCATAAGAAATGTTTTTGTAGGAAATTTAATAAGCTTTTGAATACACGTTTTACATTTACTATGATTTCCCAACCGGTTTAGAGATATATAATATTATATCACTTCATATTTACTTGAAAATAGTAGATTTACATTATTTTTTTAATTAATGGCTCTAATTTTCCATAAGTGCTATTCTAAAAGCAAATACTAATTATAGTTATTGACAAAGGTCTATCTCTCAATAATTAATAAATTAAATCAAATTTAATGATACTAACATATTTTTTTTTTCAGGAAGCACCACTGTTAACTTGGAGAAATCGGCCCTAAGTATGTTTTGCAATAAATAATTGTTCCTTATTGTGTTGTAAAAAATTAAAAAAAAGAAGAAACAGAGATTGGATGGATGGATCATCTCTATCTTATCTTGTAAGAATTTTGATTACTTTGGAAATGGAAAAATGATGCACATTATCAGTAATGAAGGGACAGGAGGAAGAATCAGGCACGAAGCAAGATAGGTTAAAGCTTTGAGGGTAAGTTATTTATTTATTTAAATAAATACATACATAACACAGATTTTTAGAACGGATAATCTACAGGTTACTCCCATTTTCTAGCCAGGAAAGGCTGATGCCTTTTTTTTTAAAAAAAGAATAGCCTCTGACCCTAGTGAGAATTGAACCAATGACCCTAGGCATATTTAAGGGGGGAGGGTGTAAGTTGATAAAGTAATAATATCAATTTGCTTTTGGGGTTTCATAAGCTACAAAAATATCATAGAATGTTGACAATTGATACACATTTTTATAGTAAATAGTAACTCATGTGTTGGAAGCTAGCTGATACCATCATATTGTCCCTACCATGTCAAACTATCAATTATGAAAATCAGAGAATACTTGCCAACGAACATATTCAATACATTACCGAAGTAATATATTGAAAAATTGTCTTATTCGATGCTTTATTTAAGGTATTGAAGGCTATTCTAAAGGGGTTAGAGTTCTGACAATTTGCGACAAGCCGTATCGTCCGCAATCCAAGAGCAGTCTCGAATCTGAAAAACAAGATTTTTCATATTCGATAGTAATCATGGTAGGACGATTTAGCAAATAAATAGTAACTTCTCTATTACTTTTATAGCCTTGTACTAATCAAATTTTAAGTTGTTTTTTTTTTGTTTTGTTTTTTCACTTTTTATCTTTTTTTTTTTTTGAGATTGCTTATTATTTAGTCTTTTCTTCAGCTTTTTTTTATTATATTTTATTTTTAATACATTAGAAATATTTTAAAAAAAATGTAATAATTTTTGAGAAATGAAATGCTTACAGGACTTAGGAATATATAGAGTGTATATGTGTAAAAATGTAATTTTTGTTTTTTATATGATAGGTTTTGGAACATTATTTTATAAGCATCTTAGTTCCAATTGCTTTTGGACAAAAATCATTTTATTAACAGCCTCACATCATAGATATTGGGAGACAATTTCCTAGAACGAGGTTTCCAACTGCATTCCATTATTTGTTTACGCCAGTGTAATATGTTTTTAGAGCATATTTTCTCTGGATATCTCTTGAATAATTACTTTAGTTGCTAAAAATAAAAATAATAAAATAAAAATTCTGAAATTATTTCTTATATAAAGAAAAAGTAACCAATTTTTGAGTATTGGAATTGTTTATGTGTGGTTAGCATAATGAAGATGACGAAGAGAACAAATCCGATAACCATGGTGAATCTTTTCAACAAATTATTTGTTGAATGTCCTTTGAATATTGGATATGTCCTTTGTGTATTCAGCTAAAATATGATGCCCCTTCTTTCTTTTTTCAACATCATTAATCAGTGATGAGGTTTCTCCAGCCACATGCTCTTTCTGATTTTACTGTCAACTTCATCAGGTGGTGCATTGTCTGGAAGCTGAAAGAAAAATATTCGTTTTGAAAGAAATACAGTTGTCCTAACCATATTGCAATCTAACCACATATTAGATTTACTAATCTTTTAGTAGCTGAATTGTAATTATAATCTAAACTGTCTTTTATAGAAGGAAGTATGGTTGACTGTGAGGGAGTTTCTCTTGGTTCATCATGTGCGAAGCTGCCTCACTCCCATTCAGCGGAGATCTCGAAGACCCCTCCTCCAGGGGCTCCAAAGAATCCTGGCAAAATGCTTGCCATCCGAGTACAAATGCTAGATGACAATGTAACCCTCTTCCAAGTCCAGGTGAATACTCTTTATTATTTTATTTTTGTTTTTACTGTCCATGCTCCTGAAATGATGAGAATTATAAATCATTTAATTCAACTACTATCTTCTCTTACAGGCTAAAGCTCTTGGGCGAGTTCTGTTTGAACAAGTTTGTAAACAGCTCAACTTATTAGAAGCTGATTACTTCGGTTTGGAGTATAAGGATCATAGTGGCACTAAGGTAGGACCTTATATCCTTTAACTTGTTAGATTATTATTGCTTCAATGAAAAATTTCTGAAAAAAATTTGATGACCTCAGCCATAGGTACTAAAGATACTGGGCCTGATTCTTTTTATTTCAATGCAACAATTCAAACTATTTTCAAAACTCTCCATACAAAACATTTACAGTACACATCCTATTATCAATAAGATATTCTCACAAATCTATAAACTACAAAACAATAATACACACATTACACTACTATGGTTACCCGGACACGAAGACATCAAACTTAGTACTACTGTCGATTTGCAAGCAAAACTAGCCACTAAAAGACCAACCCTTGACTTACATACTGTGACTTCATCGGACTTATACAAAACTTTACTTACTCACATTCAGTACGAATGGGAATGTGAGTGGTTTAAAGCAGAAACAAAGTTGCAAGAAATTAAAAATACAACGAAAGCCTGGTCAAAGGAACATTTCTCTCGAAGAGACAATGTTATTTTAACCAGGCTTCGAATTGGACACACTCTACTTACCCATTCGTACTTACTAGAAAGAAAGGACGGACCAACTTGTAAATACTGCAATGAGACTCTGACAGTTAAACATATACTTAAAAACTGCAGACAACTCATTAACTTAAATGTACCCCACGACTTACTTGACTTGCTGACAGAAGGTAGCCCACACATCCATGCACTACTTAAATATTTAAAAAACTCACAGTTATACCCCAAGCTGTAAATAATTTATTGGACTTTCTCAACAAATATTTCGAAATTTCATCATTTAATCTAATTATTACTTTAGTTCTACTTTTTATTTTGTTTATTCATTTTTTTTTCTCTTACTTTCTTCTTTTTCACATTTTTGTTAAGCCTTATGTTCCTAATTTATTTATTTACCATTTGTTTGATGTTTCTTTCTTTTTCTTTTTTTTTGTTGATTTTTTGACGTAACATGAAATGAGTTGGTCGCCAATGTTGCGAACCTCAAGAATCAAATAAAATAAAGAATATGCATTTATTTTTTTTCCTAATAAAGTGAAATAAATAAGAATTATATCTGCTAAAGATTAACAAATAATTTATCTATTGCACTTAAATAAATAATTTCTTATTTTTGATAAAGTGATAAATACGTACATGGTTTATTTATGCAGCAGCTATTCCTGAATACTTAATAGTTTGATTATCTGTGAAGTTATTTAGTGCATTAATTTTCTCTCACACTATTATTCGTGATTGATTATGAAGAACATGAAATGAATAATAAAGTTATATTATTTTTTTAAAATCATTTGTAGAAGGTAGCCCAAAATGGTGTAGAGCTTATTACTACATGTAGGTCTCTCTGGTTTTAAATGAATAAGGCATAGTCAACTTATGATAAAAACTGAAAAAAGAATAATATATACGTTTTATTCAAATGATTATGACAATAATCAAAGTTTTTTTCAGAAAATGTATCCAAATAATGCCCAACACTGTAATACCATGAAATATTCTTCATTGAATTGTACTAATAAGTGTTTTGTGAGTATTCATTTAAGAGTTAAAGATTTTTCTTATTTCCTTTCTAGTACTGGCTGGACAATGAAAAGCCTCTGTCACGCCAAGTTGGCCTTTCATTGGTGGAGCCCATGTTGTACTTTTGTGTTAAATTCTACACTCCGGACCCAGCTCAATTGGAAGAGGAGTACACACGCTATCTTTTCTGCCTGCAAATCAAAAGAGACCTTGCCCAGGGTCATATCCAGTGCAATGATAACACCGCAGCTCTCATGGCTTCATATATTGTGCAAGGTAAAGAAATTTTGCATTGTAAGATAAGGAATAAAAAAGTTATTTTTAGAGAAATTGGCTGATAATTTAACACCGTGTCTTAGCTGGAAAATTTCATCCTTCATTGATGGAGAACTTATAAATAAAATTAGTAAATTCGGCGAATAATCTGGAGTGCTAGGTCAGCCAATGAATATACTGTTGCCCTACCATGTGGTGAACACTGTTGTCACTGGTATATGTTGGAGTACGTTCGACACAAGCACCTAATTCTCAAGAGACAGTTGATTTAGTATTGCCTGAACAGTGTGGCTGACCTGTAAACTTCAAAAGGTACACACCACTATTCTAACGTATGGCAGTATCAACAGTCTCCAAGGTTAGGTATGGCAAAAGTAATGATTTGCAAGAAGAGAAGATGAGAAATCAAGGGATGGTTGGGATTCGGCTAGGAGAAAAAACGTATGATCTTCAAGCAAAAGTCTACATTGGACGATTCCTAACTATATTGGATAATTTACTCTCTTAATTATTTTACTTTTTCTTTAATTTGAAGTTACATACATATTTTGTGATGGATTTTCTACTGGTTTCTGACATTTTCTTGCCAAGATAGTGGTACTTTTCTCTCTTCAAAATTAAAGTGATTTTTAATAATGAAAATCAAACCCATTACCCTAGGGCCTGGAGTTTTCACACCTTAATACATTCAGGACCGATAACCCAGAAAAAAAAATCCATCAGGCCAAGGTTCTGTTTGTATAGTTATTTTGGCAAACATTTAAAAAAATATAAATAAGGGAAGAGATAACTGGGTTCGGTCATAATTAGTTCGGATTAGTGAGACTCTACTGTATTATCTAAGATATAATCTAAAGTTAAAGAATAACGGTACCTTATAAATCAATTGGTTTTATTAATCAATTAACTTCAATTTCTTCTTACCTCTATATTTCTTATGTCCTTGTCAGCTCGATTCTTTTTCCATTTCGGTACCATTTGGATAGTTCCATTCTATTGCCAACATTTTCTAAGAGATAAGAAAAAGATCACCAACTCATTTGCATCTTTCAATTTACACCTGCAATTGAATGGGGTATTTTTTTTTTTTTTTTGGTGCATCTATTTCCAGGATCATTAGCACTGAATGGGGTATTACCCTCATTATCTTAAAATAGGCCGAGAACCCCAGTTCTTGCCCGTCGACATTTTATTATGATTATAAACATTTTTTTTTTTCATTATTTTACATGCATACATCCACCAGTAGTTGATATCTGGACAAATGATATATTTGAATATATATATATATATATATATATATATATATATATATATATATATATATATATATAATATTTGAAACCTTTTTTTCTTCTATGTAGGCAGAAGATCAATAAATAAAAATCAAAATGAACACAACCTTGTATTTATTAAACAGGCTCACATGTTTTGAATTGTTAGATGCCTCTTCAGTAGCCTAAAAATAAGTACAGCCTATTGGAACGTAAACGAACCTTCCGCTGCAAGGGCCACATATATAATATATATATAAAAAAGTCCAACTTGCAGGAACTGCATTATCCTTCCGTACTCATACGTAGTGACATTTGGAAAGCTTAGAATAGAAATAAACAATTTTTTTTTTATATTTCGTCAAAAATTTCTAAAATATATATATGTATAAATATCTAGAAATTTGAACCACCGTTATTTTCGTGATCTAAGGGTTTTGAAACGTAAAATTTTCTAGTCAGCACTTTCGGATTTGGTCATGAGATCAACCTCTTAAGCAGGTTTCCTCCCCTGGAGGGAAGGAGAAAACGTGCTAAAAATAAAAGATAATGAACTGTATAAGTAACTTGCATGAAATCCCCTAAACCTTTAAGAATATTTTTGTTTTGAATGGTAAGGTGTCAATTTGATGAACTTTAAATAATCAAATATGGATTATTTAAAAGCGAGCAAATTTAAGAAGCTTCACTATGTTATTTAGAGATTTTCCTATTTGAGCATTTCTTTTATACACAAGTATTCACATTTTCATTAAAAATATTCCATTGTCAAACTTCCCTGTCTTGATAATTTTTGTTTCATTGTAGCTGAATGTGGTGACTTCGTTCCTGAAGATTATCCTGATTCCTCCTACCTATCATCTTATAAGTTCGTTCAACATCAAGATAGAGAACTGGAGAAGAAAATCATGGAAAATCATAAAAAGCATGCGTAAGTCCCACATATATAGTTTTAAATAAAATGTTGTTTAATAAATTAAAACTTTTATAAGGCATTTTAATAAAAAAACGAATGCGTTACATTATAGCAGAGTAAAAGTACATTTGAGATTTTTCTATGTTATAGCTGATTCATCTCATGTTAGTTTGACTTTTCTATTGATTTGCTTGTAGCTGATAAAATATAAATTAAACTTTTTCTTGTTATGTTTTCTAAATATTTTTTAAACAGAATAGTCATTTATTCCTTAGAGGACAATCACCGGCTGAAGCTGACTTAAACCTCCTGGAGACTGCCCGACGATGTGAGTTGTACGGCATGAAAATGCATCCTGTAAAAGTAAGGAATCTTGTATTATTATTATTATTTATATTGTTCGTTGTGCTACCCTATCCTGAAAAAGTTTGATAATATAAAAATATTCCATCCTTGTTCTTCAGTATCAAAGTAAAGGATGTAATGCAAAATTAACAAAATATCAACTCCAAGAACTGATAACGAGAATCTTTAAACAGTAAATCTCCTGCTGCCTGGAGGGTTGAAGATTGGCTTCTCTATGTAAAAATAATTTTTATTTTTATTTTGGAAGTAGTGCTTTTCTTATTTTTATTAATCATATGGAGAGGCTGGTTTGAAAAGTTATTCATTGGCTCCAGACTATTTATGTGTTGCCATCCATTTTAAACTTATTAACTTATCCTGCTAGATAAACTTTGGGCTCTCCAACAATGCTTCCCCATCTTTTTCTGGACATACCTTTCCTCTTCCAGTTGGTCACTCCAATTTTGCTAAGGACCTCTCATCCTTAACACATTCATTGCCCATTAAGTAAGCGGTATAATTACAAAAAGCCCAATCGTTTTTTTACAGGGGCTGGGGACCCGCCTGGCGGGTTGCGCCCTGGTGGGAAAGGACGGCTGCACTCGCTAGGTGGGTTCTGGGCAATGAACGTGTTAATCCATCTATTTGGGTTGATACAAAAGTAATGCGGATTTTTAATATTCTGTTAATTTAATTTTAACTAAATATATTTAATCAAAATAACCTACATTAATAACAATATTTGTTTGATGAAGTGCGACCAATGCATTAATCCTAGAACTGTAGACAATGTAGTGTGTAATAAAAAAACTCCCAAAAAACATTTTCAAGCTCACCCTATCTTCTGAACTGTTTGCTACACAAAATTTTGTCAAGATGTTTAAATAAGTAAAAATATGTAAACGAAAGATCAGGTGAGCTTGGTGGATTTTATCAAGCCTAGTAACCCACCTGAAGTTGTGTGAGTTGTTCGATATAGGCTTGCCTTTCTGTTAAGGATAAGCTCATTCCGATTGATTCATGATGTGTACAAATGTCAACATTTTTTATATCATTCATTTCATTACAATACTTTTCAGCACTGAGAGTTTCAACAAGAATGACGAAGTTATAATCAATGACTGGAATTGACTACCGTAGAGTGACAATAATTCTATTCGGATAAATAGCTTGGTTTTGGAAAGTGTCCTAATTTTTCGGTCTTAGGCTGCACCTACATTGGATCCAAAATTCTCCCAATCCGATCCAATTTGGTTGACCGACCTGGCCCAGCGTAAGTTCATACATTGGTTTTGACCTCGACAGATTTGATCTAGTCAGAGCTCCCCAGTAGTGAACTCATAGTTAAGTACGGAAAATGAGTGATTCTGACAATTTTTGAGCAATTTTTGTGCTGATTTTTGTTAGAAAGCAACGTTTATTACATAAAATGATTAAATAAAAAACTCAATTTTATTGTCTCGGTGGTGATGAGATTTGTTCCACTGATCCGACAGGCAGGGCTCATTCCTTACCTGCTCTAGCAATAATTCCTTTGTCAACTCTTGCAATCTTTTCGTGAAGCATCGGGTGTCCGATATTGGTCTGGAAACAAACATATTTGAACGGCCGTGAATCGAGAGTCATCAGATCGGATTGGTTCAAGACCAATCTAAGCACCTGCATTGAGATGCTAGTGTTTATTTTCCTTCCGATGATCGGTGGATATCAGATCAGATGAAATGTAGGTGCACACTTATCCAGACTGTTGTCATATAATTTCCATTTTTCATCACATGTTACTATATGACTGAGAAATGGATAATTTTTTATGCCTAAGAAAAGCATTGAACAGATTTCAGATCTGCAATCCTTTTGGCTTTTCTTCAGACCTTGCTGAACCCATTTGGCCAGTTTTTTTTGTTTTCCCAATATCTTCCAGACAGTAAACGATAGTGGATTGGTCTACGCGTAGTTCTTCCTTCTACAATTTCTCGAGTAGTCTTTTTGGGGTCCGTTTCATCTATATCTTTTAACTGAGGCCTCGTAAACAGAAGTTTGTCCAAAAACCTTCTTTGCTTTTAGGTTATAGTCTCCTTAACACTACAGAAACTGCACTGTGCTTCCTTGTCCCCAAATATCAGTAATGTTTCTAACGGCTTCGAACTTCATACAAGTTTAAATTTTTAGTAATAAATTTGCTGAAATTTGTTTTTAGTCTCTGATCAGACTTAAGTAAATTTATTTTTGTGTGTTTAACGGCGTATCAACACTTAGTCTATTAATGTTAGTACTGAAGTTGATGTTTTTATTTTTATTATATATTTTTTTATTAAGTTGTTTTGACTACCTAAAATATTTTTATTAAAAGTAAAGTAAGAGTATGAAAACAAGATAAATAAGCTTTCGAATGATGTGTATACCTTAACATTATGGGTTAGTTTTGTTTATACAATTGATATTAAAAATTAAGCACCAAAGAAAACCTGTGTTATTTTTGAATCATCCTAATGTATTAAGAATACGAGTAATATATGAAGAGGCTTGCACTAGTAGAGGATAGCTAGTGGCCGAATGTGTTCAATATTTACATTAGTTGTGGTGCCTTCTTTTGGTATTGACTGCTTTAAACAATTAAATTTAAATCAAGGTAACTAAAATAACATAATTTAGCAGATATTAAAATTTGTGTATCTTATTACTTTTACTTATTAATGCTCCTTTGTTTCTTTTCAGGACCATGAAGGTGTACCATTGAACCTCGCTGTAGCTCATATGGGAATAGTAGTCTACCAAGGATATACAAAAATTTATACATTCTCTTGGGCCAAAATTAGGAAGATTTCATTCAAAAGAAAAAAGTTCTTGATTAAATTACATCCTGATGGTTATGTATGTATTCATTATGTTTTTAAATAATCATTTCTTATATATTTTCCTTAAATTGATTTGAAGTATAATAATAACAATAAAAATGGCATTCTTTATTTCTCATTATATTATTTTGTCTTTTATTTTATTTTAATGGATAATAAATTCCTTGACAACAGCCATAGCCATGTTGAATGCACTGGTTCCTGTTGAGACCAGTTTGCTTAACCAAAGTTAAGATACGTCATGCATGGCCAGTATCTGAATGGTTGATCGACCACGTGCTGTTGGCATTATAAAAGGGTGGCAACCTGTAGATGGGCAATTGTTGATATGGTGTTAAAAAAGAATAAAACATTAAAATAAATAAATTCCTTCTTATCCCCCCCCCAAAGAAACATAACTATTCTTGCTTCTAATTGATTGTTTCTTGCACTAAGATATTTGAATTTTTTATTTCAGGGCTATTATAAAGATATTGTGGAGTTTTTCTTTGAAAGCCGAAATGAATGTAAAAATCTTTGGAAAAAGTGTGTAGAAAATCATGGTTTCTTTCGTTGTAACTCTATTAAGAGAATACCACGCCAGCGAACACGAGTTCTAAGCAGGGGCAGTTCTTTTAGGTATTTTTTTTAAATATATTTATTTGTATAAATTACTACTTATGGAATTGTAGAAGTCGTTTGAAAAATATTTTAATTGTGCTCCCTGAATCCTTGCTTCCCCAATATTGATTTATTTTGATTTTTATTCATGTTGAAATGCTCTTCTACGATGTTTCCCAGGAAAATGTTGTTTATTCTTTATTTACCATTTTAATTGCTAAACAAACTTGATAAAACTCATATAAGAAAAAAAATAAAACTCAAAGCTCAATGAAGTGGAATATGTTTCCGATTCAGCAAATCTGGAGACAATATTTATTATATATATATATATATATATATATATATATATATATATATATATATATATATATATATAATTATTATTATTAGACACATTTTAGCGTGTTTCCTGCCTTTTTAAAAGAGGAATCTTGCTTATGATGTCGACCAATTGGTGCAGTCCATTAGTAGTGCTGTCGAAAAATGTTGACATTTCATAACACAAAGTTAAAAGAAATATTGGTTATTCAATTTTGTATGTGTGTGTGTGTGTATATATATATATATATATATATATATATATATATATATATATATATATATATATATATATAATATACTGCTGCAAAATCAACATAAACGACCTAATTTGATAAAATTTGGCACAAATACTTTGTCTAAAACAACAGCTAGTGTTCATTAACCATTAGAATCTGGCCTGGGGACCACCACTTTTTTTTTTTTTTTTTCAACTTTACCTTGGGAATTAAATTAAAACAATTTTCAAGGCAATATCTTGAAGTATTTTTTATAAGCAAAGATGGAATAGTTGGGATTCGGCTAAAAAAACTCAATACGATTTTTGTAAAAAAATCGTATTGAGGTTTTTTTAGCCGAATCCCAACTATTCCATCTTTGCTTATCACCTCGATGGCTAACTATCTAATCTTCATGTTGAAGTATTTTTGAAAGAAATAGGGAAATCCTTTAAATTTGATTCTGGTACTAAATAACAATGATAACTAAGGTTTATAAATTTTGGTCTTAGACTTTTTGTGCCTTTTATTAAATATCTTGGAAATGGTTTAGAAACCTCGTTATGCAGACGTTGACCATTCTAAAGCTTAAAAAAAAATTATTTCACCGTTTAAATTTGATAGAATCACCTCAGTTGTAGAAAACTGCTTGAATTTTCATTCCATTAAAGATTATTCTGCTAATTTTCAAATGCTTCGTTTAGCTATAAACTGAGTTCATCTATATAACTAGACATCAAAATTGAGAACAATATTTTTTTTTTAATGGTTGTATTCAGTGTGATTGTATTGCATTTTGTTTTTTGAAATACCACATTCCTGATATAGAACTTTCACCAGGAAACAGTTAAAAAAGTAAATGGTTTTGTTGTAAAGAGCAATTCATTAATAGATATTTATGAATCCTAAACAGTGATTGAGAGTTGATTATTTAATCACATTTAAGTCTAATATTATATTTTCACTAAAGATTGAAATGTATTTAGGTATAGTGGGAAAACTCAGAAGCAAATGGTGGAATTTGTTAGGGAAAATTATGTGAAGCGGCAGAATTTTCAGAGGTGAGTAACAAGTACTATATTTATACCTATTGTTCATCAGATGAAAGCTTCATCTGTTTTTTGTTTTGTTTTTTAATATCTCATCTGTCTCTTAATCCTCATTATTCTTTATCTTCATTTTAAAAAAAATTGCTTTGGCTTCTGCTGACCCTTTTCTATACAAACTGTGGATTTGGTTTTATGATAGTGGCTATGTTTGTGGTGTTCTTGAGCAACGTAGTATTTGGTTATTGTAGTTATGTATTCTGAAAATGAATGTTGTTGAAATTTTATATTTAATTTTTTCTTTTTGATTTTGAAAAGTAGTTGTGTTATTTAAAACAAATATAAAAATTATAAATAAATAAAAATACTATTTAATAAATTTGTAAATGGGCATTTTAATTATTTTCAATATATTGCTGCTAATGTCCTGCTTGAGGGTACAATAATTAATTTACAATATTCCTAAACTCAGTAAAAATAGATTTTGTTGCATTGACGTAAAAATGAGTTGGTATCGTTTATCTAATGAATTTCTTAGCCTGATCTAATTCGATTTAAATTGCATAAAGCACAAAAGTAGATGTAGATTTTTTTTAATTCTTATTGACAGTATATTATTAAAAATTGTGTTTATGTATCCAGAAGAGCTTAATTTTCATAAACCTAATAAGTAGTTCTGACAGTTGGTTGTTCCTTATTTAGAAAATTGGATATAATGAGTAAAAGTATTCACCAAAATATACATAAAACTTTTGAAAATTGTATATGAACAAAGATATTTTAAGATTATAAGAAAATTGACTATTTAGCAATCAGAGAGACACCATGAATAAAACCACATATTTTTTGCAGGAACTGTCCATTATCTAGGTATGTACTTCAAAATGATTTCATTTAGATTTTAGTAAGGGAAACTTAAATAGACCTCCATATGTCCTTAGATAACTTGTATAAATATTGATAAAATTAATTATATAACAAAGTAATGCACGTCCGAAGAAGCGTAAATAGGACCCCAGAATTTAGTTATCTTTCTTATGATTTGTTTCAATTGAGCTCATTAAATGTGCATGTCTTAACTACTTAAAGTGATCCTCATTTCTTCAATTTGCAGAATATACTATCTATTAAAATATTCCTTCTTACATTTCTTCATAAAGTATTGGGAAATTTCTTGCTCGACATGCATGATTCATTTTACTGTGGGTTAAATGTTAAATAAGTATTGTTTCAAAGCCCAAGTATTATTTTGATGAACATATTAAGTGTTTATTATACATATTTTAACTGTTCAGCCATTAATCTTATAGCTTTTTTTGTTTCTTTTCTCAGTCTATGTAAATATTTTCAGAGCTTTCTTTGTTTGTTGTTTATAAATATATAGTAGCATAGGAGTTAATAGTGCGAATTAATATATTACTCTTGCATTTTAATTACGGTTTATAAAAACAGGGGGTTTCATTTTTTTTTTTTTTTTTTTCGTTTAAATGAAGTAACGGTAACTTTGTTTAAAATGAATGGAAAGAAACCTAGTAATTTTTAACATGTAAATGCTAACAATTTCTTTTCCAGGTCGCAATCTTTTCGCCAATCTAGCTCAGTTCATTCATCTGTTGCCACCAATGTTGGTGGTAGTATTTCTGCTCACCCACTCATTCCACTCGGGGACAACAGCATAGGTAGGTGGTTCCCTAAGAATGCATGGCAAGCATGGTGCATGTTTATTTCCTTATTTTGGTTTTATTTATTTCTTTAATTTATGTATAAAAACATTATGGAATAGATAGTTGTCCTTGTTAGTTGTAGTGTAGAGAAATTACAAACACAAAGGACTGAAGAATAACCAGGCTGGTTTCTTTTGTGAACCAGGTACTTTTTTAGTGAAAAACCAGCAAAGCCACTGTCAATGCAACAAAATTGGTCTCAGGGGGAAAATATTGCTTTATAAATTTCTCATTATTTTACTTATAATTTCATTGTTTCCTCTTTAAAAAGTAAAACAAAAAGATAAGACTTCTTTAGCCACAGGAAAAAATGTGAACACACTTAGAAAACAGGGCTAAATATTCAAATAGTATGGATGTGAAATCATAGGCTTATCTGACAATTTTTTTTTTTATTTTTATTTTTTAGCTTAATAAATTACTCGCCCAAATTTTACAGAGTATTATTTTTTAAGTAGGAAGATTTTGTTAGATGTTTTATGTATTAGGGTGTATTTAATGAAGAGACTTCTGTTAACCTCGCCAGTGATTGTTATTGCACTGAGTGGTTTTAACTTTTCTTCATTTCTTTCGCTTATTTTGGCCAGCTTTCCCTTTGTGAATGTGATTATTTATTAATTTTGGATTGATGTTTTACATAATTTTATTTCTTGATTAAACAGAGATAATTTGATATATTTTTTAAGTTATTAATTAATGTGTTTTTCAATAGATGTTAACTAATTTTAAGATACAGATTCAAATAAATTTGAACGCAGGATAATTATAAGAATTAGTTCCATTTATTGAAAAAATTTCAAAATTATTGTTTTGTTTTTGTTCAATAATGATTGGTTGGCCATCACAAGCTTTTATCTAAAAAAAATAAATAAATTATAAAAAAATAATAAAGCTCTGTTGAAAATTGGCCTTGAGTAATTAGATGCTTTCAGCTCTGCTTCTGGTCCTTACTACATGTTGCGGGATAATTTTTTTTATTTATCAACATTAGAAAAATTGGTTAAACCACTGTATAGCACACTGGTCATTGTACACTGTCAATGACTTAATTTAAGAAACTTTGGAAACATTAACCTGCCTAGCTGGGAATTGAACCCATAATTTCATGTTTTGCACTTGAGTGCATTTTCAATTATGATATTGGGTTACGGATTCACAGCTTGGCAACTTAATTCATCTAATAGAGCCAAGGATTCAGAATACAGAACACTGTCCAATTTATTGCAGGGCCGACAATGTTATTCTTACTTAGAAATATAGCTCTGTGAATCTTTGACTCTTTTAGATAAATGAACTTCCTTTGCTGTGAGCTATGAAGCCAGTAGTGTAATTGCCAACACATTCGAGTGTAAAACAGGAGATTCTGGTATCAAATTACAGATTGGGGAGTTGATTTTTACATTATTAAGTACATACTATTTTAAGTAAACCCATTGCTGAAAGACATGTATCCATGAAAGGCCAGATTTGAACTGGCAGCTTTCTCCCTATTGCCTAGGTAAGTGACTCTGGCAACCGGACCATCATGAGACCCATTAAGAAGATAGTGTACCGATTACACTGTACCAGACATGAGGTTTATATTCCCTTATTCTCATACCTTTTAGGATTTTTCGGCCAAATATAATAATTCAGGCCAAGAACTCAGGTCTCTTCAATTTTAAAATCTTCTATGCGGGAGGAATTCCACTTGGTTTGATTTGACCTATTTCTCTAGGCTCTTCAATACTACGGGTGTTTAGAAAGGGGGACAAAAGTTAATAGTCCAGTGCTAATGACCTTGGTTGTTGATTCACCATGAAACAAGTTAATTCATTTTTTTTTTAATTATTTTTTTCTAAATTATACAAATACCTAGATCAGCAATTTTGATATGTCATAAGTCACTCTTGAGGGAACTATACTATTCATTTTGAAAGCCATGACTCTTTAATCTAAATCCAAAACCATATTTAGTGTAGAAGTTCAGCAATTTTCTTGTATTGTGAGACAACAATTGAGAAGAAGGAATCCCAGTTAAACAATTAATATTCTTTATTAAGAAGCAGTAATTGGATAGTGAAATAAGTTTCACTTATCAATGGCCATGTATATATTGTCAGGTAAGCCTTTTATCCATGCTATTTGCGCTAAAATATTTAATATCTCAATATAATGAAGTCAACTTCATGTCTATTTTGTTGAAATTACAAAATGATGGTAAATTTATTTAAAATTTGTATATTTTTTTTTTAATTCTAGGCATTAATCAGGTATTCTTCATTATAAAGAAACTTTATTATGTTCTGCCTTAATTTAAAAAACTTGCTGGAAGCAAGAGCTATTGTGGGAATAGAAGCTTAAAATACTTGGTAAATTTTTAATTGAAATCAGACGAAAGATAAAAATGTACACTGCTTATAGTCATCATTGTAACGTATTTCTGTTTTAATAAAAGGAGGCTTGAATATAATAAAAGAATGAGGCAAACTCAAGTCAAGTAAATCACATTGTGCAGTTTTTGATATTAAAATTGGGAAGAATTATTTTTTTCTTTTTTTAAAAAAAAATAAGAGTTAAGCTAAAATCATCTTTTTTTTAAAAAAAAAAAGAGAAGCTAAAATCATCTTCTTTTTTAAATATTGAATTTCATTCCTAGTTAATAATAAATGGACGTTAAAATTTAAATAAATAATATTGAATTTTAAAATAATAAAACTGTTACAGATCACTAAGACAATAGTTTCAACAACATCAGAGTGTGCTTTCAACAACGCTCAGTCTACAGTGTTTCAGAGATAATAATACAAAAATCAACAATTCTTAATAACCTACTGAGTCTTTTAGCATCACAACAAAATATTAATAATACTACATTTTTTATAGGAAAATGAGTTTTATTGTTTGCCAACGTTTCGGCTAGAAATTGAAGCCTTCATCGAGGCAATGAGATTACAGATTCTTGAGGCAGAGTTCTCTGTCTTCTCATTGCCCTGATGAAGGCTTGAATTTCAAGCCAAAACGTCGGCAAACAATAAAACTCATTTCCCTATAAAAAATGTAGTTTTATTAAGATACCACGACCGAACCCTGACAATTTCTACCTTCGAATCATCAACGATCTCCCCTCAACAACAAAATTTTAGTTACTACAAATCTATGTTACAGATGACCTATGTTTCTTTAAAGACCAAAACAACTATGTGATCATAATTAGAGAGCAGGGATGGTGTGAATAAGAGATAGTTGAAGGATAAGAACTGATCTTGCAGATATCATGCCAGACATACAGTAATTAGTATATGGAAGGGAAAAAACTTTTAGCACTTTCCGAAGGAATGTAGCTATTGAGGTTGCACTCATGAAAGAATTTTTGAAAAATGTCTTCATATCTTCATCGAACCTACCTACAGATATTAAAAATGACCCCTATTAAAATTAATATATATATCAATATATGTGGTAACCACCAAAGTTTTTCTTTTTTCATCACGGAACTTAGTATATAACATTTCCCTAGCTAACGATTGATCGGGTTCATCAACCACGGAAATTAGCCCTTCTGGATGGGAGTCAAATTACGTACTCCAGACACAAATTACTAATTTGCCCGTACTGGGTGTAAATATTGTTATATTGCAATGAAACTCTATTAACGTCGTGGGCATCTGAAGAGAAAGGTGTCTTGTGAAAATAAATTAAATTGATCCATTTGAAAGGGGAGTTCACTCCGGACCCAAATTACTAATTTCCTTATACCAGTCTTAATTTCTATGTATTGTAATCAGTGTTCAGTATAATCATAATCATAATTACGATTATGGTTATAATCACAGGCTTTCAAGTATATTTATGAATACAATTAAAATCACAGACCCAGGAGATGTGATTACCATTATATTCGTAATTACAAGAGTTATTACAATTACTCTTGTAATCACATCTTTGATTATAATTACACATGTAATCACAACATTTTTCTGTTGTTACGGCGGTAATTACAAAGTTGTTGTGTGATTACAACTGTAATCACATCTTTGATTATAATTACACTCTAATCACAACATTTTTCTGTGATTATGACTGTAATTACAAACTTTTTGTGTGATTACAACTGTAATCACATCTTTGATAATAATTACATTCTTATTCACATTTTTTGTGATTTCAACTGTAATTACAAAGTTTTCTGTGATTACTACTCTAATAACAAATGTTTTCTCAGTGATTACAAGTTTATTTCCGATCGCTCTTGTAATTATGATTATAATCCTAACTTTAATCACAACCCCAGGGTCTGAGATTATAATTGTAATCGTAATCGCACCTCAAAAGCCCCTAATTATAACTGTAATCAAAATTATGATTATCATTATACCGATCACTGATGGTAATGAATTTCGGTAAATTGTGTGGATCTAAAGAGAAAGATTTATTTTAAAACAAACTGAATCGGTTCATTAGGAGTTCAGGGTTTACTCTGTATTATATTCAAATTGAATTATCCGCCAAAGCACTCTTTCCAGTTTTTGAAAATCTAAAATAATAACTTATACGTTTTTTTTTTTTACGGCGCACCGGAGTGCTGACATCCTTTGTGCAGTGGGGAATATTATCAGTGAGCCCAGAAATGAGAAAAATCCCTGCTGCAGGCGGGACTCCAACCCGCATGAGGATCCAAAGCGTCACTAGATCACAGGGAGACCGTTTTTAAGTTATTATTACCTATTTTCCATTTATTATTGTATTTATTCTGTTAATTATTGTTGTATAGCCCTGATGAAGGCTTTAAAATGTTGGCAAAAATACAAACTTATTTCTATTAAAAAAAAATAGTTTAGTTTTAATCAACTTTTCCGACCGAGCTCTTACTACCTCTCTTTTGACATATTTTTAAAGTATTATTACAGCACTGTTTGACATTTATAGCTTTGTTGTGAGAAAGCACACTCTGGCCTATGTACAATTTTTTGTTGTGGCAGAGAATTAGGCAATTAATATTTTTTTTAAATCTTTGCTAAACCATCGTCATATAAGCTTAGAAAGTATTTGTTTTAAATATCTAACTTTAATAATGTTTGCTAATCATCACTGGTTAGTACAAATTAAAATGATTACGGATGGAAGAAAACACCCAAAATTTCTACAATTGATCCTTTACCTTCTTTTAGAGGACGAATGTTTTCAGGGGGAAGAAAACCTTAAGACTCTAAAATGATTTAAAAGATTCATTATATACATTTTGGATCATTTCATTCATCCTAAACCATTAGTATTTCCTTTATTGAACAAAGCTAAATGCATAATATCCAGTCCTAAAACGTAATTTATATTGCAGCTAAAAACACTAGCAGAGAAAGAAAGGAATGTTCATTTTTTATTTTTTAAAATAAATGTATCTTAATATTTAGGTGTTTCAACATACTGTCATCTGCTTTATAGCATATCATTTACAAGCACTTAGAGTATTAGTGGTTTAGAAGCATTTGTTCTTTGCTGTCAATATTTTTTTTTAACTTTATTTTTCATTATTGCATACAAGCTTTAGGGCTTTCATCAAGATTATAATTTATGTTGCAATACAATAGTCTTTATTATTTTTTCTTATATAAAATTATTTGACTGTTGATATAACATGCACATATAATCTAATTCTTTTGATAATTAGATTTGTATTGAAATGATAACATTCTACTATGAAATTAATTTTAAATACATTTTTAACAGAATTTGTTGAAAATTCTAATAGGATTCCTATAAAGCTACAATTTTATCTATTTTGTCATGTTTTCTGTCTCATTGGAAGATAAAAAGCTCGCCTATGAGGTCGACTACATGGTGTGTCATGAAATTTCGCAAGCGTATGGTTGAAGTTATTTCATTGAAACTATTGTTATTTAGAACCAGTGGTTTATTTAACACTTAGTTTAATACGGTCTATTGTATGAATGTGACTTCTAAGTCTCATTGAGCCATTATTCACTGATTTCATTGTGAATAGAATATTAGTATTCATTGAAGAAACTTCTATTCGTGTTGAATGTCCTATGGAGAATTTTTCAATGAGTAATACGTTTCTGCAAAATTTGATAACTTTCTGAATTAGCCAATTCAATAATAAATTTAAAACTCTCTAAGGTATAAATAAAATGGTGCTTTGAGCTTAAAATAGTGGGTACTTTTTTCTTTCTTCACACTATTTTCCAAATCGTCCACTATTTGTAGAAATATGATTTTTTAATATAAATTCATGTTTGAAGACAATTAGTGAACTATATTTTGATACTATTTAAAATATCAAGTAATCATTTTCTGGCCTTTTCTGATGTGAACTTCATCCTTCGCTATTTTCCTGGATTTTATAAATCCTTCGTTCACTCCTGCTCCTGATCTTAACTCTATCTAGTGGCTGGATAACTGAATAATTGAGGGAGAAAGCTATTCCTCTTAAGTTCAGTATCTTTATCTATAGAGCTCGCAATGAGACACTTTGGCTATTTCGTGTCTGATGATTGTCATAATCTATATTGCTCTATCACCTCCAATATTGGAAATATAGCATTTTCAATTCCTTATTCCCTCATTCCAAGCCCTAAGGATTAGGGCCTATGTATACATTTTTTTTTTTTTTTTTTTTTTTTTTTGTAATAGATCTACGTTTTAAAAATGTTTCCAATGCTTAAAGTTACATTTCATTCATATAATTTTTCTCCACACAGTTGGATGACAGGACAAATAAAGTATGGGGTAATGTTTCTTTTAAAATACAGCTTATGGATAAAGAAGTAATGTATTTTATTTGTTCATTGCTTCTTCTCAAGTTTGGAAGCTATCATGAGGACTAAGAGTCGTAAACAAGGAGAAAAGTTGAGGACACAGTTGAGCTATAAATTTCTTTTTCTATCCTACTTAGCTCTGATTTAATGAGCTAATATGTCGGACAAGAGAATAACATATTTTTTATTTAACTTTATTCACTCTAATATATTTTCTTTTTTCAGTGTATCATTCTATATGTATTTATTTTCTTGACTGCTTTAATTTTATTATCTAACATCTTTAGTCGAAGATTTTGAATTTGATTATGTTTTAGTGTCAGTGTCTTGCGGATCGATGGTGCTTGCGGGGGTGGATTCTCCGAGCCGGATCTCTCCTGTGGATCGGATGAATCAGACTCATTCCTCCCCACTCACTTTCCGAGACCAGCGTCAGCGCACAGGTCTGCACAATTCTTATAAGCAATATAATACTACTTCTTCACAAACTGACATTGTAGATTTTGTTGAACAAATAGAGGCCGAGCCAGAAATTCATACACCCGTTTTTACCTGGCATCGGTCTGCCAGCTGTAAAGAACTTCATAAGCCAGAAGAAACGATTGAACTAGAAAAGATTCCTCCGAAATACGAGAGGAATTTCATTATTACGGCATCAAAAACTCCATCTCTTGATAGGACAGGAATTGACCAGGATGCTAAGGTGTATTCTAGTAGTTATCCAGGAACAACTAGCTCTCTTTCGACTGAAAGTGCTGACGAGTTGGAACCAGGAGGTTCTGTCCTTGTCATGGATACTGGGAGCTCACGTGAGTTTAGTCATGATGATTTAAGCCATGACTCATATGAGTTATTAGAAAAAGAAATGAGGAGTTATGTTCATAGCAGATCATGTTCACTAGGTTCTAGTGGAGAAGTCCTTCCTGACGATGAAATATTTGTTATAGAAGACTACAAAGATGATGTTGAAAAACGTTTAGGATATGTGGAACCTCGTTACAGGGATATTGGTTTTAATGAGTTCAATGAGAAATGTAAACAGAATATAGCAAAGAGTCGAGAAAAGAATGTTAATGTAGATTTTGATGAGTTTGATGCTAAATGTAAGCCAGGAGTTGTAATTGGGTATGAGGATGTTGAACGGTTTCCTGTCGAGAGGACGAAAAGTGAGCCGTTTGTGTCTGACTTCTGGAAGGTTGCTCGCCAGCATAGAAAATTATTTCATCAAAAGAGTTTCGATTACACACCAACAGAAAGCATTGAATCAGAGAATAGAAGTCAAGCCAGTAAAAGCAGTGTTGATATTCCTTATACACTAATCAAACGACAACAGATGAATGGAACTGCTACCTGCTATGAATGTAGATCCCCCGTTTCTCCTAGAAAGAGCCCTGAAAAGAAGTCTATTGTTGAAATTGAGAGAAAGAAATCTGTGAAGTCTAAAAATAAACTTTCGAAAACTAAACAGGATGCAGAATTGAATTCTCAAGATTCTGGTCTTTCATTAAGCTTAGGAGCAGAAAGTGCTGATGATTTAATGGATCAAAATTCTAAAAATAATGCTATGAATTTAAAGACTGACATGAACCTAAAAGAAGAACCTAGTAAGAACCGACTTATTAAAAAAGATATGCTTAAAGTGAAAAGTGAAGACGGGCCTAGAACAAAAGGTGTTTTAGTGAAAACAAAAGCCCTTAGTGCTGACTCTGACCTGAGAAAAACGCCATCGTTCGAACGAAATCCTCCTGTTGAAGTTATTAAAATTGATTCGCAGGATGGTGAAGGTATAGTAATATGTAGTTCTGATGATAAAAATATTTCTGTTGATACAAGTGATCCAGATGTGATAATTGTTGAGTATAAAACCAGTAGAAAGCGTGCTTTCCAGAAAAGAGGTTCTTCTGACAGTAAAAGCTCATTCGAAGGAAAAAAGGTTGGGGGTAGTTTTGATTCACAAAAGTCTGATAGTGATACTTCAGGTCGCAGGGATAAATATCGAGATTGGAAGAGTGAATCTAGTTCAAGCTGTGATTTGCCCGAACGTATTGATTTCCGCCGGGAAAGATTCAGCAAAGAAATTAAAACAAGCATAGAAGGTAAGGTAGTGAGAGAAACTAGAGAAGAAAGAGAAATAAAAAAGCAGAGGAGCGAAGAGTTAGAGCGGAAAAAGGCAGAAAAGATTGTTAAATCAAAATCAGAAAGTATGGACAGGTCTCATAAAGAGATAAAAGAATCTGACAAAATAAATTTTAAGAAATCATTACTTGAAATGGCAACAAGTAAATCTCATGGATATTGTACATGTGATCATGATGTTGACAAGCACAAACTGCTCGATAAAAAAGGCAAGAGTATGGAGGCCTTAATTGAAAATAGGAGTGAGTGCTTGAATAAAAAAGATTTCTTAAAACCACCCGTTAGAACTTTCTTATCCAATACTGTGAAGAGTAATTTCAGTAAGGATGCTGAATGCATTACAACCAAAAGTGGCATTAAAGTGTATGAGATTAACACAAATGAAAGAGGAATTAAAAGAAGTGAAGCCTATTCAGATACAGAAAATGATGATGTTTTTTTAGACACAAAGAAACCTGATGAACTAGCTGAAAAGAAAGATGAATCAACAAGATTGAAGCGGGACATTGTTATACTAGAATCAGGGATTGATCTTAAAAATACTATTCAAATATGCAGTGAAAAAAGGCAAGATAATGTTGTAGCTGATGGGAAAAAACTTATAATTGATATGGATAAGAAGAAACTCGGAGAGAAAGGAAAACTCTTTTCTAATGAAAGAAAAAATGAGACAAAATCAGAAAGAGCATCAAATTTAAAGCATGAGGTTGCAGTAGTTCACAAAGAACCAGACAACACCGTTAGCAGAGTAATTAAAGAGGAAGATGAAGAAGAAGAAGCTGAGGAAGAATTAAAGGTTATCCAAAACAATACTATTGCTGAGAGAAGGAAGACTGAAGAAATATTACATGAAAATGAAGAAATCCAACAAAAGACTATTCAGAAAACTGATGTCGAGGAAGCTCCGACTCTTAAAGAACCTAAAGTAGAAAAAGCAGATGAAGCAAAGCAAATAACCTCTCCGGAAATGGTTTGGAAAAAATTTGGTGAATTGCCACCAATATCTAACAAAAGAGAGAGGTCTCCAATACTTTTTGCTAGGTTAGGGTTTTCTGAAGGATCAGCTTTCTCTCCTACACATGCACAGTCGCCAGCTAGTTCTAGAAGGGCCAAATCGTTAGATGCACCAGTTGTTTCATTACATAGACTTCCTCCTATCACATCATTTTCTAGTAAAGATGATACGGTGGACAATGATGAAGGAATCGAACTAGAAGAAAAATCTCTTCGTGCTATTAAACCTATACAAAGAGAGCATGTAATTGAAGAAGAAGATGCTTCTCATTTGTCACCCGTCACTCCACATGCTCTTACTTCCCCTACTATCCTGCAAGATGAAACTGTTAAAATTGAAAAATCTGAGGCTTCACCAGTAAAATTAAGTTTTCCTTATGATCTGAGAGTTGATAATGCTCAAAAACTATCAAGCCCTACACAAACACCCGAAGTTCCTTTAAGTCCTACACTTTTACAAGATGTTCCTATTAGTCCTACTACTCGAACTCTTAAACGTAGTTTGGAGCCTGCTCCTTTAGTTATAAATAATGACAAATTACCTTCAGAATCTTTAAATACTGATGATGATACTAAATCCAGCCCTTGTACGGTTGCTGAAATTTCCCCAGATTTTAATAAATCTCCAGATAAAAGCAGTTCTAATTTATCTGATACTGGTGATCCTGATCAGGCATTGCCCGAGCCAAGAAAACTGCATACGCATCTTTTAATGGAGATGGATAAACTTTCAAGTGCTAGTGATGAACAAAAAGTTCCTGAATCATCTGATTTTTTTGACTACGACAGTCCTAGAAAACCGGGTGAAAATTGTGTGTTTAATTATGAACCTGAAGTCTTTGAATGTAAGGAAAATGACGATTTGAATTCAAATGGAAGTGTGGTTCCATGTGTGCTTCAAATCACTGAGGACTTTTCGGTTCCTGATGAAAATGTAAGTGGGGACAATACTTTATTAGCCTCAAGAGATGATGGAAATTTGAAAGGTTTGTCACCTGATGTTTCAAGAAAGTCTTCAGCCTCTGATATTTCCAGAAAATCTTCTGCCTCTGATATTTCTAGAAGGCCATCAAATGCTTCCAGAAAGACATCTGATTCCGAAGCATATGAAAGTGAAGTACCAGAGCCTCCACCAGAAAGAAGACCAAGTACTCGACAAGAAAGATTAGATTCATTTAAGAATACAAAGAGTTATTCTGTTGAAATTTGGACGTCAGAAGAAACTGAAGTTCCAGGTATTCCAACTGTAGACATTGAAGATGTTGATTGGGGAAATGATGATGATGCTTTTGCTCCTGATCCCATTGAAGCTTTGAAAGAGCATTTATCCCCAAAGGAAACAGACAACCCTGAGAGTGGGCAGAAGTTTTTTGGTAACGATGACCCAAATATTGACCGCACAAACATTTCTAGTGAAGACAATTTTGAAGAATGTGAAGAACTTGTGAGTGCTGCAAATACTCCTCAGAGTATTGAAGAAAAACCACCTCCTGAGCTGCCTCAAATAGAACAGCCAAGTTTTCCTGTTGAGGAACTGATACCTCTTTCAGAACTATGTGAAAAAATAGAAGAACCTGCACAATTAGACATTAAATTAATTCCACCAAAACGTAGCTTTGATGAAGATGTATCTAGTTCATCAAGTGTTAAGCCTGAAAAGAATACTTGGAAACCATTCTCTCTAGAAAGTTCAGGGTCGTCGAGTTTAGAAGAAGGGATTTTTCCACCTGATGACAGTTCTCACTTTGCTGATGAAGAAGAAGGTAGCAGTAATTCGGCAAAAGAAGAATATCAGGGTTTTGGATATTCGGTTGTCAGTGCCGAAACAATTATTGGGGGATATACTGGAGGAATGTTTGGACTTTCAAGAACTCTTTCAAGAATTTCAGAGAGAAGTACTACTTCTGAACAAGAGAGATCTGATTTTGAGGATGATATATCCACTAAACCATCCTCAAGGTCATTGTCTGTTGAAGATGAATCTCTCATGTCCAGTGATAGGCAACCTAGCTTATCTTCTGATCCATCGACGAATCCTGAAATCGAAGAGCATCCATTGCCACCCTTACCTCCAGAACCACTTGGATTTAAAATACCTCCTCCTCTTCTTAATCCGGAAGACGAATGGCCTTCACCTCCGAACTCTAGTTTTGAGACTCCTATCATCAGTAATGTTGAAGCTTATTATATGGAATTGAAACCAGAAGAAGCCACTAAAGTTGTTATTCCTAGAGATGTTAAGCAGTATGATAGCTCCTCTGATTCCGATTATGAAAACAAAACATTGCAGGATGATGCTCCTGAATCATCTACTGTAGAGAGCACTGTTAAGCTTGCTGTAAAACCTAAACGCCAGGGTAATTCAAGTGACACGTCCTTAGGAGTTTCTGATTTCTCAAGTAGTACCAGCACAGTGAAACTACAATATTACTCTTGTGCGGTAAAGTCAGACGATAGTTCTTTAGCTGAATTCGGATCTTCTCTTTCCACAGAAATGCTGGCTTCTTCTCGAAAAAATTCAGACGATTCAGTTTGTTTAAGACGGAGAAGTTATCATGCACCCACAAGATCATTCGATGATTATGATTCTCCATACAGTGAATCTGATGAGAGTTCGAGACATCATAGAAGAGGTTATATTAATCTTCCAAGCCCAACAAGTGGTGGAGGAAGTGGTGGTAGTGGAAGCCTAACTCCCAGGAAAGGCCCTAAACCTGAGAGAAGGAAAGAAGAAAGAAGACCTGGCGTGAAGTCTATTGCAAGGTCAAAATGTTATTCGTATTACTCCCTTGCCCGGAGTCCTCCGAGTGATGGCTCTTCTTCGTCCCTCGAATTAGGTGAACCTCCCACTACTCCGAATACCATACCAAGAGTGTCAAAGCGAAAAAGACATATCCCACCTTCAAAAAGAAGACATAGAGCATCAGCCGACTTAGATATAAGGGATGGCCACCTCATATCAGTTTCCAGTCCTTCTGTTGTCGCTTGTGGAAAATGCCATGGAAGAGCGGAAGCTAGTCGGTCTCAAATGTCGAAACAGTCATCAGTTTAAAGAATATTTTTCAGTTGTGTATTATTCTTTACATTTTAGGTAATTGAAAGGAACACCAAAGAAATAAAGCAGCGAGTGGTTTGAATAACATTTGAAATGCTCATTTGCAAGGCTGTACTATAATGCTCAAAAAGACTCGTGTCTTCAAAACATTAGAAAATATTCCATGACTTTATTCTAGTCATATTTAACAGTTAGAACTACTATCCTGAATATTGTTTACTTAGTTCTCCATTACCCACTGATGTATAGAATATGAGTCCTGGCTTTAATCGTCTTCAATATGTATTTACTGATTCAATATATTCAAATATTTCTTTTACACGAATAATTGCATTTCCATATATTTTCAATATTTATAAGAAGTATATAATAAGGACGAATTAAATTTATAAAATAATCATTAAGGTAAAAGTAGAAAACAAAATACTAGTCTTAAAATTGTGACTTCCTGAGATACTTGAAATTACTTGATCACAATTTAAACTCCGTTTTTAATTACTTCACAATGTGCATATGTATTATACTAAATGTCCACTTCTTTAAATAAGAAATTTTTAAAATACTATCTACAATCATTTCCCCAAAGTATTAGAGAAACCAAAGGAAACAGATTTTCTCCTTTTTTCACTGGATTTGGGGATGGGATATTTGGTTTATTATTTCATTAAAGGTTAATAAGCTATTTATTCCGATGTCATAGAGAAACAATTTGAGACTGTATTCACTTTCACAGGCACTAATTATTTGTTTTAAACTTCTAAGGGGCTCTTATTGATGGAATTTTGTTTTGTTTTAGAGTAGGTATATTTTGCTCTGTATAAATTTGTGTGAGTGTGGGTTTTTATATCTAGTAGCCTTGGTTTGTTTTTGCTTTATTTAATGCTATACCTATTCTTGTTATTTTTATCTATAAAATACTAATGGTTTCCCACTGCTCTTCTTATATGTATCGAATGTGCTATTTATCTTCTCTTTAACATGTGGCCTAAACTTTTATTTTTCACTTGATTTTCTCTTTAGTGATTGTTATAATTTGTATCTATATTTCTTTTGCGGGTGGTTGGGAGATAGGAGTTTGTACCTTTTCAGGATGAATTATATGTTTAGGTGTTGATGTTAATTGAATAATTATGATGGATTGTTGATACAGATAAATTGTTTTTAAATAAGTTCTATTGTATTTTTATATTTGTACATGTTTAGCATTGTATTATTAGAGATATATTCATTCATAATACTCTTTGAAAAAAAAAATAATGTTTATATTAGTTAAATACAATTAAACATTTGAAATTTTATTTAGATGTAGTAGAATATGTGATAAATGTCTCACATTATAGTGTTTTGTGGGTGCCGTTTTGGAGCATTTAACTGGGGGCCTTACAAATAAGGTTTGAAATATTTCAGTTTGGGATTGGAAAAATTATGAAATCTGATAAAGAATGGTTTTGACTAAAGTAATACTTTTAATGAATTTTGTTATAATTTCTAGAGTTTCTGAATTATTTGATTGTTTTCTGAATATAAAATTTCTTTATAAATCGGCAAATGGCTTTTTGAATGCACATTTTTACAATGTTGACAAAAATACCTGGAAACTGTGCGATTATAAGAGGAGGGATTCATAATGAATCCTTTATACTGAGAATGACCTTTGGAGCAGAATATTTAATCGCTGAATTTTAAGGAAATTTGTTACTAAGACAAATTATTTTTAATGCTCAATAGTATTTAGGGAATGTTAATTTACTGGAGAATCATATTGCCATATTTCAATTAATTGACTCCATAAATGAGTATTGTTCTTATGAGAAATAATATTTAACTTCATAATCTGGATAATTACTAATTTTTTTACTGAAAAGGAGCTGAGCATATAATTCAATACACTTGTTAGAATTGCATATTAAGATTACGTAAGTTTTAATTAAAGAATAATTCAATTATTATGGCTAATAAAAGGAATTATTCATTATATGTCTTTACAGTTGTCTAGGAATAATGTTTGTAAGAGTTTATTTTAAATAATCAGAAAAAATAGCAATCAAAAGTTTGTCCATAAGAAGCTGAATAAACTGAAAATATTACTCAGCCAGAACCAACAGCCATAGCCTCGTTGAATGCATCAGTATCACCGGATTAAAGCAACGTCGGGCGTGGGCAGTGCCTGAATGATTGACCGGCCACATGATGTTGGCACTATAAAAGGGTGGGAACCTGTAAATAGCCCAGTTGTTGGAACATTGTTAAAAATACAAAATAATAAATAAATAAATTAAAATTTTAAACGTTAATAAATACTTTTGTTGCAAGAAAACAATGATTATGGCCTCTAGTGAGCATATTGCTGACAAAAATTCTACTCGAATGGACTACTGATTGTTATATTTGCTCTGATTGTCAGGAATGAACATAAAACAGGGTGTCTACTGCTTGAAAATGTCACAAAATTGAAAATAGGGCACGAAAAATTCCTGAATTTTGAAACCATGCCACGAAATTTTAGTTTTAGCAGAGACTAACGCAATCCCAAGACTTCGCTCATGCTAATAGGTTCCGTTTTTGCATGGTGTCGCAATTCTATCTTCCTCCCCCCCCCCCTCTCTTCCAGTATTTGATTTCTTTGTTATGGCATTTACACATCAAAAATTCATTATTTAGATATATTTTTATTTTTCTTTAGAGTTTTACATGCAGACAAATATTGAAAATTATGTACATTGACAATAAATATCTAGTTAACAATATTTTTAAAAATTTTGAATATTGCTACCATTGTTCGATATTTTTGAGGCAGCTAATTACATCATTCTAAAATTTTTAGAATCATTGTTTCTTCACTTTTATTATTATTTAAATTTTAACGTCAATTTAAACGTCCTTTTAAATTGAATCTAACTATTCTTTTTAACATATGATGTAGGTTTTATACAGTTTATAGATTTCATGGTAATTCATGTAGGGCTACAAATAATTTTAAGATAAAATTTAAGGTTTTTCTTTTTAAGAGAAATTATTTTCTTTTTAATGGGCATGAAATTTGCATTTTAAGTCATTAAAAAGTCATGAAATTGACTTTCAAAAAAATAGTAGACACCCTGTAAAATTTTATAAAACGTTTTTAAAATTTTCAAATGAAATTTTATAGCTTTTCTTTTCCAAATTTACTATTTTAAACACATTAGTTTTGTAGTGGTAAACTTTTTCATTTGACTTCTAAATATTATAGTACCATTAATAGGGCCCAGATTAATTGAGTTTGGGATAAGAGAAAGTATATTATACAATTGATATACAAGATTTAAACTAAACCTCTCATTAGGTAATGGACTTACATAGCCAATAACATCTCTGTTCTGTATATAAATTTGTACTTTATTATATTTTTTCAGCAAATAATTAATAATTGTTGGAAGATAGATTTCTCAATTTAAATATTTCGCTGCACTAAATTTTTAATCCATGTATATAGTTAAATGTGCCAAAATGGATCTTGTCTTCCAACAATGATTAAAACTAAACTGAATCAGGAAAAACTGTATCCTTCTTCTAGAGGTTTGGATATTATTTCTTTGTGACAAAGAGATGTGTGTGCCTTAGGAGGGAGATAATTTTCATTTTGTATTTTATACACTCTTTGTCAGTAATTATGATTATTACTTGATTTTTAAATAGAGATATATTTTAGGCTGTTATATATAATTTCCTTGACTTTTTTTTATGTTTCATTTTTTTTATTTTATTTTGTTATCATTGCGTATATAGTACTGATGAGGGAAGAGTAGAAATGTTAAATGCTTCAACTACAAAAACTATTGCTGATTTAATTTTCCGGTTCCATATTGCTACTGTTGTTTGGCATTCACAGTGCCTACTGATTCAGCAATAAACTCTGAAATTTCTTTTCCTTCAGCTCTGGTTTTAAAGAAATTTTTCTTTTCCGTCAAATCTGGAATTTCGTGTTGTATGCTTTCGAGTTCTTTTATGCGCACAGTGTTATGAAATAATAAAAATAACATCTAATGTTGCCCTTCCATTAATCATTTAAGGAGCTTAGATCATTTGGCATTTAGACTCTGCACCCTTAAGTAACATTGTTTAATACAAATCTTCATTATTTTAATTTTCATAATGTGTGTTCTAAAAAATATATGTACGTGTTCATTTCATGTTTTTCGAAGCACTGTAAACAATTGTATGAAAAGTCATACTTATCTTCTACATATTAGAGAATCGATAGAAGATTGTATATTTACTCCTTGGAAAAGAACTGGTGTTATGTATAGATTAGAAGCAAGGAGGCACCATTTCTTGTGCTCTTAAGTCAGACATGTATTACATACGTCAAAAAAAAATAAAAATAAAATAAGGTTTTAATGTTAAAATAATTCTCAGGAAATATAATTCTCAATATTTCTATAGTTGATTTGAGCAATCAAGATTAGTTCTTAGTACGTTATAATTGTAATTATATTTTACTCTTAAAGTTTTTCTTTTCTTTTTTTTTAAATTATTGACAAAATGTACATATCTCCTTGCATCATTGAAATTTAGATATTCTTGTAGTCACTCTTAACTTATAAATTCATTTAATATGTACATGATGATAATTTATCATCTTCCTGAATCCTATAGTGCACACATTACATAAAGCTACGTTTTTAAAAAAGGAAGTGGTCGAATGCCACCCCATCTTTCAAAATAGGGAAGATGTACTTTTACTGTTTTTAATAAATATTATTTAAATACATGTGATAACTAAAATTCTCGTAGTGCAAATTTCCTACTTATATTTCGGTTGTAATTTTTGATTAAGAGATTCTTAATTTTGTCCAACTATTTAAAAACTTATCACAGTATTATGTTGTAATGTGTCAGTATTCATTGAAGTTCCTAATCTTTATTTATAAGTCATATTAATTACTTTATTTAGTTTTTATTACACACTTAGTCGACATGGGCGTTAGAAATGTTTGCTAAGTGTCACAAAGAAATGGCCCTACTCATCATTCTGCTACTTATAAGATAAATTGTGTTAATAATTTAAAGTTTTTTCTTAGAATATTACAATCTGTTTTAACTTAAAGAATTATTACATGATGTTAACATGTTTTTACATGCAATTTTTTTATCAAATATACAGTGTAATATCAAAATCTAATGTAAACGATACCATGTTATATATTATTGTAGATAGAATTAATATTTAATAATTTTCTATATTTGTCTTTCATTGTCGTATTCCATTGATGTTTATTTGAATTTGATACATATTTTTAATGTTGTTTAATATTGTTTTTTATTATTGGTTCATTTTGAATAAAAGCATTATTCAATGAAATGACTTTTTACTATTCATTCACTTATTATAATATTGAAGAGATTTAATTAAGGGATAAAAAGTGAGTATTTAAGATAACTCTGTTGTTGTTGTCTGTGTTACATAGATGAATGAGCTTATTTTTTTTTATTTTTTTTTTTTAATGATTAATGTTTTAGTGGATACTTTCATTTATTTTTTTTTAATTAAAAATATTTTTAATTTATTTAGATTTGTAGTGTGTTGTATTTAGCGCCACATTATATTTAGTTTTGCAACCTGTATTCCTGTAACTTTTGTTTTATTATTTTGCATTAGACAATAGTTTTAGAAATATTAGTTTACTAGAATATTTTTTTTTGTCCTAAATTTATTTGAGTTTTAGTAAATCATCACTATTATTTATAGAACTATGAAAAAAATATATATATGTTGTATTTGTACTGTTATGATTTCATTAGTTTTGTATGCTTAAACTAGAATTCTAAGCACAAGTTAAAAGACATATTTTAAAAATTCCTATAAAATTATTTTGGTTTTAAATATTTTCTGAACATTAGAATCCTCATTTTAGACATTTAAAGAATCAAAAACAGTTTTGTACTAGGTCTAATACAAATCTAAATGTGATCAAGAGTTGGATTTTTGCTGGGCATCATTGCCAATCTCATCAACTCGCAGAACTCATCTCCCGAGGCTCAGTTCATTTCTGTTACGTCAAAAAGCTTTGAACCACTGGAATAGTTGAATAGTATGGGGAAGCTGTCACACTCTATCCTATTACTGCGACATAGGAAGCCAGACGGAATCTGATTCTTCACCGTATGGCACACTATGGAGATAAACCCATTAAAGGCTGGGTGGGCCAAGGGAGAATCTGACCTGAGTAATATTGAGACAAATATAGTAATATATGAGATTTGGGAAAAAAGCTTACTTTCATGTTTGGATAAATCATGTTAATGAATTTTTCAAATAGAAAATACATTTTGAATCTCCATGAAATTGAAGTGGTTACACCTCAAAAACAGAAGTCCATATATTTCAATCCAAGCCTTCAACCAACTTCATACATCTTTTATGTATATAGAATATATAGATAATGCATATTTATCGGTCAGGCTTTTATTTTATTTTATTTTTTTTTTTTGCCCCTTCCATGGAATAATCGGACACTTCAATATTTTCTGCTCTAGTATCACAAATAAAATGTTTAATTTTGCAGGTTCAAAATTTCTGCCCTTGTAAGTTAACTAATGACATAGAATTAATTTTGGATTGGATTTGGGTTTCAGGGCAAACAACTTTGTGGTTCTCATTGCCCGATTTTTTTTTTTTTTTTATATTTTAGATTATATTTAGTGTTTAGTATAATTTGTGTTGTAATATGAGAAAAGATGTTGTGATGTTGGATTGTTTTACGTTTATTTATTATTTACTATTTAACCATTATTATATCATTATCTTTCCATGTTAAATTTCATTTAAGCTATTCTATACACAACCTTACATACTAATATATACACATTTATTATCTTCTATTTCCATGCAATTTATTTATTTTTTTTTTTTTATTATTTTTTTTTTTTTTCTTACATGCTATTCTATACACTACCTTACATACTAATATATACACATTATTATCTTCTGTTTTCATGCAATTTATTTTTTTTTATATTTGTATTTTTTTTTTTTCTTACATGCTATTCTACACTCTACCTTACATACTAATATATACACATTATTATCTTCTATTTTCATGCAATTTATTTTTTTATATTTGTATTTTTTTTTTTTTTTTTTTTTTTTTTTTTTTGTTTTTTTTTTTTTTTTTTTTCTTACATGCTATTCTATACACTCTACCTTACATACTAATATATACACATTATTATCTTCTATTTTCATGCAATTTTTTTTTTTTTTTTTTTTATATTTGTATTTTTTTTTTTTTTTTTTCTTACATGCTATTCTATACACTACCTTACATACTAATATATACACATTATTATCTTCTATTTTCATGCAATTTATTATTTTTTTTTTCTTACATGCTATTCTATACACTCTACCTTACATACTAATATATATACATTATTATCTTCTATTTTCATGCAATTTTTTTTTTTTTTTTTTTTTTTTTTTTTTTTTTTTTTTTTTTTTTTTTTTTTTTTTTATATGCTATTTTATACACAAATTTACACATTACTATATACACATTATTCCCTACTATTTACATGCATTCATACTACATTCATGCTACTTCATCCACATTCTTAGATACTATCCTATATACATTTTTACCTACTGTTTACAATCAGGGTGATTTATTTTTCTGTGCTAACTACATGCAATTTTCCTGATTACACATTTTCCCTATTTACATTCTACTTCATTTTAATTTATATATATTTCTGTATTTCATTAAAAGATATAATTATACAACGAAACATAATCATTTCATATTTCGTTATATAATTCTATCCTTTTTAGGAATTTTATTACATTATTTAATATATCTGGATTGTCACCCAAAGCATCTCTTACGTTTATAGGAATGTTCAGTTCATTTAATTCATTCCTGTAATGCTGGCATTGAGACAACAGATGCTTTATAGTCAATGTTTCGCTGCACCTTGGGCAATTTGGAGGTTCTTCTCTTGCCATCAGATATCCATGGGTGATTCTGGTGTGTCCAATTCTCATTCTGGCTATGACTACCTCCTCTCTTCTATTTTCCCTTGATGAAGAGGACCAGGGTTCTACGTTGTTTTTTATGTCTTTTAGTTTGTTCTGCTCCACCTCTTGCCACATATCTTCCCAGTTTCTCTTTATTTTGTCTTTTAAAGGGAGATATAGTTCATTTCCCGTTAATGGGGTCGGCGTGATTTTCCTCAAGTTGTGCGCTTCTTTTGCAGCCATATCTACAACCTCATTACCGTTAATTCCTATGTGGCTGGGAATCCAAATGAATTCGACAGAGTTTCCTTGCAGTTTGTGTGTGTGGAAGTAAGTTTGTATTTTTTGAACGATTGCATTTTTTGAATACATGTCTTGTAGGCTGATTATAGCACTTAAGGAGTCTGTGCAGATCACTATATTTGTCTGGGTTGACTGGAGATTTTGATATAGGGCTAGTCCAATTGCAGTGAGCTCAGCAGAATAAATGTTGCAGAGTTTGTTTAATTTGCACTTTGTTATTGTTTCTCCGTTATATGTTGCGCAAGATGTGGAGTCATTAATTTTGGAACCATCGGTGAATATTATTTTGGCTCCTTGCTTTTGTCTTATAATTTCATTGAATTTGCACTTTGCTTCATGAATTGGCATAGTTCCTGAGCTTTTCTTGATGATTCTTGTGAGTTGGGTGTTTATTTTCGGAAGTTCTATGGTCCAGGGTGGGAAGGTAGGGGGTGGTGGTAGGTTTATGTTATGTTGTAGTAGGAATTCTGTTATGGTATTTAGCCTGATTCCTATTGGTTTTGTGGATGTAGGTTTGCTCTCAAATTTTCGGCTGTATCTTCTATTGAATAATAATAATAATAATAATAATAATAATAAATAAAGCCTTTATTGTAGATAAAAACAAAAACAAACTATGTACAAAATAATAATAATAATCAAATAACTCAATAATTCTTCTTCTTAAAGCTTTATATAATAAAAACATATAAAAAATCTACTGGGCCCATCTCTGGGCAAAGGCCTCTCCCAGGTTCCTCCATATGGTTCTGTCTTGTGCAGACCTCCACCAAAGCGTTCCACAAAACCTATCCATATCATCCCTCCATCTCTGGAATGGTCTTCCTCTTCTCCTTGTGCATTCCAAAGGTAGCCAGTCGGTAGTCCTTCTTGCCCATCTTCCCTCTTCCATTCGTGCCAGATGTCCTGCCCATGTCCATTTCTGCTTAAGTGCCGCAACGATGACATCTTCCACGCCCGCTTCTATTGAATACGTATGGGTAAGTTGGATGTGTTGGTTGAATTGCTAGTTTGGACATATATCGGGCAGCCAACTGTTGTCTTCTGAATAGCAGGGGGGGGTATTCCTGCATCTACGCACATGCTGAGAATTGGACTGGAACGGAAGGCTCCTATTGCTGTTCTGATCCCTGCGTGGTGAATGGCATCTAGTTTGTTCAGCACAGTAAGTCTGGCCGAGCCATATATGATGCTTCCGTAATCAATCTTGGCCAGTATTACTGCTTTGTAGATGGTTAACAGGGATTTTCGATCGGCACCCCAGGTTGTGTTTGCCAATACTCTGAGGAGTTTAAGTCTATCCGCTGAGCGTTTTTTCAGATCGTTTATATGTTCCTCCCATTTTAGTTTTGTGTCGAATGTAAGTCCTAGGAACCTGATTGTCTCTGTGTATCTTATGGGTGAATCATACAACTTTATGGTGGGTTGGTTTGGGGTTGTTCTTCGTCTGGAAAAAAGCATGCATTTCGTTTTATCAGGAGAGAATTTGAAGCCTGTCCTTTCCGACCATCTCTGTAGCTTTGTTACGGCTACCTGTAGATGTTTTTGAATAAATGGTAGGCTTTCTGATCTACAAATTATGGCAAAGTCGTCGACAAATAATAACCCTTGAACTCTAGATGTTATGCAGTTTGTAATTTCGTCTATTGCTATGGTAAATAATGTGGTGCTCAGGACGCTACCCTGGGGGACTCCTGTATCTTGGACTTGAAAACTGGAGAGCGTGTTGCCAACCTGTACTTGGAAAGTTCTGTCCTCCAGAAAACTTTGGATGAAGGTAGGCAGGTTTCCTCGCAATCCCCAGGAGTGTATTTTCTTCAATATCCCATATCTCCATGCTGTATCAAAAGCTTTATGGATGTCGAAGAATATCCCTATAGCATGTTGTTTGTTTATAAATGTTTCCTGTAGGTATGTGTCCAGTTTCACCAGATTATCGATTGTGGATCTTCCTTTCGTGAAACCGCATTGTAGGCCATTCAGGAGCTTGTAGTTTTCCAGAACCCAGCCAAGTCTTCTATTTACAATTCTTTCAAGAATTTTACACAAGCAGTTGGTGAGTGACACTGGTCTGTAGTTTGTGGCTTCGCTTGAGCTTTTTCCAAGCTTGGGGATTGGGATAACGATTGCGTGTTTCCATGTCTTCGGTATGTTGCCGGTCTGCCAAATTAAGTTAAACAGTTGGAGGATTTTGAGTTTGGATGATTCTGGTAGTTTTTGGATCATTTCGTATGTCACTTCATCTGGGCCGGGGGATTTTCCTGTAAGTCTGGCTATTGCGGATCTGAATTCGGACATAGTGAGGGGGGCGTTGTAGGGCATAGTATTTTCAGCGTCATCATGAAAGTGGATCAGTTCGGATTCTTGTTCAGTTTTGTATTCTGAAAATTTTGGTTCGTATCTGTGGTTCTGGTTGCTAAAGACGGTAGCAAATTCTTCTACTATATCCAGTTCGTTTGTGTTGAGCTTTCCGTTTACATTTATGTAGATTGGAGGTCTCTGGTTTTTCCCGGTAATAGCGCGGACTTTGTTCCATATTGTTGCTGAAGGGGTAGAGGAGTTTATGGTGGATACATAATTTTTCCAGGAATTGGACTTGGTCGTATTTATGATCCTCTTGCATTTTGCTTTCTCCCTTTTGTAGTTGATAAGGTTTTCTACGGACATATTTCGGGTGAATTTCCTATATGCCCTTCGTCTGCTTTTAATAGCTTCCTTGCATTCTTGGTTGAACCATGGCAAGGTTCGGCGTCTAGGATCAGAATTTGTTTTTGGGATGGCTTGGGATGCTGCGTCAATGATGGTTTGGGTGATTATTTCGCTTGCTTCTTTTGTGTCATTTGGGAGAGGCCCACGTATAACTGCAAGTTGTTGAAACGTGTCCCAGTCTGCATTATTCATTTTCCATCTTACTTTCTTGGTTGGATTTGGTAAGTCGGCGTAGCTTGTTATAAGTATGGGGAAATGATCGCTGGAGTATTGGTCTGGGAGTACATTCCATGTGGCATGTTTTATTATGTGGCTGCAGCAGGTTGAAACATCTATTGCTGATAGGGTTTGATATGTATTACTGAGGAAGGTGGGTTCTCCAGTGTTAAGGATATGTAAGTTGTTGTCATAAATAGCCTTTTCGATAATGTTCCCTCTATTGTTATCGGTCTTCGATCCCCAATATTTTGAATGGGCATTCATATCCCCCAAGAAAATCAGTGGTTTCTGGAGTTGTTTGATTAGTTGGTCTATGTCCTGGTTATTCAAAGTGTTGCTGGGTGGGAATGTCTGTTTGGGTTTGGATTGCTATTGCTTGAAGGTTGGTTTGAATGTTGACTATTTTGAATGGTATTTTGTTTGATATGGCGATAAGCACCCCGTTGCATGCTTTCCCCCCGAGGAGGTAGTCATAGCGGTGAATGTTATAGCCCTTAAGTGTGAAGTTGTCAGATTCCTTTAGGTTGGTTTCTTGTAGACAGATGAAATCTGGTGAGTAGTCCTGTACTATTAGTTGCAGGTCGCTTAGGTGTGTTCTTATGCCGTTACAATTCCACTGAATTAATTTAAAGTTATTTCCGTGATTACTATACATTTAGGGTGAGATTTGTTCCATTAATATACATATATATATATATATATATATATATATATATATATATACACACATATATATACATATATATATATATATACACATATACATACACACACATACACACACATAATACCCTCATACATACACATAACGACATAAGATATAATAAATAGCGTAAAATAGAATAGAAATGAAATAGAAATGGATAGCAATAATAATATAATAGTAATAAACATGAATGAGAACATATAGATAAATTTTCTTAAACTTACATAAATATTTATAAACAGTAGCATGTGGATATATTTTCCAGGTATTATCGGAGTGTAATGCGTGGAATGATATGTTTCAATATTGTTTTGGTTTATGCGAATATATATATATTTTTTTTTTTTTGTGTTGAGGGTATATTTTTTGATAAATAGTTAGGTTTCATATACATTGTTTTGCATTGTTTGTACATAATATAAATTTTATTTCGGGGAATCCACATCCATTTTATCATTTTCTTTCTTTCTTTGTGGTTTGGGTGTGTTGGCCGAGCTAGGTCGGGATTGTTTGTTTGTGAGTACGGGTGGAGTTTTCTTATTAGGGAGTTTAGTACTGATAGTGGCTATTGTAGTCTTGGACTCTGGCTTCTTATCGTCTGCCTTGCTGGGAGGAGTAGAGGCAGCCGAACCACTAGGGAGAGGTGGGGAAGTAGAGATAGCTAGGAGGGAGGGGATAGTGGTGGTAGGAGGAGGAGGGAGAGGTGGGGAAGGAGAGAGTACAGGAGGGAGTGAGAGGGTATGAGGGGATGAGAGAGAGGGAATGAGGGGTAGGGAGGAGAGGGGTGGGGAGCTCGCAGCTCCAGTCTTCCTTTCGCTTCCAACTAAGGAAGTTGTATGAGAATTTTTATTAATTTTTTGTTCAAATAAATCTGTTTGTATTCCTATTTCTGCTGTTGCTGTCTTTTTGGTATTTGTTCTTAATAGAATTTCAGAATATTTGGGTGTTTTTAGTAATAGATTTTGGGGTACGTTATTAAAAAATTTCTTTTTAGCTGATCCGTAAGTTATTTTCTCGTTTATTTGTATTTTTTTTATTTCTTTTTCAATTGTGAAATTTGGGCAGTTTTTGTCGAAACTATTGTGTGCTCCTTTGCAAACCGCACACATCACCGGGCCACTGCAGGCTCCCTCGTGTTTTGGGTTGCTACAAGTGCTACACAGGAATGGTTTTGTACAGAAAAATTTTACATGCCCGAATTGTAAGCATCTCGTACACCTAGTTGGGTTCGGGTAATAAGGTTTTACAGGTATGTTAAGGTAACCAAACTATGGGTGTTTATTACTTCATTGTTCCTTTTAATAGAAAAACGGTGAATATCCGTCACATTTTGGGATTTTAATTCCATTTTTGCTTCTTCTATATCTACCACGTCCAAGTCGTAGCAGCGTATCACTCCCTGGCTACTATTTAATTTAGAATGTGGGATAACTTCAACTTCCATGTCATTACATAATTTACTACAACTAATTAGTTTTTTGGATTGCGCTTCATTAGTAACCTCTACAAGTAGGGTACCTTCCTTCAGTTTTTTAATCGTCTTAACTGTACCGACGAACCCAATCACTGCTTTATTTATAAAGAAAGGGCTAATTTTATTAAAATTTCCTTCTCCCTTCCGTTTAATAATTAGGAATTTTGGAATATTTTCCATAGTTGGGGCATTTTCTAAATCCGCCGTCGAGGGGGGGGATAGCGACGGCGGGGTATCTACCCTAGGCCGTTTGTCGGGCGGTTTTCGCATCTTAGCTGGAGGTAAGAATGCGAATGAATATATAGAATTTTAATATTTCACCAATACTGAGTAGAAAAAAGAACAAACAAAAAAAATATCAGAGAGAACGTAATTTATTATCGAGAAAAAGAACTAAATTGATGATTACTTGTAGGAGAGACACCCAAGAAGAACGAAAAACAACAAAAAAATAAAGAAAAATAAACGGTACCTTACATTCTTTTACATTGTTAGTGTAAAAGAATAAGAATTTGAGTATAGAAAGTCTGAATGCCTGTCTCCTGCCTGTCGAGGGAAGCTCAGCTAATCCTTCGGACCGATGCTCTCTCGTCGGGGGCTTGAAACTTACTGACATACATAGAATTAAATACGCATTATATCCTAAAATAAATTAGATTTATTGTAACTACAATAAAAGTAACAATGTGTTTATATTTTAACAAAGCCCAGTTTTTAGTATTAAGAATGTTTAGTGGTTAAATAGATGTAGCTTGAAGATTGATTTGCATGAGTTTTAGTATTTCTCTGCTATTTGCTGCAAGTATTTGTGTTTTTGAGTTAACATGGTAGTTTAGTAGTTTCCAGTGTTAAATTTATATATATACATACACACACACGCATATATTATACATATTCAGTGTATTATAATGTGATAATGTTTATTGTAATTTTGAAACTCATTTAGATTTCAATGGGAATTAATCTGTTAATTGAGTTGCATCCTCATTGAATCATTTGTGTTTTATTAAACCAGAAAACTTTTATTTATTAAGTCCCCCCCCTCCCACTTGACAGACCCTTGTCTTGTTGAATATTTCATTTATTTTAATTTAATACTTTTAGTTGATGTAGAATTATATTTAAAGAGGAATTAAATTTATATTATTAACCACATTAATAAATATATTTTAATATATAATCTAACTTTTTTGATATGTCAAGAACAAAACAGCAACTTTTAGGATTCTGTGGACCGACAGGTGATGTCACTCTGCCATTCATGTTATACTTTATGTTTAGTTTACTAGTTGTTGTGCATGTTTGTTATTAGGAAGTCCCTTATGTTGAAGTAATGTTAACTTGTATCTCTTAATTTAACTCCTTTAACCCTATTATATAAACATTATCACATATTTGATTAGACATTATTTGAATCTGAGCCCTCCCCCCTCTTAAAAATGTCCCTTTCAGAAAATTGATTATGGATAATTCATTATTATGCAACATTGACAGAATAATAACTTTATATATGGCAACACTGTTTTGAAAACAACTTTTCTTTTCAGTTGACCCCCATCACAAGCCATCAAAATAAATATTACTTTTCAATAAATACTTGTCTTCACAAATAACTAATTGTTAATATTTTCACTCATCCTCATGAGACACGTTTACTTCATAAATAGATTCTGTTGCAGTCTTTGATGAAAATAGATCTAAATACGTGGAAACTTATATTGTTGTTATTATGCTGATTGTTTTATCTATATTTGGTTTTTGCGTAATTCATATTTTTTCTCATTTTAAGTTGAAATTTAATTATAATAGAATTTATTGAATTAGATTATCATAAAAAATAACAATTCATTTTAATGAAATGAAAATCGTATCGGTTTTGAAATCCTTACAGACTTTATTCATGTTTCTATTATAATAAATGGATAATTGTGGTATCAATTTAGTACTAGTTTTAATAAGAGTTTTTAAGCTGTATGTTTAAGTCACTTATATTAGTTTACTTTTAGTACAGAAGATAGAGCAAAAAACTGCATTTGCCTCATGTCATCTCAACTTTCTCCATTTGTATAATGTGATCATTTTATAAGGCTTGACTATAGTTTTTCTCTTGCTTCCCATTTTGTTTGAGTTTTCATTTCAAGTCAAATTTTATATCTTAATTCTGATAAATATTATCTATCAAACTAAAAATTAAACCTATTTATTCTAATTCATTCTCTTTTTCCAAAAATGGTTAAATTTGTGATCTAGAATTTATAGTACTTTATTTCAGATGAAAAATAAAATTTTGGACAAAGGAATCGTGCCTGTAAAACAATCTTAAGTCAAACCAATTTTGAACCTAATGATATGCTTTGTGATGCTCTGGAGTTTGGTCCATCCGCCGACTTAATCTCACCCATTTAACTTATACTTTAGCAATGTTTAAATAAATGTATTGTTATTTCCTCATCTTGTTTGCTTGAATTCCTCATCTTGAAGGAATCAGTCAACGATTATTATTTCTTAGCTAAAATATATTGCATAAGTGTTACCAGAAATTACAGCTTTTTGTCCAGCCTACAAAAATATAATTCTGCCTTTAATATATATTTATATATATATATATATATATATATATATATATATATATATATATATTTGTTTTTAATTAATTTATTCTATTCCGCATGGCTTATTTTACTTTGCATGAATATGTTTTTTTCTAAAATAGTTAAATATTTCTTTATTGTTTGCAAAAATATTAACCTAAGAAATTCATCTATTTGATTATAGTTGCAGTTGTGGAGGTTGAAGAAGGACGAAATGATTCCCCTAAATCAGAAAAGAGAATTATGAACAACACTCCCAACCATATATATACCAACAATGTTAATATAATTACATCTACACCAAAAGTTAATGGATATCCCATCTCTCCAATAAGGTGAAAATATCTTATTAATCTTTTTATTTGGTTGTTCTTTCTATAGAGCAAATAACAGTAATTGGACTTGACTTATATCTCAGATATAACTTTTAGCAAAAGCCCAGTGACTTTTAAGCCCATTTCCAGTAAAAAAAAATTAATGAAGATAAGAATACAGATTATAATTGCAGATAAATAAGTTGAAAAACATATTATTAGGAATAACCATTTCCTCCCTCCTTTTTTTTTTGTACATAAAGAAAGCACTCATTAAATATAAATTAATAGGGCTAGTTGCTTATTCATTATAAAACATTCTTATACCTAGTGCGATTTGAGAAGTTTAGTGTAGAAACTCTTAATATTTTGTTTTCAATAAAATGAAGCTAATGCTTCCGAGCTTTCAAGCACCACTTTCTCTGACTGTTGTGGTTCTACTGATATCTACACCTGAAGCTACTTTGTAGGATATCTATTAGACTTTCGAATCATCAATCTTCCATTTATTGCGATATCGGAACCATTTTTGAAATGTTTAAGAAAGCATATGAAAAGTTGATAAAATATTTTTTAAATAATATTTCTACTCCAAAAACAAATCAAAATGTATATATCTTATAGTCTGTTCAGATAGATGGAAACGTCCAATTCTGGATTCACAAAATTTTAAGGTAAATATTCCCAACGGTTCCTCCATTTGCAAACTCCTGTTTTAAGGAACAGCACGAGATGTGGAACATTATAAAAGCTGACTATGTCTTTTTTAAGACTAGGGAAGGCTTTGAGAGATCAGACAAAGGAAATAGTGTCGAATATTTATCAATACTTAGCCAAAGCTAAGACTAAAAACGTTTTAAACCTCCTAGTGATAAGGTTACAGAGATACTTTTTACCGTCAATTTCTTGCATGGAATATAGGCCACACCCTTTTCTCCCCAACTAAACCATCTATTTGAACAGGCTATAGCTTAAATTGTTTTTAGCCTTGGGTTTGGCCAGGTATTGATAAATATTAAGCACTATTTCCCTTGCCTGGCCTCTTAAAGCCTTCCGTGGTCCTAAACGAGACATAATAAGTGTTCATTGACTTTAAAGTAGTGTGTTGTTCGTTGTAGTGGAAATGCAAATGGTAGAACCCTCTCGGGAATATTTCCCTCAGAATTTTGTGCAAGCGGGATTAGAACTGTTTCATCTAACTGAACGGGCTATAGTTTCGTTGAATGCCAGGTGTTTCATACAAATATCAACTCATCATCGTTTTTGGGTATGTGCAACTAAAATTCTAGTTTTTCCCGCTTTTGTCAAAAACATTTAAGTTATCACCAATTACTAATGATGTTTTCTGTTTGTATTATTTTTCTTTGAGTTTGATTACTAACATGTTTATAATGTTTTAGCGAACTTAATTCCCCTGAATTAAGTCCTTATAAAACACTGAAGGACAAAGGACCTGGTAGTGCTGACACTCTTGACGGAGAAGTTAAAAAGAAGGTATGTAGGCTTATAAGGTTTGTGTTTATGGTACTTATTGTAAATCCAAGTCCACCTGCCTCAATAAATATGTGTAACATTTCTTTTTTAGAGGTCTGCAGCTGATAAAGCATATTTTATTGCCAAGGAATTTCTGATGACTGAACGAACGTATAGGAAAGACTTAGAAGTTATTAATTTGGTAAGAAAATAATAATTGGTTTATTTTGAACACTTTTACACATAGGAGACCTTCCTTATTTCCTCTTTGTTCTTCAATGTCTGATAAAAAAAAAAGGCAAAGTTGTTCCTTCCTCTTTTCATTTTTTTCTCGATTATTTCATTCAATTTATTTATTTAGTTATAGTAAACCAAAAACTTATAATTTCCAGTTAATTAACTTTTATGAATATGTATTTTTAGTGGTTAAGAGATGAATTTGATAAAACTGAAGAGCGATGCATTTCTCACCTTCTCCGGATTATTGATCCTTTACATGATGCACATTGTGAATTGCTGAAGGATGTTGAGCAAAGGTTGCAAACATGGGAGACTCGAGGTGCAAACCATCATCGGATTGCTGACATTCTTCTCTCGGCTACTCAGTATTATTCAGTAAGTTTTTGATCAATATTTTATATTAATTCTGTGCCTCAGAGTTAAAAACAATGAAAATAGGCTTATTTTTTTATTATTAACTACAAATTTTAAGACAGGTTATCTACAGGTTACCACCCTTTTCTAGCCAGGATAGGGCTGATGCCTTTTCTTTTTTTTTTAAGAGTGTTAAGTGCTCACGCCTTAACCCTCAAGGCCATCGGGCCTCCAATAGGCTTATTAATTTTTAAAATGTTTGTAAGAAAGGAAAAAGAAGTATCACTGCATGCTTTATTTTATATTCCAAGAATAAACCCTATCCTTTCCAATTCTTACTTGTAATTCAATTTTGAAATCCATAAATCAAGGCTGACACCCTTATATCTCATGACGAGACATGAGAGACTGACTCTGCGACAAACTACTGACTAAGAAGGACATTTTGAGAGTATATTAACAGAAGCATAACTATACCACAAAATACAGATAAACTACTGAATAATGACAGCACAAATATTAAACTACCTTAGCGAGAGAAACTTATTCGGCAAATTATAACGTACTCATAAATCATAACCCAGTGTATGAAGTTTCTCATTGTGAGAATTCATGTTATCCAGCCATTTATTTATTTTGGCAATTAATGAATTAATATTAATGCAGAGATAAAGAAAATATGTTACTCTTAATCTCCACTGATAAGATGTTAACAATAAGAAATCAGTCCCAAAACAGTCCAGATACTGTAGAGATATCTGGTTCTTGACCATATTGCCAGTGGGGTTGCCAGGGAGATATTGTGGTCAGTACTATGTCCCGGCCACATGATTTTCCCCTTTGCAGATACCATTAATAAATTAATTAAAGGCTAGGTGGGCCTAGGGACGGTCTGGAACCCTGAATCCAGACCTCAAACAATTTCACCAGAAGTTAATAATTATTGTTAAAATTTGTATCACCTTGTTAAAATAAATTAATAAATAACAAATAATAATAAAGATAAATATTTTTTGGTCACTGCAAAACAAAAACAAAAAAATCTATTTGGTGACAAATTCATAATTTTTTTTTTTTATTTATTTCAAATTTGCATGTTTGTTATTTTTAGTTGTATGAAGATTATTTGCATGAACACCAAGATGTTCTTACGCAGCTTAGCAAAGATTTATGCAATGACACCTTTGAAGAAACCTATACTGGCTTCGAAAAAAACAAAATTTGTTACCTTCCTCTTACTTTGTTTATTTTGAAGCCTATTCAACGGCTACTCCATTATACACAATTAGTGGACCGTAAGTTTTAAAGTTTTGATTTGTTATTATGATTTTATTATTTTATGGTGTTATGTATGAGTATTCTTCTAAAAGTAATACTTCAGTAAACATCCCAAAAGGATTGAATTATTTTTTGAAATTTTTATTTCTATCCCTTCATTTATTTTTTATTCCTGGGATATATAATTTAATAGCCATTTTCTTCTTTTCATTGAAATATTTTGACTTATTAAAAGGATTTTTCTCTCCTTAATTCATAATAAGATATTTAAAGATAAGTAAGAAATTCAACTCCTCTCCGAAAATGAAAAACTGTTGTCCCGTTGGAGCTGAGTAACAAATTACATTCGTAAGAATAAATACACAGGTTTTATCTTTTCATTATTTTACCAAATTATCTTTTGTTATCAGAATGTTGTATGCCAAGTATCGAAAAACTCGGAAAGCACAACAATTGTGGCATCTATCATGTTTACATTATGTATATAAATAATATTCTTTTTATATTCTAAAACAATAAAAAAATTATTAAATTTAAGAAAAAAATGAGATGTTTAAATATGAGTTTTTATAATGTCACAAAGTCGAAAAAAATCTATTTTAAAATATTGATAGATACATTCTCTACCAGATCTTGAGCCTTTGCCTCAGTCTTGTTACTTGTGACGAACAAATTACAAATGGTAGAAATAATTTCAATTTTATATAATTACTAATAAAAAAAAGTCCGACTCGCAGGAACTGCGTCATCTTAGCGCGGTTACGTACATCTCGAAGAAATGGAATAGATTAGCATAACAAATCACAGGAAACTGGCAGTAGCCAACTTACATAGAAGCGGATAATTCTTAATCTGCATAAGTCAACACAATTATGCACTGCAAACGTACTTACTCTTCGACTACTGCTGAGAAGGCTCTATTCTAAACAACCAAAAATTCGTTGTCATTTTAAGTATCTTGTTTTACTAGCAAATGTGTTTTACTGTTATAATCAACTGAAAATATGTGCTTCATGGCGAATAAAATTCCATTCTGTCGTGGGTTAAATCTTTCTATAAAATAAGAAATAAAGATAACTTCAGTTGGAGGCTATGAGGAAGGTTATACTGATAGGAGAATTCAAAACAAACTACGTCATCTTGATTAGCCACAGCCATCTTGATTACCACAGCCACTCCAAACTTATTACCTATACCTTTCCCCGTTTCTTAGCTTATTTTACTATAATACTAATTTTACTGATAAATGACATTTAAAACAAAAACAACCAATTAAAAAGTGAGATAAACAAAGAGAAAAACCCTTTCAAAACAACAAAACTAACACTTTTTAAGTTTTAAGCGCTTATATCTCTGATTGACGTTGCCCCATCGAATATTGCTGCAGAACCATTTTTGTAGAGAATTTAGTAATCATTCGAATGGTCACCTTCCACTTAACACAATTTCCCAACCGTTATCGAGATATTTACGAAAAATGTATGAAGATCCGAAAACATTTCATGTCTATTAATATAATAATTTTTTTCGCATACTTCCTTAGCTCCAAATATAACCAAAATTTAAAAATCTTAGCTGGGATTAATTTCCAAGTTGTAGAAAATATTTCAATTGAATCCCGCGATTCTAAGTACTCAAAAAAATAATAACTTACAAAAACATTGATTCCATTTTTCTCAGGAACGGTTACAGATATATCCTTATAAATGGTTTCTTTCATTTTCTTATGTTAAGAAACCTATAAAACAAGTACCTGCAAGCATATAATCTCAAAAACGCAAGTGTTACGATTTTTTTTGCGCGAATTTCGCCCCAAACACTGTTTTCTAGTGGGCGGATTCTGCTGGTTAACGAACTTGACCTTTCAAATTAGACGACAGATTTTTGTCCCAAATTTCGTCAAAATCGGACCATTTTTGAGCTTGCTAGAGAGCGAACAGACAAGCATATATATATATAAATATATACATATATATATATATATATATATATATATATATATATATATATATATATATATACATACATACATATATATACAAATTTTAGCCACCTATATTTTCGTGATCTATAGGGTCTGAAACGCGAAAGTTTCTAGTCGGCACTTCCGGATTGCGTCGTGAGGTCAACCTCATAAGCGGGTTCTCCCTATGGAGATAGGGAGTAACCGCGCTAAAAGAAGAATTTTAGTTTAAAATTTATAAATTTGGCAATTATTAATTTATTTAATGAATTTCAAGGAAATAATTAAATGGACGTGAAAAAATTGTTTTATATATATATATATATATATATATATATATATATATATATATATATATATATATAATATATACATATATAATATATACATATATACATACATACAAGCAAACACCTGATTCATATATATTTTCCAAACATTTTTCGTCGGAGTCCTACCTTTGGTTATTGAAGTTGATTTTCAAGATGCAAATAGTTGCCAGCCGCAATGTATAGTTGGGATTTGGCTAAAGAAAAACTACAGATTTCTATAAAAAAAGTTCATGGGAAGTTTATCATGATTTCATACATTTTACAAAAGCTGATGCAAATATAATGTTTTTTTTTTCTCTACATTTAGGATTAAAGAAGCATTATGGCCCTGATCATCCTGATTATGTTGAATGTGAGGAAGCTGCTAAAACGTTTGAGAAACTTGTAAAGCAAGTTCCAGAAGTTCTCCATGTTTCAGTAAGCATTGACCTTAAAATAATAAATGACATTGAAATTCATGAAATAGATTTAATACATATATTTATTCTATCGCCAAAGTTAAGCATGATTGGGAATGGTCCTCTGGGAAAAACCTTGTGCCATTGGCATTATAAAAAAGTCCAACTAGCAGGAACTGCATCATCTCAGCCCGTGTCCATGTAATCCTTATTCCTAGTTTGATTTGAAAAGCATAGGATTAAAACTCTTAAAATTTTCCTCTCAAACTTTTTGCTGTTTTTGATAGAAACTTTACTTTATATTTATAAATTCATTTTAAGGCTAAACAAATTTAAACATTCGCTGGATTGAAATCTCAAAATAAATTGAGGCCCTACTGTGCTTATTAGCGGAAAGTGATTATCAATTGACAGTGGATATATCTCACTCCGTTCATATATATTTCTAATAATGCAGATATATTCATTTTCATCTTCCTCGTAAATATTATTATAATAAATTCTTCTTGTGATTCATTCAATGGTCTTCATTTGATTTGTACTTCATTTACTTTTTTGCAATGTTTTGATAGAAATGATACAGTGATATTTATTAAATTTTAACGTCCATTATTATTAACTAAGAATTTTAGGATACAGTGATATATTGTTTTTATAATTATTTATTTTTAACCTTGTCTAAAGACTTTGAGATGTAATATTATTTTTGCAGTATTGACGATTATGTTTTTAGCATAAATATGCTTTAGCGATGACTAAACTGAAAAGAAACGTTACAAAAAAGAAGACTGTATGTTATACAGTACATTACATAGGTTTGTCGGGTGGACCTAAAGCATATTTATGTTCCTGAATTTGAGCAGAAGGTTTAATTTTTTTATTTCATCTTTAAATTAAATAACATGGCACAAACATAACACAGCACGAGAGATTGTAATGCTCTTAACCCATGAAATACTGTAGAGTATGTATAAGTAAAATATATTTGGTTCAATTTAAGTCACATGGACTTCCACAGCCCAACTCGTTTCAAATATCATGGTCTTCGGGTACTGGCCATGTCATTAACTTCTTCAGCGACATTTCGCTAGTCATGTTCATTCAGCTTCCTCAGGATCAAATCTGAGAATCCATGACTGGCAAAACGTCAGTGAAGAAGATTGTCACAGTCAATTCTCTAAAACCCTCAATACCCAAAGAAGTTTATTTGTTGTAAACATTAATTGTTCAACAAAGGTTTAATTTTTTTCATTGATTTTAGGAGAATTATGTTCAATTGATTGAGTTAGGGCGCGACTTGAGTGGATTTGAAGGCACATTGACTGAAGGAGGTAGGCAGTTTATCAGGCAAGGGTGTCTTGGAAAGTTTTCTCAAAGAAAAGGCTTTCAGCAAAGGATGTTTTTCTTAGTAAGCTTAAATTGTTAAATACAACAAGAGATATGTGTGTGTATGTATTATCTTGATATTTTTATTTTTTTTTTAACTTTAAGCTGTCTGATATGGTGCTATACAGTAAACTTAGTGGTCAAACCTTTAAAGTACATGGACAAATGCCTGTTAAGAGCTTAACCGTTGAAGAAAGAGTTGACAATCCTTCACCAAACTCATTCACAATTTACTCTGGAACTAGGTAAAATAATATTTATTTAAATTTTAATGCCCATTTATTATTAACAACAAATTTTAGGATGGTTTTAGTATTTATAAGTATCATTATTTTTTTTCTGTCTGTGTGTTTTACGGCGTATCAACACATGGACTATTAACGCTGAGCTGTCTACTGGTTGCCACCCTTTTATAATGCCAACAGCGCGTGGTCGGTCACCCATTCAGGTACTGACCACGCCCGACGTTTAGTATCATTATTATTTGAATGTTTGAATTTATTACTACTAAGTCATTTCTCTCTGTCCTGCATCCAAATAATTAATATATTATTTATTTTTATACTGGTATACCTTGTGATGCGTCGTTTGGAGCTACATAGTTTAGACTTATACATTGTTCAACAGAAAATTGTATATTAAAATCAAAATCAATTTGAAATTATTTTATTTAACTTTGCATTTGTCTACGACAAATTCACCAATAAAAGTTTTAAAAACATATATAGTCATACTACTGAATGTCATCTAATTTATCCACTATGGTGGATTCCAAGATCTACCGTTTGGCATATTTATCACCATCATTCATGATTCCAAAGAAATTGAAATCCACTTAGTTCAGGCTCGCTCCTACTTTCTTTAAACAAAAGCAAGCATCCCCTCAGAAATGACTTTTTGATAGAACCTGAAAACCAGCATAATTTATTTATTCCTTTAAAATTGAAAACTTATATTATTTAAATTATTTTATAGAGCCTATTTATACATTACATTTCATGTTTTCTGAAAACTAATTAAAATGTCATTTTTTTTTTTTTTCTTTAAGGGCAATCACTGTAAGTGCTGCTACTCCTGAAGAGAAAGATAAATGGTTGGAAGATTTAACCTGTGCAATAGACACTTCAAAGAACAGCTCAATAAAAACAAGTCTTTTGAGTCTTAAATGTTCAAGTATGCATTTTTATATATATTTTTTACAATCATTGTATTATATCGATGGTCACAGGGAATAACTTGGTAAGTTAAAAATCTCAACTTTTCAGGGCAGCTCTTTAATAGAGAATTAACAGAGAAAACGTGCTATTTTACAAGAAAGCCACATCTTTATAAGTCGGAAATGATCTAGGTTGTGAATTAGTGACTTCTTTACAACATCCGTGAGTCTTAGGAGATAATCATAATTAACTTAACTCATTTTGCATATTTTCGCACTTACCTACTTATTCCCTGTGACCATCGATATAATGTGTTGGTTAAAATAAGAGCTGTAAAAAGCTTAAATTGTTCTTCATTAGTAGAACCTCAACTCTGTTTTTGTGCTCTTTAATTTATGTAATTGGTTTTCTCTGTGTTAAGTAAATCCCTCTTAAACTCAACTCACTACAGAGTGAGGAGGTTACTTAAAAGAAGGCATATATGTGCGGGAGTCCAGAGACACCCTTATAAGCTCTCTCTTCATGACAGAGGGTTATGTTCCAGCCGGAATAGTGTCCTAGGCCCTTTTTAGTCAAGGACATTATGCTTGTTAATTCACTTAATATTATTTTAATTAAATAAATTAAAATAAATTGTTTTAGGTTCAACTGATGATGTTAATGAAAAAACAGCAAATGAAGAAGTTATTCGTGCAAGCCCACAACGAAGTAACACCACTGTTCATGTTTGTTGGCATAGGAATACCAGTATTAGTTTGAAAGATCAAATTCGAGCTGCAGAGGTTTGATCATATTTTTTATTTTCATTAAATGGCATATGCTAAAACACATGTTAAAATTTAAATAAATAATAAAACACTACAGATTTCTCTGTTTATTAATAACATTCAGGCCACTAAGGTAGAACTGGCACGGGGGACTCTACTCGACCTTGACTAGGTCCGCCTCCCGCTGGCCGTCGGGCTCTGTCTCTGCTTTCGATGCTACCAATGGACCGACCAAGAGGCACAAATGACCCAATAGTGGTTGACTGGCCTTTAAACGATAACGAAAAAAAAAAATAATAATAATATCGTTCAGTAGGTGCTATGGAAACATTGTTATAAGTGCACCATAAAGTCTTTTATCTCCATCTTTAAAAGTGATTTTATTCATTATTAATCTTCAATTCCTAGCCATTCCCCAGACCAATAAATATACATATATATATATATATATATATATATATATATATATATATATATATATATATATTGTTATAATATTAATAAAAATTTTTATTTTTAATAAGTTTATTTACGTTACGCCTCTACGTTAGGAGCCAATATAATAAAAATTTTATAATATTTAATTTTAAAAACTCTTTATCTCAGGGGTCGGGTTCGAGTCCAGTAAAGTAAAACAAAGATAATTTTAAATAATAAAAAACCAAAACAAAAGAAAAAAAACTCATAGATAAGTTATACTCAGGCATAGGATAAACAAGCATTACCTGATATAAAGCCAGCTCGGTATTGACTGCATAGGACAGGATCTTCTTTACAACTGTATCTTCTTTTCACTGAACTGCACTTATGAGACTGTATCTTCTTGTAAACTGAACTGTAGAGATGAGACATGAGACTGACGCTTCCTTTAACAGACTTCAACTTTATGTGTCTGTATCTTCCGTTACAACTCAACAGACTGAACTGCTTTCAATAGACCGACATATATGTGACTGTTTCTTATATTACAACTCAACAGACTGCCATGTGAGACTGGAGCCACCTTTTCACAGACCGCTTGTAACAGACTGAACTAACTTTCATGGCGGGAGCGTCCTACCGGTTTAGCCAATGCTACCTGCATCGACTGCTAGACAAATATAACCAATAATATTTGTTTATCTCAATGAATTTAACATATCAATGAGCTTTTTGATTTTCTGAATTTTCTGTGTTAATTTTAAAACTTTTAAATATGTAATGTAAAATATCATTACAATATATATACAGGTTCTATTAAAAGATAGTTTCATTTGTTACTGTAATTATGGGTTCGACCGTCACTTTTTGAGGGATATTACTTATTAAAGAATATTTAATTTGTTGTGTATTTATGTACAGTGTGTGTTTTCTTATAGCCCTTCAGATGATGATAATGAAATTTCAAACTGCCCCTGGAACTAAACCCATAAATCCCTTAACCCGTAAATTGAATCAGCTGTTCATTATAAATATAAAAAAACTATTTGTGTTTATTTTGTATTTATTTAGTTTTAAACATGCTGTAGGAATGCGGCATAAACAAACCACCATTAGATAGATTATTTGTCCAATTCTGAAATCAGTATTTGATTAGACTGTTGCCATCACGACAACACCTTAGGGGTTTAATGAACTTTTTAATTCACATACATCTTGACTCATAAAAATAGTTAAATATTAAAGAAAAAGGTGACAAACAGTATTTTATTTTTATTTTCTTCAATTTGTTTTAATGCACTCAACCCTGAATAATGAACATGTTACTCAAACAATGTTTTGAGAAAATTCTTTGAATATTGGAACCATCATCCTATTCTGGAAATTAAATATTATTAATACTGTTTATATAGTTCTTCTTGTTTTTTGTTAAACAAATGCCTTATGCTTAAAATGTATTATTATTACAGAATCAACTCAGTGGCTACCTATTAAGGAAATTCAAAAATAGCAATGGATGGCAGAAACTATGGGTAGTCTTCACAAACTTCTGTTTGTTTTTTTATAAAACATTTCAGGTAAAGTACTCTTGTTAATAATCATTTAGTGTAATTAAAAAAAGTTTCATTTCCTGCTAGTTGATACAAGAGGGCTTCCAATTTGTTATACCTTTTTTTTTAATTTCGGAAAATAAAATATTTGGACTTTCCCAGTGTCACCTACACTTTTACTAGGGTATACGTAATGAAATATATCTTTTAAATATACTATTGATAGTTTGCTTTGAAATATTTACCTTCTATTTATTAAAAAAAATCATGAAATAAGAGACGTCAAAGAAAAGTTATAAACATTATAATTTGTAGGGCACTTATTTAGGCTGTATAAAGAGTAAAATCTTTGTATTATTTCGTATTCTAGATTCATAGAAAACTTCCACTTATAATTGTCATTGAATTACTGAAATTATTTGTTACTATTGGAGCTCTCTCTTTGGGGAATGTAAGCGGTTGAAACCACTAACAGGTTATAAATTACTTATTGTTTACCACTAATATTAAGATAATTGCAAAGATTAAAACATGTTCTACAATATATATCTCAGTGCACGGCAGTACGCAAGGCCATGCCAGGCATTCCCATGCCAAGCTTGACGGTATGTATATTTAGAAGCACAAAAATGACCGGTTTTTCACCAAAGCTAGTTCTTCTAGCTAGCTGATTCTTTGTAGTCTTGAAATTAAGGCCTTGATGGTATTAGGAGCCTGGAACTTGGCCTCTTTTTTCAATGCTAGTTTTTTGGGTGGATATATAAATAAATGACTCAGGAATAATCTATGGCAATCTAAAAGTTTTTAATAATTTTGGCATTAATTCACTTCTCATTAAGTCATGAATGTTTTTAGATATTCTGAGCTCTGGGTGTTTGAAATATAATTGTAAATATTTGAGTATTTGAATTAGGTGGTAATTGTGTTCATTTATGGACTGCAATCTGACAGGGAGGAAGTATATGTATTTCAACTGACTTAATACGAATCTGAGGTCTATTTGTTGTATGTCCTCAAAATTTTGAAGTAAATTGCGAAAACTAGCTAAAAAATGGACAAAAATCACAAAAACTGCTGTTACAGAGATGACAATTTTTTATGGATCTTGAGTAAGTTTTTCATTTATGCTCAAATAGAATGTAAAGTTTATTTGGCCCATAAACCCTCCATAATTTAAGTAAATTGAGAAAAATTGGGGTTAGGAAAATGAAAACGTTTTTATTGAACATGATTATATATGTTTCTTATTTATTTTGATGGTTAAATTTCAAGTTTAGAAGCTGATAATCTTGGTCATTGATAAATTTAGCAAAAATCCTAAAAAAATGGCATATAAAGAGAAGATAGGAAACAACTTTTGTTGATCTCAAACTGTACTTTGTTTGTATTGAACTCTTTTATCTTTGAATTACCTACACAACTGATTCCTTTTTAGTTTCCTATTTTCTAAATTTGTCCAGTTAAGTTTCTTTTTTTATATAATAGAAACTATTACTTTAGCAATAAAAAAAAAGTTTAACAATAAAATGAGGTATTATTATTTTTTGTTTTTTACATTTTTGTATTCATTTATTAGTAAAATATATGTTCTTTAATTAGTGCAAAGACCTTTACTTGGAAGTTTCCAGTCACCTTTTTTGACACTCTAATGCCATGGACATTAGAGCCCAGCCGAGTACAGTAGCCCATATAAATTATGAAGTATGTACCTGGTATCAATGGGTGAATCCAATAAAGTGGCGTTTCTTTGTGAGAGCTGGAAATTCATGCACAAATATACTGGTGTGTCATCCACTGCATGACCACCTCCTGGTCCTTCGTCTCCTGGGCCATGGCCACTCACCAATAATATACTGTAGCTTTTTGATAAAAGGATTAATTAATTAACATAGGTTAACCATGTGGGAAGTGACTACTATTGCCGCTTCCACCATTTAAATTGAATCTCTTGATTCTTTAATTGTTTTATACAACTTTCTTTGTATAGGATTTATCAGTTTTTGATTGACTAAATTGTTTAGTTTGATAGCTTTCTTTTCTATCTCTAACACTCCAAGGCCATTAGCACTGGGCTATCAACTGGTATTTAGGGTGCTTCTCAATATAAGATGGAAGTACACAGCATTTTGACTGAGATAGGTATCACTGAAAGAGGTTAACTCACCCACTCTGTTTTTGAACATTTTAGGATCACTAATCCTTATTATAGAGAGGCCTAATGCTATTATCTAAATAAATATCATTAGCCAATCACACTATAATGAAATTTTGGTTGACTTTATTTTTTATATTTCAGGACGATGCACCTCTTGCAAGCCTTCCTCTCCTTGGGTATAGTGTTACAACGCCAAATGAAAAAGACAATATCAACAAAGATTTTGTCTTTAAATTACAATTTAAAAATCACATTTACTTTTTCCGGGCAGAAAGTGAATACACATTCTCTAGGTATGTTGCTTTGAATTTTATTAATTATTTATGTGTTTTTCTTAAATTTGATCCTGATTCACTTAATTATTAAAAGTTCTTATTATATATCTGTATCCCGGAGGTAAAGCATGTACATGTTTTTATTAAATTAACTTAACAAGTTCTTAATGTGGATTTTTCGATCCATATAATGGTATATAAGGGAAATATGTGTATTCCCATAAATAATGAACATAAGACAGTGAACAATTAAATCATGTCCTTATTCATTCAAGGTAAAAGACACTATGAGGGGGACTTGGTTTGTTTGACTATGATCAATACTTCCAATTACCTATCAATGCCAAAAACAATGTGTACAATTTTCTTTAAACTGTTTCTATAAATAACGAAGAAACAGATTTTAATAGTTCAAAGTTATGGAAAATTGGCTCTCCTCAACAATTACAAATATATGACATGGTGTCCTTTACCTCACCTGAAGAAGGCTGCCAATGAGAAAACCAAAATTTCCATCTACTGTAATTGGATCGTTTATTTCAGAAACCCGTCAAGTGCACTTTTTAAAATTAGGAAGTTTTTTTAGTTTTCCCAAAATTTTAAAAAGTGCACTTGACGGGTTTCTGAAATAACCGATTGAATTGTCCTTGTGTGTTGGCTTGTCATTTTTAGAATGTTTCCTATTGCCTACCGTGAATTAATTTCGATTTAATGTTTCAATCGAAAGAGGTAATAAATAACTACATTTTTTTTAGATGAAATTACCAAATGAAGATATTATTGGAATGAGGTCGTTAGAGGTAGAAGGTGTTCAAGTAACAATTTTATTGTTTAATGTTATATGAAATTGTAACAAATTCAGAACTGTTAGTGAAAAAAAATGTCATGTGTACTGAAGTATTATACATGTTTCATAGAGAGCTAAAGACAAAAATGGCTAACCACCGAAATAATGTAGGAAAATGAAGCAATTTTAGCCAAAAAAATTTCTCTAACCTAAAGGGTTTTTAAAGACATTATCTGATGAAAACATTTCCAATGTTCTACACTAGCATTTATTTCAATTAATTTATTGATTATTCGGTAAAGACTTCTTCTTTGCTGTCTCCTTTACTTCTGTTAAATAAGTTCCTGCATTCCATCCTATAAAGATCAAACCAAAAACTAATCCCATTATATGCCCTGTGGACCCAGAAGAACAGATAAAGGTCAGATGTGATTCTTGACAGTAGAGCACATTAGGGAGATAGTGTTATCAGGATTACGCTCCAACCATCTGATGGTAGGTGAAGGTTGAGGCACTCTCATCCATTAAAATTGTGTAATGGTTAATTTTTAAATGATCTCATCTTTTCTTTTTTAATATAAAAAAAGAAAAGAAAAATAATATATTATGAGAACATTTTTTTTCTTTTAGAAGCTTCTATTATTAAAGATTAAAGTGCAGATTTCATTATTAAACATGTTTTGCAGGTGGATGGAGGTAATTGGAAGTGCTACTCTCCACAGCGGACGAACCAGATTATTCAGTCGAAAAGACAGCTCGCTCGAAAATATTTCATAGTCAAACTCATTAGAGAACATTCCGTTTTTATATTTTTGATATGAATATTAAGACTTTTAATGTCAAATCTTTAGTCATTTCCATTTTCTATACTTTCTTTATCTTTTACATTCATTATTAAGTAACCCAATTTGTTTATTCTGGTGGATGTATTTGTAAAGCACCAACTTTTTTTTAGCAACACACAAAATGTTACTCTAATCTACATTCATTTGTGATAATTGGATTTATTAAGGTTAAAACATGTTTAAAAAAGAATAGTCAACGAAATTTCCTCTTTGCGTTGTGTTATACTCTATGATGATTTCTAAAGTAGACTCTTCATTGGCATCAAATTCAAAACAAAATATGACAATTTTTGATTCATTATTCTAATAATACTAAATACTAAAAAAAATTTAATATCCATCTTTCAGAGATGGGTTTGGGGGTTATTAGCACTGTTTCTCAGGCCTTTCAGTGTTTTCTTACACTGATATTTATTATGCTTTCTTTCACTAAGGTGTTCAACTAATTAAAGTATTTTAGGAGGATTTTATCAATTGTTGCTTCCATGAGAATGCACAATATTTTAAATATAAATTTTAGTCATGCAATTCTTTTAATAGAAAACTAATGCAATTGAATTAGCTTAGTATTGTTTTGGCCCAGGAGATCCAAGTGATATCACTTTCTTCAAGGCCATTATTAGGTGGTGGATGAGTTAGTATTTTCAGCAGAGCCTTACACTTTATTCACAATCTGTAATTATCCTTTAGTTGCCTCTTAACCTGGCAGAACGAAAATAAAGTATATGACCTAATTAGACATAAACACTCATACATCACCTTAAAACAAGCTGAATATATACATTGATTTGCTATGACACAATAAATTATCCTCAGAACAGTTCTTTTAGCACCAGTGTTATAATAATGATTAATAAAATGTGCTATTGAAATATTTTTCTCTACAAGATTCTAATATTCCAAAGCAGCTATAAAATGATAGTCAATTATATCTTTGTAAATAGAAAAATAAAATTTTATTAAAATTGTTAAATGTTTATCAGTATAATTTTTACTATTGTTTAAAAAATTGTATAATTTAGACGGTATATAAATACATTATATAATTAATAACTAAATATGTATATAATAATTATTGAACAACCATTAAATTATTTTATTAGTAAAGTACACATATGTAATTACTAGTTCATTTTTGAATTTAAATTTTATACTTTGTTACATGTACTAGGTATAAAAATAAATCATTACTATCGCTATTTTTTTACAATTACATTTTTTTTATTACTCCTCTTTCAGTAAATCATTTCTTAAGTTATTTATTGTTGGAGCTGTTATAACAAGAGTAAAGTCTGTTCATTATTGATGCAGTTCATATATAATAAGAGTGGTTTATAATAGCATACTCTGACTCCTCAATGATTTTCTAATGAAATGTGTGTTCTGCCTTCCTGGTTAGGATCGTTGGGATATACATCTTGCCAAAAACTAAAGGAGCAAAGGCTAGACAAGGTAGTGTATTCTCACATACATTGGTCGTAAAGGAAACCAGTCCTTTCCAGGAGAATCGACCATACTGGAAACGTACTGGAGTTAAAGAAGATATCAGCAATATCTGCCACTGGCTGGATTCCTGTTGGGCCATTCCAGGTCACAAAGTTCCTCATATGGAAGGTTAAGGTTAAACAGTTAATTCACAGACCAGAGAGATTGAACACAGCAGCAGAAGGGATAGAAGGAGACAAGTGGACACAATATACGAGTGCTGATACATCAGAGGAGAGCTCATTGCTCTGGGTCCTGTCATTAGGTTTTGTAGCGATAACCTTTGTCTTCCTCTCAGAGGCATATTTTTATTTTAGGGAAAAGGCAGTGATTGTAAAATACAGAAGTGTCAAGTCACTACAGCTATCTTATAGGGTATTTCCTCCCTCCCTCCATAGGGAGGAAACCCGCTTAATGAGCTTGTTCACAACGTAATCCGGAAGTTCCGACTAGAAAATTCAACATTTCAGAATCAATAGATCACAAAAATAATGGTGGTACATATTTGTAACACTGTTTTCCTAGAGGGAGGCAAAGGGAGTAATATCCGCTTAGGATACTGTCACCTAGTGTGGAATCTTCTCTTTGAGATTTCATTTTACACTTTAAGAGGAAGCAGTTATATTTATAAATATTAATAAGAAGGAACAGTTTTATTGGTGCTAAGCTCAAAGGAAGCACGGGAATGGTTCCAGTTATGTTGCTTTACAACACTGGTGCCAGATTTACTACGTTTTAGCCAGTCTTTGTCTCACACTGCCTGCCTAGGCGTAACCAGTGCATCCAAATCCATTGAGCTCCAGTACTTATGTCCGGTAAATAAGCCCCATTCACATATCAGATTCATTCACAAGCTCAGATTACTATGTGATCCCAAGGGGGACATACTTTCTTTCTGTACTTATTCGCTCCGGATTTCATGATGCAATGTATGCCATAACCTCCTGCGGATGACCCTGAATGAACCAGCCGATAATGTTCTACTGTCAAACAAGGTGAGCTCTTCCCGCTCCATAATCTGCACCATGGAACGTTGACCAATCAACACATCACTCAACCTTCAAAAAGTGCAGCAAAACACACGATCATCAATCACCCGTACGTGACCATTGATCACCCTTATATGATCAACAATCACTTGTACGTGATTATCAACCACCCGTTCTTGATCAGCAGGACACTGCCAAGCCACCATCGGATCAGAACAGCCTACAACAACTGAAAACACCCTGCCCCATGAGGAAGACCCACCCGTTTGCCTGTGCGCTTTTGTGACAATGTCATTGGGAGGAAGTGATGTAGCAGAGCCTCCCTCTCAGCTTAGTTTTATTGTTTCTAAGCCCAATAGCAACACTTGAGTGGCCCTGGTTGGGTTGCTTTATAATACTTGTGCAGATTGCTGGTCTAATAACAAGGAAACATCCCCAAGTGTCTAATAGGGGTGTATACAGTGGGGGGTTGCCAATTGGGTCCAATTTTTTTTCTGGTGATTCTACATCGAAAAATAGTCGGCACATGTCCGAACATTCTGTCCATTACGCACTTATTCTTAGGAGCTGAGAAATAAAATAAAGTAGGTGGAAAATGCTTTATTTTATAGATCGAGTTAGGAAAATGATAACTACATGATTCTTCCATCAATTCATTTATAGAGAGTTATTTATTTGTAGAGAGTAGAATAAAGAACAAATACAATCTTTAAACAATAATTTATATTTTGTCAAATAAATTCAAAAATATGCTTACATTTGAAGTAAACTAGCATTATAATCCTTTTTACGCCAAAAATAATGGCAGATTTAAAATCAGCACCCCCAAGAAACTCTAATGAGGTAAATATCATTAACAAAAAATAATACTTTTTTCCTTCAATACCGAGAGATATCAAAGACTGCCTTGTCTCTTCCGGAGAGGAAAAAAGTATTATGTTTTGTTTTTCATGATATTTACCTCATTATAGTTTCTATATACAAAGTTTAAAAAAATAAATAAATCGGCCCTGGACACTTGGGGATGTTTCCTTGTAAGTTTTAGCCAGTCAGTGCCTCACCCTCCCAGGCTCGGCAGCGACTAGTGCATCTTACTCCATTGTGGTACAGTACTTTTGCTCTGTAAATTAGCCCCATTCACATACGACTAAAAGGCTAATGAAATTCCTAGAAAAGGTTTTGAAACAAAGTTGTTTAAGGATAAACAGTTAAATTTATAAATCAATCTTTAATATAACACTAAGTTTATGTGAAGAAAACGCACCAGGGTAATCTCAATATGAGATGAAACTGATTGTAGAAACTGGCAGAGTAACGTCCGGCAACAAAAGCTTAAGCCTGTGTTAATGAAATATTTAGGGGAACTTAAATTTTCTGCTGTTGGGAAAAGTCAAACTTAAAATGACGTTATTTAGAATGAGAATAACCACCACATCTATTCTGTTAAAATACCAATTATGAAAGAACATTTCCTTTGACAGTGAGAGTAAATGTACTCATTTTGCAATATGTTGCTTAATTTTTATTCTCTTGGTGCGTATAACCACAACGGTCATAGTTATCCATTAAAATGGGGTACAGTTTTTGTAGAGTGAAGGTTCAATATTAGTTTGTTCTGAAGAAATAAAAATATTATTATTAATGAATTTTTAAATTTTGATATTTTTAACAGTCACTAAAAGAAGCACCAAAATGAACCCAGAACCACCCATGGCACTGCTTTCAAAAAGCAAGATGAAATAGAGGGAAGTTAAAAATCTTGCTCAGCGATTGAGAAGTGCTAGCTCCCTTACAGAAGGGGAGAATCATTACTACTGAGGCTAATGAGAAAACATTTTAAAGTACATGTTGGGCATAAAGGAAGAAAATCTGGAACTAAACAATATTTTGATAACTTTTGTGACAGATAAACACGTTTTGGCAACTATCTTCTTCGCTGCCATGGTTTCACCACAAGTTCTCACCAGGGGTTTGATGAATATATGTGTGTGTGTGTGTATGTATGTATGTGTGTGTGTGTGTGTGTGTATATATATATATATATATATATATATATATATATATATATACATATACAAACACTCAGTTAATTCATTTGTGATAGAAGTGCGATGGGTACCATGGCCATAAATTTATAACTACAGTCACCCATATGATTTGGTATACGCACAGCTTCCAACCACCACTCTGGGCACTCCAGAAATAGATCATTCACACGTTCTCTGTCCCGTTAGCCACATGTGGCTCACACAACGGAACACTAGGATGTCTCACTACGATCGAGAACCACATTTGGCTCACGGGGTATATACAATTTCTGTTGAAATATATTCACTAAAAGTGCTAGGTCATCCACAGTTTTAAGCTTGGACTTGATAGGACAGTCATAAAATTTAGAAAAACAGCAGGAGATACAAGTTTTAATATGGTTTTCTAATATCATAGAGAACCCTTTTTTATAAAAACTCATTTGGACTTGCCGGGTTGTGTTCATGTTTCATACAGGGGACAGGCAATGTGTTAATAAAAGTGTTCTTTTTTTCAGAACGTTTCTGTAGTATAGTAGGGCCTAAATTTACCTTTATTTATTAATTTAGCAAAATGATGTAGATGATGCATACAATAACTTCTCCGGCGCTAATGGCCAAGATGTAGATGCGCCGTAAAAAAAAAAAAAAATAAAAAAATAACTTCTTGAGTAATTAATTGTTTGTAAAGTTATCTAATTTCTTATTTTCCTAAATGCACCAATGACTCGGAACTTCATTGCACAACTACATGTCCTCTAATAGATTCTAATGCAATTAGTATTAAACCTATGATATTTATTCAATTACATCTGGATTTCTGCAACGAACCTTATTCACCCGAACCAATGCTAGTTGCTGCTTTTATATCTAGGGTAAAAGAATTTGTAAATACAAATTTAGTAAAGCTTGAGGTGTACAAGGGGAGTCCAAAATATAGATTCAGGTGAGAGTGAAAACAATTTTGTGCAATTTGGAGAGAGAAGAAATTACTACCTATGGCTGCATCATTTTTAGAGCCATCAGTGATGCCTACACAAACAAGGAAACTCCCTAAGGGTTTTATTATTATTTAATAATTTTTTTTTTTTTAATTTAAGATTTTTTTCATCATAAATTCAATTAAGGTGAAATTAATTTTAATAATGAATAATAATAATTTTAGTTTTAGACACACTGAGACTTTCAATTCATGTTGTAGACTATTCACATTGTAGTCCTAGCTATAGCTATAAAATACCAGAATAATCCTTCAACAACCGAACCGGATAAAGAAGGTATTCAGAGAATTTTAGAAATCCATAACTAAAGTGTATTGACAATATTTCTTCCTGGTATTGAATGGAATGGTATTAACATGGAATAGGTGGTATCCTGTAGATAACCCATCCTAAAGATCTGTGTTATGTTAAGTGGACATTAACATTAAAATAGAGTGAAATATTTTAGCGTCATGTACCTTAATTTTTTTTTTTTTATGGCGCTTTAACGTCGGCCATTAGCGCCGACATCCAGGGTGCAGCGAGGAATTTTCCCAACGAGCCAGGGGATGAGAAAATACCTACTGCCGGTGGGAATCGAACCCACCATCTCCCGCTTATGAATCTAAGGCGCTATCCACTAGACCACGGTAAATCCCATGTACCTTAATATAAAACATTTTTTTAAGAAATTTATTTTGTTTTAAGTTCGAGTGCATTACAAATTGGGGCACTGGGCTAAATAATACAGCATGGGATGTTAAACTCCATCTTGGTAAATCCTTCTTCATTCTTCCTGCTTCCAGTCTTTCCTTCTATGACAGGTGTCAATGAATTGGCAAATCCTGGTAGTTAAAAACAAATGTGTTTATGTGAATTTATTCTAAAGCTTCATGTTAGGGACAATGTCAAAAATAGAGCAGACTACGAATCTATTTTCAACAAAAAAAAAAAATAAAAAATACTGAATCAAAATTTGTCTTATTTTCTGTTTTGTCATTGGGTGTTCCTTAGACTGAATGGTAGTTCAGGGATATTAAAACTTTTCAGCAAGCCTTGGTAGTACAATGTTTACTTACCTATTGTGGGTTTAGATAGTTTTAAAATGCTACTGATGAGGCAATAAAGGTGTAAAACATTAATTAATAAATCATATTTTTTAATTATGTGAATTGATTTTTGATCTTCTGTCTGATATACACAAGTCAATTGAATATCACTTTAGACTTCAGAAGCTAATAAGCTAGCTACAGTTAACTTAATTATAATTAAAAATATGTTCATTTAAAAAATTGAATACATTTATTATTATTACAATGACTTCTACTTATTGTTGCATTGAACAACCACTTTTTTTGTGAAACAGGTACACTGGAAGGGGAGTTATAAAATTAAATATTATTACTATAATATAAACATACATTAAAAACACTTGCTTAGTCCTTGTTTGAAATAAAGATTATCCTGAGCACTTCCAATAGACAGTTCTGGAAACTTTATTTATTTATTGCCAGTTTATTCAGAATTATAACGTATACAGCACAAACAACTTGAAAGAAGCCGTATCAGACCCATGAATGTTCCTTCTTCTGAAACCATTCTGTTCTGGGGACATAACTGATCTCATCTGCTTTTGCGGGGAGGCAAATAGCGAGGAAGTGTTCGTCATTTATCGGTTTTATCTTGCCCCTTACCCAAGTTCTGCATGGAGACAACAAGGTGGGCTAGGATTTCTGGATTCACACCTTTCTCGCACAATCTTATGCAGTATGTAAGGCTTTCTGCGTCTAGGTCTGTGTCCAAAAGCGTCGCAATCTCCATCAAGATTTGAAACATTTCCCGAGCACTCGCAATTTTCTCATGGTCTCCCTGTTTTTCGAGGGCCATGGCTACAACCACAAAACAATGAAACGAATTTCGGCAATACGATTCAGACAACAAGACTACTTCAGAATAAAACAAAATGTTTAGAACTTTATAACACCAACGAAACCTTCTACCTCAGAGCTTTATTCATAGTTCAAAGGAACGACAAAAGATAGCAGCACTAGTACTCACAATGTATTTGGAATAAACTTCCTATGTACACATTTTATATCCATTTATTAATACTCTCTCTTACAGTCAAAAGAATTAAATTTATCAATTCACAAAATAACTATTTACGAATATTTGGTAATTCTGAGCAATTATTGCCCCAACTCCGATTTTCGTAAAACTTCACATACTGATTCATTTCAACCTGAATAAGAATAAAAACGCGAAAAAAATGTCACAAAGCACTTTAAAAGTATTTTTTTCATTTTTCATTTATGATACAACTCGTAAAAACTAAAATTAAATCAATTTCTATTAAAACAAATACGCTAAAACTTGCTCTGATATATGAAAAATAGCCAATTTATTAAAGAAAAGGATTATTACTTATGAAAAAAAAAGCTGATAGTCCTCTTGAACACTGTCTGAATTGTGAATATTTTCGTTTTCAACGAGTCAATTAGTACCTCAACTCCGATTTTCTTTAAACTTCCCAAAATGATTCATTTCAACCTAAAATTTAAAGTTTTAGGGCATTTAAGCGAATTTTTGTTAACAGAAATTGATTTAATTGTAGTATGCACTGCTCAGATATCAGACTTTCTATATATTTCACTCTATTGGATAATATGTACATATATATAAATATATATATATATATATCGCTCTATTGGACAATATGTATGTATATGTTACCGGCAAAGTATATAATCATGTATTCTATAGAATGCCTAGGCATTCTATAGAATACCTAAATCTAGCCGGCAATGTATGAAATAAACCTTATTTCATACTTTGCCTAGGCATTCTATAGAATACCTAAATCTAGCCGGCAATGTATGAAATAAACCTTATTTCATACATTGCCTAGGCATTCTATAGAATGCCTAGGCAAAGTATGAAATACAGGATTTGTAGCTTGTAGGAGTAACTGCCGGCGGTCCGATTGCGGATTATTTTTTTTTTTTTATTTTTTTTTTAATTTGTGTTTTTAGACATATGTCAACCACATGGGTCATGGATGTCTCAGTTAGAAGAATCGTTTGATCTTATATATGTCAATTGGCATATAATTTCAATATGACTATTGATATATGTTGATATGATAAGTTTATTGAGGAAAGAAAGTGATATTGACCAAAAGTGCTACTTGAAGATGGATTGAGAAGATCGATATAGATTGAAGATAGATAGGAGGAGATTGAAACATATATATATATATATATATATATATATATATATATATATATATATACATACACACATACATACACACAAATATTTATAAATTAAATATGTCGGATTAACTTAGTTCTTTCTAGGAAAACAAATAATTTAGTTAAGTGATTCGAGTTATTTCCCAGAAGTTCCCTTAGGTCAGTGGGCAAATCTAACTGTTCTCTTTCTTTTTTGTAGCCCCTGCATTCGGTGAGGATATGTTTTACGGTTAGATGTACGCCGCAGTACTGACATATCGTTGGTGGTTCCTTTGCCATAAGATAGCCATGCGTCAGTCTTGAGTGTCCTATTCGTAGCCTGGTCAATATCACTTCCTCTCGTCTTCTGTCGCGTATGCTGCTACTCCATGCATCTACGTCTTCTTTTATTTCACGGTGCTTTTCCCCTAACTCCATCCTATTCCATTCTTGGAACCATTTATCTTTTAGTGGTAGTTTCACGGCTGCTAATACATCGTTTACAGGAACTTGACAGCAAACTTGTCCTTCTTTTGTTGCTTCTTTTGCTGCTTTGTCAACTTTTATGTTTTCAATTATTCCACAATGCCCAGGAATCCATATAAACAGAGTTTTTATGTTATTTATTCTGAACTCATTTATTTTGTTTTGTATATCTATGACCAGGGAGTTGTCTGGGTAGAGATTGCAGATTGCTAGAATTGATGATAAAGAATCTGTACAAATTACGATTTGTTGAGTGGTTGGGATAATAAAATTTAGAGCCTTTTTTATAGCTAGTAATTCAGCTGTAAAGCTTGAACAAATAGAAGGGAGTGAAAATTTGTATATTCTTTGTTCCGACAGTATAGCCGATCCTACTCCTTCCACTGTTTTTGATCCATCAGTGAAGACAAAGTTACTAGGCACTGTTTGACTTTTAATTTTATAGAATTCATTTTCATAGATTAAAGGCGGGGTTTCTTTTTTTAAATATTTTGTAAGGCTGATATTAACGTGTGGAGGATGTAATAGCCATGGTGGATGATTTGATAAGGTTATGGGCTGTAGTTTAATATTATTTAAATGATTCCTGTTTAAGAAAACGTTGGCTCTGGCAGGGAACGGTACTTTTGAAGTATTGTTATCATAAAGATCAGAATAATGCTGAATCCAGTTTATGCTGGAGAAGTAATCATTCAAAGGGTGTGTTAGCCGGCCTTTGATTCTGAAATAATAGGAAGTGGTAAGCTGTAATCTTCTATGGTTTAGCGGTGGTTCGCCGGCCTCTGCGGATTATATCCATGAACATCGCGTCTGATGATGTCTAGGAGAATTAGAAGAATGTCTCAGACGACTTTTGGGCATACGTGCTATGCGTTTCCGCTCGCTACGCTCGCTCAAGAAGATATCAAAACCCTAGTCAATCCAACCCACAGAAATTAATAGAATTCTATCAAATTCTGTGAGTTGGATTGACTAGGGTTTTGATATCTTCTTGAGCGAGCGTAGCGAGTGGAAACGCATAGCACGTATGCCCAAAAGCGACAGCTTACGACAGGTCAGCTAAGACAGGTGAGTCTCAATTTCAATTATACTTCTTCATTAAGGATTATTGCGCATGCGCATGTTTTCAAATATGCTGTTTACGCCGTCTTTTATAGCCTCCATAACAGTGAACTTTAGTGCTTAATAACTTTTTCCTAGTTGAGGGCAACTTTTTTTTTTAACGGATTCGTTTTTAGTGCATCAAAATACGTTATAGTGCAAACTTTGAAGAAAATCGGTGCTGAGGAACCTTTATTTTAGTGATTTTCATTGATTCTGAACACTCAAATTCTACCTGTTGTCATTTCTTTCAAGCATCTAAGTAAAGTGTATGTAGTATACTCAAAACCTTTGTAATTTCATACATTGCCAAATAAGCAACAGGCATTCTATAGAATGCCTAGGCAATGTGTGTAATATGATGTACATTCTACACTTTGCCTAAACCACTCAGGCATTCTATAGAATGCCCCTGGATTATATGCTTTGCCGGTAACATATATGTATAATGTTATACATATATATATATATATATATATATATATATATATATATATATATATATATATATATATATAATGTTATACTCGAACAATGCGAAAAGGCCGTTCTTTTCCTACATGAACCTTAATTGCACTGCTTTAATAGAATGCAGTTTTTTTACTTACGTCTATGTACAATTATAACAGTAATGTTGTTTGTTTGTATAATAATAACAATCATGTAGAATAGCAAAGACAATAAAACGTTAGGCATTGGATAATACCATAGAAATGATAAACAAAAAGAGTAAGAAGTAATGAAACAATGAATAATCATGAGAAATCATAAATTGAATCTAAAAAATTAATATACAATTATTTTTTATTTGGGTGCATAGGCTGCTTTGGTCATTGGATCAGGAATATATTTTGTATCATAATTTCTTTACTGCACGGCAAAATGTGGCTTACTGTTTTTTGTTAAAGGGTTTTTTTCGGGCTATAAAGGAACTTTTATTTCAGGCATTGAAGGAAACTGCTTTCGTGAAAACTTGAAAAAAATCCGAGTAGTATCTGTGCCACCTCTGCATATTTCTATGTAATGTTAGTTTTTCACTCTTAAATGTTTCAAGTATTATGTACCTCAAAACAGCTATGTAAATGGTATTAATATTATTATTTTAATAATAATTGACTATTACTAAATGATAGTTAATATCAAATTTTATTAATTGATATCATTCTTACTTAATAACGATAAAGTTTAAATAAATAAAGTGAGCTTGCGTTAAAATACGTGACAATTATGCCTACTTCCCGCATATTGACGGTTATTGGAATCCCGTTTCATTAAACAGAAAAAAATCAGAATTTGCTGCATTTGAGTCGTGCTCCCAACATGGCAGGAGTGGTCTCTTTGTCCCAGAAGTAAGTACCTACTTGGTGACAGGTTGGGGTGAGTGATCTTTCTATTGACTAGACTTGCTCTTGTGGGCCAACATTCTGACCCATTGTAAATCTTTTCCTGACCTAGTGGTGGTCTCTTAGCAACCCAGAACTCTGATTTACCCAGAACACACGTCGGAAAACGTCACTTATTTCCCTCCTAAAAACAAAAAGTCCGGCTCACAGGATCTGCTTCATCTTAGTGCGCGTTTCTAATTTTCTTACCATACTTTACTAAAATACAATTTTTACTGTTAACTGTAATTTAAAACAAAAAACAACCTATTAAAAAGTGGGTTAAACAGAGACAAAACCCAGTTCAAAAGAAAAAAAACTAAAATTTTCGAAGATTTAAGCACTTCTTTCTCCGATTGACATCAAAAATTGCTTCTGTACCCTTTTTGTAGAGAATTTTGTAACCTTCCGAATGGCCACCCTTCACTTACCACGATATTCTAACCGTTTTCGAGATATTTAAGAAACCACATGATGATCCCCAAACTTTTCATGTCTATTAATACAGTTTTCTTCGAATACTTCCTTACTTCAAATTTAACCACAATTTAAATATCTTAGTTTAGATGAATTTCAAACATGCAGAAAGTATTTCAATGGAATCCAACTGTTTTCAGTTCACAAACCGAAAATTAGGTTGCGAAACAATTTTATCCACTAACGTTTACAGATATCACCCTGAAAATTGTGGCATTCGTTTCTCTACGATAGAGAACCTATAAAAGTCCGTCACGCAGGAGCTGCATAACTAAGCACTTTCCTCAGAATTTGGGTAGTGTAGACTGCTTTCCAGAACAATTTGCTTAAAATATCCTACATAAATAAAATAAAAACATGAATAGTTCTCTTTTAATTTTGTAATGAGTAACTGATAAATTATTAATTTGCTTCCAGAGATATGTTTACACATGGTACCTACTACACTACGTAATAAATACAAAAAACCTCATATTATCGTATTTTGATCTAACGCAGGAACCAGATACAGTCCCTCTAGCGCTCCTTGCGGCGCCTTTGTGAACCTATGTCTGGCTGGCTTTTCTATTGAAATATATTACAAAGTAAACCCCCCTTTCCGATTGACCGATTTAGCTCATTTTTACAACACTTCTTTCTCATGAGTTACCCACGACGTATACCGCGTTTCGTTACAATACATCAGAAATTACGACCAGTATGAGTATATTAGGAATTTGGGTCCGGAGTAAACCCCCCCTCATAATGAACCGATCTAGTTTATTTTTACCATACATATTTACCTGTAGATTACCACTACGAATACCGAGTTTCGTCGAAATATACCAAAAATCACGGTTGGTAGTGGCGAATTGGTATTGTGGGTCTGGAGTAAACCCCCCCTCCTAATGAACCGATTTAGTTTATTTTTACAAAACATATTTACCTGTAGATTACCACTATGAATACCGAGTTTCGTCGAAATATACCTAAAATCACGGCTGGTAGTGGCGAATGGGTATTGTCGGTCCGGAGTAAACCCCCCCCTCCTTATGAACCGATTTAGTTCATTTTTATATCTCACTTTTCTCTCTATATTACCACTACGAATACCAAGTTTCGTTGAAATATAACAAATATTACGGCTGAAATGGTCAAATTAGTGTTTTGGGTTCGGGGTAAACCCCCCCCCTTCCGGTGGACCGATTTTGGTGGTTAACGAACTCGTCCAATCGTTTGCTAATAGAATGCTATATACCAAGTTTCGTGACGAAAAAACAAAAACTCTGGCCGCTATCGTGTTAACAGACACACACACACACACACACACACACACACACACACACACACACACACACACACACACATATATATATATATATATATATATATATATATATATATATATAGATAGATAGATATATATAAATTTTAACGGGGGTCATTTTCGGTGTCTACTAGGTAAGGTCGATAAAGATTTGAAGAAATTTTTCAAAAATTCCGTCATGAGTCCAACCTCAATAGCTACTTTCCTTCGGAGGAAAGTGCTAAAAAGAGTACACACAAGCATGCTAACTCGAAAACGTACGCGTTACGATTTTTTCGGGCGAGTTTCACTCCAAAATCGCTTCCGTGCGCCTATATACAGGGTGATTCAGGTCTAAGTAGCCAAACTCTAGGAGGTGACTGTAGACATAATTTCCAACAAAAAAGTTCATTTCAAGTATGGTCCGATTCCGAAAGGAAAAGGAGCTATGCTCAATTTTCTGCTTTTTTAACGTAGTCATGATTTTTAATGAATAAGAAAGGTTTTCTCAAAAACTATTCAAAATAATTAAATTCTAATTATGCCATCATAAAATAGACAAACTTTTCTTTAAAAATACATTAATTTAATTCACTAAAACTATTATTAAGAGATACTTTCTGGACGTCCAATAACGCACTTCTGTTTTTATTAATGAATCAGAGTATTTTTGTGATTTTGTTCCTCAGTCCTCTAAAGGACTACAGATTCAATACTTACAGGAAAACTTCTACATTTAGTAAGCATTAAATCTATGAAAATGAAGTGGAGGTTTATTGGGGAATAAATTGAACGATTGGCTCCCTTTTGTCAAAAAAATGTGGAATGTAGTTTTGTTATTTTCAAATACCTAGTGTGAAGAAATTAAAAATTATACATTTTTAATGGCCAAACTGTGGGTATCCATTGTCCATTCCGGAAGCAATAAATATAACAGAATGAAACGATTGGAAAAGTTTTTCATTTGAGAGATCTATTACATTTCATGTTTTTCAATTTTTCATTGATTTATGTTTTACATGATGTATTTGGCACCCAGTTTTGACTAGAAATTTTGAGCGGAGAATTAAAAAACACTGCAGGGTAGTTGAATAATTGTAATCCAGAATTTGCACATAATTTGAAATGTTTTCAAATAAAATTAATAATTGTGCAAAACATTGTGGGAGGGAAAATGTTAATCCTCAGTTTGGCCGCAACATTTTGTGGACAGACAAAGCCACATTCACACGGAGTGGAATATTTAACAGTCCCAATTCGCATACTTGGTTTCATTTTAATCCTTATTCCGTGTGGAGATCCACAATCAGTATCAGTTCCAATATAACATGTGGTTCGGGATTTTGGACGAATATCTTCTTCAGCCAATCCTGATTCCTGACAGGATTGATTCAACATATTTTTAAACCTCCACATGATTTAAATACGACCGACCTATTGCATTGGAAGACGTTCCGCTGGCACATAGATTCATGGTTCCAGATGGATTGCTGTCCTGCACATAGCAGCAGTGCTGTTAGACAGTGGATGGATCCACTGCCCAAGTTCATAAAGGTCCAATTGCAAATTTAGCAAATTTTCAAATATATTAGCAAATATTTTAGTGCCAACAACATCATGTAAAAGATAAATCAATGAAAATTTGTTAAACAAAAAATGTAACAGATCTCCCAAATGAAAAACTTTTCCAATCATTTCTTTCAGTTACTTTTTATTGCTTCTGGACTGGACAATGGATACCCACAGTTACATTAAAAAATGAATAATTCTTAATTTTTTCACACAAGGTATTTGAAAGTAACAAAACTACATTCCACATTTTTTTGACAAAAGGGAGCCAATCTTTCAATTTATCCCCGAATAAACCTCCACTTTATTTGCATGGATTTAATGCTTATTAAATGTAGAAGTTTTCGTGTGAGTATTGAATCTAGTCCGTTAGGGGGCTGAGGAAAAAAATCGCGAAAAAAACTCTGATTCATTGATAAAAACAGAAGTGCGTTATTGGACGTCCAGAAAGTATCTTTTAATAATGTTTTTTGTGAATTAAATTAATGTATTTTTAAAGAAAAGTTTGTCTATTTTATGATGGCATAATTAGAATTTAATTATTTTGAATAGTTTTTGAGAAAACCTTTCTTATTCATTAAAAATCATGACTACGTTAAAAAAGCAGAAAATTGAGCATAGCTCCTTTTCCTTTCGGAATCGGACCATACTTGAAATGAACTTTTTTGTTGGAAATGATGTCTACAATCACCTCCTAGAGTTAGGCTACTTAGACCTGAATCACCCTGTATATATACTACATACATTTTTCCCACGTTCCGGCCCAGAGAAGCCCCAGCGACGAAGCTTAAAGGAGAATATATGGTATATTAGGTACGATCAATGAAGACTTGAAGACATTTTTCTAAAATTCTTTCGTGAGTGCAACCTTAATAGCTACAATCCTTCGGAGTGCATTTCCACCTCTGAGCCAAAACGTCTTCTTCTTCCCACCCTCATGTGTCGTTGTTAGGTTAGAGGCCGCACACTGTTTTGGCACAATTAGCCTCTTTAATACAGCTCTTGTCAGTAAGTAGACCATGAACAGTTGTTGAGGATGGAGAGAGAAAGCACGAGTAGTCCAGAATACAATAACTTCCTCTTCCATTGTTTTTACTGCTCATGTACTTGCGCGCACGCGCGTGTGTATGTATTTATATATATTTATGATCAAACTCTGGAGCCGAAAGCCATATTAATAACAAAAATATTCCTTAGTCAAGAAACCTTAAGCATAATGTATATATATACATAGGGTTAGAAAAAAAGAGTGAAAAACTGGTAGGCAGGAGGTAATTTAAGATGAACTTAACAGAATAAAATATTCTGACAGCTGAAAAGTAATATTGTTAAAAGCAAATTAAGGTGGCGATTGCGATGGTGTATTAGAAATAATGGTTTTCATATTCAAAATGAACTTTAATTTAATATTAAAATATTCTTAATAACTTTTTGACTTTTTTAAAATGATTTCTTTAATTTTTTTATAACGCATTTTTCTTTAGACTCACTACCTTTTCTCAGTTTTTATAAGTTTTTTCTAAGAATTACAAACATTTTACCCGACTATTATACCGTTTTGTGTAGCTGAATAAACAGCAATAAACAGAGATGTTTTTAGTATAACTTGCAGGAATGGCTACTCATATCTTTTTAAGAGGGATGCAGTTGAAGTTACAAGTTTCAGGAAAAAATAATGTAAATTTTAGTTATTGGGTCCTAACATCCGTTGTCCCGAAAAAATTTGATAGTTTTATTTAGTTAATACTTTATTCTGAATGTCTTAAATAAAAAAACAATAAAAACTTTCAGCTCAAATGCTAGAAATTAAAAAAAATACCTAAAACTTAACCAACACTGACTTTTTACAAAAGAACCTAAAATATAAAATATCTTGAAAAGGAGTAACTTTATGACAAGGCAATATGGGCTTAAAATTGTTTGTTTCAACCAAAACTATCACCTTCAGGAAGGATGTGGATCGACTTACCAGTAACCCTGTATATAGGTGCACATGAAATTAAAGATTTGCACAGTATTTGGTGATAATGTATCAGGCTGTACCGTATGAAATGTCAGTTTTGTTTACTTTGCGATTTAATCCTTTCCCTTTTTTATTTCATTATTTACAAACATCATTTTTATTCATATAGAATTAAAGCTATTTTATTCCTAACTTGCGTACTGTGTTGTGAGAACGATCCTCTGAGAAAAAAATAAAACTTAAATTATGACTTCAACGGAAATCCGTATTATTTTAGCGCGGTTCCTCCCTCCCTTCAGAGGGAGGAACCCCGCTTATAAGGTTGATCTCATGAAACAATCCAGAAGTGCCGACTAGAAAATTTCGCGTTTCAGAACCCCTAGAGACCGAAAATAACGGTGGTTAAAATTTGTATATATATATATATATATATATATATATATATTTCTGTTCGCGGATTTCTGGCGCCCCTAATGGTCCGAATTTGATGAAATTTGGTACAAAAATCCGTCGTCCAATTTGAAAGGTCAAGTTCGTTAACCAGCAAAATCCGCCCACTGGAAGATGGCGTTTGGGGCGAAATTCTCGCGAAAAAAATCGTAACGCTTACGTTTTTGAGTTCATATGCTTGTAAGTTCTCGTTTTATAGGCTTCTTGGGCTAGTAAAACGAATGAAACCAGATTTAAGGCGATAGATTTAACCGTTTCTGAGAAAATCGGAAAAAAGTTGTTAAATCAAGTTTTTGGTTTGGTTACTTAGAATCATGGGATTCAGTTGAAACATTTTTTGCATGTTTGAATTTCATCAAAACTAACATGTTAACAGGTTATGTTTGGAGTTAAGGAAGGGTTAGAATTAAATATTTTATGAACAGACATGAAAAGTTTTGGGGGTTCTTGAACTTCGTATAATTTCATTAATATCTCGAACCAGGTTGGGAAATCGTTATAAGTGGATAGAAATTATTTGAAAGCTTTATAAATTCTCTACAAAAAAGATTCTGAAACATTTTTTGATTAGTTGATGTCAATCGGAGAAATAAGTGCTTAAACTTTGAAGTAATTGATTTCGTTTATTCGAACGGTTCTTTTTGTCTGTTTTTATTCCTTGTTATTTTTTAATTGCTTGTAGTTGGATAATGTATTTGACAATAAAACAGATTAGGTAAAATTAGAAAAACAATTCATTGTTAGAAATATAGCTTGCCAAGAGAAAGAGATTCAATAACGTCTTTTGAATATTTTCAATTGCCTTCATGCTGTTGGTTTTTTTAATTTTATTTTTTAATCGATTTTATTTGTAGAATTATTACTATAGTAAAAGAACACAGGAATATCTGAAAAATGTTGATATTTTCCAATGCATTGAAACGTATGAAATGAAGTATCGGTAGAAGAGGATTCTAGGGTCTGGCGGACCCGACCAGGTAAAGCCATAAAACCCTTTGAACAAAGGCCGAGGAAAATATTATCTGTTACTATTCTAAGCTTTTCAAATGACAATAGGGATATGATCAGGAACCGCGCTAAGGTGATGCAGTTCCTGCGAGTCGGACTTTTTCGTTATGAATTTAAGCTCGGTCATAGAGCTTCTGAGGCGTGTATGAACATTAACACGGCATTCGGGGAGGGAACGGTGAATGAACGAACTGTTTACCGGTGGTTTTCCAGGTTTCGAAGTGGAAATTTTGACCTTGAGAACGAGGAGCGAGGAAGGCCAGAAACCAAGCTTGACAATGGCCACCTGAAAGAAAGCGTTGAAGCTTGTCCCTCAAAAAGCACTAGGGAGTATGCCAAAGAACTCGGGCTAGGAGCCACGACAGTTTCACGACATTTGAAGGAAATCGGCAAGTCCAAAACTGACATTTCATACGGTGCAGCCTGATACTCTTGAATAGGATTGCTGTAGTTAATATGATAATCGTTAGAAGTTGTCAGGTGAATAAAAGTACTCCTTGCGAATATATGTATGTAAATGCATTTTAACTGGGATCAGTTTTGGTATCTAGTATGTGGGATCGATGAAGAAATGTTTCAAAATTTCTTTCATGAGTGCAACTTTAATAGCTGCATTCCTTCGTAAAGGGTTAAAAGCTAATTGTTTGTCAAAGCAAACATTTGAAATGCAATATTGACCGGCCCAAAGCATCTCTGTGTATAGTGTAGTTACACATCATAAAGAATCTTAAAGAACTTAAGGAGTGTTTTAAATGAACCCGTTTGCTGAAAGTACTGATATGAATAATAATACCAACAAGGATGAGGAATAACCCTTCACAGCTATACAACATACTTTTATTTCAACGTTTCGGACCGTTCGTCCATCTTCAGGCAATCTACAATAGTATACTCATTACTAGAAACTGCCGAAAACAAGCTTTATAATTACTATCAACCAAAAACCTTAAATCATCTAATGCAATTATTAAATTTTATTTACTTAATTATAAACTCACCATATCCTGTCACTACTTAACATAACATTTCAAACGTCATAAATTAAAACAAATGATTCCTATAAGGAACCAAGTCAAAAACACTTGAAGACAATTGAAAATGTTCATCCTCACACAGCCATATTAGAAACCTTATCAACCTATGTACTTAGGCCTATTATATTTTATATAACTAAAATTACATTAAAATATCACACTTCAAATAATTAAAATGTATAATGATTTATGTATGACATATCACAGATAACTTTATTAATCATTACTTAACATATATTTGTTAAAATATTTAATATAAATTGCACTGAGGTATGTAACCAAGATCATTAAACTATGAAAGGAATCTATTACAATGTCATCAGAAATTAATTTTATTTAATATGTCAACATAATGTTGTCCTATACCTTTAACATCAGTTTTGAAATTAATGGTTTTATTAATATTTTTAGTTATGTAAATGGATTCAGTTAATTTCCTAGCTTTGTTATCATTAACAGTTTTTAAAATCTTTACATTATCATAATCAAACATATGTTGTTTTGTGAAAGCATGATTTGCCAATGCTGTAGTATTGATATTTTTACTATTATTACAATTAGAAATGTGTTGTTTTATCCTATTTTTTAAATTTTGGGAAGTTTCACCTATATAACATTTGTCTATGCATTGCTTGCAATTTATTTGATAAATTACATTTTGTTTATTTATACTATTTATTGTGTCTTTCATGTTACTTAATGCATTTGTAATTTTATTATCATTATAAAGACCAATCTTTAAATTAGTATGGTCATACTTCTTTAATCCTTTCCTTATTTTTTTCAGTTAAACCAGGAATATATTTCAATTTATGAGCTATATTATTTCCAATTACAGTATTCTGTTCTCTACTAGTATTTTCTCCATTATCTTCAATAGTTTTGTTTAATATTTTAAAATAATCAGTTATTAGATTTGGCTTATTACCCTTGGATCTTACCTTAACTTTGCATGTATTTGTTATTAGTTTCTCTTGTGATTCCTGTATTACAGTTGGACTGCTCTCTGTATTAACACTAATTTTATTAGACCATAATTTACTTATTAGCCTTATTGGATACAAATTGTCCACTAATATTTTATAAATTTTCCCTTTTATTTCTTTCAAGTATATACTATCTGTTATATTTATAGCTGTGTTAATCAAATTTTTAGGTGTATTAATTATTTGAGTTTGGGATGATTTGAATTAAAATTTAAAATGCGTGTGCTACACACATTTTTTTTAGTCCATTTAGTAGCTATTTTATTATTTTCGAATGTAATATCCATGTCCAGATATCTCAGTCTATTGTTCTTTGTACATTCATGGGTAAATCTTATAAGAAAAGATAACATATTAAAAGATATGAATAATAATACATTAAATACGAAATACCAATGTAAAGTATAACTTAGATGGAACTTTAGAATAATTTTTTTAATTTGTTCTTTCTTGTAATTGGTAGCAAAGCCTGAAAAAAACACTGCTGAATTGATTTTATGGATTTTATGTTATAAATTGCATTTATTTTTAGTATTACCGAGAGGGTTTGGTTTGAAAGCGTCTGATTTTTCTGAAAAATCGGCCGATCGCTGATGCTAGCAGACGGGAGAAAATATAAAAAACACCGAACCGTCCCAAAACTATTTCACGTAGCTAGTGGTTTGCCCTTTGGAGTAACCTGGATAGAATAAAGCGCCTCCTACCGGAATGGCCTGGAAACCCAGAGGTTGCATCTCTATAGGAATAGGTACATCACAACCTAATTCAAGGCAACATTCTTCTACGGTTAGTTTAGTCCAGTAACTGATCCATATATCCCTACTCTGGCTTACTAAACAGTAAGAAGCTAGCTGATCTTGAGCAACGCATTGTCGGACGCTTCTTTACAAATAGCAATTATACCGCGCATCGTACCTTATTCGCGGGAATTTATCGTCATCTCACCGGGCTTTCAAGTCGTTCTTGGGCCAATTACTAATAAGCAATAGATCTTAATTAAAAACCTCTTACAATACATCATTTTTCTTACGTGGATCTCATAACATATTGCCACATTTGATTTTGTAGTTTATAATACAATAATAACGTTGCATGGTTTTTATTGATCTTTCTATAAATTAAAACTTCACGGGGTAGGAGGGGAGAGAGAGGTCGGGAGCAAGGAGACAGAATGACGGACAGAGGGAGGGAGAGATTGGATGAGAAAGACGCTCAAAAATTGTCAGATTTTCATGAAATTTGATACAAAAATACTCTGTCTAATTTAAATGGTCAAGTTCGTTAAACAGTAGACTCATCCTACCGGAACACGGTTTTTTGGGTGAAATTCGCACGAAAAAAAAATCATTCGCTTAACCGAAATTATTCGCTTCGGGTTTTCGTTTTTAGGCTTCCAGGTGCTCTTCTTATAGGTTCTCTAACGTAAGAAAAAAAATGAAACCATTTTTAATGCGATATCCGTAAACGTTTTTGTAACTAATTGTCGATTTGGGTGCTTATTCAACGGCAATATTTTCTACATGCTTAAAATTCATCCACACTAAGGTTTAAATTTTGGTAACATTTGGAATTAAGGAAGTACTAGATTAAAATATTTTATTATCAGACACAGAAATGTTTTGGGTATCTTCGTATATTTTTCTTAATATCTTGAAAGCTGTTCTGAAATCGTGATAAGTGAAAGCTTACTAATTTCGTTGGTGAGATATCAGTCAGAGAAATAAGTGCCTAAAACCTCAATAGTTAATTTTACCCTTTTGAACTAGGGTTTCTCTCTGTTTAACTCCTTTTTTTATGTGTATTTAACAGTGAAATGAGTGTTTTAGTAAAAGTAATAGAATTAGAAATATATTGGCAATATTTTTTTTCTAGAGCGAACGTTGAAAAAAGAACGCCGGTTTCCTATAGTGGTGCTTAAATTAATTTTATGACTTTCATCCAAAGATCATAATGTATCAATAAATGCCTCTTATCCTTTTGGCCCTAGGGATAAGAACGGAAACGCGCTGAGATGACACAGATTCTGTGAGTCAGATTTTTTTTACATCTGTTTACGTTTTTCATGCATGATTAAGTCAACGAAAACCCGCTAAGATGACACAGATATTAGTCGGACTTTTTTTTACATTTGACATAGTAAGCAGTTATTATAATATATCCATATATTCGAGTATTCCTTTACTTAACTGGGCCTCAAAGGGTTAATGTTAGGTTTGACATACTGACTGAAATAGGCTGAACGCAAACAAGGCCTGGCCCTTCCAGCCCGTTACTAGCCCGACCACTCCTTTGTTGAAAACTCTGGGCAAACCATTACCTGTCAACAGAGCGGCAAAAAAATATATATACATAGAAGGCTTCATTTGACACGCTTACCCTGTTTGGAGTTGTAACCACCAGATTGTATCCAGAGCTAATTGTACTTTACAATGGATGTTGGGTTTACTGTGGGGGTGGGTTCCGGGAAGGCAGTGACCCACTTGGCTTTTATGTAAGCCCTGCAGCCCATTGGCTTCGTGATATACGATCCTGACCCCGATTGCTTGACGACCTAGACCTCGCCGATGCATACTCTAGGGGCGGATCTTCCTGCCTCGGGATGCGGGAGGTGTCCTAAGGAAATCGTGACTGGAAGGAGTAGCGGACTCTGGTAAAAATGTTGTACTTAGCATGGCTACTCGTGAGTTTCATGTGATCACTAGTATGTCGAATGACATTTAGGAATAATCACGTTTTTCTACAATCATCATAAATTTTAATCTGCTCTTATATCTAGTAAAAGGTAGTAAGCACAAAGTACAACAAACGACCGCATATCGATGGTCACAGTGTATATGTTGGTAGGTGAGAAAATGGGCAACGTAAATTAAGTAAACTACAATTATCTTCTAAGACTCATCAATAGTGTAAAGCAGGCGCTATCTCTCAGCCTTGAACGATTTCGACTTATAATGTTGTGGATTTCTTGGCATCGCTTAAAAAAAAAAAGTGTTTTCCTCTGTTAAATAACTGCCCTGAAATGATGAGATTTTGAATGCACCTGTCCACCGATATGTAGCCAAACTCTAAAGAATACATTTAGCACTGACCAACGTTCATGATGCAAAAACTGACATGATCATGTTAGTACAGATATCTAAAGTTTCTTATTGCCCTTCCAGAAAATGTATAACACACATCAAATTATTCAAAACATATTTACACAAATTAACTTTATATGGATTAAAAAAACAACAACAAAAAACATATCACGTTACTGTGGCTACATGGACACCGAAATGAGTATACGTAGATGTAGACTTACAGGCAAACCTCGCAACAAACAGACAGACATAAACACTATAACAACATCCGATTTAAACAAAACCATACGAACTAGCATAATAATGAGGCACAAATAGTTAGCCGTTGATGTGAAAGAAGTCAAGTAATCGTTGGGATTCGGCTAAGAAAAAGTCATATTTTCGAAAAAATGTATATTTTGAATATTTCGGCATGCTCTCTGGCAGCTTTAATTTTTTCCTAGTTGAAGAAGGGTGCAAAGAGCATTTGATTAGATTAGGTACTGAATCATACCCTCCGCAACATGGGGTACAGCTCGGTCTTTTGTCCTATTGTGCGAATCCTAAATGGCCATCCTTACCTTAAACTCCAGATGAACTTCAGGTATTTTCTGACCTCTGTTGACCTCCTGATTCTTCATTTAGTACTGACGTTCATGATGCAAAAAGTGACACGCTCACTGTTTGTACAATGAGTATATTATTATCATTATTTTAGAGCTTCCAAAATGTAGGAGTCGTCTTTCCAATGCTACAGACTCTAATCTAACATGCTTGGGTGTCTCATCGCAAAGAGCAAGTCCAATTGTTCGAAATATAGATTTTTCCGGAAATCTGACTCTTTTTCATAGCCGAATGCCAACTATGACTTGAAAACTAACACCATGCTCGAGTGGGAAGGGAATTGGGTGAAAAGCAAATGCAAATAAAAGACAATTTTTCGACGAGAAGAAACAATTTATCCAGGCTTCGGATAGATCACACTCTAATTACCGGAAAGAAAAGGAAGACACACTTATAGGCAATATAGTAGATCTCTAACTCTTAAACATATACTGATAGACTGGAGAGACATAAGTTACTTAATAGTTCGTTTGTCTTACTGAACTAAGGTAGCATATACAAACAAACACTCCTTACATGGAGAAAATTGGCACACATATTCAAAAAAAGTCCGATTCGCAGGAAATGCGTCATCTTAGCGCGGTTCCGTTTATATCCCTTGTTCCATTAGTAAATGAATAGAAACAGTTATTAGTAGCTTTTGATCTTTCGCGAAAAATATTTTTTAAGAAGTTATATATGATTTTAAGCGCCACAACAGGAAACTGATTGTAACATAAGCGAAAATTACTCCCTCCTCTTTCTCAACTTTCGCTCTTGGAAACACTCTAACAGTTTCTCATTTTCTTACCTTATTTTACTAAAAATCATTTTACTATTGCGTGAAATTTAAAAAAAAAAAAAAAAAAAAAAATTTAAATTTAGACAAACGGAGACGGACTTTGATGTAATTTTATTAAAAATTACATCAAAGTCTATTTTGTTGGGAATTTCGAATGGTCACCTTCCACCTACCACGATTTCCCAACCATTTAGAGATATTTTAGAAAATAACCCCCCCCCAAAACGTTTCGTGTCTGTTATACAATTATTTTTCCAATACTTCCTTACCTCCAAAAGCAACAAAAATTTAAATAACTTTTATTAGAAGAATATCAAACATCTGGAACAAGATATATGCAGACCTCCGCCATCTCCTAGGCATTTATAATTGAAGAATGCTGCCAAAGATCATGCTGAAACAGCTAAATTCTAGATTTTTCCTATAATCTGACTGTTTTTCTTAGGTGACATTTAACTATTCCTTAATTCCCAATTATTATGCTGGTTTATTGACGTCAGTTACTGGTAAACCAGTGTTAATTGGTTTAGTTAGTTATGGACAAAATAATCAGTTAATATTTATGGTTTTTTGTGATAATAACGTCAAAAGAACATTGAATACTCAAGCAAACAGCCGAAATCGAATGTAAATAATCGGATTTTCGAGGCTTACCTTGAGGTGCAATACGACGATTTCACAGTTTGGCCACCAAGGTATTGTCCGTGGGAGCACATGCATGTCGCCCACCCCCAAGAAGGGTCGTTGTCCGACCGGCACTAACACCAATGCACCATATATTTTTTGCACCCCCTATAAAGCATTACGCCAAAAGCCCCCCTCAGTGCAAGGGGCATACCTGGACATACCTGAGGGCATCGAATGGAGTGCGGAAAAAATGCAGACGACACCTGAGTGGTATAGCCGGAACTGGCCTTACCTGGGAACTATAATGCTCTACCTGTCACAATATTGTTGCGGATTTACTGAGGGCAATAAATCTTATGAAGTGGGATCGCTGAACTCTTGGGGATTCGGATGAGGGTTCAAGGCACTCGGTCCTTTACTACATTTCTGGATATTTCTAAAGGGTAAGCGGCAAAGGATTGTAAATCAGAAACCATGACTGCCTGTTTCTTACCCTAAGCTTACATGCAGAAGCATTAAACTATAATTCATTATAATTAACATTCAAAATGATACCGGAAATGAGGTAATCAGACCGGAAATTCATTGTTTTAAAAATGGAACAATCCTATTAGTTCAATGAAATCTACATTGAAAAACTGAACAGCGAACTTCTATTTGACAAGTTTTTTGATCAACAGTAATTTTATACCTCTGATTTACCATTTTGGTTGCTCATATCGGTTTTTTTTCAAACTGCGTATTTCCGCGTTGGTTTTGAGATAGGATTCTGAGTTGAAAACTGTTCCTGTTTGAGGAAAAGGGAGTTATTCATAAAAAAAAAAAAAAAAAAAAAAAAAAAAAAAAAAAAAAAAACTTGTTAAAAACCAAGTGTTTAGTTTGTACGTTGATGATTTTTGATCAATATGTTTTTGTGGAGTCATTAAATTTTTATACTATTTCTCTTTTAAATTCAGTGTACATTTTCCTATTTATTGTGTTTCGAGTGACCATAACTTTCTGAACGCATATGTCTAGTTTTCTGATCAAACTTCAAAGACCCTCTTAGAATTATTATTGGCTCCTCACTTGCAAGTGCATGAGTGATATGTTCTATTGGCACATGCAGCTGTCAAGAACATATGTTAGTATAGAGTAACAGGTGGCTAAGGAGATATGAATGAAGCCGGACACCAGGATTGAGGACTGGGTTACTGGACCATCCCTCCTCTCGCACGCATTCCTAGCTATGTCACGGTATGCTCTCACAACTCAGCCAACTCTTTCCCGAATATAGTTTCTGCATTCGATGGGCATATAAAGACAAGTTAATGGATTCAATTCTCTGTCCTATGACACAAGCCTCAATCTTGTCAAACAAGATACTCTTCGTCACTTGTTGGGGTCCTTACAAAAGTGCTCCGCCTACTAAGAAGAAAAAAAAATCCTTCAGACGATATTTAGAAAATAAATCTTTCGAACAAACGTAGGTAAAAAAAATTTTTATATAAGGAAATTATTGCTTTTCCAGTAAGGAACTGGCAATTATTATTAATTTTCAACTGTTTTTTAATTCACATTAGTAGAATTTCTGCTCAAAAGAGTTACAAATGTCAATGACAATATTTTAGCAACCTTCAAATAAATTAGCAATGTTGCCTTTTAAAATCATTTATAATAAAAACTTCAATTTCTTATTAATTTCATTTTATTACGTGCTCTACATGTTTCGCTCCACTAAGAGCACTTCAGGAGCAACATATTTATATCAGCAGCAATGTTATATTTATATAGATGAATTCATAATTTATGGGCTTATAGCATTAGATGCAAAGCCCTTAAAATAAATAAATAAATCATAATTTATGGCTTATTACATTAGTAATACTATTGCTCAATATTGATGTGTGTATTCCGATAGATAAGGTTGTCGGTGCTTGCAGCGTATATAAATGTTGGTGGAATTATGGAATTTTTATAAGGTTCGTATAAAGGAACGGATTTTGAAGAAATTAGCTATGTGGCTGAAAAAGTTATTTAGGTTTTCAATTGAATTAACTAACTACAACTCATACTTAATTGATTCAGTTATTATAGTCTACAAGTAATGAGACTATTATTGTATGTTTTCGTATATTTTTAATGTAACGGATACTTAGCTCATATTATATAGAACAGTGTAGTAAGAAATATTCCATGTTCTCCTGCTTATAAATATTACAGATGCTACATACTTCATCTCTTCGGAAAATAATATAATAATTAACTGGTCGGGTCGTGAAAATCGACGAAAATTGAGTTCGGAAATGCTAAAAATATTAGGAGATTCACAATTTTAGTTTCTAGAAATTGGAAAAATCTCTCTCTCTCTTTTTTTTTTAAACAAAGAAAGAAAAATTTTGTTGCCATTATTTCTGTGGCGCGAAATGATGCCATCGCCGAATCTGCTGGACTCATGAAACACATCTCCGGAATCTAGCGGTACCGCGGGGACTCCAGATGTGAGTCACGTAAGCCAAAACTGGGGAACAATGTCTTCAGGAAATATTCATCTCTCGAGGAATGTCTGTCACAAGTTTCAGTTTCTCTTCACAATTAATTACAGTTTAGTTTTTTCATAGAAATTCTGATCAGATATCTAATATGTTTTTCTGTTTTATGTATTATAACGACATAATACTCTGTACTGTAATAATATATTTATAAATTCTCTATAGGCCAAATTGTATTTGTAACGGACTGCAAAGAACGACGAAACTTAAGCGTGCCACATGACATGTATGAACTGTGACATATGGTAGTCCACAAATAGACATTACCATTCTTTCTCTTTCTATGTCATACAAAATTCTATGTAAATATTTTACACAAGCATATATACAACATTGATTAAATTTATCCAGTTATAAATTTCATAGTTGTTTTGTATACTGTCGTTTTTTTTTCTCTTTTTTTTTTTTTTCTTTTACGGCGCATCATCTATTTTGCTATTAGCGCCATATACTGTCGTATTTATAAATATTATGGAATTAATGTTTTTTTTTTCGATTTATTTTTTAGTTTTGTAGATTTACATTTTATGATTTTTAATTTTTACGGAATTTAATTTTGCTTGCGCCCTACTTGTTTAATAGAGCAAATCGTCATTGTAGCGAGCTCTGTAAAAATCAAATTAATAAATAAATAATATAATTTTTATATGTGCAATATTTGATCGTGCTGAAATAGGAGAGAATTGAAAAGGCAAAATATATACAATTAGAGAGTAATGTATTGTAATAATGAAAACAATTACAATACATAGGTGATTTCTTAGAAATATTTTTAAAAATTTAATTTTACTTCTAGAACAAATTAACCCTTCCAGAGTATTAATATTCAAATGTATATATACCTATACATAAAAATTTGAATGTCCGGTTTCTTCGTGACCTATGGAACTTGAATGTCGACATTTCCGTTCTTGTCCTCAGGTCGATTTCTCCCTGCGGAGAAATATGCTTATATTTTAGAGAATGAGTATATTTTATCACAGGGGGGACTAGTTTGTAAAGGTTCGTCATCCTATAAGATATTGATAAGGCTGACCATCACTCTTTAAATGTTTTAATTCAAGCTACATAGCGCCTTCGAGACGAGGTCTCATCTTCAGGACCCTTAGGCAACAATATAACAATTTTACAGCTGATCCAAAAAGTAAAATAAAATACATATTCATCATGAAAACAGGATTTTAAAATTTAGGTAAAAAAATTACAGACCTAAACTTTAAAATCCTGTTTTTACGACGAATCTTTATTTTATATAAGGTTTTAAGTTAGTTTTTTTTATGTTGTTGTATTCAGGCACTGAAGATGAGACTTTGCTTCGAAAGCGCATTGTAAATTGAAATAAAACATTTCAAACAGTGAATGTTGGCCTGTTAATTTTCTTATGTGAAGTATTTTGTACGAAGCATTGCTATAATCTTATTCATCGTCCATCCTGCTCCACGTTTTGCTAACGTTCTATATGCAATCCAGAAATGTGTACATAAATAGTTACTGTTAAATATACTGGTCTTCTAGTACAGCCACATCCTAAGAAATTCCAGCTGCCATTTTCTGTAAAAGCATCCAGGTTTGGTCAAAATACATTTATGTACATTGATCAAAAGGCCTGGAATAAAAATGGATCAGGTTTATAAGAAATGAGGCGGAGAAAGGAGATATCAGTACTTAAGGCGGTCAGTGGGGGTTTGGAAAGCTGGTTCCGTTTCTCGGGTCTCATTCAACTAGCTGGTCAGGGTGGATTTCAAACAGCTTATGGACTCTTGGAGATTTAGAGATTCTAGGCTTCATATAGATTTAGAGGTATTTTTTCAAGAAGTAATGCTTTTATTGGGGGAATATATATTGTAAGAAGCTATACAATACAATAAGTTTGTTTCTAATTCTCCTATCTATACAACCTTCCTCATACTGCCACAACTGAGGTTATTTTTATAGCAATGATTTAACCTACGAAAGAATGGAATTTTATTCGCCTGGAAGTACTTATTTACAATTGATTTTAACAGTGTAACCAACCAATTTGCTAGTAAAACGAGATACTTAAAATGACATAGAATTTTTGGCAGTTTGGAATAGAGCCTTCTGAGCAATAGTCGAAAAGGGAGTGAGTACGTTTTCAGTACATCATAGTATTGACATATAGAGCCTTCCTCAAGAATGAGGGAGAATGAGGATTAAGTAATATCCGCTTCCGTGTAAGTTGGCTACTGTCAGTTTCCAGTGCTTTGTGATGCCTAATCTTCAAGTCGAGTTGACATTTTACACGAAATACTAAAAAAAATTGTTCATTTCTATTCTAATCTTTCCAAATGTGACTATGAATAAGTACGGAACTGCGCTAGGATGACGCAGTTCCTGCGAGTTGGACTTTTTTTTAACGTTTTGCATAGAGTCTTGCTGAAAAATCTTTATTGTAAACTATTATTAGACTGACACAATTTATATAAGTTCTTCCTAATGCTATGTGGATTATCACTGTTAAGCATTAATACCTACATAAAATGAATGCATGAAAGTTATTTGTCTCTAGTTGTTGATTTCAAGCAAATGTGCCTTGAAAGTTAGCTTGTCCCGACTGAAAGGAGGAGAAAATGACCTAAATAAGAATATGGAAATGCTCAATTAATCAATAAAATAGGATATCCGTTTCTTTTAGTGTTAGTCCTGGGAGTTAGAAATCTCTTCATGAGACTAGGCTTGGAGAAGAAACGAGACTCGCCTCTAAAGGCCATGGAACAGGTTTGGACAGCGGACCTGCTACTCGACCCCGGGGGAAAGAAGATGGGAAAACTAGCTGGTGCCGTTTCACTTTTAAAAAGGTCGCTAGAACTCGCGGATCGTAGGAGAGATGGAGAGAAAGTCTTGGAGCGGGTGGAGTGGGGGTGGCAAGATGGTTCCCACGCCTCGGCAATGTCGTGTGGGATTTGCCAAGGACGGAAGATCCTCATGATGAGTCATCATTCCACATATATTTCATTTGAATTTAATATATTATATTTGTTGTACTATATTTGTTTTGAATTTAAATGTGAAAAGAGAGGGAGAAAGAGAGAAAGATATTCTGTAAAAGACGAAACAATATATCTACCTACTCTTCTTACAAGACCCGTGCACCTTACATGCAGAAGGCAGATCCCGCATCTATTCCATAGTAAATTATTTTAGGAAAACTAACATACACACCAAGTTAGCAAAAAAAACTTTAAATTTGCCTCTCACCCTCCTTTTGTGCTTTCAATTTTAATTGTTTATTTGAATAGCCTAGGGTTCTTAAATTATTTGGATTATTTATTTCCAATGATTTTTATCAGTTACGACAAAGGAATTGTCTTATATATTATTATATTAATATTATTTACTCTTAAATGCAAATATAAAATGAAATCTCTTAAGATTTTATTTTATGAAAATGAGCGTTGGAGACTTCAATGGGGGTGAAAGTAGAACGTATTACAATTCGCAATTGAAAAATGTAAAACGTGTTAAATTATGGAATCCAGAAGATGTGAAGTCCATTCGCATAAAAATTGAACGCATTCTCAGAAAATTTGTAATTAATTTTGTTGTATAGCGCAAAAATAGATAAGAAAATTAATGGAATTGTTGTTTCTTTGTTTATTTAGGGGATCAACGCTTGTCATTCACCCCCATGACTTCTTTAATGGAAAGACTTTCTTTTAGATTATTGCGTCTAAAAAAAAATATTCATTTCAATTTTCAACGTCCATTTATAAATAATACAGCTATTTAATTTGAACTTATTTACAAGAATCCACTCTTTTCTACCCAGGATAGGATGTACTCTTTTTCCTAAAAGTAAGTCATCACTCTTAGTTGGAATCGAACCCATAATCTTAGATCCGGAATTTTCGACCCATCTGGCTAACCATCTTGTTTTTAAAACTAATTTAAATAGCTCATTTTATTTTATTAATTGTGTTGGTTGCTTGGTGATTTACCGAATTCGTTCGCGAAGGACATTGATTTTACTTTATGACGATTTAATGTCTGTTTTTTATGACGAGTAATGTCTAGATTTCTATGCAGTATACTTATAGCCCGTGCAGGAGGATTTTTAAGGTTCTTGCAATATCTTATTATTTTGATATACATTTTTAACACCCGCTTATAGAGATTTTTTGGACGGTTTTTTTTATATGCTATGTCCCTTTTCTAACCAGAATAGGGCAGATGTATTCTTTATGAAAAAGTATCCATCACCCCTAGTGAGAATCAAACCCACAACCTTTGATATGGAGTGTACACGGCCACCGAGCCTCCCAATATATTAATTTTATTATTAATCTGGAGGCTATATAATATTTCATCTGTTGTCTGATATAAGTTTCTGCATTTGATATTATAATATGTGAGTTTTAAGCAATCTATAAACCTAAATGTTTTAGTGTCGTGTATTTTTATATGGTGCTTCGACTTCCTTGGCCGTACTCGTATCTAAGGTTATCCATCCCTTCCAGAGAACCATGTTGTTGTAGGGACTTTTTCAGCAAGCACATCGAATAGATTAACCAAATCATGTTGAAGTTGAACCATCACATTTCCGGTGACAGTCCATTGCGCTAATTACTTCGAGATCCCTTTAATATGAAGTAGTTATTCCTAATAATTTGTGATATTTGTATGAGGAGTTCCAATATCGTGGATGCTAAGGCATATTTAAGGTCGTAGGTTCAATTCCCACTACAGGTGGTGGTTGTTTATTTCGAAAATAGGGTATATATTTGTATGAGGAGTTCCAATATCGTGGATGCTAAGGCATATTTAAGGTCGTAGGTTCAATTCCCACTACAGGTGGTGGTTGTTTATTTCGAAAATAGGGTATATATTTGTACGAGGAGTCCCAATATCGTGGATGCTAAGGCATACCTAAGGTCGTAGGTTCAATTCCCACTACAGGTGGTGGTTGTTTATTTCGAAAATAGGGTATATATTTGTATGAGGAGTCCCAATATCGTGGATGCTAAGGCATACCTAAGGTCGTAGGTTCAAATCCCACTACAGGTGGTGGCTGTTTATTTCGAAAATAGGGTATATATTTGTTATAAATATCTGCCCTTTCATTGTCAACTAATGATTCTCTGCAGTTTCGAATCCTTTAGTTGGAGGTTAGATTATTCTGAAAGATGTCTTAAGATTTATGACCAGGAGCACACCTTGGGAGCTTCCAACTTTACTCAACTGTAATGCGACTACAGTCTCATGGGATCTCCTTTTTACATTTTATTGACGTTAGATGTCCTTTTGGTTGTATTCATTGATATAGAGGCCTTTATCTATCAATGAATTTGTAATCCAACTCAATAATAAGGTAGGCAGAGGGTCAATAATTCAAAAACAAACTTGTAAATAAAAAGGCAGAAATAAAATATTTAAATAATATATATTTGAATTTAATTGAAAAAAAAAACAAGAACATTATTTTATCCACATATTGAAACAATTTTACTTTGATCGACTAATATCGAATAATAGATTTCAAACAGCTGACTTCTCTCAGCTGAGTTTAATGACTTAAGAGCATCTTCAGGACCAGGCTTAATGACTTTAAGAGCCTTTCTAAAGGTAGGCTGTAAATTTAGAATAGGTTTAGCTCTTGAAGAGGCGGTCATAAAACACGAAACTAGTCAAGTAATGAAGGTATGATAATTGTAAATTTGTTTTACACATGAAATGTCTGAACTATTTCTGAAAAAACCCACGCATTGTATGTGTATGTGGGTTGTTCTGTTTGAATGTCTGTGTATTTGTGTAAGTGTGATTGTGCCTAGATTAGATAACTTCAGAATAGAAAATAAATTCTTCATATTAAACCTCTTACAATACAGACAATAATGACATTCATCTTGCAATAAAGAATATCTTATTTCATTATTTATTATTATTAAAATTTTCTAATTGTTAATTTTTCTATTTTTAATATAGATAATTGTGAAATTAATTATAATTTTTTTTATGTTTGTTAGAATTTTTTGTACTGAACCTATTTATTTATCTTTTATATTATTTACATAAATTTTAACGTCTATTTATTATTGACACAACATTTTAGGACGGGTTATCTGTAGGATACCACCCTTTTCTAGCCAGAATAGGGCTGAAGCCTTTCCTTTTTTGAAAGATAAGCCATCATCCCTAGTGGGAATCGATCCCACGACCGTTGACACGGAGTGTTAAGTGCTCAAGCCTTTTTTTATAATAGAACCTATTTTTTTACTCTTTTTTTCATATAGTTTTAATTTGTTATTTTTTTATGAGCACACCATTTTGCTCTCTGTAATTAAAAAAAAAATTGTTTTAGTATTTATTGAATTTCTGTCTACTTAATTATTGAGTACAGGCTTTATTCAGTCCTAAGCCTGAACTAAATTTCTATGAGCAATAGACCAGAACTGACATAGGTAAAAGGCGCGAAATTCCGCAGAGTCATCAATATAAACATAGATTTGTCAGAGTCAGTTTACCACTATTGAGGCCTTCTCTAGTGGATCGAAAAGACAACACGTGACGATGTAGATATGAGCTAGCACCGCCAAAACTAGCAACGGCCCGCCGTGTCGGAGCTAACGAACAGCGGCAGGCCTGTGAAAACAAACCTAACGGGGTCGAAGCGCGGGGAATGCTCATGACTGGTGACGTACCGGCCTACTTTTGGCGGCAACCCTGAACCGCTACTCCTGTGCAGGCGCCTTTTCTCATTGAAATGAGCTTCCATGGATCTATGGCGAACAAGCCATGGAGGCAGTAGGCTAGGCCATTTATCTATCAAGATACCGCTCTAGATTGTATCTGAAGGATATGCCAGCATTCTAAGCCAAACAGCGTTCAGGATCAATTCTCTTTTCGATTTGAAGGCTTTTCTCGATTTCTGGAGTGGATTATACATACTAGAACATTAATGCCACCTAGGACTGTATTGATAGAAATCCACAACATGGATAAGTAATTGTTTCAGGGGGGTTCGGTCATATCGTCCCTAACATGTCAAACTATCGAATATGCAAATCGAAGCAAAATAGGAACGAACATATTCTATCCATTGACGAAGTAATAAATGAAAAAATGGTTTAATTCTATAATTTATTTAAGGCATTAAAGGCTATTCTATAAATGGGTTAGAGTTGCAACAATTTGCGACAAGCCGTATCGTCCACAATCCAAGAGTAAAGTCCAGAATCTAAAAACGAGATTTTACATATTCGATAGTTTGAAATGGCAGGGACGATTTCTTGAATAAAACTACATTCTTAAACAGAAATGACTTACTTCTGCTGTGGTCCGGTGACCGTAAGTGTTAAGGCGTGAGCACTCTGTGCCAAGGGTCGTGGGTTCGATTCCCACTAGGGTTGGTGTCTTTTCTTTAGAAAAAAGAGAAGGCATCGGCCCTATCCTGGCTAGAAAAGGATGCTAACCTATAGATAACCAGTCCTAAAATTCTCAGTTAATAATAATGGATGCTAGAATTTAAATAAATAAATATTTCTGCCAACCTTTCGGCTTGATTTACAAGCCTTCTTGAGGTCTACGGAGGAGAGTTCCGTGTCTTAGAGGCTACATCTCAAACAGTTTTTCCTTCTCCTCCATAGCCCTGAAAAAAAGGCTTGAATGACATGCCGAAACGTTGGCAAAAATATCTCATTTTTGTTATAAAAGGTCGTTTTAATCAACATATGACTGAACCTACCTAAACCAGGTATGGGCAACCTTTGACATGTTGTGGGCCAAACGTAAATGTACAAATACGTTCTCTGGCCCCTTAGATGACTCGAAATAAAATAACGTCGGATTTTAAAGTAGTGTTCAAAAGTTTTAACGATAGATCAAAGCCTTTGATGTTTGCCGCAACACTCTTTGATAACAACAAACATCAAAGGCTTTGGTTTGTCGCCTCCGCAGGAGCTAGCGACACACCCCACCTCACTCGATCTTCCTCATTTGGACTGAGTATGAGTAAATAGTGTAATAATTTTTTTTCGAAATGTCTCGCGGGCCGGATCAAATTTTACAGCGGACAGGATCCAGCCCGCAGACCGGTTGTCGCATACATATGATTTAAACCATCTCAATTTCAGCGGTCAACGATCTATTCCCATTCATATTTTATCATTTATTGAGAGCAGCAACTTTGGCGAATAACTCATTTCGCAGGAAATTATTTAGTTATAAACACTCGGTCAAAAAATAAATAAAGATAGAACTGAATCAAGTAGCAGCTAAACAAATATCTTACACCTTAATGGAGTAATATTTAAAGCCTACATTAATTAGCAATAAACCATTTACAACGGTGTTGTTGAGCCATATTCTTAATTATACTGATCTCATCCATGTTTACAATACTCAACTTATTGATAGACCTGTATTCAATCATTCCATGTTTAATTACCCATGAAATGTAAAGCAATTAATAGTTTGCATCTATAAAATGGACATTAAGGAACCAAGCTTTAAAACAGACTTTACAACTATGTCGGGTTTTGATGTTGTGGAGTTTGATATCTGTGTGTTTGATATCTAAGTTTGGTGTTCATTTTCACTTTTAACGTGCATTATTAATTTTTTTAGTGATAAATATTTAAAGAAATAGCCAAGGCCGCCATTCATATCTCTCCGTAAAACTGAATGTTGTCACTTAGGCCCTTATTTTTTTATTTTTTTTTTTACGGCGCGTCTACTTTTAGGTCATTAGCGCCGAAATCCATCGCGCTAGCCACTAGACTACGGGAGACCCCAGGCCCTTATATTTCTGCTTTTGCTTTAATGGCCGAAAGATTATGTCGTGAAAAGTCAACATGGAAACCACTTGGCCAAAACAAAGGTAATTTACTGTAGAAAACCTATAATTAATGCAATTATTTTTCTATTTTATTAGCTGTCGCTATTTATGATAATTTTGTACGGTTTCGCTTCATTTAAGAAACTGGCTTTTAATGCTTTTCATTGCAATTTTGGGAAATGTACTTAATAGTCTAAGTGAGTTTTATGCATAAAGGAATCCTTTAAATGCTATTTTATGATAGAATAATTCACAGAAAGGCTTTAAGTAAAAGTTCTAATTAACATTTCTTTCTGAGAATATTAGTTATTTTCTTTGAGTGATTTTATACTTAACGCACTATAATCGTGAAAATAATAATCGAAATTTCCGGCGTAAATTAAACTATTATTTTATTAAATCGCCACAACCTTTCACTTTTTTTATTCAAAAATGTAAGAAGTAAAATATTAAAAAAAAAAAAAAAAAAAACCAACAAACATGCTTTCCTACGCATATTCAGATGATGTATGACCATAATCTAAGAAGGGTTTTCCGACCTTTTTTGCTCACGTACCGCTTAATTGCAAATCAAGCTAAATCATATTTCGTGAAAATTGTAATAGCGTGTTATTTTATTTGCATTATACTTTTGGTTTTAGGTGACGATAGATTGTAAACTTTCTGAATTATATATATTGATTATTTTTCGTGTAACACCATCCCAACGGCGCTAAAAGCCTGGTTGTCGAAGCGCCGCAAAAAAAAAAAAAAAAAAAAAAAAAAAAAAAAAAAAAAAAAAAAAAAAAAAAAAAAACCAACCCAGGTCGGGGAACACTGCCCTGAAGCATACATAAATTCCATTGTATGACACATCCCTCCTCATGGTAATACATGACTTGTCATAGAGTTTCGCCCTGGGGGGAGGGGGAGGGGGGTAATTGTGGCCAAATTTGTTATTCATCAGGGCATTAGTATTGGTGCTGATGCTGTATGTGATGAACAATACCGTTGTACCGAGATATGTACCGCTGCTCGTCTAACAGACCGAAGCGTTATGTCCGCTCCCAGACTATCAGCGCCCACATACATGTGACCTTCTTTCAGGGTGGTGCTCTATTTACAACCACAATGTATTCAACGGTGTCATATTATAATCATCTCACTCATAGTCACATAGTATAGCTAATTTCAATAGACTCTGGGAGTGAAGACGTATATATATATATATATATATATATATATATATATATATATATATATATATATGTTTGTGTGGAACGGCTTCTTTCTCCAGCGGTGTCGCTCCTCTCTCCATCGCAATATTTCGTCGGGTTCATCTCCGACTTCTTCAGGCTGCTAGTGTCGTCCTCGGTGGTTGTCAAGGGAATGAATTTTTCCCGGATTTTCCCTCCTTTATAGCCCTGCTTGACAACCACCGAGGACGACACTAGCAGCCTGAAGAAGTCGGAGATGAACCCGACGAAATATTGCGATGGAGAGAGGAGCGACACCGCTGGAGAAAGAAGCCGTTCCACACAAACATGTGATACCCAGCGATGCAATTTAAAACAAAAAATATATATATATATATATATATATATATATATATATATATATACTATCTGAGCCTGCGACTTCGTCCACGTAAACAGTCACTTAGGACAGCATTTTTGGATTTATCTTTTGGTTTATTTTGTATTATAAACACCGTCGTATGGGTATTTTAAAAAAAATCGATTTTACATTAATGCTTCTCTATACACGATATTAGACGTATAGCCATCGGGGATCAAACATACAGGCTGCTAGGATTGCTAAAACCTGACAGAGCCACTAAGCTGTCCCTAGTATGTATAGAGTGTCTGACAGACGGCAGACATGTAGAAAGAAATTCTAAAAACCATTGTTTTGGGTACTATTACGTTAACAGACAGCAATCCGAATTTTATTATATGTATAGATAGATTTCGGCTGGTAGTGGCAAAATGGTAATTTGCGTCTAGAGTAAATCCCCCTCCAGATGAACTAATTTTGCTAGTTAATGAACTCGTTCAAAGCTATATAGTTTCTTGACGAAAAAACAAAAAACTCTGATGTGTAATGTGTTTATGAAATGTGACACGTGGTTCCTTACATTGGCATAACTTTTTTTTTATGAACCGATTGACATGAAACAAACTCTAAATGTTAAGGGAAGCTTATCAAAATATATTAGTGAAATCGACAGCTAAATTGGATAAGCCGTTTTTGAGATTAGCACGCACAGATAAACAAATAAAGAGACAAAAATTCTAAAAATCATTTTTTTGGGTACTTTTGCGGCGATAAAGGTCCCCCAATAGTATTTTCCCCATTTATCTTCCATGTACAGACAGCGATCCGTTAGAATTTTATTTTATATATATATATATATATATATATATATATATATACATATATACATACATATATACATATATATACACTAGCTGACTCAGCCACGCGTTGCTGTGGCTCAGAAGTTGTAATAGAGTGCATTAATTTTACTCACTATTTTGAAACAATAAAATTACTATTTACTTATAAAGCTGAAAATATTTTAGCCGATTTTAAATAATATATTGAGAATGAAACGTATCGGTATGTTGAAATTATGAACAAACCTACATACACTTTTTGAATTTACACTTTATTTATTTAATCTTTAACTATAGTTTGTAATCAATGACTTATTCATAAAATATACTAAACAAATTAATAACATATAAAAATTCAATGTTATAAATGAGGAGCTTAGTATCAAAGTTGGACAACTCCACTTTTTTCAGTTTTGAGATTTTTGTCGATTCTCAAGTGGATTTTTATGCTGCATTCGATTTTACAACTGTTTTTCATTAAAAACGGATAGAAAATAGGTAAAATAGCGTTTATTTCAACCGTTCAGAATCAAAATATGGACAATTCCAACATTGTTTGGTTTCAAAAAATGACAACTCCATCAGTAGCCAATGAGAAGCTTGCATTCATGCAATCTGCTCCCAACATGCACTGCAAATCCATCATGGCTGAATGTTTATAGTTACTTGTAATAAGTGCATTTGGCGATAATTCTTATTAATAACTAGCTGTTATCCGGCACACTGTGGTTCCGAATGCCGGATTTTGGGACAAAACCTCTAGGTACTTGAATCTTTCTGATTTAGGTATGATTTTTGAAGAATTTCTTTTGTGCCGAGTCGAATGAGACCACTACCAATTCTATAGAATAATTATTTTATTAACGAACGGGCTTTACATAACAACAACCGTGAAAAACAGCCGGTATTTAATTTAAAATATTCATACTTTACTCAAGTGGTAGAGCTTTGTATCCTTCCAAATATATTTTCAAGACCTGAAGTGAATAAATTAACAGCTAATGTGGTACTGGTAACTGTTCTCGACATATTCCTCTTTATTTAAATTTTCGCGTATAACAAATAAATATTGACAGTTTCACACTAGATATTAAATAGATCTCATCGTTAATGTTCAGTTATTTGCTATTAAAAACTTTTCAACAACTCTCTGCAGAAAATAATAATGGTTACCTCGTTTTTCATAAAATAATCGCATCGCTAATTGATAACTATATTTTATTAGCTGTGCACAGGTATGGCTGAGTACGGCGATGAAAATTATAGCACAGTCACTTCAATAAATGTAGTTATAGGTAAAACTGTGCGAAGAGGATAGCTAAGTACCACTTTTTTTCTAAACTTAATAAAATAAGGATAATTTAGATTCATTTCAGTTTTGTCAAACTGTATTTAAATAACATTTTTCATGTAATTTTTAACTATATAAGTTTGATTTAATACATTAGACATAATTACATTATATTAAAACACCCTCGAGCATACCAAATTCATATTTGTTTGGTTTCAAAAGAGGATAGGTTCAATTTTCAAATGGCTCCCTTTGGTTTCAAAAACAGACAACTCCATGACTTGGTTTCAAACATGGACAACTCCACTATTTAAAGTGTAATAACGGCCTTAATACTTATATAATTTTGTAGTGCCTTTGAAATAATGTTTCTGAGGCCTATAAGAATAACATATAAAAAAATCACCATGATACTGACATCAATATAGTAGATATGGTTTTTTGCCTCTCCTGTAAAAAAAGCAAAAGTGGAGTAGTCCAACTTTGATACTAAGCTCCTCAAATGAGGTATACAACATTGGGTTCGAACCCATTTATAGTATTTTAAATTAATAAAATTGATAATAAGCTTTAATTGGTGCACAGAATTCTTGGTTAACCCGTCTTTTGCTAAAACGAGTTAACATTTTTAAGACCAGATTTTCCATGGCATCATACTGAAATTAAAAAATAATAATTGTTAACAAACTAAATCAATGAATGAAGTAATTAACAGATTTTAAAACCAAAATTGTTTTTAACAAAGAGAATATGTTATTTGGAAACCCCAGGTGACCGACGCAGTCCTTTTTGAAGTCCAGAGTTCGTGAACCCAGAAGAAATACTCTGTTCTCCGGGACAAAGGCATTTTACAGATCAAATTGGCAGAACCCATGGGAATTGTTAAAGCGAGCTCAGGTAAGTTTTATTGTACTGTTTGCAAACACTTCCTACAGGTAACATCAGCCAGAAATACTTCCCGGAAGACAATACCTCGGTGCAACAACCCCACACAACACAGGTACAACAGTACAAAACCGGAACTAATACGCTGAAATTTGAGGTTCTATTTACTGTGGAAATAAGGAATCCAACAATTGCACTATGGAAGGTACAGGACAAATAGATCTGAAGATTTCGATTGATTACTAGAATTGTTTTCTGTAGAAATTGTCCTTACCTACTATTAATAGTAATAACACTGGACAACAAAAAAATATTTTTGTAATGGTTCCTTCACTTCATAAGTCAAATCTTACTAATTTTGGGTTGAAAAAACGGAAAACGACAATGAAAAACTTTTATTAGCTCTAGTTTCTGTGATACACCATGAGTCAAAATATATAATGTTAACAAATTGAGGCAAATCTGTAAATTTCAAGTTTATCAACATTACAAATTAATTTGTCTTTATTAAATTGTAGTTAATTTTGTTAAAGAGTTGAAAATTAATGGTAGAATACTTGGGAGGTTGGATATTATTACCATTATGTGGATTTCATGGCTGTCTCTAGTAGGTGAGTTGTGGAGCATCCCTCCACACACACCAACAGTAACCTCCAAGCATTGGTTCATTCCAACGGCCCTGATATCTTTGTTCCATTACAGAAATATCCTGATGGAATCTCTCACCGTGTTCATCACTCACCGCACCACAACTAGGAGGGAAAAGTCTAGATGAGAGTGGAGAAAATGAATTTTAAGAGACATGTAGCATCCAAGTTCATGATATTTTTAAGAGACATGTTGCATACAAGTCCATGATATTTTTGTAGAAGTATCCTCACCAAATGAACATAGTTATCTTCTCTTTTGTTCTCCGAAAAACCTTTAATAACTCCCTTTAACGCATTCCAAGCTTCCTTTTCTTTCCCCTCCAAAACTCTGTCAAACGCAGGATCCTTCACAAGCTCCCAAATTTGTGGCCCAACAAAAACACTTTCCTTAACTTTTGCTTCAATTAAGAAAGCAAATTTTTCCCTCAAATATCTAAATGCCTCTCCTTCTTTGTTCATTTATTTGAAAAAGTTTTTCATCAAATCGAGTTTTATATGTAGTGGTGGAAGAAATATATCTTTTGGGTCAACGAGAGGCAGGGCAACAACACTTTTTTCACTAGGGCCAAGATTTCTTGCAGGTCAGTTTGTTTGAATGTAATGTCATTTCCTATCCGTACTGTCCCACATACATAAAAAGACAGCAGTATTTAGTATACCCCAGTTGCATTCCTAAAGTATATCGATGACCTTTAGATCAGCACAGATTTTCTAGTTGTGTTCACCATATTCGATTGAGTGGAGGAGGACTTTCATGTTTTCATAAGTCTCTTTCATGTATATAAATATAGTGCCAAGCAACATTTTTAGCAGAAGTTAACTGTAGCTGTTAAATGTTGGATATTACGTAGGACTATCAGCTGAAATGGTTTGGAGCAACAAGATTAAGTAGCATATAGAGCTTGTAGTAATATTTTAGTAGCATTTGCATCATATACTAATAGTCCCAATAATATCCAACATATAGCAGCTACAGTTACGTTTTGTTAAAAATGTTGCTTGGCACTATTTTGCAATTGTCTTGTTTTGCCCCGACCCCTTCAATTAATCTCGCCCTCGATTTGAAAATCGGGGCTCACTATCAGGCCATTTTATTCAAGATTTGGATAATTACAATATTCCTAGGATATAAAATATTTATATTTTTGTTTAGAAGCCCATTACAATCACTTGTTAAACAATTACATATGTATTTTTAATTTATATATATACGTATATGTTCGTTAATTAGATAATCCATCTAAAAAGGGGGGGGGATTTTCTCCGGACGCAAATTATTAATATGCTACTATCGTTCGAATATTTCGTCGTTTTTGCAACTAAACTCGGAATAAATCGAGCCAAACAGACATGAAAAGTTTTTCTAGTATATTTTTCCTTAATATCTAGGAAAAGCTTGAGAAATCGTGATGAGTGGAAGGTGACCATTTGAAAGCTTACTGAATTCTCTAGAAACATAATTCTAAGAAATATTTGATGGGGCGTTGTAGAAATAAGTGCTTAAAGCTTCGTGTTAGTTTTGTTCTTTTAAAAGGGGTTTAGTCTCTGTTTATCAACTATAAAATGCGACATTAGTAAAAGAAGGCATGAAAATGAGGACCGTATTCGTAATAGTGTTTTCATAGAGTGAACGTTGAGAAAAACAGAGTTATTTCTGCTAAGGATACCGTCAATTACCTGTTGTGGTGACTAAAATCTTGCTTTTCATTGAAATTTATTTTTATGTTTTTCAAGAAAGATCAAAGCCTAGCAATAAATGCTTATGTAACTTTATCAATGGAACTAGGGATATGAACGAAAACGCACTATGATGACTCAGTTCCTGCGAGTCGGACTTTTTCCTCTTGCTTCTACATTTTTTTTTTTGATAAAGCAGTCTTGATAGAGGAGTTCCGAATCTGGGTGGTGGAATACCGGGGCTGTTCCGGCTACACCCATCAGCCCCTTCGACCTAGATATTGGCTAAAGGTCAGCCGAGTGCTCAGCCAGAGCCTACTTACTCATACACCTTATACATATAGGCACGTTCTTATCACATCTCGGATGTAGAATTGCTTGGCTAAGGGAAAGGATTTTTTTTTTTTTTTTTTTTTTGCTTATAAACACATCACATAGATTCTGGAGATACAGGATGAATAATTCCGGCGAAGGCAGAATTCGTTATTTTTTTTATTTTTATTTTTAATAAAACGCTTTCTCCAACTGAATTTAAAACAAGGAAGAGAGATGTATTCAGCGAGCGGATTTTGATAAAGGTATTTAATCAAATATTTGATGCTCACAAGATCTGCGATTTCTGACAATTTGAAGGGCTTACTAATATTTTAACCTTCAACTGATATCATGGGTCAAAAATGACCCACAGGTTTCCGCTATTTCGTTAGTACTCGACATGTATGAAAGGCAGCGTCACCAGAATTCATGTATTCTCATGTCCATAAATGCTCTCAAAGTAGGCAGTCAGCTAGTGTCGACCTAATTTATTTGTATTCACAAATTATAATGTAAATAAATTTGTATTCATATATTTTAATGTGAATTTTTTTGTAATCACTTGATATTTTGTGAATATTCACATTTTTTGTGATTATTTACAATTTTATCTGTGAATTTATTTGTATTCGCAAGAAAATTTGCGAATAAAATTTAATTTGTATTTTTATATTTAATATACGTGAATAAAAATAAATTCGTATTCATACTTATGAATACGAATTTATTTATATTCGTATTTACAAATATATGAAGTACGAATAAATTCGTATTTTTAGTTATAAATAAAATTATGCCCATCCCTGCAGACATATATATATAGGTATATATTTGTCTGTTCGCACTCTTTGGCCAAAGTTCAACCCTTTGGTATCAGTTAAATGAAAATGTCCTTGGAGTATAGTCAGTACAAATTTCACCAAATTGTACTCTTTGACCCATTTTTACGGTAAACAATCTGCCCACAGTGGTATGTATTTTTACGGTAAACAATCTGCCCACAGTGGTATGTATTTTTACGGTAAACAATCTGCCCACAGTGGTATGTATTTTTACGGTAAACAATCTGCCCACAGTGGTATGTATTTTTACGGTAAACAATCTGCCCACAGTGGTATGTATTTTTACGGTAAACAATCTGCCCACAGTGGTATGTATTTTTTTGAGTTAAGTGGGAATAGGTTAGTAGTGTAATTTACAGGATTGTAAGTAACTCTCTGACAGCATGATTAGATGGAGTTACATGATTATGACTTCATCTCCCGAAGTTTGCTGTAAACTAAATTTGAACACTCAGCCTGACATTTATTGAGTATCTGAGTCCTTAAAATCTGTTTCAAATCTACTTTAGAGACCATTGAAATGTCTTCAGTTAAAGTCAGCAACGTGGCTAACTTTGCTATAATGTTTATGTCACCTCATTTCAATAAGTTTTAATGTTCTGCTATCCTCAACATAATGACGTCAATGAAGTTCATTTCAGATTTCATATTGAAGTTTAGGCTAAGTGATCTTATTTTTTTGTAAATGGCGTTCTGATATGGAGGGTTTGGATACGGTCGATATGATTTCATAAATGCCTGTAAAATAAAGCCTGACAGAACTAGGTTTTGTTGGAGCAGTGGGTTGATTCCATTTTGGCTGCTGTGGGAATGAGATCACGAAGAATGGCCGCCTCCAGCCCCACTAGTCGGCGAGATCAATGAAGGGGAGTGTTCGCAACGGCCAATCAGGACACACAACTAGCGTATCTTCTCGTCTCTATGGAAACGGCTCGCGTTACTTGGAGGGGGGGGGGTGAGGAGAGAAGATATAAATAGGGAAAATAAAATTTGTTGGTTTTTTTCCAAGGCCAGTAGTCCTTTTAGCGTGATTACTCCCCTTAGAATTGAGAAGGGGGCTTGCTTATGAATTGTAAGGGGTCTATTTCGGAAAAGGGGTGCCAGTAACTTAATCAGTAACTGTTATTAATTATTTTAATTGAATAAAATAACTTAAAGTATCCTTACCAAAATTCCTAATTTTGTTATAGTCTCATTTGTGATCTTGACTCAAACGTAATGAATATATTTCAGGTAAGACACCTTATCAGGACTGAAGACAATGCTCTTAGAATGGGTCTTTTTGCGAAGACCACATCCAGATACTTTTTATACGTACTTTTTATCTTTTTTACTTTATCTCTCTCTCTCTCTCTCTCTCTCTTTTGGATATTTTACATTTATTAAGCATTATGTGCATACGTGCTATGCGTTTCCGCTCGCTACGCTCGCTCAAGACGATATCAAAACTCTAGTCAATCCAACTCGCTAAAATTAATAGAATTCTATTAATTTTTCTGAGTAAGAAACCAATCCCTTTTTCTTTGTCAGAAACATCGCGAACTAATTGTTAAAGACTCATTTTTTCTCACTAACATAAGCAGAGCTTTTTCATAAACAAAAGCTAATTCACTGTTGAAGGTTACTTTACTCCGAGCAAGAACCAATACAATTGCTCGTCGGAATCTCCGATAGGAAGGCAAAGGAGTTATGCGCGTGCGCTGATTCACTGATACAATCACTACTGCTACTTCAAAAGTAACTGGATGTGGTCTTCGCAAAAAGACCCCTTAGATTTTTACAGATCAAAAGGATTATACCGAGTACAAAGGTTTGCGGCAAAGGGAATCCAATATATATATATATATATATATATATATATATATATAAATATATATATATATATATATATATATATATATATATATATTTAAAGTGTATTTTCTTTCATTTATAACAGTTATTAAACAAAACAGTTGCCAAGCAAGGTTCTGACATACGAATTTCGAATGAATCTCTTTGCTTGGAGGAAAGGTTGCTTATGTTTCGTTTAACCTTGAACAGTTTTTATCATCTTTGGGGGTAGAATATTCGTGAGATTGAAAGGTGACTTCGGTGGAATGTATTTTAAACTGGTAATTAAGGAGTTTATAAAAATCCGGAAATTATATAAAAAAATGGAAGCATATTAATCTTGAATCCTTGTAATTATAATTTACTTTTTTTTTTGTTTTTATATAGATTGATAATGGCGTGAACCGAAACGTCTCAACGAAAAATAAAATGAGAACTGAAGACCCCTGAGCTGGCAAAGGTTTATAGAACCCTTAGTCCTCAACCATTAAACATGCTATAAGAAATCCGGACGACGGATAATTAGTGGAACCAACACTAATTGCCTTTTTTTCCGTGTTATGATATTAATTTTAACTTCTTGCTAACGACAAAGGAGAAATATAAATTCCAGTTTAATCACGTTGAAGAGGAGTAAAACTCAATTAATTATTCACATTATACTACTGAAAAGAAAATAAGAAATCAAGGAATGGTTGGCTTTGCCTAAGAGGAAACGCCAGATTTTCAGAAACATCTATATTTCGAACGTTTCTGTATGGTATTTGACAGCCTTCATCAGCATAAAAAATAAATATATACATAATTACAAACGAGAATAACCAAAAAAGAAAGTGAAACTTTTTACTTTGGGTCTCTTTTAATTTCTTTTAGTTACTCATAGCTGAGTTTTGTATAAAACTACTGATCAATTTGTTCATAAAAAAATCTTAGTTTACCGAATACGCAACTTAAAAATTGTTTTATAAGTAGGTTTTATAACCTACTTTTAGGATTTTCTTACAATTTTGCTAGCTGTTTCGATAATTCTCGTTTGTAATTATGTAATGTGTGGTAGTCTCATTCAGAAAGGGTAGAAAGGGTTGGTAACCAATAGATAACCCGTTCTAAAATTCTCAATTAATATTAAATACACGTTAAAATTATTATTATTATTGAACTCACTCTCTTTAAATCATGGTTCTTGATTAAATGATTGATAAGTGAATTACTGATGGCTAAAAAATTAAAGAGTTATCACTCATCACTCATGATCATGAATAATTCACTATTCACTATTAGCGCGGTTCCTCCCTCCCCCATAGGGAGGAACCCCGCTTATAAGGTTGATCTCATGACGCAATCCAGAAGTGCCGACTAGAAAATTTTGCGTTTCAGAACACCTAGAGACCGAAAATGATGGTGGTTCAAATTTGTATATATATATATATATATATATATATATATATATATATGTATATATATATATATATATATATATATATATGTATATATATATATATATATATATATATATATATATATATATATATATATATAAATGTATATATTTATATATATATATATTTTTATATATATATATTTATATATATATATATATATATATATATATTTATATATATATATATATATATATATATATATATTTGTCTGTTCGCTCTCTAGGTAGAAGACGAATTGTCCGATTTTGATGAAATTTGGTACAAAAATCCGTCGTCCAATTTGAAAGGTCAAGTTCGTTAACCAGCAAAATCTGCCCACTGGAAGATGGCGTTTGGGGCGAAATTCGCGCAAAAAAATCGTAACGCTTACGTTTTTGAGTTCATAACCTTGTAAGCACTCGTTTTATAGGCTTCTTGGGCTAGGAAAACGAATGAAACCATTTCCAAGGCGATAGCTTTAACCGTTTTCGAGAAAATTGGAAAAATAGTTTTTGAATACCGTTTTTGGTTTGGGTACTTAGAATCATGGGATTCAGTTGAATCATTTTCTGCATGTTCTACTTTCATTAAAACTAATATGTTGAAATTTGTGTTACGTTTGGAGTTAAGGAAGGGTTAGAATAAAATATTTTATTAACAGACATAAAAAGTTTTGGTAACTTTCCTTAATATCTCGAAAAAGGTTGAGAATCTTGGTAAACGGAAGAATACCATTAGAAAGCTTACTAAATGCTCTACAAAAAAGGTTCTGATGAAAGTTTTGGTTAGACGATGTCAATCGGAGAAATAAGTGCTTAAAACTTAAAAGTAATTGATTTCGCTTATTTAAACTGTTCTTTTTGTCTGTTTTTATTCCTTGTTATTTTTTAACTGCTTATAGTTGGATAATGTATTTGACAATAAAACTGGTTAAGTAAAATAACAAAAACAATTTATTGTTAGAAATATAGATTTCCAAGATTCCAAGACCTTGTCACTAGCAGGTCTGTTTCTACTGTAGCCGACCCTTCCAGGTAAGATTGTAAATCATGACCTTTTATAATTTAATCTTAGAGATATGGATTTCCAAGATATAGCTTTTCAACTGCCTAGCGGGGTCCTTCCTAGGGCGGGGACCCATCCAGGTAAGATCGTAATTTTTTTTTTTTTTTTTTTTTTTTTTTTTTAACGGCGCATCAACTGTTTGGCTATTAGCGCCGTAAGATCGTAAATAAGACCTTTCTTGAAAGTAAAGATGGAACTGTCAACTTTGGTCCTCCTCTGCCTCCCGGCACTTTCATTGCTGACGAAGGCTACCAATGAGTAGCCGAAACGTCCTAAATATAGATTTTTTAACAAAAATCGTATTGAGGTTTCTTTAGCCGAATCCCAACCATTCCATCTTTACTCATCACCTCGACGGCTAACCATCTAATCTTCATGCTTTCTAGAAATGTGGACCCAAAATAATAACAGCTTCTATTTTAATCATTTTAAATGAATCTAGAGATAAGAACGGAACCGCGCTAAGATGATGCAGTTCCTGCGAGTCGGACTTTTTTGATTTACTCGAGTATTTGCCTAACCCTGTGCCTTTTCTGTACGGTGGATTGGTCTGCAGGGGGAAACCTAACAATGTAATATATCTGAAGAAAAGGCCAATAATGAGATTGCTATGAACCCAAATGCCATATGTGCCGTGGAAGAAAAGGGTTCGTTGAACTGCTAAACGTTTTTTTGTACAAAGTCCGGGCCTGGTGGCTTGGAAGGCCTACTCCCTTGCTCCCAACTCACCATTCTTTCGGGCTAAACGTCTGTTTTACTCGAAGGATCTACTGTTTTTTTATATGAACTTCTTCTAAGGACTATCTGATTCTTTACCTGCCTGATGATATGGGTTTTAAAATCTATATATATAAATATAAAATCACACCTCTTCACAGGATTTCCTTGAACTAGTATGGATGACATTTTCTGCCATTTATCTCTGAACGAACTACTGAAAACTAAGGCAGAATCTTAAGCTGTCTTTAGTAATAAAGAAATTTGTAGAAAGTAGAAAATAAATAATATATGATATGAAATATTTATTAATATCCCAGATATCCAACATAAATATAGATATCATAAAAACATAACAGTAATGAATTGTGACTAATGATTTTTGTATGCATTTAATTTGATACAGTTTTTGTTCACGAAATACCTCGTCGTTAAAGACGAAATTAAAGAAGAAATTACTGGTGTATTTCATGAAATCAGATTTTGTTTCTTCATTAAAACATTTTTTCTGCACTATTGTCTCGTTGTTTTCGCCTTAAAAACCCCTAGAATATTTGACCAAAAAATAAACAAAACTTCAGAATCATTATAAAAATACGTTAAAACGCAAATCAATCACTAATAAATAAAAAATCCTAACATATTTTTAGCACTTAGAATCATTATGTATAAAAGACAAACATTGATCTGTTTGAAATATTTAGTCCCTGGCATATTAAAGAGTATCATTCGTGGGGGTTTCCTGCGGTCTAGTGGCTAGTGCCTTGGATTCATAAGCGGGAGATGGTGGGTTCGATTCCCACCTCCGGAAGGAATTTTCTCATCTCAGGGCTCGCTGGGAAAATTCCTCGCTGTGCCCTGGATGTCGGCGCTAATGACCTAGATGTAGATGTGCCGTAAAAAAAAAAGAAAGTAGTATCATTCGTAATGTACCTTTATTTAAGAATAAACTCATTTATTTATATCAATAAATCTGTACAAGTGGAAAATTAAGGCGAATCCTGAGAAATGCTGCCAAATCACATTCACCCTCAACAGAAGAGCCTGCCCTCCAGTCTTCATATTCAGCCAAGAACTCCCATATCCAACGAGGTGCGCTACCTGGGATTACTACTGGAAAGTAGACTCACTTGGAACCCTCACACCCGACAGGAACTGAACAGGAGATAAGGACCCTTACGACGACTACTGGGATCTTCATCAAAACTCACAACACAGAACAAACTCATAGTATACAAAACCACTATCCGACCTATTCGGACTTACGGACTTAATATCTGAGGAACAACTAAAACTTCTAACATGCAGAGAATACAGGCATTCCAATCCAAAGTCCTCCGCAAAATAGTCAATGCTCCTTTCTACGTTTCCAATAAAACTCTTCGTAATGTCCTCAACATCCCTTTCGTTCAAGAACTTACAAAATCCCGCAAAAACACCCGCCTAGAAGGCTCAAGAGACATTGGGCTCGCGGTCAATTAACTGACTAAGGACAAAAAAGTATTCCAAAGAAGGAAGTGCCAGTATTGATTGGCTGCTTCCAAAAGTGTTATTATCATTATTATTATTATTTCTTATTAATTTTTTTTATTTAGTTTTTTTTTATTTATTATTTTTATTTATTTTGTCTTTTAACTCTGTCATTAATTAATGTCTGTATATACTATTGTTTATATTTGTTAGCAAACTTAAATAATGTACTTTCCAAATGTTCTGATATTAAATAAACGTTTTACTAATAAAAAAAGTAAATGAATCTGTATATTGTTGAGGATCAATTACGAAATTAAAACACATAAGAGAAAACAAATACAACTTTGGTGTGTATATTAACAAATTATTTAAAATTGCGCTGAATACAATATAGACAATCACAAAGAACACCCTTTTATTACTAATCTGAATGCAAAATTAAATTTAACTCACTAGTTTAATTGTTACTGGGGCTGGAGATCCAGTCGACATTTTCAATTTATGGCAAAGTCTTAATCAGAATGTGAGAATTGACAGGCAAAATAATTCACACAGCAATGGCTGTTATAACTGTCGCATTTATATTAAGTAGAATCATTCTCCAGCCCACAATAATGCATTTAGGTGAGCGGTAAGGAGGAAAATTGTTTTATATAAATGCAAATTGCACTGGGATATAATAACAGGCGGGAGATGGAGGTATTCTTCACGCCCTACTGCCGACCCGCTCTCGGCTTACATTCCCAGGGGTAATTGAAATATTTTAGAAATACCACCATGTAATTAATAGGGAATTAATTAACTCATTTACTTGCTCATCACTTTAAAGGTAAAGGTCGTGAAAAGTCATTGAGCAAAGTCATAAGAATGAAACAGGAAAAATAATATAATTTGCTTTTAAATGAGTTTGGTTAGAAATTTCATCGGTAGAGGTATTTAGGTGTTTTCTTGTATAATACTTAAAATCATGCTTTTTAGCACTTTCCAATGGAATTGATCTATTTGGTCAAATCCTTAGAATTAATTATTGAAAACATCCTTTAAATCTTCCTCGAAGTTAAGTACTAGACACCGAAAATGATCCCCTTTCAAATGTATGTACACGTTTATATATATATATATATATATATATATATATATATATATATATATATATATATGTATATATATATATATGTATATATATATATATATGTATATATATATATATATGTATATATATATATATAAATATATACATATATATAATATATATATACATTCATACATATTATATATGAGTGTGTATGTGCCTTAGGATCCCACATATCTTCCTATAAGGGAGTTACAATTCGTTCAGATCCAAAGCCCACATGGTATGTAAGAACTAAGCACTTAGAGATAGTACAAACGAAACTTTTTTAAATATATTTTGTTAGTATGTGTTACAAATTAAATCGATCGATGATCGATTTATTAATACATACGTAAAATGTACAAGAGCCGATTGGAGGGGTGTTTGATGTTTGGCATGCTTTAGTGAAAGATGTAATAGTTACAAATCCCACGTATATTTTTTACACTACTTGTGGTTTTTTTTTTTTTTTTTTTTTTTTTTTTTTTTTTTTTTTTTTTTTTTTTTTTTTTTTTTTTTACGGCGCATCGACAAATCTTGGCCATTAACGCCGTCTACTTGTGTTTTCATTATTTTAGTTAAAAGAACGTTAGTATATATAAAGCATACAAAAATCATTTTATTATGGAAAGATGGTGGAATGTTTGTTTTCAGTAGTAGCGTTATGTTCTTTTGCTGGATTTTGGACGTCTAGAAAGGCTGTAAGTGAGCAACAAGACACATCTCACACGCTTGTTTTGTATCCTGTCTTTCTTTTGCTGCTCAGACAGCGGTGTGTCTTTGACGTGACAGGGAGGGGTTGATCCTTGATATGGCACCATAGCCAATCTATTTCAACCCTAGCGGCCGTTCTGCGAACTTTCTTCTCTGGCTCGGTGGCCTAGTTGTTCGGCATAGGGGCTGAATGCCGCCCGGGCTTATCCGAGAAACTTTCATCCTTTTTTTTTACAGATAAAAAGAAGAAAGTAAACGGCTGATCTGAGCTAAGGGTAGGAAACAAAGGGGTTGGAGAAAGCGAGGGTTTGCCGTCATGCTGGGGTTCTGAGGTTATTTATATACACTCTTGTGATATCAATAACCCCGGACACGGGTTAAGGATCCGCAAAGGAGAATCCCGAATACCTGTGGCACTTTAGGGAGAAATCGTTGCCGAATGTACGCACATACGATGTGATTTTGAAGGCAATACATTTCTTGAAAATAAGCGTGTGCTGCCTTACAATCAGGCAATTGTCTAATTCTTCTTTTGTTGTCATTAATTTGGCTTGTATGTGTACTAATGCTATAAATAAATAAATAAAAAATAAAATAATGTAATATAGCGTAACCACCCGTTTTTTTATTATTATAAAACCTCATACACTAATGAAAGACTAATAAAAGAAAAACCAACATAGACAGTATCTATAACAATAGTTTATAAATTCTGAAACATTTTCAAATCCTTGCTTCCTTGAAGGAAAAGCAAACGGTGCTAATGACCATATCTGTCAGAGCACCTAAAATAAATAAACAAATTAAAAATAAAATCAGTCCCGCAACAGGCTACGAAGGCCCTAAATAAAATAAAATAAAATAGATAAATTGTTATACAAACTTCTTAGTTTTCAATGTTTTTTATATGTCACACTAAGATTTTTTTTTTTTTTTTTTTTTTTTTTGGGGGGATACTTCTTTTATTAACTTATAATTAGTTGTATATGTAATTTTGTGTAAATGTGTATGTGGATGTATAACTATTTGTATAATTGGATGGTATTTATCATTCCAATTACATAATACGATGTACATATAATTTCTATTGCACGTATATGTAAAATTGTATAGAGCAAAACCTTAATAAATATATATATATATATATATATATAAACCACGTGTCTGTATGTTTGTTCCTTATAAACATCCACACCGTTCGTCCGATTTTGATTAAACTTGGCACACGGGTAGATCTTGATCCGGGGAGCGACATAGGCTCAGTCTAAAACATCTACCAGCTGTCTGTTTGTATATTTGTTCCTTACTCAAACCAACACAGCTCGACCGATTTTGATTAAACCTGCCACACACGTAGGTCTTGATTTGGGGAAATGCATAGGCTAGGCTAAAATCGTCTATGACTTACAGTTCGGAGGTGACGGGTTCGGAACTATGAACCCAAATATAGTAGGGTTCCGATTAACCGAGTCGGTGGGGGCCAAGGTTACCTCGGTTAATCGAAATAATCGGTGAATAAAAACTACTTATATGCTAAAAAACTAATAATTAATAATAATGCATAATAATAATATGTAGTAATAACAATAATAACAGAAACCGTGACATTATTTTAAAAAAAAAGAAATGTTTAATTGTGGCTTGCCTAAATGAACTTCTTCTGTCGGCGCAGCTGTGCCCCTCCATTTTCTTAGAATCATGAGTTTATTTGGCGATGCATCGCTTCTGCTTTCTAAATAGAGAAGGGATCTGTCAAGCAGATTGAAACCCTCTTCATGGCTTGTTTTTGGGGAAATGGTTTCCACGTCTTCTTCAACATCTTCTTCGGGATTAGACTTCATTACCTCATTAATAATTTCATCCTCCGTAAGGACTGTCGCTCTGTTTATTGTGACGTCGTTTGATCTATAACTTCGGAATCCATTATATCCAGGGAGTTGAGGTATTTTAACAAATCGCACAACTGCTGATTTGTTGGATATTCTACAATTGTCTGGCTATCATGCATAATTCGAGGCCACAGATTTTTACAGGCTTTATTTACTGTGCTTTTTGTTACAGAATGCCAAGAATCAGCAGCCATATAAATCACATGGTTAATAGATATTTTCTTTAATTTTTTAATTAACCCTTCCTCTTCTGCTAATAGCATTTCAGACAAAAGCTTCTTTCTGGAAGCTTTGGAGGAATAAACATCGATTTTATTTCGCCACCCCCACCCTCAGGCTTGACACCTCGGTGATCTCGGTTGACCGGACCTTGGTTAATCGGAACCCTACTGTAGTTAGATTTTAATATTACTTATTTGGTTTCTATTTTATTTTTGCTTTTCTAGATGCAGAAAGTAGGTGTAGCCCGGCACGCCAGGTAAGAGTCAGTAAATAATAATAATCCTGTAACCATCTTACTGTTTTCATGCTGACAGCGAGTCTGTTTGCTACAGACTAGTCTTCTGAGGTCAGAAAAGTGTAAAGCTAAACATTATTTATGCCGAAGTAGTTTAAGAATACAGGGTTAAGATAATTGTATCGTAATACTTTACGAGCAAAAAACGAATGGCCAGAAGAACGAGAATAGTCGAGCGCCAGACTTTTGTGAGATATATGGGAGAGTTTTGGAAGTGGGAATAGGATAATGATGGTACTCAATGTTCTGGATATTAGTACAAGGCTTGAAGAAAGGTGTAAAAAAACCGCTCTATGTTAGTACTGCAGAAGATGATGATGAGAATGTAGGTCGTCGAGAGAAATCTGGACTCTAGTTCAGTGTCATGGACCTAGAGAAAGTGCTGTCCCGTCGCCTTATACTGCACTAACCTTAGGATACTTGGCATTGGCTTTACATTTACTCCAGGCAAAACGTAGCTATACTTGGATATTGAGATAGGGCAAGCTAATGTTTGCGGGAATATCTTCGAAAATACTCAAATAACAATAATTTATGTATGTGTTTATCGAAAAATTCTCGGAACATTTTGTTTTAAATATTAAAAAAATATTTTTGTTTGTACTTATTTAATTAAACACGCTTTTACTTGAAAATAGCCAGAATGTCCGGTACGAGAAAAACTACCACGGAGGCATCCCAGAGCTGCAGTCTGGGCGTATAACATCAATTACAGTCAAAAACCATAGCCACGTTGAGTACACTGGTTACCGTTGACCAATGTCCATTCTTTCATCAACGAGATTCCTTCTAATAAAACTTCCTAAATTACACTTTATGCATGCCAGAACTCACTAATTAGCCCTTTTAACGATTTCCTATACTAAATCTCACCCTTGCAGTGTTCTTCCTCTCCAAGAAGTGATCTTTAACAGTGAAACTGTGATTTATATAGTAGCTATAAAATTACAATAAGTTTTCAACTGAATGTCTTGGTGTAAAAGGGTGGCAACCTGTAGATAGCCCGGCGTTAATAGCCAAATTGATAAGCCGCACAGTGGTGCCAAAAAGGAAAAAATCTCCAAAACCGAAGGTGTTCAATCACGTATGATCTAACATTTTTTTATACCTAGTTAGTTGTAGAATACTGATCTAATATTGCTTTTCCATTTTATTGATACGTATGATCACAAAAAATCATTTTGTTGACTGTTTTCTCACTGAGTAAAATTCTCACCGTTTTTAGTGAAAAGTAAAACAATATTTGATACCACTTATTTTATTCCTGAAAAATTTATGTTACCCAGGAAGTCTCATGAATATATGTAGCTTTTAAACGAATATTCTTTTTTGCCGAAATGTACCATGAACTTGGTGCATTTAGGTTGTGAAGATATCTTTAATGGAAATTATTCGTAGTTTATTTGGTCTAGGAAAAAAAAGCGGTACTTAGCTAAGCTCTCCGCACAGTTTTACCTAAAAGTACATGTTTTGAAGTTGCTTTCATATAAATTTCATAGCCGTACTCGGCCGTATGTGTGCACAGACTAATAAAATGAAGCGATGCGATTATTTTACGAAAAATGAGTTTACCATTACTATTTTCTGTAGAGAGTTGTTGAACAGTTTGTGATAGCAAGTAACTGAACTTTTACAGTAAGATCTACCTAATATTTTGTGTAAAAATGTCAAAATGTATTCGTTATAAGCGAAAATTTTAATAAAGAGAAATACATAGAGACCAATTAACTGTATTTCATTGTTTGTTAATTTATTCAACTCAGCACTCAAAAATGCATTTGGAAGGATACATATCTCTGCAAATTGAGTAAAATGTAATGATTCTATCGAAATACCGATACCAAAATCAGAAAGATTCTAGTACCTACAGTTTTTTTCCCAAAATCGGGCGTTAGGCACCACTGTGCCCCGCTAAACAAACAAACAATAAAAAAATTAAATTGCACCAAGACATTCTGAGTGAATTCTGGAATGCCAATATTTAATTTAATTTTTACAGCGAATCAAAGATTGAGCTATTAGCACCGTCAATATTTAATATAATAACTTTCATTTATTTAACAATGGTAAAGTTCATTAATCAACTATGCACAAATGTACAAAATAGAAAATAAATAATAAAAAAAACATAAATTAGTTAATAAAGAAATGAAAAAAGTTAAAATACAGATATAAAGAACAAAAAGTAAACTAAAAACGATTGTGAAGAAACATTATCTAAATAATTTCTTGGAATAAAACTTGATCTCAGATTGTCATTAGTTGTGATTACTTGACGTGAATATTGATCTCAGATTGTCATTAGTTGTGATTACTTGACGTGAATATTGATCTCAGATTGTCATTAGTTGTGATTACTTGACGTGAATATTGAAAGTATAGAAAGGTAGTACAACTTTAACTTTTTTTCTGATCCCCTTTCGATTTTATTTCAATATTGAATGTAGAAATTTAAAGTTGGATAAATTATTCGTTCTATCGATTAGTTTTTATTATCTTTTGTCATATTAGTGGAATATGCCGACTTGTATTTGCACATTGTCTATATCGTAGAGTCTAATTAACTTTCTTAGGAAGAACTATATTACCCTTGAAATACAATGATCACCAATCTACTGAAAGTAACTTCTTATTATCTCATTCGGAAACCCGTTGCGGTTTAAATGAGCAATGTGATAATAAAAAATTATGTTTGTACAAGTGTCTTAGGCCCTGTGCACACTGAAGAAACTGGTTTCGTGAAACGTGAAACGCAAAGTTCCTTGCAACGCATAGATAGAAAACCATAGGTTGGTGCACACAGAGATTAATGAAACTTTAGTTTCACTGATTTCATGAAATCGGGTTTCATGAAATTCGTTAAATCGGTTGCCTGTTGCTTCAGTTTCGCGTTTCATCAGAGGATCTAGTAGCTATAATAAGCGATCAGAAAGTGGCTTCGGCATCCTAAAAAAATCCCTAAATTTATCAGGATCTCTGTTTTAATTCGCGAGCTACAACAAAACAGCTGTTTTGCCGATCCCTAATCAACGGGTGAACCCATTACATATTTGATTTTTTTAGCCACCACCACATCTTTGTCGTCAGAATCCACCAAAAACTGTTGGAAACCCGATTTTTCTGTTACCATGTTTAAATTAAACCTGTTTCATGAGACCCATTTTATGAAACCAGTTTCTTCAGTGTGCACCGGGCCTTACATATACAATTCCAAGGACAAATGTTTAATTAATTAGGCATCAAAGACCAAATCAAGCAGGAACTGCATAAATAAGCAAATTCCACAGAAATTCGGATAGTTCACGCCATATTCTGAGAGATCTACTTAAACTAACAGGTAATTAAATAAACAAGTTTACCTCTATTAAACTTTTTATATCGAACCAAATTGAAAAAAAAAAAATAGATTTAGATTATATTAGATATAATCTGACTCATAACCCTCCGCCTTTTCGAGGTACATATCGGCCATTGTCTTATTGGCGCGTCCTACAGCTGGTCAGGTTTACCTTAAACCCCTGATGAAGCTCAGATATTGCCAGACTTTCCTTGACCTCCTGATTTCATCGTCTTCAAGGCTACCAAAATGTAGGAACCAACTCCTTTCCAATGCTACACATCCAAATGTAACATGCTTAGGTGTCTTATCCTTGTCTTTGGACCATACCTAGATGTAAATGTAGGAACCAACTCCTTTCCAATGCTACACATCCAAATGTAACATGCTTAGGTGTCTTATCCTTGTCTTTGGACCATACCTAGATGTAAATGTAGGAACCAACTCCTTTCCAATGCTACACATCCAAATGTAACATGCTTAGGTGTCTTATCCTTGTCTTTGGACCATACCTAGATGTAAATGTAGGAACCAACTCCTTTCCAATGCTACACATCCAAATGTAACATGCTTAGGTGTCTTATCCTTGTCTTTGGACCATACCTAGATGTAATGTAACATGCTTAGGTGTCTTATCCTTGTCTTTGGACCATACCTAGATGTAAATGTAACATGCTTAGGTGTCTTATCCTTGTCTTTGGACCATACCTAGATGTAAATCTTATTTTACAATACTCTAGAGCTCATTTGGTTGAAAGAGAACAAAAATACAATTATGCTGTGTTCATCCTATATTCAACCACCCCGCTTACTTCAAATATAGTTATTTTTTAATGGACTTTCGTATGTTTAAGCCGAAAAAAAGTTATAATTTATTTTCAATTTTGTGTTTCTTCTCATTATTTTACTTACACTAATAAATAACTCCTATGATTTAATATTATGACTGGTAATTTTACCGGAACGATCCATATTTCTTTTTTGGGTCAATAGCGAGTGTATACGATAATTCATCCTGAACTTTCTCTAAGATTACTCGGAAGGAGGCGGTCAGGCATAACCACCTTCATTCTAGAATGACTGGGCATTTTGACAAGTTGCTTCTTCTGTATGACGCGCAAGACTTTGAGTGCACCACACTCTTTTGCACAAGTGCGAAATCATTTCACCGAGAGGAAACAATTAAAAATGATCCACAAGTTAGGCTCTCTGATCAGTTTCACTGAAACATTTTCTAAAGAAGCCGCTAAAAGATAACATTTATTTTAAAAAGATAAATAATATTTTAGATATATGGAATCCCCTTTGGCCAAACCCGGCCACAAACCCGATACCTTAACTTCCACTACCGTTTGCCTGGCCACAACAATCCCCTAATCAATAGGTTATCCTCCATTCCTGGTAACCCTCACCGTCACCTCAAGCGCAAATGGCCTAGAGACCTATTGTAAACAAACCTTGTAAAATAATGTAAACATAAAAAACGTAAATACTGTAAATAGTCACCCTATAAGAAAATGTAACCTAAGATAAATTCTAAGCTAATAGGTTTTGGCAAATGGGTTTTTTTCCTATCGGTCCTCCATGTCATCAAATCATGAACATAAGAATTATAAAAAATACTTAGTGAATTGTGTAATTGGCAAAAAAAGATATTTTTTTAAAAAAAAAAAAGATATATGGAGGGGAGAGAAATATAATAAATTAAACATGTTAGTGGAGTGAGCCACAATTTGATGTAATGAAAGGTCGATTTGCAATAGTGAATTGCTTTAATTAAAGAAAAGAGGTAGAAATAGAGGTTGGAGAGAAAAAATTAAAAAACAATAAGCCTTGCTTATCGTAGTGCTATACGCTTGTGTATGAGAACAGACAAGGTTTAGTGAACATAATTGTTTTTTTTTTCTTTTTTATGGCGCATCGACATCTCGGCCATTAGCCTACATAATTGTTATATTCTTTTTTGTTGCGTTTGGCTCTGTTGAAAATGTGACCTCAGTTCAGTAGAAATTAGTGAAAATACAATCTAAATTTAGAATTTTGTCCATTTTCAATATTATAAATACTTACAAATAGCGTTATATTTTTACAGATTCTCCGAGTCCACTCCAATCCCTATTCTACATTACGCATCCTATTATTACGTACATACTAAGACGACTATACGTCATTTTTTTATTATTATTTTATTTTGGTGCTCAAGTAATTGTTATAAGGATACCTGGCTATGAAAACACATGAATAATTGCTGACGCAGACGTTAAAGTAAAATTCGCTACGAGACGAAAAGCGATAGTCATTGATCAAATGAAGACCTGAAATGTTAAGTGATATCAGTGCCAAAATTAGGTTTTCATTTCTTTGTGATCTAAGTCTCAGCACCAATAAACTGCTGAAAGATCTAAGTGCCAATTAAGCTGCAAGTAGATCACTTAGCGTTTCAGGTCTTCAAATGTCTAGACAGGACATACACAATGTTATAAAGAGACACGTAATGAACAAGTGGCAAACTGACTGAACATACATACTAGACAGCAAGTCGCGAGAGCCAATATTTCAAGGTGAGAAGAAGTTGCTTTTTCCAGGTTTCGTATTGGTCACACACACTTGGCTCATTAATATTTGATGACAAAACAGGAAACAAAAAATTATACACTTAATAAAAGTCGATTCAATATTAAACACCTGCTTTTAACTGCAACAAAACTTGAAGAAATCGACTTACCAATTTATTCTCCATTTTCTTACATAGGACAGTGCAAACAATGATAACTTTATCAAATATTTGAAGCTTAAAAATATGTTCCAACTTTGAATTAATTATGTTTATTTTTATACGTTTATCTACCTATTTTATGTTTATATGATGATACGTAGTATTTAGCTTTGTTTGCACATAAATTTAAGCGTAAATCCGTGAGCTGTTAATAAATAAACCAATTCTCCAAATAGGACTTAAAACTCTTTCTCTTCTAAAATTGTGAAGAAATGTTAAAAAGATTATTTGAGGACTTCAGATGGGTTACATTAAAGAGACTAAATGATTAAATATCCTATCAAGAATTAGTCTTTTCTACGACTGAGAAGTGCCATCGTGGGATGAATAAATACATGAGAAATTAAAGAAAAAGGATAGAGAAAAGGTCGGTGTTGGTTCTGATATAACGCTCTTTGTGCGAGTCCATGTATATAAACATGGCGGGCTAATAGAAGCCCGCATGCCGTGACACTGTAATTGCAGGCTCCCATAAATATGGAACATTTGCTTCGGTTAATTTATGAAACCTGGTGTAACTCAGGGGATTAAACTTATAATACGTACCGTTACGTGGGCTATTGTTTAATCTTTTTCTTCCGATTCGGAAAATGTCCCGCGCCAAATAAATTGCCTTAATTTTACTTTAGTCCTTCACAATTAAATTAATATTAATTAAAAAAAGATCCGTCACGCAGGAGACGGAATAACTAAACAAACCAGCAACTTAGTTCATGCCACATGCGCTTGAACTAACTGATCATTAAATATTAAAGTTTGTCTGTTTTCAATGATTTTTAACCAGAAAAAAAAATTCTGCTAAATATCGAATTTTACTTGTTATTTTCACACAATATATATATATATATATATATATATATATATATATATATATATATATATAAATTGTTTAGAAGAATCCACAAAAATACATAGTATGTGTTATTAACGGCTGACTTAATTAAAAATAATTTGGTTCCTGAGTAAACCATTACTCCTAATCGAATGTATACCGATTTTAGTTGGAATGAACCTATAATTTTGGCTAATATTGGCACATTAAGTATTAGGGTACGGCGTAAACCCCTCTCCAGATTTATCGAGTTTGGGGGGCGAAAATCAAATGCTGAGAACATTCTATATATATATATATATATATATATATATATATATATATATATATATATATATACACACACACACACACACACACAAGAAAATGTCTACTTTATAAAAATAATAAAAACATTTTATTTTTATTTTTTGTATGGAGAGCTAGAAGAATAGAAAGCAGTATATATGTTTATTTTTTTATTAAATATAGACGTTTTCAAGATCAATTTCATAAGCCGGTTTCTTCCCAAAAGGTGTATTTTATTTAAGTATAATGTTTTCGGCATTTTCTTTCATAGATTACTATAAATTAAAAATTAAAAAAAATGATGTATCACTGAAGTTTTTCTAGATGTTTCGGATATATTTTTTTTAAGTTAATTATTTCGTTTCTAGCAGATAGATGAAAAAGAAAACTCGCTAAAAGCATATTACTGACCGTCGACATATAATTCTGCGTGAATGAGGCAAACCACTAGTTTTTTTCCTCCTCAAGAGGTGAAACCTAGCCGTGCTCTGATTGCACTGACTAATGGCTTGTAAAAAAAGCGAGGACCACAGCCGCTCGGTTAATACCTACCATCAACACTCTAGTTATACTCTAATAGTTCGTTATTTGTTTTAGTATAAGGTGATTGAGACAAAAAGGGGAACATTTTTCTACACATAACACTGAAACTACCACTGCAGGAATAATGCATTACTGTAGTCGATTTTCCATTTTAGATTCTGTGGACTACGCTCATAAAAACTTTCAGTAAAATGTCTTAAAATCTTGATCAATTCCAACAACTAGGTCATTAATAATAACAATTACTCTTATAAGTCACTTTTAAATGAGTCAATATAAGGGTAACAAAAATGTTAACATTTAAAGAGGATGACATTTTTTTTTAGCAGGATTTTTTTACTGAATGATTAGCAATTGAAGAAATATTATTCAAAGTAATTAAATTATTAATTTAGATTGAAAAGTACATATCAGTTTCTTTAATAATCCGAACAAGATGTCAAATAGATCCGTGTAAAGGTGTCTTTTCGGTGGCTCAAGAAGGTAAAGTTGTTTTTTTTTTTTAAATAGAAGATTATTTTTACATTTTTTCGGCAGTGCTTTGCCATTTTCCAGACTTTTTTATCCTACATAACATACCGGCTTATTCTAAGATAGTCTGAGATACTATATTCCTTTGCCTATAGCCTTTTTTACCAGATTGTCTTTTGTTTCATTTCCCGGTATCCCGTAATGATAAGAAATCTAGACAAATAATCCATTTTGCTTTTGGCGGTTTAGCCGCTCAAGTGATTCTATGATTTCTATAATCGGCGGATGCTTAGAAAATGGATTATTAATAAGTGCTGAAGATGAATCTAGTCATATAGTCTAATTGGCATAAGTTATAGAGTCTTGCGGATAGCTGGTAATTAAGTTCTGTAATTGGGATAAGTTATAGAGTCTTGCGGATAGCTGGTAATTAAGTTCTGTAATTGGGATAAGTTATAGAGTCTTGCGGATAGCTGGTAATTAAGTTCTGTAATTGATGCGATTGGGTCTCATAATAAAATTCAACATATATTCTGTTTCCTCTGAGTAAATTGTGGCACCAACTCCATTATTGTCCTTTGAGCCATACATGTTTTGTCCTTTTCGTAGCTCACTTCTTAGTTTTAAATTCAGTCAGTAGAATTAAATGATCGGTCTCCTAAGATATTTGGCGAGGGAATGGTTCATTTCAGATTCTGGAAATTCCTAAGATGTCTTTAAAGATGAGAAGCTGTGGTGATATTTTGAGCGTCAATGCTTAAGGCTAGGATTATCTCCACAGTTCTAACTCAAAATTGTTTTCACAGTACGGATAGAATCCATTTGGCTTGGAATGGAGATTAAATTATTATTATTGATGAGCTAAAGCTTACTGCCCATAAAGACTCCGTAATAATGATACTTACTGATATGGATACTTATTGATACTTTGTTCTGGAAAGATCACTTTACTATCTTCAGTTCCTGATAAAGGGCATAAAGCTCCCCAGAAAATATCGAATTTGCCTCATGTAAATTGTTTTTATAAATATTTGCACCGCGGCATATAATAGATATTGAGCTCTGTTAGATCCATCCTACAACAATATCAAGTGATAAGAATATGTGAGATGTTGAATTTCAAAACGTCTCTTGTCCATTTTTTTTCATTTTTTGCATCTATATTTTCACGATAGATGCAAAAAATGAAAGAGATATTTTCATTTAAAACGCCATAAAACCTTCATAAAATCTAATTTCATAATTGAATAATCTTTCAAAACGATTCTTGTCCACCTCTCTTTGAAACAAGATGATGGTTGTCTTGTAGAAGGATCAAAACGTCTCTTGTCCCGCCTACATGAACACCGCCTACAAGATTTTTTGGGTAGGTTATCGATAGGTTATCAAGGGCTCACTGGTAGAGGACACGACTAATATACCTAAGGACCTGAGTTCAATACCACTCAGCCTTTAATTAATTTAGTAATAGGTACATGCAAGGGGGAAAATCAGGCGGCCGGAGCATAGAATCTATTGTTCGGTATGGCCAAGAATCAGATACCTCTACAGTATCGGCTCCTCTGGGCTCTCGTGGCTTTCTACAGGACTGATTTTTTTAGCATAAATATGCTTCAGCGGTGACTAAACTGGAAGAAACGTTACAAAAGAGTGTCCGCTTGGGTTCGCGCATGCGCAGTAGCGTTCACGAATGCGCAGTGAAGTTCGCGCACGGGCAGTGGCCATATTCGAAGTAGTAGACCGTATCTGTCACAAAAAAAGTGTCCGCTGGCGTTCGCGCATGCGTAGTGGCCATGTACGAAAAAGAAGACTTTATGTGTCACAAATAAGTGTCCGCTTGCGTTCGCGCTTGCGTAGTGGCGTTCGTGCAAGCGCAGTGGCGATCGCGCATGCGCAATGGCCATGCCAAAGATGTCTGTATAGTACATGACTGTGTTTGACATTACATAGGTTTATCGGGTTGACCTAGCGTCACAAAATAGTGTCACAAGAAGGTGCCCGCTGGGGTTTGCCCATGCGCAGTGGTCATGCACGAAAAAGAAGAGTATATGTTATTTCGTACATTACATAGGTTTGTCGGGTGGACCTAAGAATTTGAGCAGAAGGCTCTAAACGAAATAATCTTTTTTTTTATTAAATGGTTATCACCCTTTTTTAACCATGAATCGAACCTATACTAAATAAATCTTATCTTTCTTTGGCAGGTTATGAGTTAAAGACATATTAGATAAGGTGGCCACCCCTTTAGCTTTTCAATAAGTATTTTATAATTGCGCAATCATAATAAGGTCTACTGCTATACTCAGAAGCAATTTGAATATGAATCAGAGAAGTACTATTCACCACTATTATCAAATAAATTTCAGTTGTAATTAGAAATATTTTCCAGGAATCCTGCAGATGTAGTGATAAGACAAGCGATTGTGAATAAATGTTATAATGGTCAGTTCTCGGAATGAAACTTGATCTCAGGCTGTCATCAGTCGTGATTACACGGCTCGATTGAATGAAGAGAAAAGTAGCATTAGTTTAACTTTTTTCTGATCCACCTTCGAGTTTCATTCATTGTCAAATATAGAACTTTGAAGATGAATAAATTAGTTATTATTCTCTATAGTTTTTATTAGCTTTTATCATATTAGTGGAAAATGCATACTTTTTAAAGTAAGCTTCTGACTCTCTTATCTGGAAGAATAAGCGTTTCTGTTTAGATGATGGAGTACAATAGATGATAATCCAAAGTCTGACGACTTGCGGGAACTGCGTCATCTTAGCGCGTTTCCACAAAGGTTTTATCACTTGTTCTATTTCTTCAACGTTATTTTTTAGGGGGGGGGGAGTTATTTATATTTTTTGTATGTGAATTTGGAGGGGTATACTAAAAATAGTGAGTGGTTACAATTTCATGTCATGGTAATAATTATGATATATCAGGGCATATAAAAACGGGTGGTTTTGCATGTATACGGTAAGGCCCCAAATTTTCTGTATTTTCGGATTTTTCCCATTAGTTTTGGTTTTCCTTACCGAGACGATTCATCTGATACCCCAGTTTATTGGTTTCCAATGGTACAACAAGTACAAATCAAACAACCTCTCCCCGGGCGGTGTCAAACACTACTTCTTCGGGGTTTTCGATTTTAGCATAAAGATGCTTTAGCCGTGACTAAACTGGAAAGAAACGTTACAAAAAAGTGTCCGCTGGCTTTCGCGCATGCGCAGCGGCCATGTACGAAAAAGAAGACTGTAGGTTTGACGAAAAAGTGTCCGCTGGCGTTCGCGTATGCGCTAGTGGCTATGTACGAAAAAGAAGGCTGTATGTTATAGAGTACATTACGTAGGTTTGTCGGGTGGACCTAAGCGTTACAAAAAATGTGTCCGCTGGCGTTCGCGCATTCGCGGTGGCCATGTACAAAAAGGAAGAATCTATGTTATACAGTACAATACATAGATTTGTCGGGTGGACCTAAAGCATATGTATGTTCCTGAATTTGAGCAGAAGCCTCATAATTTGTTCGGCTGAATAATTTGTTCACTTTAATTTCACCCTATGGTCTATCATCTCTCCAAATTTCAAGTATTTTGATGTTGAATGAGAGAGTGTCAAATTGTTGATTCTTGAAAGTCTCTAGTTTCCATTGATATACTATACAGGGTGTCCCACATTGAGATGTCATAACTTTAAGGGTTTATTCTGCACTTCATTTGTAGTTCAGGGACGCAGAAATGAGCGTCCTATCTCAACATGTAGCAGAGCTATTCACAATTTTGTCCATTTTCAAAATTATTGGGTTTTCTTATGAAAAGCTGTCTTTTCCGGATTTCTGGTCTATGTATCGTAAATGACGACCACATTTTTAGAATCTACATTACATTTCCAATAAGAAACACCAGTTATTGAAATGTTGTCATGTAAATTAGGTCACATTTCCAAAATGTTCTTCTATCATCTTTCACTCTTTCCAAGGTGTCTCCTAATCCTTAATCAGACCAAAAAGTGTGTCTACCAAAGCTGATTATGAAAATATTGAATGAGTTAAGAAAACCCTAATTGGAATTTTATTATTGGAAATTTAATGTAGATTCTAAAAATGTGGTCGTCATTTACGATAAGTTTAAATAGCTCTGCTACATGATGAGATAGGACACTCATTTCTGCGCCCCTGAACTACAAATGAAGTGCAGAATAAACCCTTAAAGTTATGACACCTCAATGTGGGACACCCTGTATAATATACGTATGGTCTACATTACAAGACTATCACAGGCAGAACAGAGTTATAGGGGTGTGAACCGGTCATTTTTAGCACGGGTCCTCCCCCCCCCCTCCATAGGGAGGAACCCCGCTTATAAGGTTGACCTCATAAAACAATCCAGAAGTACCGACTAGAAAATTTTAAGTTTCAGAACCCCTAGTTGTTCGTGTAAAGATATACGCGCTGTTGCGTGCGGAAAGTTGCCATAGCGTACTATGCACTCAGATTCGTTGCGTGGGGAAGTGTTTAGATCAAGTAGCTGGACTGACTTTTTTTTATTACAGCTTATAATACACTAAGAATATGTTTATTAATGGAGTGTATGTTGGTATTCTTGCGGATCGTGAAAACCTGAGATTAGAAGTGATCAAATACTTTAATAATAATTTAATATTCATTTGAATTTGCTGTAATTAAGGAGTGATTGTTATTAATACTATTGAAATATTACAGAACGATTCTGCCCGATATACAGAAGACCAGAGTTTGATATTAACCCAAATGGGACATTGAGTCATTCCAACCGTAATGTTCAGCCTTCCAAAAAAATAATCACAATTTGTTTTACAGAAGTAAAAATGGGTGGAGAGAATGCGTTACGTGACTCGAGCCAGAAGAGCCGCTATGCCGAAATGAGCTTGGCTTGGGTGGGCGGAAGATGGTGTCAGGGCTAATGGGTATCGCTGTTCGGATAACGGGCACCCATGGTTGTCTCCTGGGTTAGTATGGCGAGCTCTAGATATTCAAGCCGTGTCTAGTCCAACAATAACTACCTACCATTTCGTCTCCAGGGGTAAATCACATTCGAGAATAGTTTTAAATTGGCTGGTGGAATCTGCCTGGAAGAATGGTGGAACAGTAAAAACAATACAAAAAAACAACAACAAAAACTACCGGTTATCGGCTTGACAGCTCACTTTGGAAGGCAGTGAATAGGAAGAGGATAGTGTTCTGAAGAGGAATTCCTTGGAATTATGAATATGACTCTTGAATTTTCCGCATGATCATTAAATATATATGTGGGAATAAATAATGTGTTTTTGGCTTGTTTCCTCCCTACCTACTTAGAGAGGAAACCGCTTATTATGTTTAACATAATGAGCTATAGTGTGTGTGTGTGTGTGTGTGTGTTTGTGTGTGTGTTGGTCTATTCTCTCTCTAGCTGGCTTAAAAATGGACCAATTTTAACGAATATTGGTACATAAATTCATTCGTCAAGTTCGTCAACCAGGGTCAAACCGCCCAACAGAACATGTTTTTTTTGGGAGAAACTCGATCGAATCGTAATGCTTATGTGTTTGTTTTTCTAGGGTTCTATAGTTTTATAAGCAATTGGACGTGGTAAATCGAATTCAATCATTTACAAGGTCATATCTGTAATCGTTGTGGAGGAAAATGGGGAAAAATACGTATTTCTTGGGATTTTCGTATATCTTCCTATATTTCTCGATACTAGTTGGGTCATCGTTTTAAATGTAAAGAATCTATTGGAAAACTTATTAAATACCCTACATATAAGGTTCTTATGGGACTTTTAGGGATCTCATTCGCTAGAGGCTTAGAATACTGTTAGTTTCCTGCTGTGGTGCCTAAGATCTTGCTTCACTTTATGATTATTTGTTACGATTTTAAATCTCTTTACCTTTTTTAAGGGGGCGAACTTAGCTTAATGGTAGAGCCCTGGACTAATATGCTAGAGGACCTGATTTTATTTATTTATAATTCCTTATAGGAATCTTATGAAGGGATTCTCATAATTACTGATTTCAACGATAAATTAGAACGCTGTAGTGCACGTGTAATGTTTATACTAAGCTTTAGTATTTGGTAAAGTTTCCTGTTGACAGTACGTTTCAAAAGAATATGGATGTATAAACATCAATTATACACAAATATAGTAATATTATGTTATTAAATCAACTAGTGACAGTTATCTGAATAGTTATTAGTCTGTGAAATATGTTTTTAATTTTCAAGTACGTTTTTTTATATATATTTAATTTAATCCATTTTTTATTTATTATCATTTATTTATTCTATTTTTTTTGCGGTTTGACACTATATTATTAGGTCGACTATTATTATAATTAAAGCCCTATTCTATCACCTATCGTCTGATTTTATTTAATTTTCAGAAATTATTCAATTCTAATTAATTCTTAAGCTACTACTTTATTGTATTTCTTATTATTATTTATTTTGATTTCTTTTTATCTTATTCTGTTGAGAAGATCACTCTTGATTTGGAGCTCTTTAAGTAAATGAATATATTGACTCCAATCAGAGAGTTGCTCAGTCACGTTGTCCGGTATGTCACGTTTTATTTTCAATGTGTTACTATTCGTTTGTTGCTCTGTCCTGTGTAATTTAATTTAAATACAAAATTAAAAACAATAAAATTCAATTCAATTTCCCAGTCCTAAGAAAATTAAACTTATAGTTAGCCAATGCAAACAAAAAAATAGATATGAACTATTTATTTACTATATTTTTGCAAGTAGTTATTGAAGAATTTTTTAGAGTGGAGTTTTTGCTATCGCAGTCGTTGACCCCCACAAGGGCAACGCCTGATAAAAAGAAAAATAGTGTGTCGCCTATATTCTACCACTGTGCTAGATAACAAACTTAAGCACCGTTTGCTCCTTAACAATCACAAAAAAACTAAAGTTTTATATTCATGTTTTTAAAATAGTCAGTATTGACACATTGGTCAACAACATTTTCTTGCGAGGAAAATTTCATTTATATTTTTCTTATTTTTTACGATGATACCTAGCTATACAACAAAGATAGCCATGACACCGGACTGTATAAGGGAGTTGGCTGTTTTGTTGTATAGGCGGACATGTCAGCATGTGGGTTGCATCTATTGTCTTCTCTTTCCACTTTAGGTGAGACAAAACGGAATTAATGGGAAATATTGTATAAACGTAAGTTACAACACGTCACACACTCAGCATCGTTAGGCGGAATATTATATTACCTATAATCGGAGATATGGTAACGCATTTTTCATGAAGTGTTTTATGCTCCTTGAAATTTTGCTATAACGTAATTGGGTAGATAAGAAGGTAACATTTCAAGGTGCATAAAACACTTCGTGAAACGTGCGGTTACTGGCTGGACTACTATGAGACTTTACAATTCCATACTTCATTTTCGAAAAATGTTCAACTTATTTATTTTATTTAAACTTATTTATTTAATGAGACGCAAGGCTTCCTATAAGATCTAGGCGTGGACCCCAACTAACTACATATCCTTGCGGAATCAATTTTGATAGATCAAAACTGCACCATTTTTGGCAGCCTAACCTGACCTAACTGGCTGCCAATAATCAAATTCCCAATAATCCAAAGATGAACAGTTTATCCTAACAGGAAGCAGAATTTGTCGGTTGCTCCATTTTCTCCCTTCGTCCTCCTGTTTCCGCGTGCGTACCACCTGTTGCGTGCGTGTTTCGAAGAAATGACACCATCAGACTTTGCATCTAGCCCCGGGGTGCCTGCTCTCGCTTTCATCTGTCGATTGTTCTTCTCTATAACAATAACACATTAGTTCGAACAAGGTCTCGGGTTGAACGGCCCCTCTGATTTCTATTCCACTATTTGGCGAAGAGGAACGGAGTCGTCTAAAAGATTCTCAACACAGATTTTTTATTAAATTAATTTTTAATGGAAAATAATTATTTGGAGTCGTCATTTTCAAATGATGCAGGATTCGGAAATCAGGCAATTTCTGTACGAAAGACATGAAAAGGCAATCCATTGAATGACTCATAATTGTAATTGACAGGAAAAAGGGGTTTCGAAATTATAATGCATAATGAAGCAATCGGGCAACATTATATAAAAAAGCTTCAAATAAGTATGTTTTTAACGCCAACACAATCCACACAAATTGATTAATTAATTGAATTTATATATATATATATATATATATATATATACACATCGATGCAGTGTTAAAAATGAAGTTACTAAATCATCGTTTTTGAAAAATCGATAGAAAAAAAAATCTTTGTTTTGGAAACAAAAGATCTTTTGCAGAATTCAATAAGGCTTTTTGTATATGAATCAACCATTACCATATCGTAGAAATAAAAAATGATATATATAACACGGGGTGCTCAACCCTTATCGTAGACGGCCTCCACAAGTGAGTTAGTCGAATGTCGCCAATTTTGCGACAGCATAAAATGACTTCTCCGCCTCTATGATCTATTTCTTCATGAACATTCAAGAACAGCTTTGATTGATTTTTTGAAACAGTCTGTTTGATACCTGAAGATTCGGTATGTCATAACGCTTGTAAAACGAAAATCCCTGAAGACTAAGAAGAAGAAGCGATGGATTCATTTGCAGCGTTTTTAAATGTTTGTCATTCATGCAGACCAAGATATTTTAAATTTTAATTACCTTTGAAGTTAAGGAAGTATAAAAAAAAAAAAAAAAAAAATTATTAACAGACATGAACCGTTTTCGGATCTTGGTATATTTTCTAAAATATTTTGAGGCAGTTGGAAAATTATGGTAAGTGGAAGATAACCACTCGAAAGCTTACTAAATTTTCTCCAAAAGGGTTTCTGGAGCAATTTTTGATGGGTCAATGTCAATCGGAGAAATAAGTGCTTAAAACATGGAGATTGTTAGTTTTGTTTTTTGAACGGGTGTTTGTACCTGTGTATCTCACTTTTCAATTGGTTGTTTTTTTTTTAAATTGCATTAAAATGAGGATTTTTCCGCTTAGGATACTGTCATTTTCCTTTTTTGTTCCTAAAATCTTACCTTTCTTTGATATTTATTATATATTTTTCACGAAAGATCAAAACCTATCAATTCCTTTACTAATGACACCAGAGACTGAACGGAAGTGCGCTAAGATAATGCAGTTCCTGTCGGGCGTTTTTCCAGATGCTGTAGTTACTCTCCTTCCCTTAAGCAGGCTACACACGGTCAGGCAAGCCTGTCAGGTATGCCTCAACAGTCCGCCTGAAAGTCGGTAACCTGAACGTGTATTTATTCCGGCCGGTCTGTCAGTTACGACTGTTCAGGCGGACGGAATATATACACGTTCAGGCGACCGGCTTTCAGGCGGACTGTTCAGGTCTAACTGACAGGCCAGCCTGAATCGTGTGTAGCCTGCTTAAAGTATTAAACAACCCCTAGAGGAACTCCTATCATCCAAGATAGATATTCCGAGCTGTGCATATATCCTCGGTGGAATTGGCAGATAGAGAGTGTGTATTAAATCAGATGTAGTACAAGACTTGCCGTAGGAGTATAGAGCTCCCACACATTTAAATGAAGGAGTGAGGATCCGTTAGTCAGGGGCGGGGGCTGAGTCCTGCCTCCCGTTAGCTTAGGTCGTCGGGTCTGCCCTTGTCTGAGAGCCACGTCTCGTTCTCCCGACTCTCCAGGTACATCCGCTCAGGTAGAATATGACAAATTGATAGTTTGGCTGATTTTTAGGTCATACTTAATTTAAGAAAAATAAAATTACCTAATGTGTTATCTACACCAAATGACAATATAGACTAGTTTAGACAACGTCAAAATAGTGAAGAATATGACGAAAAGTTAAATAGTTCTCTTCACCAATAGCAGAATAGTAAATTTGTTTCCTTCAATCATAAAGATATCGGCTTGAAAAATTGTCGAAAATGTAAAAAAAGGACGAAATGTTTTGAGGGAGTTTGGTTCGGAAGAAACATGCCATATGAAGTGCAAGGTTCGGATTACACGAATTTAAAAATGAATTAATATTAAGAAGCTCCGACAAGCCTTGGGTATATGTTATCATTTAATATTTATTTACTGTTGAACGCTATAAGGCGATAAAACAATTTAAACGTTATTTATTAGAACAATAACAAAAAATCAATTGGTCATAAATTGAGAAGTTGTCAGTGTATCTGTACTGTTTATGTTTATATTTAGTTTTACATTTAGTCATGTGTTCATCAGTGTGTTTGAGTATTATAAGAATGTATAATTCTCAATGGTATATATTACTCAATTTCAGATATAAAATATGAAAAAAAAAAATCATTCTATATACCTACTTATTATATGTTATTTTATTTTGAGTTTAGCAAAAAAATCTTTATTTGGTGTGATAGTTGTAATTTTTAAAATTCGATAAGTCTAATATAATCATTGGTACCATCTTAGTACAACAGTTTTGCGTTTATAGGATTCTAGGTATGATTATAGATATTTTGCCGTGGGAGCTCGACTGAATCATTTTCAAATCAATATATTTAAAACGAATTTAATTCTGAGTAACAGGGGCGACAATAAATTAATATAATAAAAATATTGTTTCCATTTGGAAAAAAGTGAGTGCCAAAAAAATATTTTAAGACTAATATGAGTAGATTTTTATTTATTTATTTATTTTATTTTTTTACGGTGCTCCTGTGTCTTGGCTATTAGCGCCAGGCAATCAATAGGTTGCCACCTTTTCTAATAATCCATGGTGAAGCAGAGTATTCTTTCAGCGGGGCAATAGATGAACGAAGGAAGGAATTATCCACAAACCACGGGAAGGCCCAAACAATGAGTATGTTTGGGATTTTCGATAAAAGGAAAGATATTAACCTTTAAGTACTGAAGTATGGTCCCTGGGACCTTTTGTTTACTGAAATTCGAAAGAAATTATATATTCATTGAATGTGTGCAATCAAAAGGGAACTACTAAAGGGGATTTCTAGAAATGACTACCTTAAGGTCCCAGCGACCATACGTCAGTACTTAAAGATTAAAAGTTACTATTTAATGTTTCCAAACCACAGAATGGACAAGCTTTCTTCCTTGGGGTTGTTCCTGACGGATTCCATTATCCATGGTCATCAGTGCTGATGGAAACTTATTACCCCAATTGTGATTAATATTATTAAGGAATTCTTATTCATTTGTAAATAAAGGCGAAAGAGAAATTCCATTGGGATGTGTCCAAGGAATACCATTGACTATAAATAGGTGTGCAAACTCGAGTGATCCATGGCCCCGCGAGATTGGCAAGGCAACGGTCCAGTCACGCTAAGATGTCGGTGGATTTAATGGGGGATTGACCTTTGCCTGCCCTTTTTTGCATTGCCTCGGGCTTTAGATACCCACCTATGATACATCTGTAATATCAGCGCAAATTGTATATTGTAGCCTTATTGCAGTAATGTCTGTTTTTTATCTGATTTGATAGATACAGAAGGGTGCCAATAGAAAAACGAATGCGCTTTACTCCGGTTTTGCATGTGATAAAGAAAATGGTTTAATATAGTTTACACTGGAAACTTTCTACGAGCGAAGATACAATTCGAGGCTCAATATTCCATGAATCGTATTTACAGATCTTTTTTTAAGTTCCCTTGAATGCCCAGTTTGTTTGGCATCTTTTATCACCGGAGATGGTTTCATTTTTTTTCAATGTCAATTGCTTAGATCATTCGCCCTGCCCTGTTTGGTTTTGTTTTATATAATTCTGCTTCCTACATTCAATATAAAATTTCAAGAACCATCTCGCGAAAGGTTTTTGTATGTAAACCTAACATATATTACTCACTATGTGTAGTGTATATTATGTGCATATTTATAAAATATTTAGTTACATAATTTTTAAACTATACTGGATCAACCATTAAAATAAATACAAGGAGTTTTTTTATGATGAAGTTTCATCTGTATTCCTAAGTAAGATCGTTTAATTCTTGACATAACAGATATCTAGCAAGGTGGATGAAGGTCTGAACGATTTGAGAATATCTGCTGGAATACAGAGGAAAATGTACCATAGATAATATTAATCAGAAAGGAACCAAGCGCCTTATTTTGAAAAAATTAAATGTTATTTACTTTCAGCTATTTAGTTGTCCGAAATGTTATTCTAAATAGAAACACCAAGAAAATAGTTGTTGGAATATTGAATAGTTTGACGACAAAATGCTTGAAAAAGAACAATTAAGTGAATTCCTGTGATATTGCAACTTATAGGGGAATTTTCTCAGAATGTCCATACTGTCGCTTGGTTCCTTTCTGATTAACATGGTCCAATTATTGTTCCATCCTCAGTGACAGACTAAAAGAAACGAGGACAACGAATAAAGTTACTAAGCGTCTTCGATAATGAAGGAAGGACATCAGATATTTTAGTTCCTGTTTCCACACACAAGAGCTATTTATTTCCTTTAAGCATATCAATAGAACTGTAAAGTACACTAAATCTGAATAAAAAGGAAATGATAGCGTCAAGAGGAATACATTATTTAATGCAGAACCTTTTGATTCTCAGTGCTTTTTTTAAATTCGTTTTTATCGGAAGATATTTCAAAGTAACTGAACAACAACGGAAGAAGTACAACATATTGTTGCCAAACAAACTGACTGTCAAACATAGAGGTAAATATTATTTTTATTTATTGTGCTGTTTCAATATGAGTAAATATGAAATAATTTTTAAAAATACTCACGATGTCATCAATTGAGACAAGCCAACAACATATGACCGTGATCGAGTCTACTTCTACGCATGATTCTGAAAACGTCGCCACAGGTAGACGTAAAAGACTACGCAAGAGAACAACTGATCTTTTAACACCCCCCAAAATAAAGCTGAAGAAGTCTTCTCTTAATCAAAACAACTCCGCAACCCACTCTCGGAGCTCAGAATATAACAAAGCGAGTCAGGATTCATCACGCGATCCCTTGAGACCGCCTAATATATATCTCCGGAAGGTAACCGACTTCAAAAAGCTCTGCAACACCCTGACAGAAATTGTTGGAGAAAACAAGTTTGAATGTCGGGCAAGGTTTAACGACATCGTTATAAAGCCCACCGACAGCGATGTATACAGAACTATCATCCGGCACCTCGAAAGTAAGGAAGCAGCTACCAGTTACCCAAAGATAAATCCTACAGGGTGGTTATCCGCCACCTCCATCACTCAACTCCACCGGCAGACATCATTAGTGATCCGTCTAAGAAAGGATACTCCGTCAAAAGGGACCATGATGTACGGCATCCAGTAACAAAGGCACAGTTACCTCTCTTTTTCGTTGACTTGGAGAAGAACGAAAAAAGCAAGGAGATTTTTCGCGAACAGTTTTTACTGTATACAAAAATCAAAGTGGAGGAACCACGACGCCGGGGTGATGTAATTCAGTGTCAAAACTGCCAGGAGTTTAATCACATACGCTCATATTGTCACCACACTTCAAAATGCGTCAAATGCGGCCGCAAACACTCCTCTAAGGACTGACCCAAGCCACTTGACGTTCCTCCGAGCTGTGCAAACTGCGGAGAAAATCACACTGCCAGCTATAAAGAGTGCGAAGTGTACAAAGCACTAAAAACAATAAGAGTGCAAAGGCAAAGAACACAGCTAAAGCAATTCACAGAAGCCGAGAAGACACCACCACCCGGCGGATCATCCCACTTCCCACCTCTACCTCCTGCTCCAGCTCCAAAGGATTTTGCTCTTCGCCGGCCGAATGTGACTTATTCCTCCTTACAAACGTCGCTCCAGAAGAAGAAGCCGCCTGCCCCAACACCAGTTCTGAAAAATCAAGCTAAACCACAAGAACCATCTTCCCTTACTACCTCTACTATTCCTTCTCAACCCCAAAACCCGCCTGCCTTCCCAACTCCTCCCATACCGTCTAATAAAATCCCTCAGCATCATGCTCAAGATCCTATGAACCTTTTCTCCTCCTTCCTAAACAAACTTGAAACCCTCCTTGCCCCACTAATAAACCTAATGACCACCCTTATAGCCCACTTCCTTCCCAAATCCCAAAATGCAACGCTTCCATAATACCCATCTCTCTATCCTTTTGTGGAATGCCAACGGACATACCACAAGAAGAGAAGAACTGACACTTTTACTAACTGACAAAAACATCGACATCGCACTCATAACTGAGACACACTTGAAAAACTCCATGTCCTTCGGTGTTAAGGGGTACTCCTGTTATCGAACCGACCATCCATCTCTGGCTCAGCATGGGACTCTAATTCTTATCAAGAACCAAATCAAGCACCATCAAGAGTCCAGCATCACATCAGTAAGCCTGCAGGTAACATCCATATCCCTTTCCCTTTCTCCCTTCGATATCATACTGTCCGCAGTGTATTGCTCTCCCAACCACACCATTTACCATCCTGAATTCCTGTCAATATTCCAATCCTTTGGTCCCCGCTTCCTCACCGGGGGTGATTTCAATGCGAAACACCCCATGTGGGGAAGCCGTTCAGCTAACTCCCGTGGCAGAATCCTTTACGATATCCTTAACTCCCAGAATTATCGCCCAATATCTCCCAACACGCCAACATACTTCTTCATCTCGGCTGGCCTGGGAGGCTTAGCGACTTCTGTTGAAGCGCTTCTCGACCTATCGTCGGACCATTCTGCGATCCTTGTAACCCTCTTCTCCTCCCCTGTACCTCGTCCTCTAACACCAACCCTTACACCCCCCTTACACCTGGTCCTATCAACTGGCAAAAATTTCAGACTAAATTAGAGCGCTCCATTGATCTTACAGTTTCCCTTAAAACCCCAACAGACCTTGACAAAGCCACTGAAACATTTACTAAAGCTATTCAGGACATTGCTCGCAATTCATGCCGACCAACCCCTAGTTTTTCCTCCCCACCCAAGCTGCAACTCCCAAGACACATCCAAGAACTCCTTGCAGCCAAGCGACGGGCCAGAGCTCTATGGCAAAGATCCCGTTATCCCTCGGACAGAAACACATATAACAGACTGACACGCCAACGGGCATAGCCACGTTGAATGCACCGGTTCCCATAGATCACCGAAATTAAGCAACGTCGGGTGTGGTCAGTACCTGAAAGGGTGACCGACCACGTGCTGTTGGCATTAGAAAAGGGTGGCAACCTCTAGATAGCCCGGCGCTAATGGCCAAGATGTAGATGCGCCGTTAAAAAAAAAAAAAAAAAAAAAAAAAAAAAAAAAAAAAAAAAAAAAAAAAAAAAAATCACACGACAGCTGAAATCTTCCCTATACCAATTCCGTTCAGAATCCTTTAACGAATACCTTTCATCCCTCTCTGCACAAGATTGTTCTTTGTGGACAGTCACCCGGAAAATCCTTAAGTTTTACCCAATTCCTTCTCCTCTCAAACGCAGCGATGGGACCTGGGCCAGAAGTGATGAAGAAAAGGCGCTCTTACTCTCCACACACCTGACCACAGTATTTTCCCCTAATCCTCAAATAAGTCCCTCTCACGATGAAATTATCGAAGATTACCTAAATTCACCTTTACCTCTGTCCTTCCCTCCCAAAGCTTTCCATCCGTCCGAAGTAAAATACGTAATTAAACACCTCCCTAGGAATATCCCAGTTATGACCTTATCACCTCCACAATACTTAAAAACCTCCCCCAGAAGGCCATCACATTCCTCACATACCTGTATAACTCAATCTTAAGAACAACCCATTTCCCGAATCCCTGGAAACACTGAATCATTATCGTTATTCCCAAACCCTTTAAGCCTCCCGATCGCCCTTCTTCCTATCGACCTATCAGCCTCCTCTCATTAATGTCTAAAATATTCGAAAAATTCCTTTATAAAAGAATCCTCCCTATCATAGAATCCTCAAAGAAAATTTCCAACCACCAATTTGGGTCCCGCTTCCAACATTCCACAATCCAACAGTGCTTACGAGTCGTAGATGCAATATCCTCCTCGCTTGAACGTAAGAGTTCTTGCACGAGTGCCTTTCTCGACGTTGCTCAAGCATTCGATCGGGTTTGGCACCCGGGATTACTGTACAAAGTAAAGCTTATACTTCCACACACCTATTTCCTTCTCCTGAAATCCTACCTGTCAAATAGATCCTTCCAAGTAAAACAAGGTACAACCCTTTCCCCAACCTGCTCCATAAATGCTGGAGTCCCCCAAGGGAGTATTATCGGTCCCCTCCTTTTCCTTCTTTACACTGCGGATATTCCCACACACCTCCAAACTCTACTTACCAAATACGCTGATGACACAGCCATCCTGTCCACTTCCCCTGACCCTTCAGTAGCATCCCAAAACCTGCAGGAACATCTTTCCGCCATACAACATTGGAGTGAAAGGTGGAGGATAAAAATCAACGCAGAAAAATGCAAACAAGTGACATTCACTCTCAACCGGAGATCATGCCCTCCTGTTTACCTCAGTAACACTCCTCTCCCGGAATCAAACGAGGTTCGATATCTAGGATTATACCTTGGCAGCCGACTGACATGGAACCCTCACACGAGACTGAATAGACAGGGACTGAACAAACGATACGGACTACTTAGACGACTCCTTGGACCATCATCTAAATTTTCGATACAGAACAAATTAACGATATACAAAACAATCATTCGACCAATATGGACATACGGACTTGAACTCTGGGGATCTGCAAAACCATCTAACATCAACCGAATACAGGCATTCCAGTCCAAAGTTCTTCGTACAATTGTAAATGCCCCTTTCTATGTTTCCAAGAAAACCCTTCACAATGACCTTAACATCCCATTTTTCCTTGACCTTGCTAAATTCCGTTTCCAAACGTTCCACTTCAAATTGTCTCACCATCCTAATCCCGAAGGTCTATCCTTATCTTCCCAATCCCATCCAGACAATCCTCCCAGGCGGGTCAAGAAACAGTGGCCCCGAGATAATTTACTTATCTGATCATTTATAATATTACTTGATTTATTTTATTTTACTTTTTAGCGCGGTTCCTCCCTCCCCCATAGGGAGGAACCCCGCTTATAAGGTTGATACAATGAAACAATCCGGAAGTGCCAACTAGAAAATTTCGCGTTTCAGAACCCCTAGAGACCGAAAATAACGGTGGTTCAAATTTGTATATATATATATATATATATATATATATATATGTCTGTTCGCTCATTTCTGGCTTCCCTAATGGTCCGATTGTGATGAAATTTGGTACAAAAATCCGTCGTCCAATTTAAAAGGTCAAGTTCGTTAAACAGCAGAATCCGCCCACTGGAAGATGGCGTTTGGGGCGAAATTCGCGCAAAAAATCGTAACGCTTACGTTTTTGAGTTCATAAGCTTGTAAGTCGTTTTATAGGCTTCTTGGGCTAGGAAAATGAATGAAGCCATTTTCAAGGCGATAGCTTTAACCGTTTTCGAGAAAATTGGAAAAATAGTTTTTGAATACCGTTTTTGGTTTGGGTACTTAGAATCATGGGATTCAGTTGAAACATTTTCTGCATGTTCTACTTTCATTAAAACTAATATGTTGACATTTTTGTTACGTTTGGAGTTTAGGAAGGGTTAGAATAAAATATTTTATTAACAGACATAAAAAGTTTTGGTAACTTTGTATACTTTCCTTAATATCTCGAAAAAGGTTGAGAATCTTGGGAATCGGAAGATGACCATTAGAAAGCTCACTAAATGTTCTACAAAAATGGTTCTGATGAAAGTTTTGATTAGGCGATGTCAATCGGAGAAATAAGTGCTTAAAACTTTAAAGTAATTGATTTCGCTTATTCGAACTGTTCTTTTTGTCTTTGATTTTGGTACTTAGAATTATGGGATTCAGTTGAAACATTTTCTGCATGTTTGAATTTTATCAACACTAATATGTTGAAATTTTGGTTACGTTTGGAGTAAAGGAAGGGTTAGAATAAAATATTTTATTAACAGACAAGAAAAGTTTTGGTAACCATATTATACTATCGTTAGTATCTCGATAACCGTTGTCAATCTTGGGAAGCGAAAGGTTACCATTCGAAAGCTTACTAAATGGTCTACAAAAAAGGTTCTAAAAAAAGTTTTGAATAAGCTATGTCAATCGGATAAATAAGTGCTTAAACTTTGAAGTAATTGATTTCGTTTATTCGAACGGTTCTTTTTACCTGTTTTTATTCCTTGTTTTGTTTTTTATAATTGCTTGTAGTTGGATAATGTATTTGACAATAAAACAGATTAAGTAAAATAAGAAAAACAATTCATTGTTAGAAATATAGCTTGCCAAGAGAAAGAGATTTTTTTTTTATCCCTGTTTACCTTTGTTCTTAATTGTTTTTTTTCTCGGTTTGCCTTAGTTTTTAATATCATGCTGTTATTTTGATTGCATTTTTTTTTCAATAAAACATGACAAGTAATTGAGAAGCGTGTTTGTATTTTGAATTGACTTTGAGAGTCTTGCTCTAGATTGAGGAATTTCCGCTTCTTACCTGTGGGTGTTAACAGTTTTCATAAAATAATAATAATAAAAAAAAAAAAAAATTAGTTCTATTTTAAACTTTCGAAGTGACAATATGGATGAGAATGGATACGTCTTAAAATGACGCAGTTCCTGCTGAAAGAGAATGTTTAGACTCTGTGTAGGGTCAGACATTTGCCCGGGTCGAGCTACTAGGCAGGCTTCAGGTAGGTTTTATTGCACTTCATAAATCAAGTTGCATCCTAGGAGAGATGACAGATATTGAACCTGTAGGAAGTCATAAAGCCAAATGCTATAGTACAAATACAATTATATTTTGTGGTTGTATGTGGCGTAATACATTAATAAATAACATAATAATGCTTTCCCATTTTCTTATACAATTTTATTTCGTTTAATTGCATTTAACAGTAAAATAAGTAGTTTCGTGTTTTTAATTGCATGTAACACTAAAATGGATACGTTAGTAAAGCAAGTTAAGTCAATTAGAAACAAATTCGTAGTAGAGTCTTCGTAGAGAGAAACTTGGCACGGCGGAAAGAGTAATTTTCGCTTAGAATAGTTTTTTGTGCCTTGCCGACAATCTTGCTTTTCTTTGGAATATGTGTTTACATTAAGAATGATCTAAACAAAGTAATAACTGTTTCTATTCTAAGTCTACAAAATAACACTAGGGATTTGAATGGAACCGCGCTAAGATGATGCAGTTCCTGCGAGTCGGACTTTTTTTTTGTTATTGTCAATCTGTTCGTAGCATATCTGTATCATCAGACTTGATAATTGTACTTTTACATTTGTACAGATTTTGAAATAAATAAATAAATTAAAAAAAAAAAAAAATGTATTCCAAATCAAGTCTTTTGAAATCAAATTTTGAAACTTTATGGAAAGGCATGCCTTCTCTAATTGCTAATTGATAAACTTGTGTTTATCAATTAGATCAATGTTATTTCTTCATTCATAATGTATTTAACGTATAATCATAATAACTCTCGATCTTTTCCCATTATATCCTCCTAATACAAACATATATATATATATATATATATATATATATATATATATATATATATATATGTATGTATTTTTTTCTGATTGGACAGAACATATTAATGACCAATTATCAGAAGAGACACAAAAAATAACTGGCCAAAATAAGAACGGCTGAACAGTGTGACGTGGGGACAGTTGATCGAGAAAGCCTCTTCTTTCTATACAAATGAAGATGCTAAATTTCCCATGAATCATGAAGAATTCCGATGAAGCTGGAATGAATCTTCATCAAGATGATTCTCGCCTTGATTCTGATTAAAGGTTCTTGCTGTTTAGGAGTCATTGATGAAAGAGAAAGCTTCATACCTTTTCTTTCTCACAGCTTCATTCGAGAGGATGTAATTGGGAGAAGATATCGGCGCAAGTGTGTTGAATCGTGTGTTGAAAATGCGTCTGAAATTTCTCTCATCTGGAATATTTCGCCCGGTCCCATTCCCCTTTCCAATTCATCAACACAATTTCATTTCAATTTTAACACCTCTATCTCTGGATGTCTGTGAATCAAACCATTTGCAATCATAGCGAAATCATAACATGACTTTGTATTTGCCTTAATATAACAAACAGGTAGAGAATGAAATGAACTGCTAAGAATAAGACATGCTTCTTATACCTCAGATTCTTGAGAAGTATTAAATATACTCGTTGTCCTGTCATTACTTATGACTGATGGCAATTACTTGGACCCGATATTTAAACGGGACAGATATACAAAGTAATTTCTATAAATAATAATTTATTGTTTTTAATTCATCAGTAAGGATAGTTCTATATTGTGGTAGTGATTTAATTAGAAATTAAATTTTACATTTGTTTCTATGTAGAAATCGTTAATATATATATATATATATATATATATATATATATATATATTAAATTCTATAGCGCATATATATATACGCTATATATATATATATATACGCGTATATATATACGCTTTTGGTTATTTAGCGTATATATATATATATATATATACGCTATATTAAATTCTATTATAAACTGAGCATAGGAAAATGAATTTGTATTTTTTAGATATGGGCTAAATGCTGTCATTGTGACTTTAATACTACGTAATCAAATCAGCATTTACTGTACGGCTGTACACTTTTGACTGAAGAAAAAAAAAATCCACAGACATCGATATGTGACCAAACACATGGGAGATTGGCCTATTGGGAAAAAAATGTTATTTTACAAATGTAGTGGATTTGTAAAACATTGCTGAACAATTATACTTGTAAAATAAAATGGGATGCCAGCGAAATTATAAATGATTAAAAGAAGGAAAGAAAACCCTTTAATTTATTTTATAATGTCATAAGATTAAATGTTAGAGTTTGCCCAGTACTTACTCATAAGTCATAGGACTAATTTTGTAGACATATTATATTTTCAGCAAAAATCATTCCTTGTAATTGTATAACTGTAAAAAACTTGTGAAAACCTGAAATACATTTTTTGTATTGTCTCTCCTTTCTCCTCATATAAACCTGCAGGTTTTTCTTTCTGAGCACGATTATCGGAATATATTTTAAGGAAACATTTAATCGAGGCATGGCAGAAGTAATATAATTTTTTCTTCAAGAAGTTAATGAGGCTCTGCCGTGACTAGCTTTCAATTGATCTAATAAAAATTAATGATAGTAATACATAATCATTGTAAAAAGTCGTATAATCGTTATTGAAAGAAACTCAAAAGTGGGCCAGAAAAAAACGTAAGCTTATGGCTACCTTTCTCTACAATCAACCTACTAATGACAATCGCAGATCAAATTTCGTTCAGAGAAAACTTATTGACTTGACAAAGGCTTCTTTACCAGCGTGTTTTCGAACTTCTTATCAGTATTATCCTGATTTAAGCCTTGAAATAGATTTATCGAAATATGTTTATAATTATAATCGGTGAGTAATTTTCCGAGACAAAAGGAAGGCCACTATGCGCGTACAGGTTATACTTGAAAACTTACTGAAGGTGGCCTTATTTTTTTTTTTTTTATTTTATTTTTTTTTTTTTGGTGCATCTACTGCTGAGGTCATTAGCACCATCTTATTTATTTTTTTATTTTATACATTAATTTGTTTTAATATTTATTTTCCTTAAACATGAAAACACTCCAAAATTAAAACATAAATCCTTGCGTTCCGTTTCTCCCTTGATTTATATTTATATTATGTTATTTATAGGTTTTATTATTATTAATCGTTTAAAGCCGGCCCATGCGCAAGCAACTCTTGTTATGTGCGTGTATGCTAGTGGCTTGTAATGGTTTATTTTCCGCTTCCCATGGCGTCATAACTTGTTCTTGGCATTATTATTCCTATAGCTGGTCCATGTTTGTTATATTGGACTTTTCTGGACGCCTACCTACCCGGCGACTGATGAGATACTTCCATGATTCCCTCAATTCTCTTCCTAAACCCTGTTTCCTTTCTTCTAACCTTTCAATATGTTTGGGTTGTACCCATATTTCATCATATTTTGTCCTTTGCTTCTATCCGAGCTCGCCAGAGCAACCACATTTTTTTTCTTCCCAATAATATCCCACAGTCAGTGTTTAAGCTAAAATCTTTTTAATACTTATACTGGTCAATAGGATTTATACAACGTCCCTGCAATTAAAACGCATAATACTCATTTTCTCAAAACTGTATAACATGTACTTGGTCTAGTTGTGCTCTGAGCCCTCCATATATAATTCAGCTTCAAATAATAATAAAAAATATTCTTCCAAGCTGATAAGAAAAACTGTATAATCCCAACTCCTTTAAATGCTGATAAGAAATCTGCCTGGCTGTCTAGGGCTGGCACCACAATTACGCGAGGGCTGGTTACTCCTCATAGACAGAGAGCGAACGAAAACAAGAGGCGTTTTGAAAGTGGTGGGGCAGGAGGGATGATTAGGAGTGGGGGAGATGTAGGTTAGTAGTGTTTTCCCCCCACCACAGGGAGCAGTAGGGGGCATTGGCCGAGCCTCAGTCGCCGGCGGACGCCCCATCAGTGTACACAGTCTGCACCGTTACACGTCAGTCAGTAGTGTGTAGTCAGTGTGTTTGTCACCAAACCAGGACATCGACATCACACCAGTCAGTGACAAGTTTTTGTGACCACGGATTATTTTCATTTGTATTTTTTTTTTCACCTCACCGGGAGTGTTGACATTCAACTGGATACGTGTATTGGAAGAACCAAAACGGTAAGTCAACAAACAGATATTTTAATCCAGTTTCTCTGATGTATAATAATTTCCCTGCTTATTGCAAACTTAACTAATAACAAGAAAACTCATAGATATATAGGTTACCCGGTGTAAACTTAGCGCGATAGGAACAAATAAAATTTATAAGAACAAAAAATAAATTTTCTGTGATGATATTTGTAAACCTAATAATACTTGGATTGTTTAATTCGCTGCTGATATCTGAGCGTTCAAAAACAAATAATTCCAAAATGAATGTCGGTTTGTTTATTTTGATCAAATTTGTTGATTATCATTCATTACCATTAACAACTTTGTTAATTACTTCAAGATCGTACTTAATGCTCAAACCAATATAAAATATATAGGGACACAGTATTCCGTTTTATTTAAAGTGAAATAAAATAGAACTAAATTGAAAGAAGGATTATTAAACAGCTAGTAGTAGTAATTATTTCAGAATTCATTTTAAATTAATTAATTTCTTGAGTTTCTATAGCGGCATATAGTATTTTTCAACAGATTGATTTTAATTTCCCTAAAATTGAGATGGTTCTATTTCTCGTGCAATGATATCCAATAACTTTATTGCGCTAAAACCCAATTCAACCCCCCCCCCGCCTCTTGGATTGAGGATATAAAAAATTAGTGGTCTTAATAAATAATACATTATAAGGGACAGGTATAATACCTAAAAATAGCAGTGTTCTTCTTAATAAGGGATGTATTAAGCCAGAAGTGGAAACAGCGTTGTTGTTTTTAAGCGAGATGAAATTGAACTTTAGTAAGCGAGGAAAATATAATGGATTAGCTTTTAATGACAAAAGTGTTTTACATATAGCTTCGCCCGTTAAAGTCTCCTATCTTCTTATCAGCGGTTCTATCTATAAGGAATTTATTGTACCATCAATTGAAATAGGAGTTTAAGGTTGTTAGACAGGCACAAGTTTGTCCTTTTTTCAACAGACTAGTCCCATTTTAAACTTACACCTCTCATCGTTGCCATTTGTACTTCAACTTTCAAGATATCTGCCCAATAGGATTGAGCCGTAGCCTTTGGTGGTAGAAGCCCTTCTTGAGAAGTAATCCAACCTCAAAAGTAGGATGGGATGGTAGGGCAGAAGTAGGCCATCAGCATCCGCCTCTTCCACCACCTCTCCACCTTCTGGAGACTTTAACAGGCGGATGGAGTGGAAAGCTGTCCTAATTTTCATCTTCACACTTTTTGTATATAAAAAAAAAAAAAAAAAAAAAATGTAATTTTTTTTGGCAATTTTGCCTGAGTATATCGTTTATTATGTGTATTGAAGAAATTCTGAAAAAAGGGTTTTTACTATTTGATTTTTTTTAATGCAAACATTCGATTAGTATGTGTGCCTAGCGAACTCCTTTTACACATAATAATTGGGCAAACTAAAAATTGTCTGTAAAATAATTCAATCTAATAAATCAAGAAGTAATCAAGTATTTCGAAAATAAACGGGTTGCATCAAGAAATGGCATTTGAGTTGGTTGGCTATAAATAACTCAAATACTGCAATACAATAATTTCAAAATTGAAACTGATCGAATGTTAGTATTAGACCAAAGGTTTCAACAATATCTAATCAGCAGTTACAACAATTACGGGTTATTCCTCTGTAACTTCCGTATGCTGGAATTGAAACGGGCTTCTTCCAGCGATTGTATTTCGTACATCGTATCGTTAGACCTAATATACTTTTTAAAGTTCTTTTGTTTGTATTTAGAAAAATATTAGAATGTTCATATGTTCTTTTAGTTTTTTTTAATAACGTATTTTTTTTATTAACATCAGATACAGTTTCTATTAATTTTTGATGACATAGTATTTAGTTGGTTGTAGTAATTGGTTATACTAAAACTATACTAAAAAATGTAATTTTATTTAATTTTGTCTTAACTAACATTCTTTTCTGTCGCCTAAAAATTTGAGCGATAGTATACATTCGGTACGATACAAGATATTCGGTGATTAAGATTTATTATTTTCGTTTGCTATTATGTGCTGTGTTTACTTTTTTTTTTCTTTTTTTTTACGGCGCATCGACATAATTCTTGGCCATTAGCGCCGACTGTGTTTACTATATGGTGTTTTGGTGCTAGCGGTAGGGGAATGAATGTTGTTAAAAATATGTTTACCCCTTACTTAACTGTTTAGTTAATTAGCAATCTTTTTATTTAATTATTTATTTAAATTCTTCCAGATGCCTGTAATTTCATTATCTATTCTCATAAGTTACAACTTTTTACTATTGCTGTTGCTTGAATTTTAATTTAAACGTGATAATAATCATTTGCAAAACCCATTGATATGTTTTTAGCGCGGTTCCTCCTTCCCCCATAGGGGGGAACCCCGCCTATAGGGTTGATACAATGAAAGAATCCGGAAGTGCCGACTAGAAAATTTCGCGTTTCAGAACCCCTAGAGACCGAAAATAACGGTGGTTCAAATTTGTGTATATATATATATATATATATATATATATATATATATATATGTATATATTTATTTATATATATATATATATATATATATATATATATATATATATATATATATATATATACACAAATTTGAACCACCGTTATTTTCGGTCTCTAGGGGTTCTGAAACGCGAAATATTTGTCTGTTCGCTCTCTAGATAGAAGACGAATGGTCCGATTTTGATGAAATTTGGTACAAAAATCCTTCGTCCAATTTGAAAGGTTAAGTTCGTTAACCAGCAAAATCCGCCTACTGGAAGATGGCGTTTGGGGCGAAATTCGCGCAAAAAAAATCGTAACGCTTACGTTTTTGAGTTCATAAGCTTGTAAGTACTCGTTTTATAGGCTTCTTTGGCTAGGAAAACGAATGAACCCATTTTCAAGGCGATAGCATTAACCGTTTTTGAGAAAGTTGGAAAAATAGTTTTTGAATACCGTTTTTGCTTTGGGTACTTAGAATCATGGGATTCAGTTGAAACATTTTCTGCATGTTTTAAAATCATTAAAACTAATATGTTGAAATTTTGGTTACGTTTGGAGTTAAGGAAGGGTTAGAATAAAATATTTTATTAACAGACATAAAAAGTTTTAGTAACTTTGTTTACTTTCCTTAATATCTCGAAAAAGGTTGAAAATCTTGGTAAACGGAAGAATACCATTAGAAAGCTTATTAAATGCTCTAAAAAAAGGTTCTAATGAAAGTTTTGATTAGGTGATGTCAATCGGAGAAATAAGAGCTTAAAACTTTAAAGTAATTGATTTCGCTTATTCAAACTGTTCTTTTTGTCTGTTTTTTATTCCTGGTTATTTTTTAATTGCTTATTGTTGGATAATGTATTTGAAAATAAAACAGTTTAAGAAAAACAATTTAATGTTAGAGATATGGATTTCCAAGATATATAGCTTTTCAACTGCCTAGCGTCCTTCCTAGGGAGGGTTCTTTGTCTTTAATTTTGGTTCTTAGAATTATGGGATACAGTTGAAACATTTTCTGCATGTTCGAGTTTCATCAACACTAATATGTTGAAATTTTTGTTACGTTTAGAGTAAAGGAAGGGTTAGAATAAAATATTTTATTAACAGACAAAAAAAGTTTTGGTAACTTTGTATAATTTCCTTAATATCTCGAAAACCGTTGACAATCTTGTGAAGCGGAAGATTACCATTCAGAAGCTTACTAAATGCTCTACAAAAAAGGTTCTGAAGAAAGTTTTAATTAGGCGATGTCAATCGGAGAAAAAAAGTGCATAAAGCTTTAAATTAATTGATTTCGTTTATTCCAATGGTTCTTTTTGTCTGTTTTATTTCTTGTTATTTTTTAATTGCTTATAGTTGGATAATGTATTTGACAATAAAACTTGTTAAGTAAAATAACAAAAACAATTTATTGTTAGAAATATAGATTTCCAAGATTCCAAGACCTTGTCACTAGCGGGTCTGTTTCTAGTGTAGCGGACCCTTCCAGGTAAGATTGGAAATCATGACCTTTCAAGACTTTACTACTCACAGGAATGGCGTTAGTGACCTTAAGGGTTGACACGCCATTATAATAATTAATTTAAAAAAAAAAGACTGGTGGAACCAAAATAATAACTGCTTCTATTTTAATCTTTCCAAATTAGACTAGGGATATTAACGGAACCGCGCTAAGATGATGCAGTCCTGCGAGACGGACTTTTATGCCTTCCTAATCGCGTTAAAAGACTAATTCTCAAAATTTTGTTCTTGTTTGCTTTTTCTTGAGTTTTTTCATTGTGTTTGTCTGCTCGGTTTTTTTCGCGGTTTTGTGGTTGTCGACAGATCCTCACTGGATATCAGTAATTAGAAATATCGAGCAAGGAGAGTGAAGAGCTGAGCGTTATGAAGAAATCCGTTGGAATATAAAAGAAAACTCATATCAATAAACCACCACTCATGGCGAAAAAATGCGCACACACTAAAATATTAAACAAGTACAACTAGTAGATAAAAAAAACAACATGGAAAATATTATAAATTAAATTTTTATCCTGATTAGGCATATAAATGTCAAATGCTGATCAAAGATCAAAACTCTTAAATGATCTACATAAATATCCGAGCTGCGCCCATGCGGTCTATTGCCGGAGCCCGGTTGAGCATGGATCAACAGGTTGCTGTGCTACTCCACCTGAACGTCCTTGGACGGATGTCAACACTGGCAATCCGTTATCACAGGCAGCTTACCTCAGAAGCGAGCAGCCACCGTGAAAACCGCTAGCCTACGAATGCTTTTTCAACTTCATCAATGACGAGGAAATCGGCTACGGGTTCCAGGTATCGTCCTCCTCCCCCACGGGGCGATAAGCTATCGCCTCGGCTCAAATTACTTTACGGCTACTTCTTGGAATAGAGATGAATCAGTTGTACTGTATTAGTAAATTAACTAAAGTTTAGTTTAGGCGGGGCGAGCCTAGGGATGGATTGGGACCCCGAATCCAATCCATTAACGAAGAAACTTGTAAATAAAATCTTTAGTGGGCTCATGTAATTATAAATGAGTATATGTATAATTTGTCTGTATAAGGTATGCGTGTGAGTGTCTGCTTTATATACTTTTCAGCGTGAAGTTTTGAATATAACAGCCGATCAGTGATACATTTTGTGGGCGATGTTAGGTCGGTGGTAGGGCACTCTGGTTATCCTGGAGGACGTAGGTTAAAACTCGAGCGCCCTAAAGATTTTATCTATTGTCTTCGTTCGTGTGTGCCATTAGGAGTACCTGCAAAGGGGTACATCAGACAGCCTGAGCATAGTATTGACCACACTATCTCCCTAGTGTGCCAGCAAAATGACTACAGTGTCTGCACCTCTGGGCCCTTGTGGTTTGTTACGGGACTAATTGCTTTCATCAATTTTTTAAGTATGGGGTACCTACTCCTTATGATGAAAATGTGTAACAAACGTTTATACATAAACGTAGACTTAGGCATGCATCAGACTCATTAATTTATTTTTCTGGAAATAAAAAGGTTAAGGCGTCGTTTGTCAGGCCTGCCTATCTTCTGATTCTCCAGAATTTAATCTTTATTAGCCAAGTATATACATCAAATATAGATTAGGAAGTGAAGAAAATAACCTGAAGATGTAATTTCGTCTGTCGACAGTGGTTATCTAACAGAGTAGAGCTATTCTCCAACAGAGAGTTTTATTATTTCCTGTATATTTGATAAAATTCTTAAAGTTTGTTATAAAATTATAAAATCTGAAGTTTATTGATTTAGTTTTTCCACTCTAATTATATTGGAGGCCCATGACCGCGAGTACTCCGTGCCTGAGGTCGTGGGTTCGATTGCCCAGTCGTTTTTGTATAAGAAAAAAAGGCATCAGCCTTACGCTGCTTGAAAAGGGTAGTATTCTCACAATCTTTCTTCCAAAGAATATTATCAACCGTCTGAGAAACTCCAATATGGAGTTTCATTAATAATTATTCAGGGCCTCGCAGGCCACATATTTGTTTAGGCATTGAAAGCCTCTAGTTTTCATAGGCTAAAAACAGATACCCCAGATTTTGTGTTACTCACACCGTTGGGTTTTTACTTTAATTTGTTTTTGGGGAGCAAATCGTTCTTTTCCATCATATGTATGATTCATATTTAACTTATGTATGATTAATTTATATAATGAAATAATTTTCATTAAGAAGAGATTGTTGACAGTTGAGATTGTCGAAGTTCAATCGCCTGGTTGATGTAATTAAGCCTTTATATATATATATATATATATATATATATATATATATATATATATATATATATATACATATATATATATATATATATATAAATATATATATATATATACATATGTATATATAATATATATATATAAATATATACATATATATATGCATATATACATATAAATCTCAAGCCGAAGCGATGGAAAAATAAAACGCATTTTTATATTAAGAAATGTATTTTATTTACCTCAGGATCTAGCATTGACAGTCTTTACCTTTAAAATAATTTTCCTTAATTGGTTTGAATATTCCACAAAAATTTGATTTTCAATAGGCTTAAGACCAAAAAATTTCTCACAGAGAAGCACATGAAGATTTTTGGGTTGATAACAATTTTATAGTATGGAAATGTGAGTATGTAGAGCAGAACCAATGCCTGATAAAAGAGGATGATTGCCGCAAAAAATCTGTCGAAGAACAAACAATTCTTCTGAAGGTATCTTCTTCAGAGATCTTCCTCGAAAGAGACTATCTGAGCATGAGGTCTTGAAAAGAAGATAAATGGAGGAGAATTATGGTTTCTTTGTAGCTCCGTGTTTTACTCTGTTCTCTGGATACCGTTCCTCTGGTCGCGCCTGTCCCCGATTCGGCTCAACCTCCTCCTACCAAGTCCATTTACAGTGATTCTTCTCTTTTGGTTATTTACTTTACATAATCGTCGTATAGCTAGATGATTGCCTTAATGAAAGTTAAAATTTACATGGGAATTATTTAATTTTGATACATGGATTGAAACAAACTACGAAAATGACTAGTAGAAGGAAAAAAGGATACATTTAAGACTCGAAATTTTGTTTATATCAAGTACTATTTTATGAAACTTGTTTCCGATATGTCAAGCGTTGCATTCTTAGGCGGCCAACTTTATTGCGTAGATTTTCAGACGTTCCTTCTATTGGATACTATGCGAGAAAATCCAACAAATACCCCTGAAGATTATAGGAAAAAGGACATAATAATTTAGAGGGCCCTCTCCTAAAAATAAGAAAACATATTATTGGCTCGAAGAAGAAATTATAAAAAATGTCCGACACGCAGGAACTAAGTCATAGCCATAGCGCGGTTTCATAACGTTTTTATCCGTAGTCATTTAGAAAGATTGAAATCGAAAACAATTTGTATTGAGATTATGTAAAAACGTTAAACACGTAATGATCAATGAAATGTTTAAAAAAAAAGAAAGATTTTAGGTGCCACACTCTACCTTCTCAAATTCTGCTCATTCTTGATCAATGATTTTTGAAAAATGGAATTTTCTATTCGGCACTTTTGATTCGGCATCATAAGCGGGTTCCCTCCCTTTAGAGGTAAGGTGGGAACGCTGAGAGAAATTGTACACTCAGCTGGAAACCAACAAAACAAAACAGGACACTCTGATTATTGTATGTTTTTTTCTGGAATCTCCAATAAATGTGAGTTTTTTTTTTTTTTAATTTATAGTAAGATTAGATGTGTTAGATTATTTTAACAAAGTATGTACTAATATTAAACAAATACTTGAAAAATGGGCATCAACATGGTCACAAGGATGTACGAGCAAGATTCTCAGGGAAAAATGCAACTCCAGAATTTGGGAAACAGCTCTACGCCACTCTAGGAGATAGGAAGTAGTTTTGGCCAGATTAAGAATAGGGCACGCTGCGCTAACACATACATTTCTTCTAAAAGCTCTACACCCACCAACTCGTGAAACATGCGACAAACCGCTTACAGTTGAACATGTCCTTATTTCTTGCAAAAAAATTGAGATCGTCCGAACAAATCGTCACATAGGAAGACGAAGAAACAATCGTTCAAAATCTTTTAACCTTTCTAAAGGAGAGTAGAATATATGACGAATTATAGACAACCTGCACTGCCAATGACCCATAAAGGTAGAGGCAGAATAATTAAAATAAAATAAAAATAAATAAATAAACAAATACTTATCCAAAAAATGTACAAATCATTAATAATGGTGGAAATAAAAAAAAAAAAATAAAAAAAAAAGATTTTATTTCATAGCACTTTTTCGACGCAGGATGGATTCTTAAAATGTAGTATTATTACCACACTTGTACGGTGAAGAGCCCTAACCCTGTCAGGCATTGACGCTCTTATCGGCTTATCTTCTCTGGTCTTTAATGCTTGAGGGATTATTTCAATGAACTAAATGAAAAAATGTTAATAGTGCCCGTTTTTTTTTTTTTTTTTTTTTTTTTTTTTTTTTTTTTTTTTTTTTTTTTTTTTTTTTTTTTTTTTTTACTGCCGAGTATATATCTCGAAAAATTATTCAAGAAACGTTTCGAGAACGTTATAGAAACATTTACCAAATCCTATATATAATAACATTTCTGTAAACACAATAACATCTTTCATAACCGAATGCCTGCAAACGCGATGCCCCTCAGATAAACTAGGGCAGGTATTCGACGAATTACAGGAACACTTAGCAAATACCTATTTTCGTAGCTATTTTTCGAGCTGAACTATGGTAAGGAATGTCCACTACAAGACAAACAACTATTCAAACAGCCCTTGAACGTAAATAGCCTTCCACCCTTTCCAAAATAAGACCCTAAAGCTACCGGCGTGTCCTTGAATCACTTAACTTAATGTCTTGTTTGTCGATGTCAATTGTGGTTGATAAAATGTTTAACAATTTTTCCTCTCTAATGGGATTTCTAGAAACAATGACCGCACTGGAACATTTTGAACTTGTCTGTGATTCCTCATTATTCTTAGGGAAACGAACAGAACATTAGTTTATCTTATAGTTTTAGTATTTGAGGATCCCTACATATTTTAAGGCAATGATGGAAAATATATAAACTATATTTCCATCATGGTCACTCAACTGCTAACATTGGTCTTTCACCATTCCTGGCATTCATTGCTCACTGTCAAAGAGTATGTCGAAACTTTCTTAATATGATAATATAACTAGATATGTTTTAGTATTTGAGGATCCCTACGTATTTCAAGGCAATGATGGAAAATATATAAACTATATATGCATCATGGTCACTCAACTGCTAACATTGGTCTTTCACCATTCCTGGCATTCATTGCTCACTGTCAAAGAGCACGTCGAAACGTTCTTAATGTGAAAATATAACTAGATATGTTCTCTAATTTTGAAACTGGAAGACCTGAATGGCTTTTTTCGTTTTTTATGAAGCCTGGATAACTTAGTGGAGGTCTCGACGACCTGATAGCACTTATCAACTCAATATTATAATTAAAAGTTTTCCTCTTCATCTCATTAGAAAATAAGAAAAAAAAATCCTCAACTGGTAAGATCTTGTATCATAAAACTAATATCAAAATCAATATCCGAATCAAAAATTATTCGGAATTGTTAGTTTAATGTAAATTATTGCATATAGTTTTTTTTTTTCTTTTTAATGATAAAGTATTTTCTTTTTAGAATATATGATAAGGTGGAATTCAATTGGTATTTAACCTATAATATACATATCTGATTCTGATAATAAACGCGAGAATCTTTATTTATTTGTATAAATAGTTATCTACAGGTATTATTTAACAAAAATAAATGGCTTTTATTTATTGAAAAAAATGATTTTTTCTGGTGTAACAAATCACGAGCAATTGTCAAGATTGATTGTTTTAATAACAGTAACCCTGTAAAACTATTAAAATATCATTCAAGTATTACAAATCATTAATTAATTGTGCAATGATTTACGTAATAAGAATATATCGTAAAATTCGTAGAAAACATGTTTAGACAAATATATATATATATATATATATATATATATATATATATATATATATATATATATATACATACATATACACATATGCAGGCACATTACAAGTGATTTAAGAAACGAAAGGTTCTTCAGAATTGATTACTGAAAAATAAATCTTTTCATTTCTTACAGATTTCACACCAGCATGGTGCCTTTTCAAGCAATAAACATCCATTCACAAACATTTAAACATTATAAATAATTATCATAAAACGATAATAGTATTTATTGTTTTAAATCGTGTTTTCCTCCTCAGCAACGTGGTTAGTTCAACGATATTGCTTAGAAATGTGCTTAACTTTACTGATAAAATATATAAATGCGTAGAATTCAAAAATGGAAACCTTCCACAATCTATTTAACTTTTAAAAATTAAATTTTATGCTCATAGATTCTTCTTAACCACCTGGCTGAAAAATCTAAACAAATCTTTTTGTGCTAAACATATTCTTTTAATTCTAAGGTTCCAATTCTATAGCGTGTTTCATCCATCAAGAACAAAAAAAAAATACGTGTTATTAACAGCTCACTCAATAACTAATAAGAAAAATAAATAATTGGGATCCCAAGTAAACCTACACTCCCAATGCTAAACGAATTCGTACAAGGATTTGTTACGGAGATGCTATGTACCAAGTTATAAAACTGGGTTACTTTCGAGTTTTCCATGGTTGAAATAGGTCATTGATTGGTTGTAATATTCAAAACTTCATTGATACTTCCTACTGAAAAGTAGATAAAACAGACACTCACACAAGCAAATATATATATATATATATATATATATATATATATATATATATATATATATATATATAGTCACACACAATTTAACAGGCTTCATTTTCTGTAGGGTCAATGAAGATCTGAATATATTTTTCAAAAATTCTTTGAAGACTTCTACAATTCTTGAGAAATTGCTAAATCAACAATAAAATCTATAAGTACGTCTCTGAGTGAATGCGTTAGAGTTATGCGTAGTGGATATGTACATGATACATCCCAGGATTGCTTTATATGCTGGACTGTTCTACGCCGTAGATACGTAAGACAGGTGATGAAAAAGCGGCCCAGCTCTGTTCTTTCGCAACAACGGCAGCCCGTCTGATGTCACTTGCTCCTTTGGTTACGCCTCGTATACTCACCAATTCTCTTACAATCCTCGACTTTACAAGTGAGTTATAGATTGAGGATAGCAGTCTAGGCATATAACATCAAAGGGAAGACAATATATTTTATGGAATTCATAACAGAAAATATTTCTAAATATTTCGCCAATATATTGAATTTAATTTCAAGTCTTGTGGATACGACCGTGTCAAGTTCTGCCAGCTTCCTCAGGGTTCCTTCTGAACCCTGATATTATTCCACAGGGAAATCCCTGTACATATCCTGTAGTTGTAAAATGTGTTCCGATTTAATTAGCGCACGTTGAAGTGTTTTTGTTCTATTCTTTTGCGGTGAAGAATATTTGCGTTCTTCTTTGACCTTTAATAGTATTAACATATCAATTGGGCAATAATTTTATGTAACTAAGCGTTAATTACGAGAATATCAAAGCGAAATTTCGAGACGTAGAACGTTCATTGAAACTTACAATCATGCATCTAGGTAATTAAATGCATTTTATGGTGAGAGCGCAATCAAATAAGACCAGCCTTAGTCGGGAAATTTCGTTATACGTGGTCCCTGGGGATACTGTAGGCATAGCTATTGAAATTAATATTTTAACAATAAATATTTTTATAGTCAATTCAAATGTAGTTAATCTATCTATCTAAGTAGTAATAAAAATATATTTATTTGTACACTTTAAGATGTTAGATTTAGTCCTAATTTAATAAAAACTAAGCTATGCTTACATCGTTTTGATTTAGTTTCTTGAATTTTAAGTGCCACTACGAGGTAATATTTACCTATAGGCGGACACATTTTCTTTAGTACTTATTTGTGGCACCATGAATACTCTAATGGAATCGTTTATTTCAGAAACCCGTTAAGTGCACTTTTTAAAATTTTGGGAAAACTAAAATAAATTCCTAAATTTAAAGTTAGTAAAGGTTTTGGTTTGGGAAAACATCAAAGTGTTTCTTATTGCATTGTAAAAGCAAATAATTGTTGGGGATAATATTTAAAATTAAGAAGTTTTTTTAGTGTTCCCAAAATTTAAGAAAGTGCACTTGACGGGTTTCTGAAATAAACGATTTAATTATATGTGCCTTCTCCTTTATGTATAAAAAATAACTGATGTTTTAGTTAGTTTAGTAAAGGTCGTTAACTGATATGATTAAAAACGGTTTGAATAACTTACATAATCGTATAGGAAGCTTACAGACAAATGCACCAAATTATTTTAGTATTGAATACTGTTTTGCAAGAAACCAAAAGTAAGAAGTGTCCTGTTCAATATATTTAAAACATATTTATATATATTTAAATAACTATGGAAATATAACACTTATATTACTAATGACTTATATGAGTAGAAGTTTTTGAAAGGAAAATAAGTAAAGAATGGATTCAAGGGGAGTTTCAACATATTCTCTGCTATCTACGAAATAACTCATAGTTTTTCTATTGCCTGGGATGCCATTAATTGCCATTAGGGTCAATCCATATCAGATCATCCAGGCCATGAAACCCATGTCCTCAGAATTGCCTGAAACCTTTTTCATTTGTTGAACTGGTCATTCTAATGATATATTCCAAATTTCAGTTAGATATCTTCAATACTTTTTAAAGAGTTATGAATTTTTAAAGTTGTCTATAAAACTTGTTTTAGCGCGGTTCCTCCCTCCCCCATAGGGAGGAACCCCGCTTATAAGGTTGATACAATGAAACAATCCGGAAGTGCCGACTAGAAAATTTCGCGTTTCAGAACCCCTAGAGACCGAAAATAACGATGGTTCAAATTTGTATATATATATATATATATATATATATATATATATATATATATATATATTTATATTTGTCTGTTCGCTCTTTAGCTCCTAGACGAATGGTCCGATTTTGATGAAATTTGGTACAAAAATCTTTCGTCTAATTTGAAAGGTCAAGTTCGTTAACCAGCAAAATCCGCCTACTGGAAGATGGCGTTTGGGGCGAAATTCGCGCAAAAAAATCGTAACGCTTACGTTTTTGAGTTCATAAGCTTGTAAGTACTCGTTCTATATGCTTCTTGGGCTAGCAAAACGAATGAAACCATTTTTAAGGCAATAGCTTTAACCGTTTTCGAGAAAATTGGAAAAATAGTTTTTGAATACCGTTTTTGGTTGGGGTACTTAGAATCATGGGATTCAGTTCAAACATTTTCTGCATGTTCTGCTTTCATTAAAACTAATACGTTGAAATTTGTGTTGCGTTTGGAGTTAAGGAAGGGTTAGAATAAAATATTTTATTAACAGACATAAAAAGTTTTGGTAACGTTGTATACCTTCCTTAATATCTCGAAAAAGGTTGAGAATCGTGGCAAACGGAAGAATACCATTAGAAAGCTTACGAAATGCTCTACAAAAAAGGTTCTGATAAAAGTTTTGATTAGACGATGTCAATCGGAGAAATAAGTGCTTAAAACTTTAAAGTAATTGATTTCGCTTATTCGAACTGTTCTTTTTGTCTGTTTTTATTCCTTGTTATTTTTTAACTGCTTATACTTGGATAATGTATTTGATAATAAATAAGGTTAAGAGAAATAAGAAAAACAATTTAATCTTAGAGATATGGATTTCCAAGATATAGCTTTTCAACTGCCTAGCGGGGCCCTTCCTAGGGCGGGTTGGCCTATCCAGGTAACATCGTAAATAAGACCTTTCTTGAAAGTAAAAATGGAACTGTCAACTTTGGTACTCCTCTGCCTCCCGGCACTTTCAATGCTGACGAAGGCTACCAATGAGTAGCTGAAACGTCCTAAATATAGATTTTTTAACAAAAATCGTATTGAGGTTTCTTTAGCCGAATCCTAACCATTCCATCTTTACTTATCACCTCGACGGCTAACTATCTAATCTTCATGCTTTCTAGAAATGTGGACCCAAAATAATAACAGCTTCTATTTTAATCATTTTAAATGAGTCTAGAGATAAGAACGGAACCGCGCTAAGATGATGCAGTTCCTGCGAGTCGGACTTTTTGCTTTAAGTCAAAGCGACTTTCATTTACTAAAAAATCATTACTCTGTTAATGTTAACGATATCTCAATGGGATTTTCACCAAAATGGTCACAATAATATTTTGAATATGGAAAAAATATATTTACCGTCTGTTATCTTTCTGGTTGCTAAGTATATTTATTTAAAAACAAAATTTTAATTTAAAATATATTAAAAACATAGAAATTTCAAAAATCGATAAAAATAAAAGGCGCTCCATAAAATCAAGTTCTTTTTTCATGGATACATTCTTAAAAGTATAAACTATTTGATTTTAAAAGAAAAACTCTGGGCTTTTGCTGTTAAGTATTCTTAAATCAATAAAAAAATATAAATTCCTTTTTTTTAATAATTACCTACTTAAACGTCGGGCGTGGTCAGTACCTGACTGGGTGACCAATTATGTCTTGTTGGCATTATAAATGGGGGGCGACCTGTAAATAGCCCGGCGTTAAGAGGCAAATAGTTGTTGCGCCGTAAAAAAAAAGAAAAAAAAAAGAAAAAAAAAAAAACCTCACACAGATCGGAAACTTTCAGTTCTTTGGTGTTTTCTTGTCTTGTGTAGATCACAACTTTTTATTAAGATTAACCTAAGTAGTAGTAAATGTAGCTTCAGTACACTTATATTAATCATTAAGTAGCTAATATTTTTTTTTTTTTTTTTTACTGCGCATCAACTATTTGGCTATTAGCGCCGGGCTATCTACAGGTCGCCACCCTTTTATAATGCCAACAAGACATAATCGGTCACCCATTCAGGTACTGACCATGCCCGACGTTTAAGTAGGTAATTATCAAAAAAAAAAGGAATTTATATTATTTTATTAATTTAAGAATACTTAACAGCAAAAGCCCAGAGTTTTTCTTTTAAAATCTAATAGTTTATACTATTAAGAATGTATCCATGAAAAAAGAACTTGATTTTATGGAGCGCCTTTTATTTTTGTCGAGGTTTGAAATTTTTATGTTTTTAATTTATTTTAAATTAAAATTTTGTTTTTTAATAACTATACTTAGCAACCAGAAAGATAACAGATAGTAAATATATTTTTTCCATATTCAAAATATTATTGTGACCATTTTGGTGAAAATCCCATTGAGATATCATTAACATTAACAGAGTAATGATTTTTTTTAGTAAATGAAAGTCGCTTTGACTTAAATCGTCGGTAACACCAAAAACAAGTTTTATTGACAACTTTAAAAATTCATAACTTAAAAATTGTTCAAGATATCTAACTGAAATTTGGTATGAATCATTGGAATGAGCAGTTCAACAAATAAAAAAAGTTTCAGGCAATTCTGAGGACATGGGTTTCATTTCACTATTTAGCTGGATGATTTGAAATGAACTGACCCATTACTGTCATTAATGGTGCTGGAGTCCGTAATAATTGAAACGTTTTCTGCTTTATTACTGCTAATTCCGCCTTAATCATACCACCAAATCACACAGTATCGGAACCCTGAAAAAATGCTTAGGAATCAATTCATCAAGAGCATTTCTACCTTTTGTTGCATTACAGCTAATAGATATGTACTTGTCGAATATATATATATATATATATATATATATATATATATATATATATATAACTAAACTAAAGGAACAGAGGTATGATGCTGGGTGGGGGCGTTCTGACCTCATGACTTTTACCAGTGGTACCGCTCCGCCACCTCTAACGGAACCATTTGTACCTCCTCTAATCTCTCTCTCTCTCTCTCTCTCTCTCTCTCTCTCTCTCTCTCTCTCTCTCTCTCTCTGTCCTCTCTCTCTCTATCACTCCCTCTCTATCTGTCTTCTCTCATTTTTCAGTGAGCATCACATCTCATCTATCCTTCTTGCTGGTCATGTCATGTTCAGTTTTTGTTAGTATGCTTTTTCGAATCAACGCTCTCATACTATTATTATTAATAATCGATGATTTAATAAGAGATAAATATACGCTTTAGAACGACACACACACACACACATAAAAGGAACAAAAACACATTTTACTTTTCAATAATATTCACGATCATGGACTAGATATGAAATTAAAATATGTTTTTGCCTTTTTTTGTTAGTTTGGGGGCATTTTAATTAAGATAAGACATGGTCTGTTAACTTGAAAATAATAAATATACTTTTGTTGACCTTTAAAAATAATATATGTATATATATATATATATATATATATATATGTATATACACACACATAAATGATCTAAAGGGAACGATGTGTTGGTAGATGTCATTCCCAACTAAAGAAAAAAAAGAAAAGAAAACAAAAGGTTTTTGTTTTTACTCTATAACAAAACTAAATACAAATGGAATAATTGACTCAGCTATTAATTACAAATATAAAAGAGCAAAATTCTTTAGGTAAAGAAAAGGCATCATCCTATCCTGGCTAGAAAAGGGTGTTAACCTATAGATAACTCGTCTTATTAAAATTCTAAGTTAATATTAATGGACATTAAAATTTAAGTGAATAAATTCTTTAGGTTTATTTTATATTTACATCGATTATTTTTAGCACATTATTGATATATAACTAGACACCTTTCTGCGGAATGTGCTTAGTTATGCAGCTCCCGCGTGGCGGACCCCTTCAAAACTATTTGTAATATTCGTATTATCAGCTGTTCGCTATGGGTGCCGAGATATTCCGAAGAAAGCCGAAGCTTGGTACGGTACTATTGGAGTAGCGGTTAGTTGTCAGTGGATTTAACGGTTCTCGGTGTTTGGTTACGTCTAAACCCATTTCCTTTGGCCCGTTTACTTATTTTCCCCTCTCCAATACCGCATATATATATATATATATATATATATATATATATATATATATATATAAAACCCACTTTATGATAACCACCACCGTGACACAATACTGAAACATCTAAAGATCATAGAGATGTACAACAAAATATAACACCAAAACGAATACAAGACAAATTTCCTAATAAAAGCATAGCAAAATATATGAAAAAAAAAATGTACACTCATTTGAAGATAAGATGAGCTAACAGACCATTTTATATCGCCACCGAAGCGTTGCATAAAAAATCAATAAAAATTTACTTTTTGACAGCAAGATATTTTATTTGATATGACAAATACAGTCGAATATCGATTTTAACTTTTGGACTTATTCTATTTTCTCAGCTGACACAAACAGCTAATGCAGTCATTCAGCTGATCTAAGTTTGCACGTGGCCCTTGTATTAGAAGGTTTTCTTCCTAAGGTCAGTCTGAATAAGTTTTAGTAGTGTTAGTGCACATCTAGGGGCATGAGAGGATGGTAAATCGGTAGGAGAGTTGTTATAAAATTACTAAAAAGTAAAGACATTATTCATTATCTCTTGAACTTTTTTGTATGAAAAAAACATTATTTTTTTATAACTATATACACTTCTAAATATATAATTATTTAAGACCGTACCAGTGATAACTATTATATTAGGTACTAATATTAATTAATAAAATTATTAGTGCGAATTAATTATTGATCCGTGGAGAGTCAATAATGTACTCAGACCAGGGAATGAAAATCTGAAGAAAGTATTCAGACAGGTTCACATGGTACTAAATTTCATGAACAAGACCATAGAATTATCAGATGTTGTCATGCAAATCGCAGATTCAACTTTCATTAGACATGATTTAATTTCATTCTGCTGTGAGTTTAAATGCTTCATACATATGTGTCATAATGTTTCATTATTTGAACTGCTCGGAATAGTATGTTGAGCATATCCCTAGGAGGCGTAAAGGAATTTCATGCCATTGATCGTATTCACTACCTACCGAAAACAAACGTATGTGTATATATATAACTTATAAGTTGAAGAATATGATATATCATGTTGTATGTACCTATGAACCAAACAGAACCTGACCAAGGTATGCATACCTTCAATGGTTGGCTGTGGAATGTGTGATGATTGGTTCGAAAGGAACCATGCCTCTGCACAGTCTATAACAAATCAAACATTAATATTAGGAGTCAAGGCCAAGCAAATTAGAAATTGGCTGCGAAAACTTCGGCAAAGTCTGAAAACGATTTTATTAATTTAAATAGGCATCAAATCTCAATAATAGGGTGCTCCATTTCTGTGTTTAGCTGAAAGGTGGCGCCGAAATCTTAATATACGCAAATGTGGAAAATATAGAATTGACAAGTTTTGATACTCAATCATAACACCAAATTTAATGACCTAAATGTTTGGTTATAGAAAATGTTTCGATTAAATGCTTTGTATTAAAGGAGTTTTATAAAACCTGTGAAAAGTCCAATCTGAATTTACGCAAAATTGGAAACAATTATTTCTCTTTTTTTGACTTTTCTTTAAAACCACTCAGTCAAATAGAAAGTTTTTGATACTCAAATGAGGCAAAATTTCATGAATTAAAAATTCAGAATGTGCTATAAACTTAAACATATAACACGTAATGGAATATTTAAAAGAATAAGCTTATGTGGAAATTTTAAATTGTTATTTTTCGTATAGCCTACTAAGTGAAATAAATTGTTTTTTTCGTTTGTAACAATTTAAAAAAATGTCTACTGACGCCATTCTAGCCTCACATTCGAAGGTTTTGTAACATCTTACAACTGTAGTTACTCAAGTTTAAGTAAATTACAAATATTTCTAGCCATATTTGCTTTCCCCTTTCTTATTATTATTGTTATTTATTGTGTATTTACTAGCTGATATTTATGTTACTATGAACAATAGGACCTCTAAATCACTCCATAATTCTATTCATGTATTGTTATAGAGATACCTTAGTATAAGGGCCGATCCTTCACTGCCCAGGTCCTTGGTGAGAGGTGACTTCATTCCTAGGTACCGTTATTGTGACAGAAATACTATTAATCACCAGATGGTGAAGACTGGATGGCTAAACTTGTTACCGTCACCGTTATACTAACAGGCTCACCCTAAATATTCACCCTAATATTTCCCTCATTCAGTATTAGCCTAATAGGATTTATATCTGCACATATTCTATTAAAAGTCCATTACTCATTGCTGTTAATTTTAGCAAATTCCAAAAAAAAAAAAAAAAATATATATGTTGATATTGTACTCAACGACATCCATCTTCTTAGATTTTACCAGGGGTTCCAGAAATAACTACTTTAAGGTTTTAATGAGTTTGGTTCAGTGGAATGGCACTCGGCTCATGTTATGCAGAACCTCATTTCAAAACTTTGATCGGGTGCCAAACTGTACCAAGGCCCATTTATGCATTTATGGTGCCTGCTTCCTTTTTTTGAGATATTTATTTCATTTTTTATATATTTTAGTTCGTACAGTATTTTATTTATTATAGATAGATGTTGCTGTACAAATGAATTGTATTACTGTACTTACTGCCTTCTAATCTTTATTTAAAAAAAATCAATTTTATTATTATTAGAAATGTCTGTTATTCATCTAAAAATTTGGAGAATCGGAATGTGGAAATTATTTGAAATTTATACGCATTTCTTTAATCTCGACGTGAGCCTGCTAGTGGCAGGTTCTCCTCCTCAAGTTGGGGCTTTATGTTTTTGTTTTTATAACAAATTCCCCTGAAGAGGAACCTAAAGTGTGTGAAACGTCTAGGGAAGAAATAAATATCAACATAATCTAGGGAAGAGATAAATAATTGCCCCCACATCCCCTTATCTGCTACCAAAAGCACAAATGTCGGATGGACCAGATTGCTTAGAGGTAATGCTTGATGCAGAGATCCACCAGATGGTCCTTGTGTAGGACCGCCTCCTCCTCCTGTGGTACCGTTATGGACCCTTTGGTGTCTTTTTGTACCAACGCTCCTCTCCTCGCTACATCAACTCTCTGCCTTCTTCTTATGGGCGAACTCATCAATGGAAAAAAATATTTCATGCTGTGCAGCTAGAAGCAGTTGTTGCTTTGATTTCATATTTAATTTAATTGTTTTTGTACACAAATTAATGAGCAAAAACTCAGAGTAAATAATTGAATTATAAATAATATAGGTATATCAATGGTACTACTATTGTTAATACTCTCGTGGAACTCAAAAACATCTGGTTTGTTAATATTATAAAACATAGAATTGAACATGTCGGTGAATGAAAATACATTTCTTTCCCTCTGTTTTCGAGTATTATATTTATATTATATTTATATATTATATTTGAATTTTCGAGTCTAGGTGTCTTGCCAGAAATTTGTGTTATTTAGTTAAATTTTATTGTGCCGAGTATTTCAGCAGCAATTGCTCCAGAATATACTCTTCATAATATTATTTAATGCCTGACATGTGATTTTTTTTTATTGGTCGCCAGGTTAATAAGTTATTTTTGATAAAATTATACATTTTTTTTCAAAATCTCTTTGAATTATGAATACATATTCTTGGACGGCTCACCTTTTAAAGTTTCTTTGATTAACACATTGAGAGATATTCTTGCTTCGAGATGAGAAGCCGAGTGCCGCCTACATCTTGAGCAGGAGCCAGTTTACATCCTACTGTACCGTTATTGAAGCCTCTTTCCAATGTTTATTACCCTGTCCACTCCAAACTCCAACCTTATTCTTCTCATGGAATCCTTATAATTATGATGTATATATATATATATATATATATATATATTTTTTTTTTTTTCTTTTTTTTTTTTTTTTTTTACGGCCCATCTACAACTTGGCCATTAGCGCCGGAATATATATATATATATGTATATATGGGGGCGAGGTTAGTTCAGTGGTAGACCACTGGACTCATATGCTGGAGGACCTGATTTCAAATCCCGAGCAAGCACTAAAGATTTTTTCTTCTAGTGTCTTCGCTCAATTCGGCCTCCCTGACCGTTCCTAGGCCAACCCAGCCTTTAATTAATTTAATAATGGGTACCTTTATGCTAATGACTCTAGCAGTCGAAGTACATAGGGGAAAATCAGGCGGCCGGAGCATCGTACTGACCATACTATCTCATTAGCGGGCCGTATGGTCATGAATCAGATACCTCTACAGTATCTGCCCCTCAGGGCCCTCGTGGCCTGTTACGGGACTGATTTATATATATATATATATATATATATATATACAACACGGCATAGCTAAAAGCAATGGAGATGAGAAATAATAGCACTAAATATTCATTCATTTTTGTCCCTTGTCAATTCTGGAAGAATATCAATACAGTTTTTAATTATATACTAATCTTGGATGTCTTCTTTAGTAGGTAGTATGAAAATACAGCTACACATAAAAAAAAAAAAAAAAATTGGATCCGGAGAGCAGACCATGATTACTATATATTTTTGGGATAGCTGAATCCGAATTCTGGGTCAGAAAAACCAAGCACCTCTTGTTTTAAGCCCATAACCCCCAAAACTCATAATTTAGTTTTTGTTTACAATATTATCATGTTATTTAAGTCTTTAACCAAAATTATCCGCATTTTAGTGCTCAAAACTACCAATTTGTTGAGACTCCAACGAACTCGATTGGCCCATTTGGAGCCAAATTACAGCCCATTGAATATATGACATTTCTCAAACGTTTGCGTTTTTGCGTACGTTCGAGTTTTTCTGACGCAAATAATCTGCGAGTTCTTATAGAAAAAAAGGACGCAATGCCATCGGAGGAGACTCTTGCACTGATGCAACCCTAAACTCTCCAAATACAAACCTTAAAAAATCTCCCGATGTTTGATTCGAGCAATGTATCGATCAAAGTAAATTAAATAAGCGTCTGACTTGGTAACTGAAATCACTAATAACATAAAAAAGTAACTGGTGTACCTAAAGTAAAAAATACCCAAGACCTTAAATAGGTATCCTATTTAATCTTTTGGCCAAACAATTGATCCTCCAGAAATAATATTTTCCATGTAAATGACAAAGTAATTGCCTACGAGGCTCTAATTGAAACAATTTTTACGCTATTTGCCCGTTTTAAGAGACGAGACAAACATAAATTCAAAAATGATAAATTTAATTTTTTTTTATATAAATTTGATAGTCTTGCTGATAAAGGTTTTTAGTAAAGAAAAATTCTGTGTGCAGACTATTATTTCATCGTACCTTCTCTGTAAAGCACGTTAAAGAAAAAAATTGTTCTACTATTTTGTGTTCGTTGATTAATGATCCGTTCTCTTCGCCTTTCTGGATGGATGGACGATCACATTTACGTGTATGAACTGTTTTCAGCAATGTGGACTTAGCTTCTGGAACTACAACAAGTCTACACTCTCTGAAGGAAAATGTTTTTGTTTTTTTTTCAAATTTAAAAAATGTATTGAGAGTGAAACTAAATCACTGATATACTAACATCCATTATCTTGATATATTAACATACCTATGCAAAGTAACCATAAAATATTCTGGGGTCTCAGCCTAGTGGCCTGTGGAGTGAAAATATTAACCCAATCATTAGACCCAGTTTTATTGTATGTTTAAACCGCTAGGCTAAAATTGTCATCTTATGAATATTTTAAAAATAAATGTAATTGATTCTGCGCACTGAATGAATATTTTTAAATGATTTATTTATTGGCATGATTTTTGGCATTCCAATTATTCATTAAGGTGGAACATACGATAAACCGCCACTACGCATATATATATATATATATATATATATATATATATATATATATAGAGAGAGAGAGAGAGAGAGAGAGAAAGAAAGAAAATTTAAAGGGCTAGTAAAAAAAATCGTAGATCTTGTTTTAAAATAGATTATAATATTCGAAAAAATAATATCGACAAATTTTATATTTTTCACTGCTAGGAAATGTATTTCTCAATATATTAACTGCCTTATTACAAAAATACTTGGATATTAATTTTAAGTTTTCTGTTTTGTTGAATGAGTATCATAGTTACATCTTTATTACAATGTAGAAACGACCAGATGGGAAACAATTTTCGGAGAATCACTGAGCTTACATTCCAGAATATGGCAAATTATCAGTGACATGTAAAAATAATATTGATGGTGCCTCCCATTAAATAGCTTTAAATAAAACTTGTTTTTTTTTTTCTTCTGTATTTCAATAATTATTATCGTTTCAATATACTTTTCGGACAGTCAGTGTATTAATCAATATACAAATTGATGCAATAATATTTACCTTGTCAGGTATACCTAACCGACGAGTTAGTTTTTATACCTATATTATTATACAAAACAGAAACTGTTTATGAGACAGAACTGACTTACTACCATCTTACATAGGACTGTAAACTTACAGATAGAGCCTGACTCTGTTTAAGAAGATAATGCTTGTTGGACATAATTGGCCAGTTACAAAGGAAGAACTGCTTTTTGATTATACACAAGAATTTATAACATTTATAGATGGAATCAATTATCAACACACTTGTAACAGCCAAGTAATTGGCCTTCTTATAAGCATTACACGGTGTAAAAAACATTTTGTATGTTTCATTAATTTCATTTGATTTATTAAGTTTATCCTTTGTACTCATTATAATTTTTATTATTTTTTAGTTAAAATATATTTTTGATGAGATTTATTATTAACGACCGATGTATGCATACCAACCGGGTGTACAAAACATATAATGGCTACAAATAGCTCCCCTCCCGCAATCTTTGGATACTATAATGAGGAAAACAAACACACACTCGCCAAGAAACACCGACAAAGTAAGTCAAACATTAAAAAAAAATTGAAATTATTTTACGGTTTACGCAATAGACAATCGTGTTTAGCCTCACTAACGTGTAATATATCTTGATATATTAATATATTTATATGTATATTTTGTTGCTATATCTTTTCCGAAACAGCGTCGTTCTAGATGAGGTGTAAAAGAAATGTTATTGGATAACTTGAGTTGCGCGTATCTTTTCATAGCTCGGCGGTGATTGCCCGAGTAGGTCCTGGAGGCTGGAACCAACGGGATGCGGGTGTCATTATGTAAGTCGCCACCGTGTCTAACCTGGAATTTGGGCACGCACACGTTCCACGTTGAGCATTCCACGGGTATTCGACCCCCACGTGGATTCCAGGTTTTTATCACCTCAAAATCGTCAAGCTAAAGAATACTATACGTATAATTTTTTCGTCGTAAATAAATAAATGAAAAAAAAGTAGGATGTGTTCCCTATGACAAATACTATCAATTGCCAAGTTTCTCGTTGCAAAAAACATTAGAAATGTCTAAATAAACGAAAATTGTCCTATTTCGATGAAATGGAGGGGTAAAATTCTTATGTAACACGAAATATCTTATCGTAAATCTTATCTATCCTTACCTAAAAAACGGTGTTATATTTTTAAAATTGTAGCGTTAATGATATTTTTACATTTTTAGCACTTTATGAATTCAATTTCTTGAAATCTTCTGCGATCCTACTTATTGGACACCGAAAATGATCCCCGTTTAAATTAATGTCTATTTATTAATATAAATGTCTGTTAACACGATTGCGCTCTCAATCCTTCCCCTTCCCACTATAATTGATACACGGGCATTTCCATAACACACGATTGGACGAACTCCCAACCAGGAAAATCGGTCAAACGGAGGATAATTACTCCTGACACAAATTATTAACATAGTCTACCGTTCGAAATTTTTGATATATTGCTAAGAAACCCGGAATATACAGGGTGTCCCCCAAAAAATAAAATAGCAATACTTCGAAAATCGACTCAGAATGACAAAAGAAAGAAAAAAAGCCCTTTGGCATATACATCATTTTTGTTTTTTTTTTCGAGGAAAACGTAAAAAACAAAATAAATTTATGAGAAGGCAGGATTTCATAAAGCATACATAAAAATCATTGAAAGCATATGTTATATTCCCCACCCTCTCTACTCACCCTCCCCCCATCTTTTTTAATCTTCCACCCCAAAAATATACGAGTGAGTATGCATCTGATTTTTTGGAATAATGAAACAATAGGTCTCCACTTTTTGACACTTCGACTTAACGCTGAGCCTTTCCATGCATTCCTAGTGGAATATATATTCCTCATTAAAACATATACTTTTAGTGGTTTTTATATAGGTTTTATGAAAGACTGCCTTTTCATAATTGTTTTTATTGGAAACGAAGCAAAAACAAGCTGTGTGCCTTTGGACTTTTTTTTTTTTTTTTTTTTTTCTGCTTGCATCGATTCCCAAAGTCTGGTCGTTTTTAGACAGGGGGGACACCCTTTGTAATGTTAGTCTAAAGAGTTACGTAAACATAAAGCAGATCGGTCCATTAGGAATGGAGTTTCACTCCAGAATCAAATTTAGTTTAGTATCATGCAATTAATGAGGAGCATGTTGGTGCTTACTCCAGAACTAAATTATTTAATGTTTCCTAGTCCCCCCCCCCGCATCGGCATCTAGGTCATTAGCGGCGACTCCAGAGTGTTGCGAGGAATTTTCTCAGCGAGCCATGAGATGAGACAATTCATGTCGCCGGAGGGGACAGAGCCCACCATCGCTCGCATATGACTCTAAGGCGTTAGCCACTACACCACGGGGAGACCCCGAATGTTTCCTAGTAAACTGTTTTTCTCTTTACTAAGTTCGGAGGAAGATATTTCGTGTAATTATTGTTTAAATCTAGCGCCTAATCTGTTTGGTACTTTATTTTGTCGACAGGGACATAAAATAATTGATAAACTGCGAAATCCTGAATGAAAGGCTTGGTGAAGAAAGTGAGGAGCTTGCTTGAAGACAGGCTAGCCATTATCCCAAGGAGTTTCGAAACGTTATTTACCTCGGCTAGCTGAATGTGAGTATACCTCTGTGGGAAGGTTCACAGAGAGGCATAGAGTACTCGCATAGCTGACGAGTCATCCGCGTACCGCTAGATAGCTATTTACGCGCCTCTTTAGTTCTTTTTACCCGCCTAAATGGCTAATCACATGGCTATCAACTGTCAAGGCTTCCATCTTGATTGAACTTTCTTCGTTCGGATTGAATCAGCCAGGCCCCACTTCTGGGGGCTAAAGTATCTAACTATTGGCTCATGTAGAAAATGACTTGAATATCCCATTTATCCAACGTTTAAACAAAATTCTCCGTCACAAATTTTACTCAAAAATATATGATCATCTTATGGTTTTATCCGTTATCCACGTAGGAAATGCCGTTTGTCTAATGCAACTTCAGTAAGACCAACTTTGGTACGTGTCCTTCTCATTCGAGTTGTGCTTTGTGAGTTCTGCAATTGAGCAGCTCTTGAACTTTCAATACATAAAAATACACAACTATCAACAACGTAATACATTGTTTGAAAATTCTTAATGGTATTATTAATATTTTGGAGGTTCCCATTTCGGGGGTTTCAATTTACTTTAAGGGGTTTATACCCAACCGAAATAAATAATTTTTATATGTACATAGACATATATATATTCTCGCTTCATCCTGCAGTACAGTGTGCTATTTTATAGCCCGCTTTTAGTGGCCAGGTAATACGTACACTCGCATAACTGCACTATTCATGTATCCAGTCCGTTTATTCATATAAAAATATTATAAATGTATTTATATTTTTGTTATAAAGAAACAACATCGTTTCCTTAAGTTATGGAATGCTTAAAGAGAATTTCACTAGATTTACAGAAATTAATCTACTACAAAATAAAGGCATTACTTCAAACTCGCCTTTATTAAGGGGAGGCTGATTAAGCCTTACATTAAAAAGTATTTTACACTCCATAATATGGGCTTTATAATATAATATAAAATCGTTCAATATTGCAAATTAGGGTGGCAGTGCGAATCCGGTCATAACTTTGCCATGATTGTTCAAAAGGCAGAAACAAGTAACCTGATGCCAATTAGTTTGCCAGACGTGTATGTATAAATGTATATATGTATATATATATATACACACACATACATATATATATATATATATATATATATATATATATATACATGGAATGATATAATCATTACAGAGAACTGGAAGATGGTACAGAACAATATTTGAGGATTTATTAAGCAATTTATACCCAATTGAATTTTATTGAAATAATAAATACTCTTGTATCTTTGTTCTTACTTAGCACAGAAGACAAGTGTAACAGGTCAATCTTTGCTACTTAGAGACTGAGTTTGTAGGTAGGGGTAGCCCAACTAGAACGGACCGTAGCAAACGGGCTATGTACGAAAGGCGTTCCGCTTATAGATCTGGGTCAGCACAACGCCTCCATAACCTATTGTACTAGATTGTAGCTACCACAGCATACAGTCAGGAGATCAGCAGCACAGCTGTACTGGTGGTCCTGAAATCAAATCCCAGTACACGCTCAACACTTAATCTTATAGTAATATTATTGGAGTGATAAGGATTCCAGACAATCCATGTACCCAATCAATATATACTGTATATCACATTTTAAGAAAATTCAAGCTGATAATGTTCTGACCTCATACTTTCTCAACTACAGTCCAAAATCAATTGACGAGTGGAGTTGCTAAGTGACCTAAGTGCCATTTTAAAATGTGACCATTTTTGACTGCAAAGAATCTATGTTTCTGCAACAATGCCCTGCTACTCCAACAACTAACCACAACCAACAAGAAATATTTTAACAGGGCAGATTACTTTGCTGTCAAAAAATGAAATTCGGAGGATACTGCTAAGAAATTGTAAAATGGCACTTAGATCATTTAGCATTTCCAATCTTCAATTGTCTATAATAATAATATAATGTTGATTACATTGATCCGGAGACTTATAGAAAGGTATTTTCACAAAGGCATTGTCTTGGGGCTGTACTTAAGTTTGGGAAGAAATTAAAGGTTACATGCTATAGAACATCATAAAACAAACAAATTTTACTGGAAATATCCGGATTCTACCTCAAAACTAATAACAAAAAAAAGTACTCAATTTTCAAGTGTCTATCACATTCACGAAATAATGAAAGCTTATTTATAGTTTATTAAAACCCCATTTTATTGTTAAAGTAATTAAAAGAGCAGTCACAAAACGACTAAAGGAGACAGCGATAATTACGTTCAAAGCAACAAAACCAACAATTTCTCCAACTGGGGTCGTCGCAATTGCATAGAAAAAGACCTTTTTATAGGACATTTATTATTGTCTTATTAATGACTACGAATTACTAACCTTTTTCGAAATATTTCAGAAAATAAACAAAACGTTTAAAACTACTCATTTCGGCTAATAAAATATTTTTTTAAATATTTTCTCTTAAATATTGTTGAAACGTTTTTCGACTAAAAAACTGTTTTGCTTTTTTGATTGTGGATCAAACATAAAAAATAATAATTATATGTGTCCCACTTAGTATTTTTTTCTTTGATTTCGGATCCTCTTATCCTGTTTCCTTTTAGAAATTTGATTAATTGTATAATTGGATGTATATATAATTTTCTCTAAATAGATAATTGAGTAATTTGACGTATAATTAATTGTATAACTTGATATATATATATATATATATATATATATATATATATATATATATATATATATATATATATATATATGTATGTATGTGTGTGTGTGTAATTTCAATTGTATAATATAAAGTATATGTAATCATTGTATTGGGCGAATCTACTTTGTTGCGTATGCTTATAAATAAATATATTGTATTTTTACCTCTCCATACGTATGATATATTTTGGTTCAGGAGAATGCCATACACCTGAAAAAATGTCAGTAACTAGAAGTTTAATTGTTGTTTTTTCCATTTTTTCGAAAACGATTTCAAAAGCCCTATGATTTTTTTCGCGAGAATTTCGTTGAGTTCAGGTGGGCTGATCCTGCTTATTAACGAATTTAACCTTTCATTATAATGTCAATTTTCATTAAAATTTAACCACTTTTGGTATTGTATTTCACATAAACGTTTGGAGGAAATATTTGACAATTTTATAAAAAACAATTTTCGTTCTTAAACATTAAAATTAAAATGTATAATGATAGGGTATTTAAATAGCCAAGTTTTTATTTTTAATTTCAATGCAAATGAAGATAGAAGAAGTATATATTCTCTCTCAGTCTCTGTCTATATATTTATATATATATATATATAAACACATTTACTCTATTAGGAGAGGAATTGCTGTAGAATCAATTTCAGTTGATGTCAAATCAAGTTTAATGTAGAACGGGACATTGATGATTCTGTGGTTTATTTAAGGATTCCGTATCGTTGCCAACTAACACTCTCGGTGCTGACGTCCTTTGGGAAGGACAGTAGCGACCGTCCCCGTGGCCGGGTGTCCTTTCGGAAGGACACTCCTGCGTTACTTTTCACTTGAGGTTCAAAAGGCTCGCAAATGGAGGGGGTTTAATTTTACGACTCCAGGTAAACGCAGTTGTATTCAGTATTGTTTGGGCTTTCTAGCAGTGTTATCCGTTTTCAAATTGGCTGACCGGAAGAGGTTTTATGAATTTTTAAACTTTTTCTTCGATAAATTGTTTATAAGTAAGTACAATTTATTATATAATGGATATTTACTTCCTGATTTAATATATTTAAATACAATTCACTAAATTGGCGCTAATGGCCAAGTTGTAGATGCGCCGTAAAAAAAAAAAAAAAAAAAAAAAATTCACTAAATTGTTAAATTGTTGTTGCAGATATTGAATGGCAACGAAGGATATTTTTAAAAATATTATCGTTTGGCATCGAAATTTGGTAGTTACAGGGTAATTTTTGCTTTTTATTGATCACATTTATTGTTGTAAATTATTATTATTATTATTATTAAATTTAAAATTTTAAAATAAGTTAAATTTTAACGTTCATTTATTATTAATATGAATTTTAGGACGGGATATCTCTAGGTTACCACCTTTTTCTAGCCAGGATAGGGCTTATGCCTTTTCTTTTTTCTAAAGAAAAGCCATCGCTGTTTTATTATGTTAAATTATTTATTTATTATTGTATCCCCTCCATTTAATATTTATTTATGTTAAATAATTAATGATTAATTAATTAGAAAAAAAAAGGAGAGGAATTGCTGTAGAATCTATTTCAGTTGATGTCAAATCAAGTTTAATGTAGAACAGCACATTGATGATTCTGTGGTTTATTTAAGGATTCCGTATCGTTGCCAACTAAATAGGCAATCGTGAAGAACGGTGAGCGGTACAAGATAGTGGCTGTAGTAACAAACTGTTGCTGATGTAACGGTTCACACCTAACAGCGGTACTCGGCCTTCACCGGTCCTACCGGTCTGGCATCTCTTCCAGTCCCCAAACTCAACCAAAATACCTTTGTCTTAGATATCTCTCCGATCTCTGGAGCTGGATTCGTTCGGAGTGATACGTGCAAAGTACATGTATTTATCAATTTATGTTATGATTAATGGACTTAAACTTTTATGATAATTTGATCGCAAAATTACGCTTGTGACATTTGTTATTTCACTCTACATGTTTGAGCCAGTTTCTACAGTCTGAAAGGGTAGGGAAACATTTATTTCTTTAATCTATAAATTTTCCTGAAAAACTTCACAGACAATTTCAGAATAATTTTATTCCTGAACGGAATTGTTAGTTATTTAACCGTAAATTACCCAATTGGATAGAATTGAACAATATAATAATGATTACATATTATTTTGTAATCCATTAGTCTTACCTCTTTTACTTACCTTGTTATATACTGCCTTCTACGTGCGATAATAGCAGCGAATGCTATATTAGGTGATGGGATGGCAACTATTGTTTTCAAAAACTGGTAAAGCTTAACCCACTTGGTAACGTTGTCCTGGTTGAGAGTTCATAAATTGAGTTTTTTGTTTAAATGTAAGGACCAACTATTTAAAATATTGGAATTTAAAGTTCTATGAAATAGTTTATTAATTGAGGAATTGTCATAGAAATAAAGCTTAATATCGTGACGTAGGAAGTTGAAGAAAAAACAGTTGGATAATTTCATGAGAACATTGTTATATTTGTCAGTTTAATGAAACTGATTAGCGTTTATTAAGGAGATAAAAGGCTATTATATTTTTAAACACCATTTTATGACTGTCAACCTTTGGAATCTATGTTATATCTATAATTAATTGGATATATACATATAATACATAGGTGCACATAAGAGATGCACCTACACAGTTATATAGATCAACGTTGTCAGGATAATGTTGTTCATTCTCTGAAATGGCTACGAACAGACACAGAATTCTCGAAGAAAAAAGGTCTGGAAGAGAATTAAAAGGAATGGGATAAATTTATGAGATGTAATACTTAATTTATGAATACAAGTATTGTTAAAGTTTTCCCTTTTGATGATGTAGAAATTTCTAAAACATTCCTCCTTACTTTATAAAATTTAAAAAAAAAGAAAAAAAAAAGGACCTTTTTATGTATGATTAATGAATAATTTACATGAAGAAGTATTTTATGAAAATACACTTTTTAGCAGAAAAAGAAACGGATACCCTGATTCTTGAATGTTCTGTCCAGAAACTCGAGTAAATCTTTTTTTTTTTTTTTTTTTTTTTTTTTTTTTTTTTATAGTAAGAATAATATGCGTTAGGTTATTTAAACCACGTATTATTATTAAACAAATACTTACTAGTAAAAAAATGTAAAAATGATTAATAATGATTATTTAATTATTAAATTATTATTAATTATTAAATTTTACGTCCATTACAATTAGCTAAGAATTTTAGAACGGGTTATCTATAGGTCACCATCCTTTTCAAGCCAGGATAGGGCTGATGCATTTTCTTCCAAAGAAAAGCCACTACTCCTAGTGGGAACCCACGACTTTTAGCATGAAGTTTAAGCGCCCACGCCTTAACATTCACGGCCACCGGGTTTCCTAATAATTAATAAAAGTTAAAAAATAAGAGTTTATTTTATAGCACATAAGTATTGTTTTTGCACACGTTTTTAACGCAGGATGGCTTCTTAAAATTGAGTATTACCTATCCCTTGTGATTAATATTAAAGGGATTAATTAATTAAAATTGAAGGGATTATTTCAGGAAGTCCATCCCGACTCTGCACTAGCCAAATTACTGAAAATATCTCTCACAAAAGGCAAGCGACCTAAAATATATTAAAAGTGTCCGATTTATTTTCCTGCAGATTTTTTTATTTCTTTATTTTTGTCAAAACCATAAATAAAATCATCACATCCTATATGACAGACAGAGTTTTTTCTTTCTAAGCTCTAGACGACTAATTGCGGAGGGAGAAGTCAGCAACTCCATTGACCTATATAAGAGTAGCAAGAGCTGGTTTCAAGGAAGGCTTGATTATGATTCAGCTCGCGGCTAGAGCAGTCAATGGACTGACGAACACGAGAATCAGCTGGTAGTATGTCACACCCTTCTGATTCATGCCTTCCAAGGACGGCCGGGGGAATACCCGCTATGCTATTCATACGGCAGGCACGCCGACAGAGTGCGCTCAATCCCATCTTCTTTGATTCAAAGTCTACACACTTTCGTTGCTGATGGGGTGTAATTTTGATTGGCCAATTTGATAAACTTTGGCTATTTCAGAAAACGAAACCCACTTCTTCAACTAAAACTAAGAAACAGATAAAAATAGTTGGTTTATTTAAAATCATGAGGCGTAACCGCTTTGTTAATGATTTGAAAGACATATTTTCAACTTACTTAAAACTCTTTGTTATTCTTTACCTTATTTTTATGTTTATTAATGATTTTGCCATCGGCCATTGCCACGTTGAATGGATCGGTTTCCGTTGATCAAGTTAAGCAACGTCGTGGCCGGTACCCCAATGGGTAACCGATCACGTGAAATTGGCGTTATAAATGGGTGGAATCCTGTACATAGCCCGGCGTTAATAGCCGAACCGTTCAGTCACCGTTAAACACACACACACAAACAAAAATAATAAAAATTAATTCATTTAATTTGTGTAAAAATACATTCTTCGTTGAACTTTGTATCATAACCTTATTAAATACTAGCTGACTACCTGTGCTTCACCACGGCCGATAAGTAATTTTTATATTGCGTTAAATAAGGTATGATCAAAATTAACGCTACTACATAATTTTGTACAGCTTGCAGGGACTTTAGAGTTAGTACCCAGGAAACACCATGTGGAGGTAACCGTGCTTGTTTCCGTTGTGGAGTAAAAAAAAAAAAAAAAAAAAAAAAAAAAATACAACAACCACATAAAAAGTTAGGTAAAAGAGACAAATACACGTTGAAAAGAATAAAACTAACAACTTTGAAGTTTTAAGCACTTATCTCTTCGATTGGTATCGCCCCACTGAACATTGCAACAGAATATTTTTTGTAGATAATTTAGTAACCTTTCGAATAGAAATAGTTTTAGAGATATTTTAGAAAATATACTGAGCTCCGATAAATTTATATCACCATTAGTACAATTTTTTCCCATATACTTCTTACCGCCAAACGGTACCAAAGTTTAAATATCTTAGATTAGATGAACGTCAAATACCTGGTACAAGTTTCAAGTGAACCAATCATCGTTTCTGAATACCCAAACAGAAAATTAGTTTGGAAAAGTATTTCTATCAATTTTTCTCGTAAACGGTTACAGAAATCGCTTTAAAAATGGTTTCATTCGTTTTCCCACGTTAAGGAACCTATATAACGAGTACCTGCAGGCATATGGACTCGAAAATGTAAGCGTTCCGATTTTTCCGAAATTTTGCTCCAAAAATCATGTTCCAGTAAACGGATTCAGCTGGTTAATGAACTTGACCTTTCAAATGAGAAGAAATATTTTTGTACCAAATGTCATCAAAATCATTTTTGAGCCAATTAAGAACTTCTTAATAATTCAAACTCCCCTAAAAGTACTTAAACGTTTGAATATCAAAAAACCTTTCTTAGTGAGTGTTTACATTCTAAACGGATTTTCCGTGCAAAATTTCAAATTTTTGTGTCAAGTGGTTCGGGATATTAGTACCTCGGATGGACCAACACCAGGGCGTAAACTCTATGAGGGACAAAATCACAGTTCATTTCTAGTAATTCAAGGTTTGCATTATTGTGGAAATTAACCTCAATTAAAAATAATACTATGAAATAGATACAGTACGGTAACTGCTGTTCTGTTATCGTCCTAGCAACCTAGGCGTGCGTGCTCTAACCAACTAAAACTTTAAACCCCTCTAAAAATACTTAAAAATTCGAATATCAAAAAATCCTTTCTTAGCGAGTGTTTACGTTCTCTAGGAAGTGTCCATGCAAAATTTCAAAATTTTCTATCGAGTGGTTTGGGCTGGGCGATGATAGGTCAGTGAGTCAGTCAGTGAGTGGTATTTGACAAATAAATAGTAGCATAATTAATTTTATTCGACAAAATAAATGAAATTGTGTTTAAAATAAAGTAAATTGTAGTTAGTTTTTTTTTGCCCGACATGTGGGCCATTTGCGCCGACATCCATGGAATTTATTCTCTGGACCCTGCCCCAGGATGAGAAAACGGGGAGACCCTAATTGTTAGTATTCGCAATGCTGCAATAAAAATTCCTCAAAATCTAATTAATTAATACGATTAGGTCTTAGAAAGGTTATACATAATAGTATAGTAATGTTGTTAGAGAAATCTTTAAAAATATAAAATTATTCGGGAATATAAAAGTTTCTTTTCGCAACACACTACAATCAGCAGCACCACATCTACGTACTAGTAGTAGTAGTAATAGTAAGTAGTATTAATGTTAGTATGAGATTAGTATGTAGTAAAATTGATAGTTCTAATCAAATGTCATATAATCACTAGTATAAATTAAAAAAATTAAATAAAAAATAAACACAATAAAAAAAAAGAATAAATAAATAATAATAAAAAAATGACTTTATTCAAATATATGCAGTTTTGTACCGACATACATATGTGGTTGGTATATCTATGCATCGTATTTTTTTTTCCAAAGCAACATTTTCAAAAATGCAATATAAGGGTGCGTTTACACTGGGATAGTTTATATCAGGATATTTATATCAGAGAGAAATTCTGACTAATGTTAAACATAAATTCTACATGGTTTACATTAGTCAGAATTTCTCTCTGAAATAAATATCCTGCAATAACTATCCTAATGTAAACGCACCCTTAGATATAAAAGGCTGCCTTAAACAACATATTGCGAATCCTGTTGAACCTAACATTATACTATATACAATTTCCGATGACCTAGCAGGTAATTGCCTTTGAATTATGTTCGAATTAAATTAAGGAAAAACAGCTAGGAGATTGGTTGTTAAAGTGCTTTTACATCTGAAACTTCTCGCAGGATATATAAGAGGTGTTTCAGGGTTAAGTGGCCAAACTGAAAATATGAACTAAGGACCTCAAAAGAAGAAAAAAATTTCCCCTGAAGGTATGTCCTCAAACGCTTTGTTTTTGTTTAGGAGATATTCACACCTAAAGATTTTCATTGTTATGTATTATTTACGTTATATCAAAGAAATAAAACCCATTTATTTGTTCTACTTGCTTTATTAATTAAATGCAAATATTAAGATTCATATTAAATCTAGTTAAAAGTGTAGTTATGTCCGCTAATTTAAAAAATATTGACAAAATTAGGATTGGTACTATTTTGAATTAGCATTGGGTACTGTCAGATTTAAAATCATCACCCCAAGAAACCCTAATGAGGTAAATATCATGGAAAACAAAAGAAAATAATACTTTTTCGCTCTCTGGAGTCTCTGGTATCGGAGGAAAAATATATTATTTTTTGTTTTCGATGATATTTACCTCATTAGAGTTTCTTGGGGGTGCTGATTTTAAATCTGCTATTATTTTTGATGTGAAGAAGTGTATAATGCTAGTTTGCGTCAAACGTAAGCATATTTTTGAATTTATTTGACGAAATATAAATTATTGTTTAACGATTGTATTTTTTGTTTAATCTAGTCTATAAAACAAATGAATTGGTGAAAGAATCATGTCGATATCATTTTCTAAACTCGATATATAAAATAAAGCATTTCCATCCTATTTTATTTTATTTCCAGCTCCTAAGGCGTATTGGACGGAACGCTCGGACTATTTTTCGATGTAGAATCACTAGAAAGAAATGGACAAAATCGGTGACCCCACCACTGTATACTCCCCTTGTTAATATACTTGAAGTTTACTTTGGAAGGGTGCTTTCACCCCTTAAATGTGCGATTGGGCCGATAAAAAAATATGTATCGATTATTTTCATGTGTTTAATAAATATAGAAAGTTTCAAAAAAATCGGCTCCGGACACTTGGGGATGTTCCCTTGTAAGTAATTCATAACAATGAAAATCTTGTGGTGTGAATATCTCCTAAAGAAAGGGTTTGAGGACATACCTTCAGAGGTAAGTTTTTTTCTTGTATTGAGGTCCTTAGTTCATATTTTCAGTTTGGCCACTTAACCCTGAAACACCCTTTATATCAGGTGTCGGATAGATATTCTCTTGCAAGTTTACATACTGACAGAAATAGCTAGAAATTTATGTCATGGATAAGTACGACAGTTCTGAATTTGTTGAAATTTACGACAAGTGCACGGCCTTTAATAGGTCATCGCGCAAATAATTAGTGTTTACATCTGTTGGTATAGAAGTGTCGACAATACAGCTAGTAGTCAAAATAGTTATCTGTGGCATTAATTTCTTCTCTTTATAATCAGTGTTTACACCTGATGATATAGAAGTGTCGACACTTATAGCTCGTGATAGAAATATATAACCCAGACATAAATTATTCGCAATTTACATTAGTCTCAATTTCTGTCTGACATAAATATCTTGCTATAACTATCAGGTGTAAACGCACCCTTACTCTTACCACTAGGGACACTGGCCATGTATCGCTTCCTGCTGTTGATTGAGCCATCTTTATTACAAATATAAAACATCAAAACTTTTTTTTTAAAATGTATATAGGTTATTTTAAGCAAATTATTCAGGAATGCAGTGTATGCAGTACCGACGTTTTGAGGAATAGCCTAGTTATGCAGCTCCTGCAAGACGGATGTTTTATTTTATAAGCTGAAAAAGCGTCATTAGCGCTATTTGATAACTGTCCGAACTTCAACTGTACCTACTTATTGTAGGAAAATCCCATCAATGCTTCTCTTCAATGATAGATTAAAAAGTCAAATTAGTAAGAATCTGATTGAAAATAAGTTGCGCAGATTAGGGCCGAAAGTATCGAGGACACGGACATCAGAAGAAGGAAAGTGATAGAGAGAGGATCTGCTAAAAACTCCTCCTTGACTTGGGGGGTGAATCGCGTCCGACCTAGTGAGCGTAGCTAGCTCCGTGCGTGTCGGACGATATTAGCTCCTTTATACCACCGACTAGGCTATTGAGGGTAGTAATGGGGATTGAAGGAGCGTGAGGTGGGAGGAGAAAGTGGTGATTCACACCTTTCTCGTCCTTACAGGATCCGGGAGCGGGGATGGAATCAGGACACTCCTGGAGGGGGTTGTTCCAGGAACCGCAGGCGACGGGGAGGCTTTTGTATTGGGAGAAGGGGTTGGCCATTCACGATACCATATTCCTAGAATATTTTCTCAACCCTTATTCTTATATAAAAAAGGCTGTTTTCTAACAACAATGACTGTCTATTCTCCGAATAATACCTATACAACTGATCTGTAACATAAAAATACATTCTATAAACATCTGCTCCTTAGGTTACATATTCCATTCTTACTAGGTAAAAACATTTCCTCGGAGATTATTCCTAGACTTTTAGAGCCCATTTCGTCCACTTCTCTATTAAGCAACAAGGCTAATAGTATAATTTGAAGCCCGGTACCGTAATTGTCAACGCAAAACGTTAAATCACACAGAGGTAGATTTACGGCGCACTAAAATCTGCGTTATGGTGAAGCCGGGAATTTTCTCAACGGGTCCTGAAATGAGAACAATTCGTAGAGTACATGGGCCTCCAACCCCCATCTCCCGCATGAGAATCTGAGGCATTAGCTATTATACCGTGGATCATGAAGGCACTAGCCACTAACCCATGATAGGATCATGAAGGCAAAGGGACAGAGATGCTGCATCGTAACAGTAGACCATGATTTGCAGACCGGCGTGTAATCTTACAGAGGAAGAAGTATAGCACAATTTTATTGTTAAATGCCCGGTAATGAAAAAGTTAAGAAGAGCATGTTACGGCAAGGATCTCCTCTCTGTGGAAGGAGTTAAGATGGTCCTTGACGGAAGTAACTGGGGGACGTTTTTAAACATTTGTGCAAATACAGGCAATCTGATTAATCTACTTAATTGTTAATTTAAAAAAAAATAGTTTATGTTCTTATGTATGCTTTAGTGAACATTAAAACTGTTCAAATGTTTTCACATAGGAATTTCACATATTGTGTGAATATTGATTTTATTTTCTGGAGTGTTAGTAAGATCCAAAACGCTTTTATCAAGAATTCATAAATGAATTTATTATTCAATGTGAGTAGAGCCACAGAGGATGATTTTGGTAAACGACTTGAATAAAAATATTATAGTGTAAAATATACTAAATTCTGACTTTTTGGGGTCAGTTTTAAACGAAAACTTCAGGCGTTTCTGACCCTGGATTCGGATTCAGCGACCCCAATAACGTATAGTAAACATGGTCTGCTTTCTGAGTCTGAGCTTTTTTTTGTTGTGTAGCTGTGTGATTGCTGGTGTTCCTGATTTTTTTCCGGTTTTCCAATTATGTTTTTATTATAACGATATTTTATTTTTTTTTCTTCTAAAGTTTCTGTACATATTTGCAACTTCCATTGTAGGCTTTCAATGAGTGGTCCTTCGTACTTCCGTTGCACGTTTGAAGAATTCGTAGCTATGGGTTATTATTTCTTAAAATAATCCGTATCCCTTTACTGGCAAACGTAATTTTCTCCGTCTTTCCAAATGTAATATTACAACTGTAATTACTGTTTTTCATGTTTTAATAACAATCATCAAGTTATTTATTTAATCATGTTTTACTAAATCAACATTTTTTTATTTACAACAACAATTTAATAGTTAAAAATAAATACAAAGCCGATATTTTGAGAAAATATGTTATTGGCCTGGATGTTATGGTGGTTAACTTTTTGCCTTCAAACAGGAGTGGTACTTTGCATTTTCAGCAGTATTCATTTTAGCAATATTGATAGGTCCTGATAGTGATTGAAGAAAGAAATATTCAATCAATATGAATACTAACCGCAGATCATGTTAAGTGCAAAGCGAATAATAAAAATTAATTGACAACTAAATGTCAGAGAAACGAAATATTAAAAAACAGTACTCTTAATGATATAACGAATGTAAAACAGTATAAATATGAATGCCAAATAATTAACTTTTCTCTGAACAATCAAAAAGTATGATATAAATGCAAGAACTGCCTAAAAATTATAAAACCATCAGATATTCATATTATAAAAGTTTAATTAAAACAATGCTAAAATAATCCCAGTTTATTGAACGTTCAACTATAATATGCGTGTAATGAGAATGGTAATGACGCGAGTCAATGACAGCTTGTGCGTAAACTAGAAGACAGTATGCAGGAATTGATGTAGAAATATTACAGATTGTGCAATCTAGAAATTACTTGTTATCATATCTCTCTCTCTTTCTCTCTTAAACTCTCTTTCTCTCACTTAATAATAATAATACAGTTACAAATACACTGGTATAGCACCGTTAGCAGAATCTAACTTAGCATTAAAAGAGTAATGCTCAGGTTCACAATCTAACATTCCTACCAGCACATTGCAAATAAATGTAGCTATTGAGGTAGCACTCATGAATGATTTCTAATTAAAATAATTATCGTTCCTGCCTGATTTACACTAAAATGACAAACGTTAACATTTATGTATGACACGATATTTGGGACAATTGTAATTTATTTAACATTTTTCTCCATGAGACTTTGCAGTGTACATTGCAGTTCAAAAACAAACGATTAATGAGTTCGTTAAGTTGACTTCTGTTTAAATTGAACTACTTCTAATTAAGAAGGAAGAATAAGTCCACATTTTCCAAAAGTATTTTAATTTTTTTTGTCTGTGACGAAGCCGCATTTTCAATGCCTATGCATGGGTTCATGTTCAGTTTGAATAAGAACCTACGCGTGGTCAATGAAAATGGAGCTAAGTCCCTAAATACGTCCTTGAAAAAAAAACAAAAAATTAATGTACCTGTGGAAATTTTGGACTTTTTCTTCCTTCTGATCATCAGTTTCCACCATCTAGCAATTCCTACAATACTTCTAACTAACATTAAAGTTAATTCCCTAACAATAGAGGATAGAAGGTAAAATCAATCCTTAACATTATAAAGCTGTTATTATTAGCGATTTATTTTTACGGCTGATCAAATACTAGGTTATAGCACCGGGCTATCCACATATTACCACCCTTTTATAATGCCAACAGTACGTGGACGGTCACCCCTTCAGGTTCTAGTCAATTCTGACTGTTTGTTGCTTAACTGCGCTGATATGTAGGAATCGGTGTTTTCAAGGTGGATGTGGCCACGTTAATATTTAAAGAACTATGAAAATTTACTATGAAGGTATTTAAAAAATATGACAAGTTATCATGAAGCTGAAAACATATTTATATGCACGAGAGGAATTTTTATTTATACCCATATCTTCCGTATGAAATATTTGAGAATTTCTGTAAATTACAAATACATTTTACGCCTAAAAACAGATTATTATTGTTAATTTATTATATTTCACAATCATGCAAATTTACAAATACTCATTAATTTTATTATACTTCTTATTTTTCGGTAGATTGATGAGCCCTTTAACAGAAAATAAAGTTACAATTCAAGTGATTTAAGAAATGCCTATGTCGTAATACCTGACGGAGTCAAAGAATTCCTCGGACAGGTTGATTGTGTAACAGACATTTTACCATGACTCGCTCTCTGTTTACGCCTCTGCCTACAAAATCCCCAGGGATGTTTGGAAATCGGAAATGACTCTTGGCTCTCGTCCTGAAAACCGCTGGATGAGTCAGAGATGAATGACTGTAGCCGGACACTACTGACCCATTGAAAGGTGTCCTTTTTTAATCATAATAAAAATACAATTTGTAAAATAATTGTATGTTCTGTAAAAATAAAAAAATATTTTTTACGTGATTCACAACTTTTAAAACAGGAATACATTTCCTGAGTACTTCCTTTAGAGCTCAAAAATAATACTTTTTCGAGACCTCAACGAACTCGATTGGTCTATTTGGAGCCACGTAACAGCCCTTAAAGTATATGACTTTTCTTAAAGTTTTGCGTTTTTGCTTACATTTAGGTATTTAATATGTTTTTTGATGCATACAATCTGTGAATTCTTAGACAAAAATTGACCCAAGCCCTTTGGAGGTGATTCTTGAAGGATTGCATCAATTCCAAATGTCAATGCGGGTACATTGTCAGAAATTACAATAACATAATAATAATTTCTGTCAAGTATTCTATTACAGAATACGGAAGAGAAATAAAAATATAACCCTCTTCCCCTGCTATAAACCTCTTCCTTCCGGCGATCTACATCGATTAACAGGACACAACTCCGCGAGTGTTTCAAGACGGTTGTCTTAAGATGACAGGTGTTTCGGCACCTGCAGTAAATGCCGGGTCAGCTGGCAACTTCTCAGACATCTGGAATTCGATTGCCTTCAGCAGACCAATTCATCAGTTGTTCTTCCATCTTCAGGATATCTCGAGTCAAAGTGTCGATAATATATTGCACAACTCAGGACTACTAGCAACTTTAATATTAAATTTTGTATTAAAAGTGTTAATTATAGCATTAATCCTAAAGAAATGTGTATCCTTTGTAGATCGAATGCTTATGAAGACTTGTATCATATTATGTTGCACTGCCCAATTTACACGCCTATCAGAGAGCAATATCTACCATTGAATTACCCAGCAGATAACACTCAATTGCATGAGATCCTAAACAGAGCCTCAAAAGAGGATTATTTCAAAATATTTCTATACCTTAAGAATATGTTAAAGCTCAGGGCTTCACTGCTCGGAGAATAATTCTACTTTGTTTTGTTATTGTTTGAATATTCCTATTTTTCCTCCTGTTTATCTATTTTTAAATATATTATAGAGTATATAAATATAAATAACTAGGCTACATAGAATATTTTTTATGTATTATGATTGCCAAAACAATATTTATTTAAATAAATGTAAATAAGTTATTTTTGTAAATTATTAAGTTAAAAATATTATTAAGATATTGGTGCATGTTAAATAAAAATTAGATTAATGCATGACCCTAGTAATACTAACATTAGTTATACTAATCACATTATATAAGGCCTACTCCTCGCTATGGGGAAACCTTGTAAGCGATAAACAAAATAATAAAAATAAAGTGTCGATAATATTATAGCAAATGTGTAGCAAAAAAACTTTCCATTCCCATAATTATTGATATGTTGATATAATAAAACCAAAACAACAAAATACTTTAAAAATTAAACAATTAGCAACGTAAAATAATAAAAACATCAACAACGGACTGCTAATATCTCTTTTTAAATTGAGTAGCATTCTAGCAGTAATTAAAATATTTTTAACATAATTTTTTTTGGATATAATATATTTTATTGGGGAGAATTTATTGTTGAGTTATGAACGTGATAATAGGCTCTTTTATTATTATTATTGGGGAGAATATTAATGTTTATAATGTACTGAAATTCACAATACCAAGAAAATACTTTCTTTTCTTTTTTTTTTTTTTCATTACCCGAATTTCGAAGGAATATATCCATTGAGGCAGTACAAAAAATAAATGTTTGACAAGAAATTTAATCCCAATATAAATGTAACATATTATGTTATATATGTAATATATATATATAATATACATAATTATAGTATTGTTATGTATAGAAAATTATATATATATATATATATATATATATATATATATATTAGGGGCAGCCATTGAAATTATTGTTCTTCTTTAATACTTACTGAACGAGAACAATAATTCCAATTAAAGATAATTAAAATTATTGAAAGTAACATTTTTCTTATAATTAACTAGTGCCAAAATTAACTATATAATGTTTGAGTGTAAAGCAGAAAGAAGTATTTTGGAAGCCTGTGAAAATGAATTTATGACACATAAATAAACTGAAATTAAATAAATGAAGTTCTTAATTGAATGAATAAGTAAACAATAAATGTTTGAATGAACCTTATTATCACTATTTATTGTTGTATTTGAGTTTTGGCTTCCGTGTACAGCACCGTATCTTACTTTTTGTGAAATATGCAAAAGCAATTTTTTTTTATATATTTCTATCAAAATATCTGACCCAATTTCCATTTTTTGGAGCCTTCTTTAGTTATTAACTTCCTTCATTCGCATTGCTGCTGAATTTGCTCAATTTCTAATACTTCTCTGGGTCGGATATTTTAATCACAATAAGTCATTTACTATCAGACCACATTAAGGGATTATTTCAATTTAATTTATATTACTTTGATGAACGACTTTATTTCACAAATTTTTGGAAACTTATATTATTTAATTAAAAATATCGAGTATCAGTTGTCAAGAGTTAACAGTGTACTGAGTCAAGTTGACAGATTTAATTATGAATGAAGGATAGGGTAGATTCTGCACGGGTCATTTAAGTATCCTTCCTTATAAAAGAGGCATTCATATGAAAAATGGTTTCCTGAGACCTCGGGGGGGGGGGGGGGGGGGGGGGTCAAACTGTTAACCCTCCAATGCCCATGACTATTCTATTATTTTTTCTAATTTTTTTGCTTAACTGGGTTAATATGAAGTCAATTGAAGTTACTTTTAAGACATTTTATTTTAAAAGTGTCAATAAGTAAAATAACATATGGTCCCCTAGAGGAGACCTTGGGCACTGGTTTTACAAGTATCAAAACCTGGTGTCTTTTAAAAATTCACTACATTTCAAGAAGAAATCTTTATTTTACTGCAAGTAAATAATAATAAAATGCATAAGTTCATGATTAGTTGCCTATGATAAATATTGGTTTTAGAAAAAATTATTTATTCTGTGAAAATGGAAATAACAGTGAGAATAAAGCCCTATATTGCAGCACTCACTCAGCCACTGTTTGGTATATTTAATTCTTGAAAGAGGTCTATGGTACTAAAAAAATTGTCCGTGTAAAGGTTGTAAGGCCCAAATACTTAGGGTAATCGGTAAGACAACTCAAGAACTACAGATCCACCTAACCCGTAAACATTCTGCAAGAGTATTGTAGCCGCCCTAATAAGGCTCAAAAGTTGCAGATAGCCTTGTCGAGGTTCACAACACCCAATTTTATGACCAAACATTATGGGCCTTTCCTGGGGAGATGCTGCTTACAGCTATTGCATCCATATAGGGGACCATGCTTTCATATATAGATTCCTGGGATGATCCAGAAGCATCAACATTTTGTAAAAAAATGTATTTCTTACATCGAAAGAGCTCCTCAGCCCTCCGACATCACAAAAGTTCATTTTCGAGTAGTTTGCTATTTGTTTATCTGAAAGATAAGATAGATTTTGAATTTCAAAAAGTCCATTTCGACGTATACTTTTAGACACCAAAGTCTTATGTCTGTCGGATTTAAAATGTTCTCAGAACATTTGTATATTTTTGGCCGTCATGTAGCCTGTCTAAAGTAGTGCATGAAATAAATGAATATTTTTGTTCGCTGGAAGTAACATTCAATTCATGATTTCTGGAAAATGAGTATGAGTAGGAGATTTATAGTTTCGTCTCCGAACATCCTTTCAAAATTTCCAATTGAAGATAAGTTAATGCACATTCTGAATAATCTTTCTGTAGAATTTCCTTTCCCAGCTCTGTTTGAAAATTTACCTTCCTCTTCAAGCCATTCAGTTCTGCCTTTATAAGTTTTTTTTGTACCTTTAGTTACTCTAGATTTAGTGGACATAATTTTTTTTTCTGACCGTGATTTCTTTCTTGGCAGTGATTTTTTCTTCTTCTTTATTTATGTCGTTTAAGACTTCTAATTATTATAATTGTTGAAATTGACGTTATCCCGTTTTATTTCGTGAACTAATGTCAATTATTTCAAATAATATTTGAAAGTAGATATTTTATCGGCAGCAATATAAAGATGAGAATTGATGTAGTCTCAGTGCCCAAGGTCCCCTAAGGGGGACCACAAAATTCAAAGAATACTTATGAACAGGGATTTAATCAAATTATCTCAAACTACAATTTATTTGATAAAAAAAATGTTGAGTAAATGATTTGTACAGAAAGAAGTATAAAACTTAACCATTTCTTTGCCATAACAATGTGAAATGCAATGATGACCCAAACCGGTTGTTATTATGATTGTTGCAGAAACTTCAAATCCAATTAGCGTTGTTATCTGTAACACTGGAATGTTATACATTTTTGAGTAATGTAAATCAATTCCTTCTTTAACCATAGAAATACAAATCCTAGACCCCAACTACTTGGGAAACTTTTAAACTAATGTGAAAAAGTGGTCCGCTGTAGGGGGCCTTGGGCATTGAAGGGTTAACAAATTCCATAGCATAATTGAAATAGTATATTGGAATACGCTGGTATAAATAAAAAAAAAAAAAAAAAATGCCTGAAATGTTTATCTACAATGTTTTAAGGCGAGAATTCTTGTGCGTTATTCAGTTATGTGGAATACCGAATGTGCAATATAAATTCAGCTATTCTTCTGTATTAAATGATGCTTTGACCCCAAGATGAAAACCACCGAGGGCTGGTAGGCAAATAGCCATTAAATCGGAGCAAATCTAAATAGCAAAACGACCAAATTGAATTTCATAACCTCTCTAGGAGTTAATCCTTCGAATGTCCTTTAATTTTCCACTTTTACATATATATATATATATATATATATATATATATATATATATATATATTTTTTTTTTTTTTTTTTTTTTTAACGGCGCATCTACAACTTGGCCATTAGCGCCGACTTTTACTTCTTATTCTCAAATTCAAGGACGCTTAGAGAATTTTAAATTTTTAGTAAAAACTTAATCATATATATTATTTGGCGAATGAGTAACACGAACTGTATTAAATACGTCTATTTTTTTATTTGAATAAGTTCGAACCATTTTAGGCACCTCTTCAGAAGCTAAAATACCCTCCACGCTACTAATTTAGCATAATTGTAAACAGGTGAACAATAGCCACGTCATGAATGAGATTACAACATATGAGTTCAATCGTCTGTGGTTATCCACCTATGTAGAATCGATACACAATATATTCATCTTGATAATAAGCTACTGTTTTCCAGTAGATATTTAAATTTAAGGCTGTAGATAATTAAATTATTACCGTTATTCTGAAACTACTATTAAAAAACATAGCATTTACATAATGCAAAGAATTGTTTAAACCATTGATTAGAAAAAATAAGAAGTACCATATCAAGAAAATTTAGATTACTGTTTATTAATGATATATTTTGCAGACCTAATCAATCTAACGAAAATATCAAAAGTATTTTGAATTGAAAACGATCGGTACAATATAACCAAAAAAATTAAAACGTTACTTAATGAATGGGAAGTTTATATTTTCAAAGATAAGATTATTGTTGTCCAAACGTGATCATGACTACTGGAGGAGCTTAGTGTTATTAAATACTAAACTACTGCATAATTTTTAAACTACCCTTAATTGTAAACTCATTGGTGATAACACAGGCACACAAAATATAAAATAGTGGCATTTTACAAAGACACAATACATATATTCTTATGTATTTCGACGCGCTAAATCCGAATCCGAGGTCTGTTTACCACATCGGTGCAAAATCAAGGTCTTTTCTAGGACAAATATGTATATTTATGCAAAAATGAAGTTTTGACGGCAGATTCATTTTTTGCAAAATAAACATATTTGTCCTTGAAATGAACTTGATTTCGCGCCGATGTGGTCGAACCGACCTCGGATTCGAATTCAGTGACACTCAAAACCATGAAACCTCTCTAGTTATTTCTTCTTAAACGATTTCATACGAAATTTGACCTTCAAATGCTCTTAAACCTGAAGTGCTGGAGTGAAAATGACCCCGTATTCAGCGTGTCGTAATACATACAGAAAAATATATATTTATGGTGTCTTTGGAAAATACCACTTTTTTTATTTTGTGTCCCTGTGTAATTAAAAAAAAGTTAATTGTCCTTCCTCATTTTCTTGATTTATGTGGTTTAATATTGCTTAACTCGTTGTTGGTTTGGCTGAATGAAGATGCCTTTGTCAAGCCGAATTTTGTCTTTTTGAATAATTTAAATAGTGGGAGTAATCGTTTTTAATTATAATTATTCTTTGATAAAATTAAAAACATAAACTTATTGGTAGTTGGTTCGTGTAAGTTGATTATCAACTAATGGTTCTTTTATTCTGCCGATCCAGTCGTGGGTTCGATTCCCGCTAGGAATTATGGATATTCTTTCTAAGAATAGAAAAGGCATCACCCGTATCTTGGCTAGAAAAGGGAGGTAACCTGTAGATAGCCTGTCCTAAAAATCTGTGTCACATAAAAGTGGAAGTTAAATATAAAGAAATAAATACGTATGAATAAGTGTTATTCTTTTTCATATGGCTTATGGGGTTTATTAATTAAATGCAGGAATATGTTTTTGTGTTCGTTTTTACAATTAAGAATTTCATAACGGAGTTACAATTACTTCTCACTATTAAACAAATAATATAAAAATTATATAATATAAACTATTATACAAATATTACCTGAAAGAAATATTGATGTTTCTCTAAAACGCATTATCATTCAAGGTCATTTATCAATCCAACAAATTAGAAATTAGTCCATGATGCTTGAATGATGTAAATCATTATATTAATATTAATTAAAATGATCGTAGAACAATGATTTTCTTTTAAAAAAATATATAGTCCTATGAATGAAAGATATAAACGAACGATAATGAGCGGACGATGAACCCAAGACCTTGTTCGAACTAATGTGTTATTGTTATACCTAACGACAATCCCTAATCAAAAGTGAAAGGTGGAAGGAACCCCGCGGCTACTCTGAAGTTATCAATCATATTCATACACGGATGTGTGAATAAGCAAAAAATGAAGCGAAATATTATATGATATTAATATTATTATACATATATTATTAATATATATCTTAATAATTGTTATCTATATTTATAAATTTTGTATCGTGGACACGTTGGATTATATTGAGTTTTAGTGCAAAAAGCTGCTAGATTTTTATTACCTAATGCATGTGACGTAGATATAGAAAATCTTATTGTGTTTTCGTAGGGTGAAGTAGGGTTAGTTTTAGGTAGATAATCCATGCGATTTTCGAAAATGTTTGCTTGGAAAAAAATACAATAACAAATAATAAACAAAATATGACCTGTGTGCAAAATAATAAAATATAGGTATAAAAAATTAATAAATAATTAAATTTTAACGTCCATGGTTATTAACGGAGGAATAAATATAAAAATAAACAAATATACTTTATGAGTGCTTGTTAGTGAAAAATGCCTTATTATCAAAAACCCGTTATAGATGGTTGTTCAACAATTACTTGCCTATGAACTGCAATGGAGTTATAGAAAATCTTCTAATACTGCAGATTTATCGTTGTATTTAATAAATAAAGACAATTGCAATGATTCGCGACTTGCAAGTCACTGTAAACGTAATATTTCAAACAAAAATACGCAAAAATAATGTTATTCATGACTTATTATTAGCCTATTATCAGATTACTGTATCATATTTCTCTCAGCATGATTTTTTTTTGTTCTTACAACTTTCTTTTATATTTTAAACATTTTCTTTTAACATTAAAGTGATTTTAGTGGAGCCTGCTTCATTGTGAATTCACCATAGGCACTAATGAAACTTACGTAGGAATATCGTGTTTAATTCCCTAAGAAAAATGATTTCGGGTGTTTCAATTTTGGGGTAAATATATATAACTTAAAATAAATTTTATTTTTAATAAACTCTACTTAATAATATTATAATGTAATATTGCAGGCGATTGTCTTATGATATTTTTGTCACAAAGAAAAATCTAAACATCCCGCTTGATATACTAAGTCATTTTTCTTTTGTATTTTAATTTTGTCCCTTTGGTCATTACATATATTTTTAATCTTTCTTTACTGGTTTATGTGTTATTTCAAAATCATTCGCCTTGAATTCCTTCGGCAGTGCGGTTGAATTGGAGTTTTACCTGTTAAATAAATATAAGGAATTTTAATAATGTAATTGATGAAATAGCATTGATAAATTAAGATTAATACATTAGTTATATAAAAATAATTGTAAAGGGTAATATCTGGTTTGAGATTAATGCCAGGATGACAAAAGCCTAGGTTTCACATTGGTAAAAAGGGGCTTCTGTTTTTAATGTAAAATAACTTTTAATTTATCTATTTTGTCTTGGACAGAGGGTTGTTAAATTAATTTAAAGGAAAATTTATGGGGGTTTACTATGTTTTAATACTTTATTTTTATTCTTGTGTGAATATTGCTGAAACGTCGTGTAAAAGATGAATGAATAAATCAATATGTTTTTTTTTATTTGATGTGCTTAAAAAACACTAAGCTCTAGCGCTTTTGTATGGCTACGAAATTTTATGCGGCAGCAATTTATGACAGGGGTAAATTTTGTTCCATTGTGGTGGTTGTTAATTGTTTTGGGCATATATGGAGGATCATATCTCGGTTTGCCCGTATGTGGGTAGACCCATCTCGAATCTCACAGTGGAATGAGAGAGAAAAGAGAGATGGAGGGAGGTACCGGGGTATATAGGTAAGTAGGACAGTGGATAACTGTACTTACCGGAGATCCCCCACTTTCCACCTTTATCCCCACTCCTGTCTCCCACCTCCCACTTCTCATCTTCCCACTCGTATTCTTCTAGGGTGACCACCATGCCGACAACAAAGAGGGTATTGGGTTCCTTTTACCGTAGCCCAGTCTAGTCTAAAACCATATGCAAATATACCAGTACAGGATCTTAATGAAAAATCCTAGCTTGTGAGAATAGTTTCACACTTTGACTGTAATTTTTACGTTAAAAGTTTATTTCAGTTTACTCGATGAGAGTTGGGCATTAATTCTTATAACACTCAAAGAAATCATGAAGTTTTTCAAATAAAAATTAAGCCAAATCTCAAAAAGATAAATAATCGCTAATTGACTTGCACAATACGTTCATACGTTGGCTATAATCTTAGCTCTTCTTCATCTAAAGCGTGGAAACCATATGAACAGTGCCATGCCAGAGGGCTTCAAAATGCTCAAATAAACGGTATCTTCGATGTAACATTTTTAAGAGGTTCATGCTCATCTTCACTAGCAATTTTTTGCGCGAACTCCCAACCGTAATGAATTACCAAAATATTCATTGATAAATTGGTTCTTATAAATCAAATATGCATTTAATTGTCGATGGAGATTGCTTTTGAATGTATTTTTTAATGGAACGATCATTAATGGCATTTACTGAAAAAAATAACTGTGCATTTTTACTTTTTATTCTTCCTTAGGTGCTACCTCCTAAGTGCTTGTTGGTGTTGACTTCTGCAATTTTTTCTCTATTTTTGTCTATTCTGACTAGAGATCGAAGGTTCAATCCTTGATATTTCTCAGCAATGTTAGTAGTTGCCTACAAGGGTCATGCTTACCTTCTATTTTCCCTTTCCAGTACAAAGGAAATGTTATACCCGTTTCTTTTTACAAGTGCAAGTAAAAATTAGTTTGTGCAATTCTGTTTGCAGGAAAAATTAAAAGGAAAATTTAACGACAATTTTTGGAGTCTCGTAGCTTTTTGAATTCATTCGATATTAATGGAATATTGTTTTTTTTTTGTTTTGTTTAATTGCCCTAATTGCCTGGATATTTGCTGGAAATATATATATATATATATATATATATATATATATATATATATATATATATGTTCATATAGTACTTCAAACAAAGGAAATAATGCAATCCTAATAATAAACATACATTGTTTACATTTTCTATACCAATAGCCTAACAAAATGAAGCCCATGCATAGAATAAATTAAGAAAGGTTAGTCAGATAATGAAGAAAAATTGTCAAATGTTTTCTTGCCATTGATACGGACGTGACGGTACAATTACTGCAGAACATTATTCCAAGAACTACGAAAAAAAAAAAAATGAAAACTAAATTGCAGTGAAAACCTACAATCAGAAAACCTGAAGAAATGAATTATTTTCTAAACACATTAATATTTTCTTGAATTCTTTGGTTTTGGCGTAAGTTTAACAAAAAGTTAGAGTTTAACTTATTTTTGAACAAAACTGTTCTAATTAGCTTTTTTTTTTTTTGACAGGATGGACGAGAAGAAGAAGTTAAGGCCTTTTTAGGTCTATGGACCTAGGTAAATATGTTTTTATCTATCATATTTAATATAAACACCATTAAGGATCTATAAATACCATTTCTTTATAGATTATTACATTAATGACTTCACGTGCAGATTTTATAACACTACTTAATAAAACAAAATAGAAACAAATTGTAGGCTTGTCTAATTAATGTTATTCGAACTAGAACATAAGGAAGCTTCTTCGAATTAGCACCAAAGATATCGAAATGGATAATCCCATAGAAATAAAAAAGGAAGGATTTTCGACCAAACATTTTCTTTAACTTTTTTCACAAAGCACTTTCATGGGCTTTGCTAAATCTTGAGTGCTGTAGTACTATAGCTCAATATCCTCCATTCTTTTATTTTAGTTTTTTCACCATTTGGTGATAAAACTACGGCTTTCATCCGTATTTCCACTCCTCCTTTCTTAAAGTAATTATTTACTGATTTCGTGGGTTTTCGATTTAAAATAATCATGACCTACCTCATATAATAATATGAGGTAGGTCATATTAACTCGTTCAGTTATGTCTCCAGAATTTCTACAATTATACCGAAATAGTACTATGTCTTGAATTCTGTTATATGTTTCTTCGAAGGGGAATATTTCTGTTATAGGTGCGGCTATCGTCTCAAGTAGATTATTTTCTATCATATGTTATTGACCCTATTTTCCTTATGTATTCATGTGGCAGAAGGTTAAATTTCATAAACTGCACCCCATTCATCGACTATCCTTTGTTATTTTCGCATTCACTCCTAAAAATATATCGCGATTTAGCTTTTCCTTAAGATTTAGAGCTGGTATGACAAATTAAAAATTTGGAATATTATTATATGTCTAATTTTCCATATCTTTCTAAAGTAGCCTCTTTCGGAATTTATCGCTTATTGGATTGTTTGTACTTTGTTAAAATCTTTACCACTGAGGATGTGCCACATTTAGAATTCAGAAAACAGCCTATTGACTTTTTCATACGAAATTCTTTAAAATAACGTAATGTTTTTCTGGGTGTTAGTGGTTCCTGACGACATTTATTTCTAAACTCATGTCGAGTCAGGAGGTCTGCCATCTTCAAAACAAAAGTATCAAAATTATTATTAACAATTTTTTTTGTTGGAAATTCATGGATGTCTACATCTCCCAGGAGAATTTGTTCTTTCCTTACTCTAAGTGTACTGAAACACTGTACAGCTCATCTTTTGTGCCCAATTAATACAGAATATATATATATATATATATATATATATATATATATATATATATATATATATATTGCATCGTTACTTATCGGCTAGTTAGCACAGGTCACCAAACCAAAGTATTGGTTTCACTTTTCATCGTTAAATCCGGCATCGTTATAAGTGGCTCCCTCCTTATTTCACACTGTCTTGAGATAAATAAAATAAATAAGCTGTCTGGAATATGCGATGAGTTATTAAATTCTATTCGTTGTTAAAAAAAAAAGGACCATTTTTAGTTATCGTAGGAATTGGAAAAATTAACTTTTGTTTAATTACTAATTTATGAAGGTTTCAAGATCCAAGTACGTATATAGAAACATAAAATGAAACCGACAGAATTAATCGAATTCGTACATTTCAACCTTCGATAACGTTTTTTCCAAATTGAATATGCTGATAATCGATTATTGACAAAAAGTTACATTGATATTATATTTTATTGTTGTTTAACAATTTTTATTTACGTTTTAGAGGGTTTTTTATTTATTTTCATAACAGTTATCCATTTTAAATGTTTGAAATCTCAAGCTCAAATCTCAAGGCCGGGACTGCACAGTTTGTTCTCAAGGTTTGGATTGTATAGGTCTAGCGCACACACGATAAGTTAATAAACCTGAAGGTAGGGACTGTACAGTCTAGTTATAATAGGCCCACTGAATGTGAAGCAAATTCATTGGACTGTTAATCTTTGGGGTTTTATCATTTTAATTCGATGGACAGTACAGTTCAATTCCGGCCTCAAGGATGTCCCATTCATGGGGAGAAATATCTTAAGATTTGGACTGTGCATGGGCACCCTTAAGCAGACTACACCCAGTCAGGCAGGCCTGTCAGTTAGACCTGAAGAGTCCGCTGGAAAGCCGGTCACCGGGAGCGTGTATGTATATATTCCGGCCGCCTGAACAGTCTTAACTGACAGACCAGCCGAAATATATATATATATATATATATATATATATATTTATATATATGTGGGGGCGAGGTTAGCTCAGTGGTAGAGCACTGGACTAGTAAGCTGGAGGCCTGAGTTCAAATCCCGAGCGAGCACTAAAGATTTTTTCTTCTAGTGTCTTCGTTCATGGGTTGAATTCGGCCTCCCTGACAGTCCCTGGGCCAACCCAGCCTTTAATTAATTTAATTAATAATGGGTACATTGGGTGCGGCCGGAGCATAGTACTGACCACACTATCTCCCTAGTGTGCCGTATGGTCATATCAGATACCTCTATAGTATCTGCCCCTCAGGGTCCTCGTGGCCTGTTACAGGACTGTTTTATATATATATATATATATATATATATATATATATATATATATATATATATGTATCCAAAGAGGTCATTATTGCTATATACTATGGTAGGTAGGATATTTGAAAAATTGCTACATTAGTTCCGAAAGTCCTTAATTGAATAAATAAAAGAAAATGTAATGACAATGAGCAGTTAAGAGAGCGAAGTTCATGATTTTATAGAAATTGTTTTAATTTTAGTACAAGTATGAAAGAAATATAAACGTAAAAATTATGATTTGTGACGATTGGAATAATTTCTTTTTTTGTTATTATTTTAAATGAAACTTGAAGCTTTCTTTAAAACATTGTCTCCCCTGTTGGGAGAGTAGAAACACCCTAATTTAGCAAATTCAACGCGAATACCTGCTAATTGATCCTTAATCAATGCATTTTCTAAATAGAAATAACTAGTTATTTTTGTAGCTTTCACACAATTACAACCTGGACAATTAAAAGCGTTACCTATTCAAATTGCTTTTATTCTGAGATTTTGGACATTTTAGTTTGAAGGCCTTGTTAGTTCTAATTTAGATATCTTAAATTGGAACTTAAAAGTCCTACAAACCATACCTCCTTTGACGTCAATCGCTTTCAAAGAGTCTGGAGATAAGAAGAGAAAGTTGCTAATTCAGGCACTGTTACGAGATAATACAATTTGAATCTTAGTATATAAAAACGATAAGCATATAGCGATTAGTCATCAATTTTGAATACTGATAACTATAGTGCGTAATTCATTTTATTTAAGGAGCGTTTTATTTATGGTCTGAATTTTATTGAAAAATATTTTTTAAGTGTTTTTTGTTTGTTTTTTTTTAAAAATAAATTTGAAAAAAAAGAATCTGTCACGTAGAAGAGGACGAGGTGCAATAGGGTCAGATACTGTAGGGGTATCTGATTCTTATATATATGGTCAGTGCTAGGGCACCCTGACTTTCCCTTTGTAGGTGCTAATTGAATACTGTTCGGGCCTAAGGACGTTCTGGGGCCCTCGAACGAAGACTCTGAAGATAAAATCATTAAGTAGCATGTGCCCGAGTTTGGAACTGAGGTTCTCAAGAACCTCAACCAAGAACCCGAAGTCGTCCGCACTTTTATCAAATTCCTTATAAATTAAGTATAATCTATTTTTGAACAATAAGATAAACAAAAGAAATATATTACGTAAGGCCAACGGCCATAGCCATGTTGAATGCACCGGTCCCCGTTGATCACCGAAGTTAAGTAACGTCGGGCGTGGCCAGTACCTGAATGGGTGACCGACTGAATGGTGCTGTTCTCATTATAAAAGGGCGGCAACATATAGATAGCCCTGCGTCAATAGCCCACCTGTTGATACGCCGTTAAACACAAAAACAAATTACATAAAGAACAATATATGCGTTAGCTATTAATATAAAATATCTTTCGAATGTGAACATGCTTTCCATAAAACGACATTTAATTAAAATATGATTCTGCTTTTTCACCCAACACAAGGAAGGCTTACCCTGAACCCTTGAGGGCCTCAACTATTGGGGTGAGTAGGAGAGCAGAGGTGGCCCTAGCTCGGCTCAGGATAGCCCACACAAGATTCATCCGATGTCAAGGAAAGAAACACTGGAGTGCCAAGCATGTATTTTATTACTTCAATTAAACATTTCTTCCCTGAATGCCGTCTCTGCCGGTCTATATTTGATGTCACTGTTAATTTCAGCGAAGATATGGGGGACAACTCCGCTAAGATCAAAAAATTATTTTAATGGACAAAAATCCTAAATAAACTATAAAGGCCACTGTACATTGCTAGGGATTAAAGTAAACATAAACTGGGTTATGTGCAACAATCAGTAGATGGTAATCGGGAATTCTTGTGCAAGTTAGTTTTCGACTCAACACTAACAAACAGTAACATGAAATAATACAATATTTAGCAATAATACAATATTACAATTTTTATTAGAGTGAAGACAATAACATTTTACATTAAAGTTCAAAAACAGCTACTCCGGCGCTAATAGCCAAATAGTTGATGCACCTTTAAAAAAAATAAAAAAGAAAAAGACAACTACTCGCAATAAACATTTATAAAAAGAAATGCCAAATTAACATCTTTGGCGTTAATGAGCTAAACAGTTGATATTCCCTTATAAAAAAAAAAAAAAAAAAAAAAATTAATATATAGCATAAGCTAAAGAGAGCACCTGAAGGGGGATCTACTCCTAAATTACTAATTTTCCTGTAACGGGCGTCAGTTTAGTTGTATTTCAACGAACATCGGTATGCGTCATAAATATTTAAAGTGAAGGGGATGTGGAGTAAAAATAAACTAAATTGCTCCATTAGTAGGGAGGGTTCCTGCAAAACCAAATCATGAATTCGCCCATATCGGTCGTAATGTTTACTTGTTTGCAACTATAATCGCTGGAAATGATGCCCGACCAAAGTGGAACATGTGTTATAAATAACAAAATAGTTACGTTAGAGTTTTGGGTTTACTCTGGAACAAAATTAAATAAAAACTTATAATTGAGTCATCTATTCATTTGAAATAGAATATACTAAATCTATTCAAACAAAATAGTAACGTTAGAGCTTTGGGTTTACTCTGGAACAAAATTAAATAAAAACTTATAATTGAGTCATCTATTCATTTGAAATAGAATATACTAAATCTATTCAAACAAAATAGTAACGTTAGAGTTTTGGGTTTACTCTGGAACAAAATTAAATAAAAACTTATAATTGAGTCATCTATTCATTTGAAATAGAATATACTAAATCTATTCAAACAAAATAGTAACGTTAGAGCTTTGGGTTTACTCTGGAACAAAATTAAATAAAAACTTATAATTGAGTCATCTATTCATTTGAAATAGAATATACTAAATCTATTCAAACAAAAAAGTAACGTTAGAGCTTTGGGTTTACTCTGGAACAAAATTAAATAAAAACTTATAATTGAGTCATCTATTCATTTGAAATAGAATATACTAAATCTATTCAAACAAAATAGTAACGTTAGAGCTTTGGGTTTACTCTGGAACAAAATTAAATAAAAACTTATAATTGAGTCATCTAATCATTTGAAATAGAATATACTAAATCTATTCAAACAAAATAGTAACGTTAGAGCTTTGGGTTTACTCTGGAACAAAATTAAATAAAAACTTATAATTGAGTCATCTATTCATTTGAAATAGAATATACTAAATCTATTCAAATTTATTTTGTATTTATATCGATTGTTCCGATTCAGGAATGCAGCGGACACTACCATCTTTCTGAGGAGTGTGCTTAAGCAGGCTTCACACGATTCAGGCAGGCCTATCAGTTAGGCCTGAACAGTCCGCCTGAAAGCCGGTCGCCTTAACAGTCTTAACTGACAGTCCTGCCGGAAGATATACACGTTAAGGCGACCGGTTTTCAGGCGGACTGTTTGCGGCCTAACTTACCGGCCTGCCTGGCTGTGTTTAGCCTGCTTTAGTCATGCAGCTCTTGCGAGGTCTTTTGATTATTTAGGTGAAGTCAGAAAATTGAAACGGACATTGAAGAGCAAAACTAGGTGGTCACCCATCAAATTATTGACCACGCCTGACTGAAAGTCATTATTTTGAATTAAAGAAATAAATTCAATAATTATTTAAATGTTAATTCACCAGTTTCGTAAACAGTAATCAATTGTTCTCTAATAAATCCCATTACATTTTATAATTACTTGTCTTGACTAAAATCTAGAAATATTATGAAATTTGTCCAATTTCCCAACACATTGCAGAAAAGTGTGCTAAGAAACATTTTAAATAGTTTTCAAGACATTCTTTTTAGACAGATAAATTTACATACGATTGTGTTCGTAATTTCTGATGAAGGTAGATTTCATTGCCACATTTGTTAAACTTGATTGGAATCAGTTTAATGTCATTGACTGAGTACCGTATATTCGGAAGGAGGATCAAGGTAAAAAAATTGTTTACCTGGAGAAGGAGATGATTTTTGAATTGTTATACCCTGTGTCGATTATGTCCTGGGACGTATTATGTCATTTATATCCCGCAAGGAGACAATGCAATTCATATATAATATTATTTTGTTATACTGTAGACTCGGTGTCATTGGATGTCTACCATAACTACTACCAGGCGATCAATTGCCTATAACAACACCTCAATGGATCTTCAATTCCCACAAAACTGCCTCTGTGCTTTGATTGATTGAAATAACTTATGATGATTTAAATGGAAAAATTCTTATAAAATGAATAGTTAGAAATAAATTAATCTAGATGTAATTTTACTATTAATAAATATTTTTTTCAATTATTATTCATGTCAGTCTTTAATATTCATTGAAAATATCGATTTGCCTATTTTTTACTAATCGACCTTTGACAGATGATATTACAAACTTGGATTTTATTGATTATAAAATAGAATGTAAATACCCCTAATCAATTCGTCCGTTTTAATAAAGAATCTCCTTATCAATAATGTTTTATTTCATTTTCTAATTACAATTATTTAAATTTTAATTATATCTCCAATATATATATATATATATATATATATATATATATATATATATATATATATATAAATAATAAATATTCATTAAAAATAATTTTTAAATGAATGCAACGAAATGAATTGAGGTCGAAGAAAAACAGAATTGTAAAAATTGTTTTTTTTTTTTTTAATAAAACACTCATTAGAAATTATATAGGTAAAGAGCGGCCTATGTAAAATATTTCAATGGAGGTTCATCCAGAGAGAGCTAATTAAAAATTGAATAGCTGAAAAATTGGTAAATTTCTAGGGAACAGATAAGCCGCTTATTGTTGGAATATTTATCGTTATTCTGACGATAAACTTATTGATTTACTGTTTTAGAAATGTTACTTTGATTAAAATAAATGTTCATTTTAAGTGAACTAATATATTTTGCAATATACCACAGTGCATATATCAAGAAAATAATAAGTTATGATGTGTCATACTCCAAACAGATCTTTTCCACATAGACAATTTATTTTTTGAATTATAAATCTGTACGAGTATTCTGGTTTTACGTGCATACGATATTAAATTTTGAAATGGTTTATTTTTAATTAAATACTGAAAACTTAAGGTAGTTCTATTAGCTTATTCTAGTTTTATTTAAGTCGATATAAATCTGAAAAAAAAATATGAAATAACTATGTAATATGGAAGGAAGAAAAACTACTGTATATTTGTCAAATACCACTCACTTACTGACTGACCTACGATCGCCCAGCCCAAACCACTTGACAGAAAATTTTGAAATTTTGCATGAACACTCCCTTTATGATGTAAACACTTACTAAGAAAGGGTTTTTCGATAAACAAATTTTTAAGTATTTTTAAAGGGGTTTTAATTTTTAGTTGGTTTTAAAGGGCGAATGCACGCCTAGGCAGCGTACTTTGCTAGGACGATAACAGGTCAGCTGTTACTGTACTGTATCTATTTCATAACATTATTTTTATTTGCGGTTCAGTAGTGTCCCAGGTGTAGCCTATGTCACAACGTTTTATAAAGCTCTCTAAAACTAGTGTATTTAAAGTGGTTCAAAGTGTTCCCCTTATCTGAAAAGTGGCACAGTGGTAGCTAATCCACTGGTGAACATAATTGTGAACTTTGAAGTAATTTTACTCACCAGATCATCACAAAATAAGTGAGTAAAAACGCTTATTTCCTACACTTGGATAGGCCTTTACCCTAGCTGAGGCTAGCGGTGGGGGTGCTCCTGTACGCGCCTGACAGAGAGGCTGTCAATGCCCCTTCAGAAATTTAAATACTAGTGCCTGCGCTACTAGTAGATTCCATATCAGCCTCCTTGGCTCAGTGGCAGCGTCCAACTCTCCCAGCTGAATAGCCCGAGTTCGTAGCTCGTTTTTTTTTTTTTTTTTTTTTTTTTTTTTTTTTTTTTTTTTTTTTTTTTTTTTTTTTTTTTTTTTTTTTTTTTTTTTATATAAATCATTAAAAGCCACGGACGATGTCATCAATTGAGGTTAGCGAACAAAACATGACCGTTATCGAGTCTACGTCAGCTCACGATTTTGAAAATGTTGCGACTGGAAGACGCAAGAGATTACGTAAAAGAACCAGCGACGTCCTAACACCTCCTAAGACAAAACAAAAAAAGTCGTCTCCAAATAAGAATTCCTCGACACACCCTCGGACTTCGGAACACACCCAAGTGTGCCAGGATTCACCTCGAGATCCCGTGAAACCTCCTAACATCTATCTCAGGAAAGTTACCGACTTCAAAAAACTCTGCAGCAGTCTGACTGAAATAGTTGGGGAAAAGAATTTCGAATGCCGAGCTAGATTTAACGACATCGTTATAAAGCCATCTGACAGTGACTCCTACAGACAAATTATTCGGTACTTGGAAAGTAAGGAAGCAGACTTTCACTGCTACCAGTTACCCGAGGACAAATCCTACAGGGTGGTTATTCGCAACCTCCACTATTCAACTCCACCGGCAGATATTATAGAAGAACTCACAAAGAAAGGCTACTCCGTCAAGAGAGCCCACAATGTGCGGCATCCTGTCACGAAGGCGCAGTTACCACTTTTCTTCATAGATTTGGAAAAAAATGAAAAAAGCAAGGAAATATTCCGGGAACAGTATTTACTCTACACAAAAATCAAAGTAGAGGAACCACGTCGCCGAAGCGATGTAATACAGTGCCAAAACTGTCAGGAGTTCAATCACTCCCGCGCGTACTGCCATCACTCATCAAAATGTGTCAAATGCGGTTCCGAACACTCCTCTAGAGACTGCCCCAAGCCACTTGACGTCCCACCGAGCTGCGCGAACTGCGGCGAGAATCACACTGCCAGCTACAAAGGGTGTGAAGTATATAAAGCACTCAAAACCATAAGAATGCAACGGCAGAGAATCCAGCTCAGCCATCAAAAAGATGCCAAGAAACCATCACCACCCAGCGGACCATCCCACTTCCCCAGCCTTCAGCCCGTTCCAGCAGCACAAGAATCGTCCCATCGCCGGCCGAACGTCACCTACTCCTCCCTGCTAACCACGCTCGAGAAAAAGAAGCCGCCTGTCCCTAAACCAGCTCAGAAACCACATGAACCATCTTCCCTTCCTACCTCTTCTACTACTCCTCCGCAACCCCAAACCTTGCCTACCTTCCCATCTACTCCCGCCCCGTCTAAGCAAACCACACAGCACCAGGCTCAAGATCCAATGATGCTTTTCTCCTCTTTCCTAAATAAACTCGAAACCCTTCTTACTCCTTTAATTAACCTGATGACCACCCTTATAGCACACTTCCTTCCTAAATCCCAGAATGCAACGCTTCCATAATTCCCATCTCTCAATTCTTTTGTGGAATGCCAACGGACTCACAACAAGAAGACAAGAACTCACACTTTTACTAACTGACAAAAACATTGACATTGCACTTATAACTGAAACACACCTGAAAGAATCCATGACATTCGGTGTCAAGGGTTACTCCTGTTATCGAACCGACCATCCATCTCTGGCTCAGCATGGCACTCTGATTCTAATCAAGAGCAACATCAAGCATCACCAAGAATCCAGCATCGCATCAGCAAGCCTGCAGGTAACATCCATATCCCTTTCCCTTTCTCCCTTCGATATCATACTGTCCGCAGTGTATTGTTCTCCCAACCATTCCATTTACCATCCTGAATTCCTGTCAATATTCCAATCCTTTGGTCCCCGCTTCCTCACCGGGGGTGATTTCAACGCGAAACACCCCATGTGGGGAAGCCGTTCAGCTAACTCCCGTGGCAGAATCCTTTATGATATCCTTAACTCCCAGAATTATCTCCCTATATCGCCAAACACACCAACATACTGGCCAACCGATCCATCCCGTAGTCCTGACCTAGTCGACTTCTTCATCTCGTCTGGCTTGGGAGGTACAGCGACTTCTGTTGATTCGCTCCTCGACCTATCGTCGGACCATTCTGCGATCCTTCTAACCCTCTTCTCATCCGCTGTACCCCGTCCTCTACAACCAACCCTCACACCCGGTCCTATCAACTGGCAATCATTTCAGCTTAACCTAGAGCACTCCATAGACCTAACCGTTTCCCTAAAAACCCCTTCAGACCTAGACAAAGCCACTGAATTGTTTACTAAAGCCATTCAGGACAGTGCCCGCAATTCATGCCGACCAAGGACAGGGTTACCTCCTCCACCCAAAATGCAATTCCCAAACCACATCCAAGAACTCCTTGCAGCCAAGCGACGAGCCAGGGCTTTATGGCAAAGATCCCGTTATCCCTCGGACAGAAACGCATACAACAGACTGACACGCCAACTGAAATCTTCCCTATCCCAATTCCGTTCAGAATCCTTTAACGAATACCTTTCATCCCTCTCTACACAAGACTGTTCTTTGTGGACAGTCACTCGTAGAATCCTTAAGTTCCACTCAATCCCTTCCCCTCTCAAACGCAACGATGGGACCTGGGCCAGAAGTGATGAAGAAAAGGCGCTCCTCCTCTCCACACACCTAACCACAGTATTTTCCCCTAATCCTCAAATGAGCCCTTCCCATGATGCAGATATCGAACATTACCTGAATTCTCCTTTACCTTTGTCCTTCCCTCCCAAAGCTTTCCATCCATCCGATGTTAAATACATCATCAAACACCTTCCTAGGAAATCTCCCGGTTATGATCTTATCACCTCCACAATACTCAAAAACCTCCCCCAGAAGGCCATTATATTCCTTACATACCTCTATAACTCAATCCTAAGAACAACCCATTTCCCGAATCCCTGGAAACACTCAGTCGTCGTCGTTATCCCCAAACCCTTTAAACCTCCAGATTGCCCCTCTTCCTATCGGCCCATCAGCCTTCTCCCATTAATGTCCAAAATATTCGAAAAACTCCTGTACAAAAGAATCCTCCCTATCATAGAATCCTCGAATACAATTCCCAACCATCAATTTGGTTTCCGCTTCCAGCATTCCACTATACAACAGTGCTTACGAGTCGTAGACTCAATTTCCTCCTCGCTTGAACGTAAGAGTTTTTGCACGAGTGCCTTTCTCGACGTTGCTCAAGCATTCGATCGGGTTTGGCACCCGGGATTACTTTACAAAGTAAAGCTTATACTTCCACACACCTATTTCCTTATCCTCAAATCCTATCTGTCAAACAGATCCTTCCAAGTCAAATACGGTACAACTCTTTCCCCGACCTGCCCCATAAATGCTGGAGTCCCTCAAGGGAGTATTATTGGTCCTCTCCTTTTCCTCCTTTACACTGCGGATATTCCCACACACCCCCAAACCATACTAACAACCTACGCAGATGATACTGCCATCCTGTCAACTTCCCCTGATCCCTCAGTAGCATCCCAACACCTGCAGGAACATCTTACCGCCATACAACATTGGAGTGACATGTGGAGAGTAAAAATCAACCCGGAAAAATGTAAGCAGGTTACATTCACTCTCAACCGGAGATCATGCCCTTCTGTACATCTCAAAAACACTCCACTACCAGTATCCAGCGAGGTTCGATATCTAGGATTATACCTTGACAGCCGACTGACATGGAACCCTCACACGAGACTGAAAAGACAAGAACTGAACAAAAGATACGGACTACTTAGACGACTCCTTGGACCCTCATCTAAATTATCAATACAGAACAAACTAACGATATACAAAACAATCATTCGACCAATATGGACATACGGACTTGAACTCTGGGGGTCTGCAAAACCATCCAACATCAACAGAATACAGGCATTCCAGTCAAAAGTGCTCCGTAAAATTGTAAATGCCCCTTTCTACGTCTCAAACAAAACCCTTCACAATGACCTTAACATTCCATTTGTCCTTGACCTTGCTAAAACCCGTTTCCAAATGTTCCACTCCAAATTGTCCTACCATCCTAACCCGGAAGGTCTATCCCTATCGTCCCAATCCCATCCAGACAATCCTCCCAGGCGGCTCAAGAGACAGTGGCCCCGAGACAATTTACTCTTCTGATCATATAGGGATCATTAAAATATTTATTTGGACAGCTTTGAAAGTGCCAACAATGGCTGGCTTCTTTCACATTTTGTATTGTTTTTATTTTATTTTACTTTTTCCATTTTTTTCAACTTGTTCATAATATCTGCATCATCAAACTTGATTATTGTACTGTTTATAATTTGTACAGATTTCAAATAAATAAATAAATAAAAAAAAAAAAAAAAAAAAAAAAAATTTGCGGTTCATTTCAACTATGATAGAAAAGGGGGTTCCTCGCGCACCAAAAATTTCCCCCCAAAAAAACACACGATCGAAAAACGCACAAAAGTTGAAATGAGTTTAACTTTTGTGCGTTTTGGGGGGGGAATCAGGGGTGCGCTAGAAACCCCCCTTTCTATCTACTGATGACCGACCTTGAATTACTAGAAATAAACTGTGATTTTGTCCCTCATAGAGTTTACGCTGTACCTGATGATTGTTCGCAGTTGTACACAGTCGATTTTATTTTAAAAAAGTGTTTGAATTTTCCAATGCTTCGGCATAATTTTTAAGCCTTCATCTGGACTATGAGGAGAGGAAAACTGATTTGAATGGATTCTCCTTTGACTATTTTGAACGTAGATTTAAGGAAATGTTTAGCTGTGATTGTTATATAGCAAATGATAGAGTGTTGTAGCAACTTTCATTTGTAACAGTTCTTTATCTCCTCGTAGCAATGATTGAAAATCATGGCAAAATATTGAACGAAAATAAAAATTTATAAAAATAATGTAATTTTAATGAATATTAACCTCCTACGAACCCTACCGAATGTCTCTATCTTGGTGATCTCCAAGGTCAACCATTTGTTCTGATTTAGTGTTATTTTAATATATCATAACTTGTACAGAATGTTTTTTTATGTCAAATCCTGGAAAGAGCTTACCCTCTCATATTTCCTTTCTGTCTCCGCCCAATCTACACACCCCCTTCACCCAAACAATCCCCCCTGGCCAAAAATCCAGGGATTTATTTCTGACTCCAGTCGTTTATGTTTTCAGGCCATTGCGCCGGACTGACGACGAATGGAGACAAATGGTAATACAAAACCTATCATTCAGAATCTAAACAAAATATTGACAAATTGACAAGTTAGAATGTTAGAGGATTCCTTCTTGGGTAAGTAAAATGATTTTTGTTTTCTTAGAAGTTCGCCTTATGCCTGGAAGAAGTTGTGAAGGAAATCTTTGACAAATCTCAGACTTTCTCGAAAGGATAGGTAAATTATGTCATTTTTCAAAATTAATACTGACCAACAATTCATCAAGACAGCTTTCAACATTTCGGTTTTCTATTTTCTGAAATAATTGCATGACTTTTCCTTTCTAACGCTTATTTTTTTTATTTTAAAAATTGACTTTTCACTTCTGAAGCATTTGCTTGAGTAATTTTTCAAGACTTAAAATACTTTTAGGTTTCTGGCTTCAAGGTGCTTTCTGTCAAATTAACATTGCTTTACGATGGGACTATCTTATTTTCCAGAACATCCTTAGAAGTAAGTTATATAATTTGAATTTACCTGATATAATTATTAAAACATTCAAATTTTCACTACCTACCATCAAATTCCAAATAAAGTACATTCCGTATGTACTAAGTGTTTGAAAAGGATCCAATAATTAAAAAAATTATATTTAATTTTAAATTTATTATTCAAAAACATAAGGTAACCTCACTTTTACCGTTGAATACATTCTATCAGGCGTAAAAAATGGTTTTATCAAGTTCTTTATAGTTTGGGATTAACTCAAAACTGATAAATACAAATAAATACTATTTTATGTAATATGGTTTTCTATATGAATATAGAAAGTATATAGTAATGGCTTGAGATGTTGAGCACCAATAAATCTTCACTTAATACAACTACTACCTAAAAATGGGTACATCATACACTATTTTCTAGTTGGTTCTTCTTGATTAGACCTCGTTAAGGGGTTGGTGGAAAATAGCTAATACAGAGTCGAATAAACTCCGGTTCTCTCTTATGTTATGGATGGCCATTATGGAACAACTTTAAAGACAACGACAAACATTTGATAGGCTTAACAAACAGTAGTAAATAATGGGTAAAATAAGAATTTATTTTCTATTTATGTTCTGTTGCTAATGATCTCAGCAGTCGATGTACCATAAAAGATTACTAATAATTAGGGAACGGATGTCCATCTAAATAAAATTGAAAATATGTACTTATATATTTAACTATTAATAATGAAATATGTAATAAAAAATTGAATATGTAGTAAAAAATAGTAAAAACGCTATAAAATATTCAAAAGAAAAGCATAGATAACTAGTAAGAACTCTGTTATTATAAATAGAAAGAACTAAAGTTGGAAATATATATAACAAAATGACTAAAACTCTATAACACATTGAAAAACATAATTAAAAATTAAGAACTCATTTTAAAAGCAGAAAAAAGAAGTTGAAACTTTCTACAGATGAACATTATTTTGGAAAATGGTTTGCAACAAAATGCATTTTTAAGTTGTCTAACGTGAAATGACGCCGGTCTGATGTCATAAGGGGAGTATACAGTGGTGGGGTCACCGATCAGGCCCATTTTCCTCTGGTGATTTTGCATCGAAAAATAGTCGACACGTTTCCAACCGTTTCGTCCAATTGGCCTTAGGAGATAAGAAATAAAATATTTATTTATTTATAAGGCTTCGCAACTTTGGCGTCTGCGAGAGAAATAAACTAAAATAAATTTAAAATTCATTATTTTATATCTCGAGTGTAGAAAATGATATCGACATGATTCTTTCGCTTATTTGCTTGTTTTAGAGAGTAGATTATAGGAATTATACAATCGTTAGGCAATAATTTGTTATATATTTTTTTTAACGCATCTGCTCCAAGACCATTAGTGCCGGGGAAGCATGGCTGTCAGCCACCTTTGCTTCTTGCAATTAGAAAAGACACAGTGATCTAGATTCTAGATATATAGAAGAAAATTTCTTTGATTTTTCAGTGCCAACAAATTTATTGATTAAGAAAAATATAATTATTGAAAAACTAAAGAACCACCTCTATTCCTTAGACATTGACAAGGCCCTCAACTCGAATTACAGCCCTCTTTACAGAACTATTTGTAGTTTCAATAGCCCTCAGCCTCAGCACTATTTAACTTACCATACAAATATATATAAAGTAAAACTTGTTAGCCAACTAAGAATTTCGGGTAATGAAAATATAAAACTTTTCCACAAGAACATTGTAGTCCATATAAAAACTGGAGAAATATGTAGATGGAGTCATCAAATCATAAATCACAGCTTAAACCACTTATTATTGCACTGCCCTGCGTTGAGTTCATTTAGAACAACATATTTGAGGAAATATATAACACAAAACAGGGGTTACATTAGAGAGTATCCTTGTTATCAATAGTTTAGATCAATTAAATTAAATTTTCTTCTTTCTATTAAAAGTTTGTGCAATTTAAGATATATTCGAGCTAAGACCCAAGATTAAATTTAGAATATTTATTTTCATTATATTTCTAGTTAGGAGAGTATTAATGTTATGTATGATAGGTAGTTATAAGTATATAGTGTTTATTTTATTACTTGTTTATTATTTTTATTCAAAAAGGGAATCTATTATTAATATTGTAATAATTACTTAGTAAGAATTCACAAATAGAAGAGAGAAGTGTATTGTTATTGTTCTGCTACATGTAGAATCATGAACTTCACTTTTTATATGCATAAACTGTAGGTATATATTCATATTTTAATATTGTGTATTTTTAAGTATTTTATATGTATATGTATATGTCTGTTATTTTCTTATGTAGAGTATTATTATTATTAGTCATCTATGTCGCGTCCATTAACATCTACTAACACCAAATGGGCCAGATTCCTTGGCTATACCATGTTATAAGCCAATAAATATTATTATATTCTATTCTATTCTATTCAGTGATCTAGATTCAATGGGTTAAGCATTCTTTCTCGGTTTTCCCTTTATTTTTTCAATTAAAAAATAAAAAGAATATCAAAATATGTAGCAAAAACATGTATTTATGGCGAAATATTTAAAAATTTGGATTTTTGACAAAATATGTAAAATGAAACCCTGTTTAAATGCTTTAAAATGACTTAAAACGTGCAGAATTCCAACAAAAATATCGATTTAAGAATCAGAAAAAATATGTAAATACAATAACATCCATTCCCTACTAATAACGTATTTGTTATTCAAATCTTTATAATCAGATATATTTTGGGCTTACTTTTGAAACCAAGGTGGATCTTGAGCCAAATGTATTGAAAGTATGTTTTAATAAATCAATTCCTGTTTACCAACTGTACATTATATATTAAAAAAAATAGTGAATGCCATTACAATTGGGCAATTATCCAATTTTATATAAACCATTCGGCCATAGGTGGGATGTGAATGGGAACATATCGATGATGATTGCTATAAAATCAGCCGTCCCGTTAAACATCATCCCACACAACAAACATCACATTCTCCTTTATCACTCCTCCGGTAGAATAAAATCAATTCCCAAGATGTTCAGCCAATTTCTGACTAACTGCATGGCACGGGAACCGCTTCTCTCGGATTCTTGTGGTCACAGAAACTAGTTGTGGTAGTTTTTCTTGTAGTTTACCCGCTGAAAATGGGGTAACGATACTTTGCGTTTTTTACCGTCGAGCCTACATTTTTATCTTACCGCTAGTTTAGTTTCACAGGTTCATTGTAATAGGGGAATATTTTTTTCTGGCATTACTGATGTTGGTGCTTCCATTCATATTTTGCACTATTCAGAAAACGATTATGAAAATAGTTCTACAGTTATAAGTTAGTCGTGATTGCTGCTTATGATTGCGAAGGGCATTCGTTTCTACATCCAATAAAATAAATATTCAGGTGTATTCAGCATTTTAGATTAATACCAACTTGACCCAACAAGAAGCCAGGGATCTACGCAAATATAATTTTAAGCATCAATGAATGATTTGGCAACCAACTTTTGTAGCGATGTAACTAGACAAAATAAAAAATAATAATAAAGATTTAATTCAGGAAAACAATATAAGTAAGAAGATCAAGATAAAAAAAAAATCGCACAATTATATTTTTTGAAGTCTTTTTTTTAACGTTGGAATGTGAACGGTATTTATTCCAATGTTGCTCTAATAATATCTAATCCTTAAAGATTTGGAGATTTTTGTTTTAAATATACTAATAGATTCTTGAAGAAACTGGCAGGAGTTGCTCCCCAAAAATTGTTTAAAACATTAACTTACATTTGCGACGTTTCGAACCTATTTAGGTCCATCTTCAGGCATCTTATATTCAGTTGTCTTAAGGTCTATTGTAATTTTTAAATTTAATTTAAGATCCATAAATATTGAATTTTGAGAGTAAAGTTTAAATCCAAGTAGGAAGGCAAATCTTTATGATTTGATAAGTGGAGAAGTTATGACCACACTGCGTATAACTTGTCCACTTAAATCGTAATATGTATTGCCAGAGTGAATATAACTTGTAATATAACTTATAATATAACTTGTCCAATCAACAAATCATGAAGGTTCTTACCTGGATTGAACGTTCACTCGCAAAATTCAATATTTATGGACCTTAAAATTAAATTTAAAAATTACAATAGACCTTAAGACAACTGAATATAAGATACCTGATGATGAGCCTGAATAGATTCGGAACGTCGCTAATATAAGTTAATGTTTTAACAATTTTGGAGAACAACTCATCTCAGTTTTTTCCACAATTGATCCTTCCCCACACTCACCTTCAACTTATATATACTAATAGATTTTGTTTTTGGTATTTATCTGACAATTTATCCTGGGGTTGTTCAAATTGGATTATTTGGATGGGTAAAATTTTCCTGAATAGTTCAGTAAGAAGAGATCAATGGTTCTGTATTTTTTTCAAGTTTTTATATTTCACCATGAAATGATGTCCGGTCTTGTAAGCGGATTCCGATAAAATGAGTTGTTGCGTTTAATTGATGAATGGAAATACACCTCTTCAGTTTCAGTTATTTATTTGTTTATGTTTAAATCTTTATTAAAAGTATTCTTATTGGCCAGTATGTGGACACGCCAATATTTATGATATCCGGTAATGAAATACCATAATGGGAATCTTTTAAACTTGTCATATTGCACACACACATCCACGTTCTTGTAATTTTACAACACTTCCAAAAAAATAAAGAAAGCTATATTAAAAAAAAAAAATTCGTTTAGAGCCTGCTGCTCAAATTCAGGCACATAAATATGCTCTAGCTCAACCCGACAAGCCTATGTAATCACATAGGCGCATACGCGAACGCCAGCGGACACTTTTTTGTAGCGCTTTTTATCAATTTAGTCATCGCTAAAGCATATCTATGCTAAACAATTATTTTTTGACCAATGGCTCGCTACTACGGCGACTTCACTCCTCCATGATGGTACCTCTTGTCTTGAAGATTAAGTAGCATACAGAGCATTTTGTAGTCATATCTTAGTAGTATCATTATAGACTGATAGTCCCACATAATATCCAACATATAGCAGCCACAGTTAAGATTTGTTAAAAATGTTGCTTGGCACTATTTTGCCCCGACCCCTTCAATTGAATGGGTGACCGAATTAATATAATTGTATTTCATAAAATACATTTTTCTTTTGGTTTTGGCTTATCCAATGTGTACATGTATGATAGGATGCGGAGATACAATTGCTGACATAGTATTATACTTGTCTAGAAGCAAGGGCTGTGGGAACCTGTATAAGGTATCCTGGCCTACATAACCACCTACCATCGCCTCCCTCTCCTCATCTTGAGGATACTATGTCATCTGTACTTATTCCCGCAATCTTATCTTCGCTCTCTTTCTTCAGGAGATACTTTCCTGGAAATCTCAATCAATTTTCCCACAAGTGATATGACGGATCTAAAGACATAGAATTACGGCCGCTTTTTATTGCTGGTTTGCCAATCTAGAATTGAATTCTGTTTCTGTGGTCAAGTGGCTAACGCCTTGGCTTCTTATGCGGTAGATGACGGATCAATTCCCGCCCCTGAAGCAGGTTAATGTTTTTCATTTCAGGGCCCGTTGGAAAAAAGTTCTGTTGCACATTGGATGCTTAGAAACGTCGGCGACTTATAATTAGCCCGGAAAAAAATATGGTTTAGGCCCATTTATTCTCTATTCGATTAGCGTGTGAATTTTGTTGTCCAAAAAAGACTGTATTTTAGTGACGCATCATTACATAGTTGCTCGAAAATGTTATGCTAAATTGCGAAACGAAAGGAGTGCGCTCAATTCCGGGCTACTTCCAGGTCTGTCTGTCCACAGGGGCGAGGTTTTCTAAGATTTCTTTTTTGAGATTTAAATATTGGAAATATAAGTCCTACGGGATTATTATCCCGTTTTGATATCAATAATAATTTAATTTAGATTTTTTATTCTCTGAAATTTAAATTAGTTTCTATTGCAGAGATAATTCGTTGACAAGGAGTTTATCAAATATCTGACATTAATTTTTTCCCTAGGTGAGGATCTGACGCGCTAGCCACTCGCCAATGGAGGTTCGCTCTGAAATGATCTATTCCAAGAGTGAATAGATCATTTCATCCCATGGAGGTACGCTCTGAAATGATCTATTCCAAGAGTGAATAGATCATTTCATCCCATGGAGGTGCGGTCTGAAATGATCTATTCCAAGAGAGAATAGTTCATTTCATCCCATGGAGGTCCGCTCTGAAATGATCTACAATGACCTACCTCAAAAACACCGGACTATATGGTCTTATTCGATGGCAATAAGCACTGTTACTTAAAAATAACATTATACTTCCATAGATACTAGTTATAATTTAACAGAGAACACTAAGTCTTTTACAGTTAAAATTTTATAAAATTATTTTAGCTATGCTGATTTCCTAGAATTAATAGTTCAGAGGATGTTTTTTTTCATTTTGTTGATTGCCATTGAAGCGGAACACATCAAATAAAATAAATAAATATTCCAAGTGTTTCACAATGCTGGACATTTTCTCAATAAGACATTATAAATACAATGTCATAGTTCATCTGGTAAGGGATTTCAAGATACCTGGTTTGGAAGATTACCTACTTAATTTATGCGTCTCAAGTTTGTATTTTTTAACTAACTTTACATAAATTATAAAATCTCAATATAAAATAGTCACAATAAATAGCAACACGACTGGCGAACAATCACTCGTCGTGTAAAGGTTTAAAGTACGAGTAGACAATGATAAGGTGACCCCAAACCTCTTATCTCTTCCTGTTCCTCAGTATCTCCTTCCATTGACTGCTTGGCCGGTAAGAACCTCTCACTGGTGGGGTACTGACGAAGATTGTATCATCTTTACGGGTGTTATGGTCATATTTATATAGTCTCACCTTGTTGGGAATTCGTTCCCAAATTACTTATTTGAAATAAGTTATCGTTCAGCCCAGAAAAGAGCTAATAAGGATTAGGAAAGGCTGCAACAAAATCACCTAGCCATTTTAGGGCATCGTGCATTCTTTGCAGGGTTCGTCATGAAATTTGCGTCATATGCTTATACAAGTTTCTTCGAAGTCAATGTTTGCGTAAAATAATATATCCAAGAATTATCTGACATGAACTACTTTTCTCAGGCAGAACTCTCAGGGCTATACGGTGACTTCGATAGTGTTGTTTATTAAGCTCAGAACACGATTTGAGAATGGAGGACAATGAGATTACTGATTAGTCATCAATGGGCTTCGTGGCTACCGAAAAAAGCTGGTGGGAGGTTGTGGAGAAGGTACAGACTCGGTGACGGGTCTTTGGATCATCTATGTTTTTATGTAAAAATTTTTACGACAACTTATCCTCAGGATACCACACTTTTCTTCACTCGCTGTCTCCCAATTAACAAGCTAATTACATATTTTCATGAGGAAACAGAAGGGCATGTAATTCTAAAGCGCATGACCCGTCTACATTTTCTACGATATGGAAAGGAAACTCACTGCTTGCATTTTTTATCTAATATTTTGGATTGTCAGCGATTTGAATTAATTTTTAACGTAATAAAAAAATGAATAAGAAATAAGTACGTTTGCCATAGTAATTTAAATACAAAAGTGATTTCTCATTTTTAACAGATTTTGAAGATGGTTCGACATCTAAATCGTTTGATGGTTAGCTTTGGAACTACATACTTCTGTAATAATTTTAAATAAAAACTAAACCTTTTATGAGTATTTTAAAGGCATAAAACATCAACTCAAACTTGGCGGCAGTGATGTTTTATTTATTTATGAGTGACTTGTACAAAATTAATTTAACAAACTTAATGAAGTTCAATAAAAATAGAAGAAGTTTAAACAATTGTTTTAAAATACTTTTATCGTCTAAGAAATAAGGGCTTATAATTGTTTTAATAAGATCGCACGTTTTTTTACGCTCAAATCCGCAAATCAGCCTCGAATTTTATTCATTGTAGCTATTTTAAAACACTATATAAAACGATCATAATATATTAATTTTTTGCTCTATAATATTCAACGTTTTTGCTGATTTTATGAAAAATGTAAGTCTTGAAGAAAAATATACACAACATTTCTTAAATAACTATAGTTTAACATGTAGAAAATAGGTCACATTTATAGGAGTAGGTTAGTACAAGTTGCAGTTACAGATTTGCATCCACTTTCCGGCTGTTGCAATAGACTGCATGCCCAGTTGCTTGTAAAGTAACCCACATGCTAATGAAAATGCATATTCAGTAGTTTTGTTTGTTTAAATATTGTAATGTTAATTTTGCATACAATATATACGCAGGTACAAGAGGTGCCACAGTTTCGACTTTTTAAGTCATTAGAGGAAATCTATGTGAATTAAAATAATATCCATCTGACCAATTTGTTTTTCAAGCAACACTATTGGTTTTGGGTATTCATCGTCCATACTTAACTATTCAAGGATATTTTCGTTTTATACCCGTTCTGAATGGCAATACATTCTTATGAAATGACACCAAAGAGGAAATTAAAAGATGAATGAAAATCATTGAGGATTTTTTTAACAGAATGTTGAATGTCGTTGCAATTGTATTCGTTATTAACTAACGACTGTTTAACCTTGATTAAATTTTTCAGAAATACAATAGACAAGTGTTCTTAAACAATTTATAATTTGATGAATTTTCTATTCAATATTTTTGATCAAACATTTTTATCATAGACTAATTACTTAATATTATGACATTGGAAATAAGTATTGGCGAATCCTGAAGTTGTATTGTATATAAGTGTGTATTTTATTTATACAGCAATGTATATAAATAATAAAACAAGTCTTAATTACGCAGAATCAGGACGAAAATTTATTCGAATCAGACCTTGTCAAATATCTTCAGCTAAGAACTCGTAGCAAAAAGTATTTCTGCTCTACATAATCATCACAAGCAACAAGAAATTAATAGGGTTATCTTTCCTTGTTCTTATTAGCTACCATTCATGGACCCATTGTACTCATAATGGGTCCAAATTATTTCAAATCCTCTTTTAATTCATTTATTCATATGATCCTGTGAATAAATTGAATTTTTTTTATTTTGTAGGTTATTTATTCGAGTATTTCTTTACTTTAAATCAGGAGAGTATTTGTCACCTACTTCGGAGAATTTTTGAAAATTTTGATTTGTTTTGCTACTCACTGTAGCATTTCTAACACAAGGCTGATAGCACTTAACAGAAGATTCTGTTAGCACTAGGCTGTGACATTTCTAAAAGATTTTATACTTGTCTTGAGTTTAGCACACACAAAAAAAGGAAAATATATGTCTTCTCATTTCTATAATCGTTTCTTATTTTATTAAATTATAAAATTAGGTACATTTCATTCATTAATTGCCATATTTTAGAATTATTGATAAAATGTTTTCATGTACTGTTTCAAAGAAACTACACATTCTCGTTGGCTCCTGGCTTTTTCCATATCTATATCTGTTCCAATATAGAAAATGGTTTCTAGGAATTTAAAATTATAAGGAATCCAGAAAGAAGTCTGATCCTTTGATGTGTACTAAGGAGCAATATTTAAATGAAAATCTATTTTCCACTAGAAAACTGAAGAAAGGGTATGTAGGACAATGCAAATATTAGGAAGGGGCTACGGATCGGCAATTCGTAACTAGCAGTGCAGCCTTCATGGTTTGCAGCCTCACTCCGTTAGCTGACTTTCGCAATGGAATGGTCGAAAACTTGTGGGAAGTGAGTGCTTTGAAATAAATGAAGAATTCCTTGTACAATTGAAAACTCAAGTTCTTTATATTTTTTCCGCTTTTCATAAAAACATATAGGTATTATTGTTAGAGTAGCAATATTCAACTAGCAATACTTCAACAGCAGTACTTCAGTAGCCGATCTTATGCAAACTCATAATTTATGTTCAAACAATACTTGTTACTTTGGAATATTTTGAGGTGCTATTGAAAAATGGCCACTAGCCCGAGGTTATCTACAGCTACCCATTCATTCTATACATCCATATTTATGCATATAGGGGAGCAAGAAATGTTTCAACAAGCTCATCGCTGAAAAGAAAAACAACTACCTGTTCTTCCGCCTTGAATTAAAATTCTCCACAACAAGTCAACTTGTGTCCCAAAAATTGTAATATTTCCTTTATTTGATTTTGTTTTTTTCGAGTATTTTCTTTTTGATTTTATGTGTTACTCTGATATTCATTAATTCTGACAAGCACTATCAGTGCCAAACTGTAGTTTAATGCGACTTGTAAGGGTAAGTGTTGCGTAGTTAAATCGTTACACAAAGAGTTTATGAGAACTCTGTAAGCCATCATTGAAGCTTCCATATGTTTATTGAGAGGAGATCGTTGACCGTTGGTGATGCGAAGGTAGGAATTGTCAGGGTTTGGTCGCTATTTCTTAATATAACTACATTTTCCTGGACATTTCCTACCTTTCCATATGTTTATACTATATGATTGAGAATATTAAATAAATTAAGCACATTGGTGGACATAAATTCGTTGATTTATTTATTATTAAATTATAAGTTGCAAATTATGGTTTACATTTTGGTAAAGCATGGATTTAATAAATTAGCTAGGGGTTAGGCTAATGATAAATCTGTTTTGTTTCAGATCGATGCGGGCATGGGGCCGCCGTGAGCAGCTGCAGCCTTGGAGCCCCCAGGCCCCGGTCCTATCCAGCCGAAAGGGAAGATGAAATTTACCGGAGACTCTGAGATCCTCGGGCTCCCTGTAGACACTCTCATGAATCCGTGGAGTAGCCAAGAGCACATGCTCATTGATGGTAATTCTCAGAAACTGATGCTAGGAGAAGAGGATGACTCCAATTCAAAGTCGGGGATGGACGATCTCGATCTCCTCCTGACCTCGACGCAGTCATCAGAGCCGAACAATAATAATCTAGCTGAGCTGAAACCTCTGCCGCCATTCACTGGCTACACTGGTCACCTGAGCATCAACGGGATCTCTGGTCATCACTTCCACACTATTGCGACCGCCCCAAGCCCTCCGAGGGTTGAGGCTAATAATAATTCTTCTGAAGCGACAAACCAAAACACCATTTATTACGCGACTGATCAAGTTGTCAGTTCATCTACGATGGACTGTACACTGGAGAACATCAAGACTGAGGCGGTGGATTACAACAGCCTGCTTGCACCGGATATTGAGGACATTGCAGCCATCATCGGATCGGCGATTGCGGATACAACAGTGCCTGGATCAAACAACAATAATAGTAACGCGAGCAATGGAGAGACGTCAAGGGACAGCTGGCAGATTGACATTGATGCTTGGATTGACACGGCGTGCAGTCAAAGCACGGGGAATGGAAAGGCAATCATTTCAGCCGAGAGTTTGCACGAGTTCGTCGCAAATTCTAATTTCGGAGTGGCATCTCCACCTCTTACCTATGGTGGTATTCACGTGAAGCGTGAACCTGCTTCATCTTACATGCCTCTTCTGCAGAGCAGGCTGCAGAACGGACCTCCCAAAGGCGAGATTTCCTACGGGCTTGTCTCGGAGTGTCCTTCGCCTTCATCGTCCACCCCCTACCTCGCCCACTCGCCCCCCGGACATGTAGTCAGTACCTCAGACCTAGTCAGGTACACTCCTGTGCACAGTTCGAGGCCTTCACCTGAACTACAAGTCTCCTTCCCTCACACCACCACCCCTGGTAAGAAGAGCAAAGCAAAGTCCAAGTCGAAATCTGCGGCAGCGACCAGCACTGTCCTCTATACCGAACCAGGACTGGGGAAAGAGAAACCTGTACACAGGTGTACCATATGTAACCGAGGGTTCCTCAACAAGTCTAACATCAAAGTCCATTTGAGGACACACACTGGAGAGAAGCCTTTCCGTTGTGAGGTGTGTGGGAAGGCGTTCAGACAGAAAGCACACCTCATCAAACATGCACAGATTCACAAGAGGATTGGGAGGGACTGACAATCGGTACCTCACTACCCTGTTTATATGTATATAAAGAAATTTATTTATGAGAGATCTCTATGGCGCCCCACTTCGTGAGTGTAACATCACATTCCTCACTGTGTTAATACTAACTAGCTGACTCGACTGAATTATTTATTGGACGAAAACGGGTTTAATATTTGTTATTTATCTTTTTTTATGGCAAGTTAACCAAAACAACGAGTGAGGATCATCGAAATTTGATGAAGAAAACATGATGAATAATACATCGCGAAATTGTGATAATTGTGTTGTGACCAAATAACTAAAATCATTCACATATGAATATTTATAAATATTAGTTTTTTAAAAGATAGTAGGTGTTTATTTAAGATCCTCAGGGGTTATACCGAAGTCCAGGTAATTCGGAATTTTGTAAGTAAATTGGTTTATTGAGAATCTATGCTAATTAATGTTTCGTAAAGAGTTAAGCAGAAATTTTAGAGAAGTAATTCCAAAGATTTTTTTTTTTTCAATAAATTGAGAGTTCTGCTTAACTTTTAAATGGACGTTGATTGCTATTGACCAAATGTTGTACATAAATGTGGATTTTGTAACATTCAAGAATACAAATTTATGTAAGAGATTCGTAAGTGTATTTAATTTATATTTTGTTAGTTGTATAAATTTATATAAATATATATATATACATATACATATTCGGGTTTTGACACCCATATATATTTGTTGTACATTTATTCCAGCTGTAAGCTAAGCTAACTGTATACACAGTGTATACAGAATGCATGTAATTTGTATCTACAAATATCCAAGTATTTAAATTGATTTAAAAAATGTACAAATTAAAAATGTGGTTGTATGAATGTGACTTATAGATATTCCATAAAAAATTAACGTTATATAGGGGTACATTAAGGTAAATTTTAAATTGTATTTGTTTCTTTTAATTTCTTTTCTAAATTAACTTTCACGGTTCCAGCTGCAAATTTCAAAACTGTAAGAGGCTGTGGAGCATCGAGCAAGGTGCATTTAAAATTGTAACTATATATTTAATATATAAATTCTAATTATTTGAGAAAAAATGACAACACTATTTTTATAAATCATTTCTTAACTTATTGGAGTAGCAATGATGTCTAGTAGATAATAAAAAAAATGGAACACCCATGTAATTTTTTGTTTTATCTTGTTTATTGTTAATATAAAAGTATGTGAATAAATTATTCATAGTAAACACCCTTTATAGAATTTTAATTATTATACCTTCCCCTTAAATTCTAACACTAATAATAAGTTAAAGCTGTTGATAAACAGTTAAAATCCGAGAGATAATAAATGAACGGGAAAAAAAAATCACTGGTGAGTAAAGAGGTTCTACTACATTGTAAAAAGAATATTTTTTTTTTTTTTTTTTTTTTTTTTTTTATTTATTTTTTTTTTTTTTATATCAAAAATCAGTTCAAATTTTACTGAATTGTATAAATAACTGTTTTTATAGAACCTGTCATCTACATTTTAACGAATCTTTTACTACGAAAGATGCTTATGGAGCTATTTTATTTTTTTGAAATGAGAAACTTGAAAAAAAAAAAGTTTTTTGTAATGAGAAACACAAGATTTGAATATTTTTTCCGAAAACATAAAAGTGTCCATTTTTGAGGATCAATTATGAATTATTAGTATTTTAACTGAATCATGTCTGTAAATCAGTGTTTAACGTTTCCTAAGTTCCACGTATTTAAATGAATAAGAATATGTGTTTAGAAATAAGGAATCAAAAAATAAAATGAATTTATGCTCTTTTGAATGTGTGAGTCATATTCTAGTAATTTGAGAGTTTTCGTTTCCTTCTAACAATATCTACCACGATGAAGTAACATTTAAAGAAAAACATCAGTAAATTTGGATCACTTTGTCGATTATTTGTAGAAAACTAGATATTCCATTTCTATATCTTTTGACAATTGTTTGTATATTGGTATTGTTATAAATGGGGTTCATCAGGAATCTTACTTAATCAGGTAAAAGGATTGATCAGGTAAAAAATTAACAGGTACTCAAGTATTCTAGTGCCTATGTCTACTTTACGAGGCGTTTCCAATGATTAATCCTGAGGACTCATGATACATGATTTCAGTATACATACAAATGGTTTTTTTTCACAGGATCAAAAATTGTCACCCACCGTCAATACAAGTGTTTGTATTAGTAATTGTCGGTATATAAAAAACTTTTAATTTTATTTTAATATAACATGTTACCCCCTTTGTTTTCACTTTTTGGGAAGAAAACCCAATATCCCCGATGGGAACCCACGGGGAAGTACTTGCTCAAAATTAAGCACACTAGCCAAAAAACCCACTTTTGAACCCATCTGTTTTTCAAGTGGGGAAAAATTTACACAAAGAAAATGTTTTATTAAATGTCTGCTGGATTTTTAAACGAATAAATAATTATTCCAACGTTCCAGTCAAAATTTTAAGCCATCAGTAAAATTCAAAAGATAATTGTTACAGTTTTTGAGCGACACCAGTGTCATATCATTCTGATTTTCGTCACTAAGCCAAAGGATATATATGCATATGACGTAGAGGATATATATATATATATATATATATATATATATATATATATATATATATATATATATATATATATATATATATATATTTTGCTCCGCTATCAAGCCGTTTAGCATATTGTTGACATGATACCTTCCTTAAGTTATTTCACTTTTTACGTTATATGGACGTTTTAAAAATAATGTTTATTCATCAGATCACTTATAACTATCAGTAGTTTAATTTTAAGAAATAAAGAGTAACATTTTGTTTTTGATGGTGATAGTTTTAAGATATTGTAGTAATATATTGGCTGCAGTCAGTAAGTAACTCGTACATATCTTGTGGTAAGTCTAGATTTTGACAGTGGTGACATTCTGTTAGTATGTGTTTTAACGTTAGTTTAGTGTTTTATGGTTTGCATTTAGGTTATTCTATTTTAGTCATCAAGGACTCGTAGGCTATTAGTATGTGCCTACTAATTTTTATTGAACACTTGGCCAAAGTATTTCATCTCTTCTTATTGGTCAATTCTATTTAATCTTGAATTATTGAATGTCTTATCTTTTTTTTCAGATATTCTGCATAAGTGTAATATTTTTTGCTGTAAGTTCTATTTTGGACTATGAGTGTTGCTGTTGGATCCCCACAGTAAACACCTCGTCTATTCTGCCTAGATGCCGTGAAAGAAGTCGCCGACCTATTTGTTGCGGGGTGCGGCTGGCCCAGATGGCAATGAGAGCGCGCCATCAACACCCTTAATGTCAGGGCAGTACTCCATTAGCATACCCCCGCTAGAATCATCCTCAGCTATTTGACTCAGCGCCATTAGGGCAGTATTTTCCTCGATTCGCTTTAACCTGAAAACTCAGCGTTTTTCGGCTGCCGTTATTGTCTCCGTTGGAATAACAGCTTTGCGGCTTTAGCTATGATTATAGTTGCACGCATAAAATACTGTTTTATTATGATTAGTATCATTATTATTATTATTCAGGATTTCTCAAAGATTTCTGGGCATTGATGCTTGTCCGAGGTTGGAATCTGCGGCATGAACGGTCCGTTTTTTTTTATTTTATTTTATTTTATTTATTTATTTATTTTTTTTTGTTCCTTGTAATTTGTAATTCCTCAGACCCCTCCTGTATTTTTTTTATTCCAAACACGTTACGGACGAAGAAACGCCATTAAATATTTGGGAATATTTCACACGTACATTTTGTTCTTGTAAATAGATCAACGATTTTAATCCGTAACTCCAAGAAAAAAAGTATATAAATTTGCAAAAAAAAAATAAAAAATAAATAAATGCTTTTTTTGAATATTTATCTGTAAGAATCCTTTTTAAGTCCTGGCTATAAATATGTAGTAACCTGTAGATAACCTGTCCTACAAATCTGTGTTATTTATAAATGGGCGTTAAAATGTTAATAAATTTCACTAATATAAAATGCGTAAAAGGACAGTCTCGGCTAACCTCTCCTTCATAGTTCTAGTGTTAATCATACCAGTAATCTGTACAAAACATTGAACTATAAAATGGTGTTGCAAAGATTATTTACCGAGATTATAGCATCCTACGGTAGGCTACAGATAAGCAAGCATGGGCAGTCTAAATAATCCCTCCCCAGGTTAATAGTCAGTACTGAAAGAGTTAATATGTTCCTATCTGCTTTATGTAGTAGTCTACTCACGTAAAACGAATTTCGACAAAATAATTTATATTTTAAAATTATTTTATTTTTCTATTCCAGTTGGTTTCTATTGAGGCCTTTTCTTTCTTTCAATAATTTAAAAAAAAAAAAAATGAATTAAATCTCAAAAGGTTTATTGTTGTTCTTCTGCTGAATGGAGGATTTGAAACTATTGTAATTATTCATCTTTCGCCTTATCTAAGTGATAAAGAATTTTTTTTATGACTTGACTCTCATAAGTACTGTAGAACAACAAAAGACTTTAAATCTTCAGATGCGTATATATTAAATAAAAATATGCCATCAAAATAATTATAACATGTTATATTAAAATATACATGTTAAGAAAAGTAATGTTTTAAGATTACGACTGGAGGTAAGTAAATTTTTTACATCGACTATTTCATGTACTAATATCCTCCTCTACATTTGAGCATTTGGCATGAAAATTTACTTAAAACGTAAGGAGACCAAGTTAAAAACGCGAAAACATGAAGCAACTTAAGTCTAAAACAGTAATTTTTTAATGGGGTATTCTTTAAAAAAAATAACCACAATTACCTAGGAATATTACCAATTTTTATTAATGTCTGGAATTCCTGTGTGGGGATAAAATACAATAAAGTTAAAAGACACAATAAAATTAATTATAGATATTTTTATGTTCCTTCAAACTAATACTCACAAGAGGAAAATGTATTTGAATCTGAAATACATCATTAAAAATGAGCCACATTGATTTAAAATGGCTTGAAAAAAATTCTAGATTAAAATAGTTAAGACAAAAGAATCTTGCTCATAAACTAAAGAGGTCAATAATATTTGGAAAAATATTAATAAAATAAAATAAAATAAATCTTTAATTTAAAATTTCAAATAAATAATAAACTGTAAATTTGGCATTAATAGAAAATTTGATTTTTTGATTAGGTATTTTGCCCATCTTTACCATGGCCTATGGAAAATGTTCATATTAACTTTCTTGTAACTTTTTCTATAATACTTGAATTAAGAGCACATTAATATTTTGAGTAACAAGCAATCTTTATTTTACTTATTTAGTTGAGCAACAGAAATTTCTTTTTCTTTTTAACTTAATATTTTTCACTCTGTCTCTCTGTCTCCCACCTTTTTTTTTTTTTTTTTATCCCTGAACTATATTTCAAGGATATTGTATCGTGCTTTCGTTATTAATCTGTTATAAATATATTCTGAGTATAAATATATTCGCTTATGGTCTCATCTCACCATCAATTATGGTTTATGAAGAGTCTCATAAGGTAATAATAGTACGCTTCGTGGTGTATACTTGAATATTGGCTTACCGCCATGGTTGGTGGGAGTATAAGATCCGGGTTGGTGAGGGTTGGTGGAGGGGTGAGTGGTTAGTGTGTCTGTAGGTCATTGGATGGAGGGGAGGAAGTAGGCCGGCTAGCTGCTCTCCAACCCGGTCACTACCAGACCCGGATATCTCTGGCATACATACACTACACATCTCTCGAGGAAAGATGGGGTATTATAGGATGGTAGAGGAACATGTGGGAGTTTTGGAATGAAAGGGAAGATGTTTGTTTGTTGATAAGATTGGGTCTTTATGGATGGTGGGGAAAATGACACATTAGTTTAGATTTAGACTTTGGGTACATTAACTATGAGTATTTATTTATTCTTACGCTTTAACTGAGGTTATTCAGCCCGATTGAATGTGGAATTTAATCCTACTAAAAGGACCTGCTCTACTGTCTTCATTTGCAACAGTGAAATCCCAGTATCTGATGAGATTCATTACCTGGAACTCCTACTAGTCTGCAGACTGACATGGAACCCACAAACAAGACTGAAAAGACAGGAGTTGACCAGGAGATATGGACTCCTTGAACGGCTACTTGGATGTTCTTCAATGCTTACTACACTAAACATACTCACTACGAACAAAACTATAATCAGACCTATTAGGACTTATGGGCTTGAATTATAGGGAATAGCAGAATAATCAGACCTATTAGGACTTGTGGACTTGAATTATAGGGAACAGCAGAATAGTCAATGCAACCTTTTATGTCTCCTACATAACCACCTAAATATTCCATTCGTAAGAGATCTCGCAAAATCCCGATTCCTAACGCTTCATTCCAAATTGTCATCCCACCCAAATCGTAAAGATCCTTCCCTATTATGAAGCTCGTAAAGAGAGAAGCTTTGTGGGAATAAGATATTTTATTCGGAAGATGAACTATTGTGCAAACTCATTGTACGATGAGAGATATCAGGACCTTGGAAGAGACAGGGCGAATCCCGAAATCCGGATGTTGGGAAATCAATGTCAAAGTTCAGAAAGTGCTTCGGGATAGCAAAGGCGAATGTTTACTCTATTGAATCCTGATTCATAAACCTGATTGAAACATTATACAATTGAAATTCAATGTTTTAATTTTACTTTAATGCTAAGAGGGAAGTTTTAGACCCCGGGATTCGCCCTTGCTTCTCTACGAAAATCGGACATTGAATTTTTCACAGCTGATGGTGCTATTCAGTTGAACTTGAAACTGTGAGAGAACTAAAGGCGAACCTGAGAAACTAGGCGAATCGTCGGTTTACCTACCATCTTATTGACTCAGAAGGTCCTAATATATGAGGAGAGTTTGTAGAAAGAAGGTAACTGCTGGATAGTATGGAAACTTGAGAAAATGAAGACAGGAATGCTGCAATAATGGAGTACTATTTTGAAGAAGAAATAAATCGCTTTGTGAAGAAGAGGATCGACTGATCATGAAAAAGTCTGAACAAAATAGCTGATTGTTACTACTGTGAAGGTACTGTGAGTGTGTGCAAAAGGGGAGTAAGGGAGATGGATATGGATAAATATAGGTTGATGAAAAATAATTTCCCATTTTTTTACATTTATCGCACTAGTATTTCTAAAGTGACACAACTCAAAATAAAACTCATCTGAAAATGTGTCTCTTGTCTATTTAGGGGGCTTAGGATTAAGACAGGAAGGGTGACACAAGTGCTCTTTGGTGTATAAGTTCTGAAGCTAAGTACATACAGTTTTGATGGTTGATAAAGAGATATTTACCATGTCTTTCATAGTCATAGGGGTGAGGTTAGCTCACTGGTAGAGCACTGGACTCACATGCTGGAGGACCTGAGTTCAAATCCCGAGCAAGCACTAAAGATTTTTATCTTCTAGTGTCTTCGTTCATGGGTTGAATTCGGCCTCCATGGCCGGTCAACCCAGCCTTTAATTAATTTATTAATGGGTACCTTAGTGCTAATGACCCTATCAGTCGAAGCAGCAAAGGGGAAAATCAAGCGGCCGGAGCATAGTACTGACCACACTATCTCCCTATTGGGCCGTATGGCCATGAATCAGATATCTTTATAGTATCTGCTCCTCACTAAAAAACACGGATTTTTTTGAATGGTGTCACTTTAGAAAAATTATGATAAATATTCGATGTTTGTTTTATTCGTGATTTGACCGAGATCGGTAAGTGGATTTTTCATCAGTGACCTACATATAAGGAGAATTTCATTAATACATTAGGTTTCCTGTCTAATAAAAATTATGGAATGACGTAAAATAAAGTATATTATACTCTAGCAAAGCAAAGCAAACAAAACAAGAGAAGTTGCCACAATTAGCATAAAATGATATGTGTACGTAGAATAAAATGGTATATATAATACGATAAACTATTGTAAAAATAAAAATAAAATAATTGACAGGGATTACTTGTTTTCTGATACAATCAATTAGGAAATTGGGATGGTATGATTTCTGTAAATACAATTTATGATGTAGATTATTAGGGCTGGCGGCTAGGCTTCTAGCGGAAACATGGAGAATTGCTCGCCAAACTGTGCCGGCCTTCTGTCGCAAGTCTTGACCTCTTCGTCCATTTCCTATAACGGATTGGACTTGAAGCCTCCTGGGGAAACCGATCATAGCTCACGATCCTTTTCTTGTTTATTTCTTTTTCCTTCTCATCATAAAATATTTCATCGAACAAAACTGAAAAAATAAGTGGCAGGTAGTTGGCAGAAGAAAGTAGTAGTAGCTCGATTACTCTTTGTTTCTATTTTGAACTTAAATTTTACCAATGAGACGTGAATTTATAGAAAAATTAACGACGAGAAACCAGAGTTATGACTTCGAAAAATCTTTCATGTTTGTAACTTCCTGGTTAATATTTTTCTAAAAACATTACAAATTTACCTCTTACTTTGTTCAGGGGTTTATTATCAATGAAGACAACATCTACAAAATTCTTCAAAACTATAAGTGTAATATAAGCCTTGAAAGATATTTTACCAGCGCCTTGAAAGATATTTTACCAGCGCCTTTAAAGTATAGGACCTGTTACCCGTAAGAGACTGTACAAGTGTTCCGACGATGCGGTACAAGAAGAGGTGGCTTAAGTAACAGGTTGACGAAGTATGGCTTCCCGCTGTTTAGGTTCTCTGGGGTGTTGTGTGTCCTATTCGAGGTAGAATATTAAACAGAGCGCAATCTCTTTGATATATGATACTCATGTGTTATATCGTGTATTGAATAAGGGTGTAAAGGTCGGACTCATAGGAACTGCGTCATCTTAACGCATCCTTCTTTACTAATACAATTGTTGGCAATGACATACATTTTTGTTTTTTTATTTGGGTGGAGTAACAACTTAACTACGAAGTATAACTTACAATGTACACATAGAAACCAAGAAATGCATTAAATAAAAGATGTATCAATTGTAAGATTGCAGTCATAGTTTTATTTGGGTGGAGTAACAACTTAACTACGAAGTATAACTTACAATGTACACATAGAAACCAAGAAATGCATTAAATAAAAGATGTATCAATTGTAAGATTGCAGTCATAGTTTTATTTGGGTGGAGTAACAACTTAACTACGAAGTATAACTTACAATGTACACATAGAAACCAAGAAATGCATTAAACAAAAGATGTATCAATTGTAAGATTGCAGTCATAGTTTGAAGCGTGCTTAGGTAGCCCTGCTTATGTGAAATCGTCCCGGAAAGAGATTTATAAACGTGAATTAATACTCTAAGTGTAAGATGGCATTTCGTTTTTTTTTTTAGCATACAAATGTATCCAAGATTTTCCAGTTCAAATTGTCGATATTTGCTCCTGATCGTTTTTCGAATTAAATTTCTTAGCTTTGGAAAGGTTTCTTTCAAATAAAAAAAATAAAAATAAAATCTCAACTTTTTTCCAGATATTAACGGAATTTAAGTTACGCTTCAAACTACTTACTCCTGTAATTAATATATATATATATATATATATATATATATACATCCTCTTTTCTAAACGTAATGATACTACGCACAGTGTTGTAGTTGTTTAGTGAGCCATTGAAACATAATGAACAATGGAAGTCAACCAGTCGTCATTGACCACAACCCAAACTACACTTTCTCTCAGTTTTCTCCAACGTTTTTAAAGACGGCATTTTTAATCTCCCTGTGAGTTTGTGTGTGTGTGAGAGAGAGAGAGAGAGAGAGAGAGAGAGAGAGAGAGAGAGAGAGAGAGAGAGAGAGAGAGAGAGAGAGAGAGAGAGAGAGGGAGAGAGAGTTTTCGCTAATTATGGGCCATGAAGCATTAACATTTTTGGTCAAAACCGCCAGCTCGTGTCATTAAGTCTACATCCTAAGGGAAGGCTTATCCCTGAATATTTTTAGACAATGATCGAAGCTTTTTTTTTACTTGAAGAATCTTTCACATGAAATGTTTATGCTTTGCCACGCAGGGAAAAGAGAAGAAAAACCAAAAGAAGTATTGCGTAGGTTTACAAAATAATACTTCTACAGCGTTAGTGGATCTAACGGAAGAAGGGAAGATGCACCTGGATTTCTTCTCGCAAGGCTTTAGAATCCTGCAATCAATATTTGTCACTCCTAAAATGTAAAATGTAATGTGCAAGCCAATGAAATAATTTGAATGTCATGCGTGCTATATTTCAACAATTCGTTCATAACATGTGGGATATTTAGTGATGTCCTCATTTGAATTCTGTAAGTAAGTGATTTGTAAATCCAATAGTGCTTATGTAACAAGTCAGTTTGTTGTTACCTTTAAAGATTTTGGTGGGTATGTTTAAATGCAAAGTTAATAAGAATTACAAAATAATTATTCTTCTAATTTAAATAAATAATTTCATAAAAAAGTATTTATTTAAATTTTAACGTCCATTATTATTTATTACGAATTTTGAAATGGGTTGTCTATAGGTTACCACCCTTTTTTAGCTAGGTTAAGGCTGATAACACGCCTTGTCACTCACGGCCGCCAGGCTTCCATAAAAAATATATATAATAAAATGAAGTTAAAGTTCAATGTCATAAAACTTTTAAGGCATTATTATTATTATTAGAAAAAAGTTAAAAGACATAGTAATGTGTTAAAAGCGGAATAGTGGATACAGAAATGTTGAATTCTAGATTCTGCAGTTGTGAATTTTTATGTTTGTGATAATAAACAGGTATGATAATGGATCCCACAGGAATGGGGCTGCGAGGAAGGACCAGTTCCAGCTCACCCACTTACAGGTTCCGGAACTCCTTAATCCTTAGCAATTATAAAGCACTCAATTTGTGGCTCGAATTCAGTAGCCGTCCATCAGGTTTTCAGTAATACAATGAGAATCTACATGATTTAAGCGCGCTAATTATTTGGAAATATTATTATACTGGCTGAATAATGAAAAAGGACATAAAATTAATTAAGGATTTTGTAGAAATAGATATAACTGTACCGCGAAGAAAATAACCAGGTAGAGCGCACGCGCTGCCACCAGCCCATGTGGGGGAATGCCTAGCTCCCCTCCGGCCACGCCCTTTCTGGTTCTTTTGTTTACGGTCGGACTATAATCATTCAGTAGGTGATTTGTTAATAAGAGTTAACTACAAAATTAGCCTTTAAATTAAAAAATAGAGGATTAAATCGATATACTGACATGTGAATTCACAGACATGATTCTACAATGTTTTAAGGGCACTGAGTCCACTAAAATACGTTTACGAATATAATCTGCGACTTCAATTCAATGCTTAGAATAAAAACTCGAATGAAACGAATACTTGAGAAACATCAAGCACCGTTCACTTCTTAAGTTCATGTAGTCAATTGAGGACCATAGGCCAGGGCGCATATGTTTTGAGTTCTGTTGGAGTTGATAGCGGGCATGCTAATATGCTAATATGTGCATTTTAGAGATTTTGTTTATTTTGAATATCTAAAAACCGAAAAATCATGTTTTTTTTGTTTTTTTTTTGTATATCTTTCTCTTTTTTTTGGGCCAAAACCTTGAATAAATTTTAACGTTTCTAAATAATGAAAGTTTCATTAAAAAACATTTAACGCCTTGAGAAGATCTCTAGCTTGAATACATTCAGAGTTATTTGCAAAATAAGTACAAAAAACAAAACGAAAAAAAATAATTTTTTCGATTTTTAAATAATAAAAAAAAAGAGATCTTGAATTTTTCAAGCTCAATCATTGTTGGTACTTTAGTTGTACTTTTTACTGATGCACCTTGCTAGTGTTTGGAGGAAGGTAGTTCCGATGTTTGACAGGTATCTGGTGTTTTAAATGAGTGCAGCTGTATTAAAATGGTAATGTAAGGTGGGGATGCGTTGGGCACTAGGTGTGTACTAAAAAAAAAAAAAAAAAAAAAATAGCATGTCTATATAAGTAAATAGGTAAATATGTTTTACAAGTGATCCCTAATATGTCAAACTATGGATTATGAAAAATCTCGTTTTTCAAATTCATCGCAAATTATCGCAAATCTAACCCCTTTAGAATAGCCTTTAATCCCTTAAATAAAGTGTTGTATAAGATTATTTTTCAATATATTACTTCGTCAATGGATAGAATATGTTAGTTCCCTAGTTTGTCCCAATTTCCATATTCGATAGTTTGAAATGGAAGGGACGATATAATAAGTACGTTAGTTTATCCTATCCAGTATGTGCGCTTTGTATGTTTTATTTATTTTTTTTTCACTTATTGAACCCATGAATCTAAGGCGTTAGCCACGAGACCACGGGGAGACCCTCTGATTGCAGTTAGTCAAATACGAGGACTAGTATTTTTGCTAAAATACTACGAAACATTTTGATACATATTTAGTGCTATGGTCACTGTTTATTAAGAATATATTACTATATCTAAACCTTTAAGTACTGACGTATGGTCCCTGGGACCTTATGGTAGCCATTTCTAGAAATCCCCCCTAGTAGTTCCTTTTTGATTGCACACATTCAATGAATATATAATTTATTTCAAATTTCAGTAAACAAAAGGTCCCAGGGACCACACCTCAGGACTAAAAGGTTAAAGTGTAAAGTTTTCTTCTGAATAACAAACACTTTAACTAGCAATTTTGTTTTGTCTAAATACCGTTAGTTCAGAAATCTTTTAGACATATACGGACTACATATAAGGATCCTCCGCGTATGTAATGGATTAAGAGAGCATCCCTTGATTTTTAGTTGGTATTTTCCTCCCTAGCAAGCCTGAGTAGAAAGATTGCTTGCACAAGCAGCGGTTGCCGCAATGACCGAGGGCCTTGCTTCGCGAGCACGGTTTGTTAAAGGCAGTTCAACAAACCTCCTTCCAGTCGGCTGGAAACCTCAGCTCAGCCAGGATCTGGGTCAATACTCCACCGCTAGTCCTGATAAGCCACGGACTATCATCAGCTTAGGAGGATGAGGTAGCTCCTGCAGAATTTACCGGGATGCAGTATTTTTTTTTTTTTTTTTTTTTTTTGTTTTTTTTACGGATATACTGATTAATATAAGAAAATCATATAAGTTCGGTGCAACTGAAGGAGTTTTTTTTATTATTAACACCTTGACTCCCAATTATGAGCTAACGGGTATTTTGTGTTATTGCATAGGATGAAAACTGCAATGGACACCGTACTATGAGGAAACTTGTGCCTAGTACGCCATTTCTTGCTTGAACTAAGACCACAAGGTCAACAGTGCCTTGACTAAACAATAGTGTGGTCAACATGTAAAAATCGTTCAAGAAGGTACAACAATTTTAAGAATGCTGATGCGTTGGTGCTATAACAACAACAGTGTAAATGATTATAGTCTAACTGATGCCATAGATCAGAAACAAAATGCCATAACCTCAGAGGTCAACACAATGAAAGTACTCTGCTTATACAATAAACACGATAATAGGTATTAATATGGATTATGTAATCGATATGAAAACAGATTAATTTTTAAATGTTAAATATTATAATCCATTAACCCAGATTCTCCCAATTTATGCCCCGAAACTTTGTCAGGCAGGAGCAAGGCAAGTTAATTGAAGGACTCAGTGCCAAAGGTGACTAACCCAAAATTAGAACAAACTGGGAAAATTGGAGTAGGGAAGAAGCTGAAAAAACATTTCGTTCAGAGCCTTCTGCTCTAATTCAGGAACATAAATATGCTTTAGGTCCACCTGACAAACCTATGTAAAGTGCTGTATCACATACAGTCATCTTTTACGTACATGGCCACTAAGCATGTGCAAACACCACAGAGTATGCGCGAACTTCCTTTCCAATAACGTGTCTGCATTCTTACTTAAAGTTCTAATGCAATTTAGTTTTCATACCATGAAGCACAGTGACCGCAACGGGGAAGTTTCTTCCAATGTCAGTGGCCTCTGAAAGATTTCTTCATCAAAACCGGAGATAGACGTCATTTAAAGAATATCCCAAGGTTCATGATCCACTGGAGTTAGTTGCTGTTGCATCGAGTTTCAAAATATTCCTCGATTGATGTTCAATTGATTGTAACATTGGGTGTTTGATGCAGTTCGTAGAGAAGTTAACGTTAGTTAGCGTTGCAAGTAGCGTAAACTCTGATTTTGAAGGCATGTGCCTCCCGAAAGCTAATACATTTCTAGGATTATCAAAAGGTCTTCATTCTTCTATTTTTCAATACCGAAACTTCTACTATAATCGTGACAATTGGGTATTTGGCAGGTGAAGAATCTTGATTTACCTGGATAAATCAATATGGCGAAGTTGAGTCCTTCTTTATCTTTATTACAGTTAAGCTCATTTAGGATTTCTTGTAATTTTGCTTTTAACATTGTAGTAATATTTTTTCCATATTTCACTATTTGATGGTTGAAGCTATTTTATTGTATTTGGTCTAATATTAATATAAGTTACAAGTAAGGGGGGTTACAATATATAAAATTTGTTGAAAAGTCTGAGGTTTCGAAATCTAAACGCATAAAGCACTAGCAATAAAACAAGTTTACGTAAAGCTATTTGATAACGTGTCGTCAGTAATTCTGTTATTATTTTTAAATGGGATAGGTGAATCTAAAACATTCAGAAACAAACTATTAGTAGGATTTACAAATTAACTAAACTTGATGTTCACTGGCTTTTGCTGAAAATTGACACTAGCACTTTTTGTTCTAAGATCTGGATGTAGGTATATATAACAAAGTCACTCAGGTTGTTTAGTAAATAAAAGTTCTGTCGTCCTTATTTATTCATTATGTGAAACTATACGAAATGTTACATGGTTTAAAAGTAGCATTATTTTCCCTGGTACGACATGATGTGAAAAAATCAGTCCCGTAACAGGCCAAGAAAGCCCTGAGGGGCAGATACTATAGAGGCATCTGATTTATGACCATACGGTACACTAGGGATATAGTTTGGTTAGCACTATGCTCCGACCGCCCAATATCCCCCTAGCTGCTTCAACTACTAGTGTCATTAGCACTAAGGTTCCCATTAATAAAATATTTAAAGGCTGGGTTGGCCTAGGGCAGTCAGGGAGGGCGAATCCAACCTATGAACGAAGACACCAGAGACATGACGTGAAGGTTTGGCCAATTCATGGATGGCTAACTTTGAGGTTTACGAGGAATATTTTGCTTAACCTGGAATTAAATATTTAAATCTCATAAAATCATAAGAATAATACATTCTGTACTTTAAATTTCCGAAATAACGTTCAGGGTTTTATTAATCCCAATGCAATGTCACAATTTTTGCATTACAATGTTCCCATTCAAGTTTTGAAAACAATTGATATTATTGAGTATGCCATACTTTCGGGAAAGTATCATTGAGGCCTGGGCGAAATAGGACTCAGAACTTGGCAAAGACCCCAGAATCCAGGAGGTGGAACGTTGAAAAAAACATGGTTACGTGTAGGCACAGCCGTAACCGTAACCAATCAAAAACAGGCTTGTGACCTACCAAACAATAGAAGTTCAAGTCTCTTCGATTCAGATAAGTTTTTTTTTCTTTTTTTTTTTTCTTTTCTCTAGTTTTACGGTTTTGGAACATAGAAAATCATATTTATATAAAGCCTCTCGTTATTTTTTCGACCCTTTCTTTCTTGATTACGTGACTAATATGATTTGGTCTAAGATCCCGATACACCTCGACCTTCATCGAGCTGATTAATGGATGAAAATGATTTTATATCAAATTAATTATGTCAATAAAGATACTGCAAATGGGTTGTCTAAAAAAATTCAGTCCAGAATATCATTAATTTACAATTTAATTTTTTATTTTTTATTTTTTTTTTTCAAAATTGCATCGGTTTGATTAATAGGCAAATTCCATGCCAATCGAAAGTATGAAGCCTATAGGATATGCAAACGATAGGTTGTCTATTTTTATCCAGTCACAACCATGGGTTGTCGGGTGTAAACAGGTAACTCGAAAAGAGTAACTTGCATCGGTCTGATTAATGAATTAAAGTTAGGTTAAAATAAAGATCATTTCATTACGAACACGGTGGTATAGGGTTGTCTGAGAAAAATCAGTCCTGAATTCCGGTTGTCGAGCTTTAAAGAGTGAAATATTGCTCCGAGGGCATACGTGCGACAGTGAGGTAATAGTCATATATATATAGGGTGTCCCGCATTGAGGTGTCATAAATTTAGGGGTTTATTCTGCACTTCATTTTTAGTTCATTGGCACAAAAATGAACGTTCTATCTGAAAACTAGAGGATTCAGATCAGGAGGCAAACGAACTGGTCCATAGTGGCCGATACAACGGTTAGGGAATTCACTCTTCAGCCATTCCGTCACCACTCTTCCATTATCAGCTGGACAACCATCCATTTGAATCCAGAGTAAGTTAATATTTGGTAGATGGGCTTCTGTAATAAACGTTATGTAGTGTGGGAAGGACGGGACATCGACATCAACGAGTGAATTTAAAGAATTTGTTCAGAATGGCTCCTTCATGCTAAAGCACATTTATTGGGTTTGACTTAGAAATCAGAAAAATATTGATTGAAATAGAACTTTTTCTTAAACTACGAGGTACCATTGGAAGCTTATTAAATAATGCAACTTTTGAGGCGGATGCAAACCTCTAAGTCTAATAATAGCCGATTAAAAAAAAATTGAATAATTTAATAAAACACTAATATTAAACATTCTCATCTGTATGGCTTTTAATATAGCTCTTAATTTACATGGTCATATTTCAATAACGGGTGTTTCTTATTGGAAAGTTAATGTAGATTCTAAAAATGTCGTTATTTACGATGCATTGCTCAAAAATCCCGAAAACACAGTTTTTCTTTAAAAAAAATAAGTAGTTTTTATAATACACAAACGCTTGTTTAGCTCTACTACATTTTCAGATAGAACGTTCATTTTTGTGCCAATGAACTACAAATGAAGTGCAGAATAAACCCCTAAAGTTATGACACCTCAATGCGGGACACCCTAAATATATATGACTATTACCTCGCTGTCGCACGTATTCCCTCGCAGCAATATTTCACTCTTTAAAGCTCGACAACCGGAATTCAGGACTGATTTTTCTCAGACAACCCTATAACACCGTGTTCGTAATGAAATTATCTTTATTTTAACCTAACTTTAATTCATTAATCAGACCGATGCAAGTTACTCATTTCGAGTTACCTGTTTACACCCGACAACCCATGGTTGTGACTGGATAAAAATAGACAACCTATCGTTTGCATATCCTATAGGCTTCATACTTTCGATTGGCATGGAATTTGTCTATTAATCAAAACGATTCAATTTTGAAAAAAAAAAAAATTAAATTGTAAATTAATGATATTCTGGACTGAATTTTTTTAGACAACCCATTTGCAGTATCTTTATTGACATAATTAATTTGATATAAAATCATTTTCATCCATTAATCAGCTCGATGAAGGTCGAGGTGTATCGGGATCTTAGACCAATTAGAAATACAGCAAATAAAGCGACGAAGACACCAAATTCACAGAAGTAAAGTAATTCATAGGTCCAATGACTAGCATGCTTAATACCGAAAATCGAATTTTAAGAATGGAGGAGAGGATGTGTAGAACCCTAAATCTCTCAAATTTTTTATCATCAGGGAAAATAAATGAGGAGCTCTTTAGAAGAAGGGCCAAATTATATAAAATGAGTTTTAAGAAAAGGCCTTCAATGTTTTAAATTTTGCATAAAACTGGTTGAAGCAATTTTTAATGGCGATTTCTGGAATTAGAGGGTCAAATTTTTTTAATAGTAATTTTGGCTATTTTTCTGTAGAATACATTTTATATTTATTTTTTTTTAATTTAATTTCCACAAAATTGTTAATAAATACTTTCTGATTTTCTAAAATAACACTATCACATTTTTTTCGAGCAAAATAATTGAATTCTTCAGAACTCCATTATGAACTGAAATATAAAGAAGGTATAGGTAAATAAAATAGAAACAACCAAGATGTTAAGTAAATATAAAGAACGTCATGCAGGAGCTGCATAACTAAGCACTTTCCTCAGAATTTGGGTAGTGTAGACTGCTTTCCAGAACAATTTGCTTAAAATATCCTACATAAATTAAATAAAAACGTGAATAGTTATCATTTTGTAATGAGTAACTGATCAATTATTAATTTGCTTCCAGAGTTATGTTTACACATGGTACCTACTACACTACGTAATAAATACAAAAATCCTCATATTATCGTATTTTGATCTAACGCAGGAACAGGATACAGTCCCTCTAGTGGTAGAAAGCGCTCCTTGCGGCGGCTTTGTGAACCTACGTCTGCCGGCTTTTCTATTCAAATATATTACAAATTAAACCCCCGCTTTCCGATTGACCGATTCAGCTCATTTTTACAACACTTCTTTCTCATGAGTTACCCACGACGTATACCGCGTTTCGTTACAATACAGCAGAAATTACGACCGGTATGAGTATATTAGGAATTTGGGTCCGGAGTAAACCCCCCCTTCTAATGAACCGATTTACTTTATTTTTACAACACATATTTACCTGTAGATTACCACTACGAATACCGAGTTTCGTCGAAATATACTATAAATCAGGGCTGGTAGTGGCGAATTGGTATTGTGGGTCCGGAGTAAACCCCCCCTCCTAATGAACCGATTTCGTTTATTTTTACAACACATATTTACCTGTGGATTAGCACTACGAATACCGAGTTTCGTCGAAATATACCAAAAATCACGGCTGGTAGTGGCGAATTGGTATTGTGGGTCCGGAGTAAACCCCCCCTTCTAATGAACCGATTTAGTTCATTTTTATATCTCACTTTTCTCTCTATATTAACACTACGAATACCAAGTTTCGTTGAAATATAACAAATATTACGGCTGACATAGTCAAATAAGTGTTTTGGGTTCGGGGTAAACCCCCCCTTCCGGTGGACCGACTTCGGTGGTTAACGAACTCGTTCAATCGTTTGCTAATTGAACGCTATATACCAAGTTTCGTGACGAAAAAACAAAAACTCTGGCCGCTATCGTGTTAACAGACACATATATATATATGCATATATATATATATATATATATAGATATATATAAATTTTAACGGGGGTCATTTTCGGTGTCTACTAGGTAGGATCAATAAAGATTTGAAGAAATTTTTCAAAAATTCCGTCATGAGTCCAACCTCAATAGCTACTTTCCTTCGGAGGAAAGTGCTAACAAGATAGTTCAAAGCTCAACAAGTGTTAATTCCAAAATCGACTGATTAGTAGTACTAAGTATAATTCAAAACAATCTCAGGAAAAATATATTAATTAAAATATCTTAGCAGTGGCTCTACCTATTAATATGAAATCTTGTAGAATTACTTAAAAAATATGGCGCATTCGAAAAGCGAACTCCTAAAAAAGGGCCGAATAGTCATCTGGTGCTCTTTTGAAAAAGGGCCAGATAACTGAATTTATCCGTGTAAAAAGAGCTTCAGTCCATTTTTCCAAATATGAGTTAGTGATGGATTCGTTGTCCCTGACGGTCACTACATATTTCTATGTTAAAAGGACTTTAGTCCAATACATTGTTGCCATAGAAACATATGTAGCAAAAAAATTCATTAACGTCATTGCAGCACATACCTTTCGTTTACGCCAAAGTCTTGAGGCTCCAGTGTTCCCTCCAAATCCTGCCTACTCAGGGAGTGAGAAAGAAATTGAAAACATTAAGAAGTTGATGCCATACGTTTCAGAAGAGCACAATGATTTTTACTATGAAATATTTGGTTGGCCAACAACAATATACATAAGCGGCCCCTACACGGTCAGTAATAATGACATTACCTTATCAAAATGACAGTAATAATGATAGTGTAAGGTGGACAAAGTTGGAATGACGAACAGTAATGATGTGAATCCGGATTTTCTGATCTCGGCTTCATCATTACTGAAAGTGGAGGGGATACTGTCATTAGTAATGATGGTGTAGGGAGCGCTACATCATTAATACGTCATTACTCAGTCTATCTCAAGCTGTAACTAGGTGATACAGATGTAAAGGTTAAACTAGATTGAGTAGAAAGGGCAAAACATAACATGAATTGAAATGTATGACTCTACCTTGGTAACTTTTTTTTTTTTTAAGGCGCTCTATCTAGGAAACATAGTTATAAAAGTAATATATATATATATATATATATATATATATATATATATATATATATATCAAAGTAACGAATCCGCATTGAGTCTAATTAAAATATATCATAGAATAAAATATATATAAAGTCATCTATAAGGTACCAACAACTTTCACATTCGTTACTTTGCATTTGTATCGACGATATAAAATAGGTTGAAAGTGCTTTATTTTTTATATCGACTTTAGAAAATAATGTTGACGTGATTCTTTTACCAATTAATTTGTCTTATAGAGTAGATTAGAGGAAAATATAATCGTTAAACTATAATTTATATTTCGTCAAATATATTCAAAAATATGCTTACGTTTTCAAGCAAACTGGTATTATACATTTTTTTACACCAAAAATATTAGCAGATTTAAAATCAGCACCCGAAGAAACCCTAACGTGGTGAATAATATTGAAAACAAAAAATAATGATTTTTCCCAGTCTGGAAGAGAATAAAAATTTGTAAGCGAAAAAGTAATGTGACGTTTTGAAATTCAATATCTCCCCTTGAGATAATCCGATTTTTACGTCATTGAAATCTTTCAAAATAAGAAAGACTCCTTTTTCTAACCATATAAATGACTATTGTATTATCTCAAAAGGTACTTGCGAAAAATGGTTAACCAAATAAAAATAAAATGTAAACATTTTGCACATAACCTCCGTCCCAGAACACTTGGAAACGCCCCGATTGGAAGGATATGTGTCATATTAAGGCCTTTACGAACGTTTCACATGTTTTTTTGTGGCTAGTGTCGCAATTATAGCAACACAGGCGACTTTGCGAGGATCCATTATTAACAAAACGCTTCTGTCACGGAGATAACAATGCATACTGAAGAAAAGTAATGACATTAAAAATGATCCGTGGAATGACGGTGTAAGGTGTACATTGTAATGATGATATGGAATGACGAGAGTAGAATAGTAATGACATTACTGATAATGTCATTATTACTGACCGTGTAGGGGGCGCTATAGATGAAGAAGTTCAAGACGATTAAGCATTACATTACTCATTGTATGAACTTTATATCATGCATATATTTCTTACATATTGTACCATTGATAATAAACTGTTACTCAATATATCCTGCAATGTGTTTTACATACATTTATTATATTAGACCTTATATTTTGCAAGGTGATACTCCTTAGGCAGTTCCTGAAGAAGAGCAGGCAAGAAGAGCTTCAGTCCAAGCACTATTATTATATTTTAATAATATAATGCATTTGTTAGTAATAACCAATGTTTCATATATAACTTGTGTCAGTATGGGGTACTCAGACAAAAAAAAAATAGAACGAATGAAGTGTGTAGACAGTTTTTTCTCGTTTTCTCAAATCTACTGATTATTGACTGAAGCTCTTTTTGCATGGATCGATTCAACTATTTGGCCCTTTTTCAAAAGAGCTCCTCAAATGGTATATTATTTTTTTTAAAAAAATCATAATTAAAAAGTGCCTGATGTGCGACAAAGGGAAAGAGCTCTTCGCATATTTTTCTTTGAAAAAAAAAACAAAAAAAAAAACAGTCATGTACAACTGATGACTGACCATATTCGGCGACAGATTTCTTATCATTTCGAGGACATTTTTTTAATAATATTTTTTATTTTCCGCACACAATTTATTCTCCTTGAAATAATAATAAGCTTTCGGCCTATTTTTACGCCATATTTAATTATTAAAGTCTTGGCCATCCATTGTAGTCATACGAAAATTAAATAATAATAAATATAATACAAAATCGTGATATAAATAAATAAACATATAAAATATCATTCCACAACTGATTGCACATGACTGATAATATTCATTGGTAACTTGAGGTTATGATTACCAATAATAATTTATTTGTTACTATTTTTATTTTGTTTAAAGCTGACGTTACCATATAGTCTAACCAATTTGATAATCCCTTCCGTTCCAGGTTCTGAAATAAACATAAATAAATAAATCGAGCATTGTTCCACAGATACAGAGGTTTAAATTGTGTTTTGTGATCCTCTTTAGATATAAAACACCATATTTGGAAAGAGATTAAGAGGAAGCCCTTTCTTGGCGGTTAAAAAGGAAAAGGTGCCTTAGAAAACTTCCAAGGACCTTAGAGAGCTCCCAGAAATTCGGCGAAGGATCCTAAAACGGAATGGATTGTGTATTCATTGACAGCTGATGTACCACATGATCTGAATCTAAAAACTCCTTCAGAAGCTAAGTGGGTTAGGTAGTTTAGCTTCGGCATCACGGATCCCTTTCAAGCAGGCCGCGGCGGACTCCATAATAAACCCATTTAGGACCAGGATATAAATAGGAGTCAAGGTGAAGAACAGACGTTTTACCCACGTTTATCGTTTCTTTTTGCTACTTTATCTCATTATGTTCCAATGTTGTATTATTTATTTTTGTTTTGATTTTAGCGAGTTTCCTCCCTCCCTCCATATAGAGAGAAGGCCCGCTTATGACGTCCATTTTATGAGGCAAACCACAGGTGCCACTGAGAAAAAGCCACGTTCCAAGGCACGTAGTTCACGAAAATATCGGTGGTTCAAATTTGTGTGTGTGTGCTGTCCATGAGTATATATATATATATATATATATATATATATATATATATATAGCTATAGAGCGAATAGACTCACACGTATATATATATATATATATATATATATATATATATATATATATATATACGTGTGAGTCTATTCGCTCTATAGCTGCGTCATGAATTGTACAATTTTGCGGAAATTTAGTACAAAAATCATTTGTCTAATTAGAAGATTTGTCATGTTCGTTAACCAGTAGAATCCGTCCACCGGAACATAGTTCTTGGGTCGAAATACGCGAGAAACGAATCTTAGCACCTATGTTTTCGCGTAAATATGCTCGCAGGAATACTTTTTGTAGGTTTTGTAGCGTTGGAAAACAAATTAAGACATTTGTTACAATCATACCTGTAACCGTTTACGAGAAACCTAGGTTCCCTTAACTAATTTGAACTCAGTTTTTACTCAGTTTGAGTATACAGAAACGATTGTTTCAATATTTAATTCTGCTGTAAATATGGCATTCACCTAAACTGTGACATTTAAATTTTCGTTGCGTTTAGAGTTAAGGAAGTTTTAGAAAAACCGACATGAAAAGTTTTAGGACCTTCATATATTTTCCTAAATATCTCGAAAACGGTTTGGAAATCATGGTGATTAGATGATTTAAAAGTGTCCGAAAGATCAATTTCTGCTCATAAAATCTAACTTATCTAGCTTCTGCCATGCTTTCCAAATGACACTAGGGATAAGAAGTTATGAAAATGAGCGATGATGACGCAGTTCATGTGAGTCGGACTTTTTTTACAATTGTTTTCAGATAGAAAGCGATTTAAAGCGATATATTGAATTCATTAATGGAGAAACATGTTATTTTGGGACATTGGCCCCTAAAGAATAGCAGGTTAGTCTATTTTGGAAATAAGGAAAAGTTTAACTATTCAACAACAAAAAAAATCTATAAGTTAAAAAAGACAACAAAACAGAATTATTAATTTTATGACCTATTTTCTTAAAAAAATAAATAAATAAAACAAAAACAATACTGCATTGATGGCTACGGTTATAAATGATACCATTTTAATCACCTTGGCATTTTGCAAGCTTTAGTTGACGTGATCTAGTTATGCGAATTTGACATTTCCTTGAAAATAGCTTGTTAACTCTAGGACAGGTTTATACTGGGATCTGTAAAGAAATCAGAGCCACTTGGAATTTTATCAGCAGTAAAAATCTAGGCCTTCTCCATCTTCTCCTGAATCTCTCATTTTTTATGCTAATGCCACAATATCAGATTTTTTTCCTTGGATGGAGGTACAACTGTTTTTATAAGTCATGACATTGTTATATGACTTATTTAAGATTCTGAAGGAGGAAATGTACAGGTGTAAAGCTATTTCTCATTCATAAATACTTGCAGAAATTTAATCATTTTGGGTAGCTTAATTTTAATTGTTAAATTTTAGAAAAAAAAAGCATCTTCTTTTACCGATCGGGTTTTTGTGTCATTGTAAGATTTGCATACATAATACATCAAATTCATCTAAAGGGGAAACTTGAAACATTCTGAAATGTTCTTCTACATACCTTCGAATGTTATCGAGTCAATAATCAAAATAAAAGGATAAATTACTATATTTTAAATAGAAATATTATTAAACCTACATTGAATAATGTTAGTAATTTTTGGTTGCAGGGAAACGGAGAACGAAGTTAAAGCATTAGACGGATTTGTTCATTGCTGGAACTACTTCTCTTAGTCTGGCCAGAAAGAAATTCAGCTTGAATCTTGAATAAAAAGACACATTTTTTTTTTTTAAATTATTTCTTTGTGTCATTATTATTTAAGTATATAAGTCTTCCATACAATATACTCTTTGCGCGGTTTCTCTCTCCCACCATAGAGTTAATGAAGTCGACCTTATAAATCATGCCGACTAGAAAAGTTTACGTTTTAGAACCCATAGATGACGAAAATAAAGATAGATTAAATTTGGGTATATGTATGTGTATGTGTACTTTTTTTTGTGCGTGTGCGTGTGCGTGTGCGTGTGCTTGTGCGTGTGCGTGTGCTTGTGCTTGTGCGTGTGCGTGTGCTTGTGCTTGTGCTTGTGCGTGTGCGTGTGCGAAAAAATTGAAAGACTTTTTTTATTTAGACAGCAGTTTTAGGATTTCATCCTAAAATATCACTTTTCTTCAAGATTTATTTGGTGTACATGTTAGTATTGCTTACAAAATATTAACTAAAATACCTACCTATTCTTGGCTTTTCAAATGAGACTAAGAATAACACCATTATGGAAACGCGCTAAGACGTCGCAGTTCCTTAATTTTTGCAACAAAGTTTATTCAATTTTGAAAATCCAATATGAAAATTGTCCTATAGTTCGACTTACAGGCCTTCAATTCTTCGAGGATATAATTCGACTTTCTTACTTGGGGAAAAATGAACAAAAAGAAGAGTTAAAATCATCTAAGTAAAGTTTTCCACAAATATATGTTTTTTTTTGTACCTACAAACAAAAACATAATTTGACTAAAATTCTCTTCTCAGAAGGAGTCACACGTATAGGAACGCAACAGACAAACTCCGAGAAGTCAATGTTTCCAGATGAATTCGTTGTCTCAAAGTTGTATATTGCATTATAGAGGTGGAAGTCTGAGAAGTCCTTTCCCAGTAAAACTATTTTCGGTTCGACTTATTTGCACAATGTTCCACAATTTGAGGGGATATTTACGTGTAATGATTCTGGAACACAGATTCCGTTAGACTTATTTGAGCATATGACTAGTCAAAGTTCGGCACATCGAGAGTTGCATATATATGTATATAAGCAAACATATAAACGACTGACTTTCTCGTCAACTTTGTGTTACCAAACGTGAACATTTCTCGGAAGATACTCCGATTATAAATCCCTTTAGAATTATCGGATTGATGGAAGTCCAAAAGAGTCAGGTGGACAGGTGTGGAAGCAGAGATCGACCTACTATTCTTGTCCCGGCCGGTTACAAATAACCTAGGTCTCCACCTCCAAATTTTTATCTCCTTCAGAAAACCAGTTTGCTCCTCCGGCTTAATACAGTATTAAGCGAGACTCCAGAGGGAGTACATGGTAATGAGAGGACTTCCTAGTAAGAAGTGCCCCTGAAGAGGTGCGAAGAAAAGATGCATGAAACATGTCGGGCCTATTAAATAATAGTATAATAAAGGAAGACTGCTTTAACGACCCCATGCCTCTTAAGATAAAAAAGAATATATATATATATATATATATATATATATATATATATATATAACTTTATTTTAATTATTTATTTCTTCTTCTCAATAGTATAGTAATATTTTATTTATTGTTAATGTGTTTAATTATGGCAACTATATGAAGAGGCTCAGTCGTCAATCCTTACTTCAAAAAAGGCAAGAAACGCATAACAACGTGTGGTTTCTCAAAAGCACATATAAATCGTATGACAAGGGATAAAAGAATCACAAAAACACGTCAAAAGAACACATTTGCTACAAATCTGACTTCTTCATTTAATGAGGTTTCTTGATTAAGAATCCTATCAAGCAAATATTTCTCAAGCTAATTAAATTATGAATCATTCATAAAGGGCTAATTATAATACATTAGCATATTAAGAAGAACTTTTTTCTGTGAAGCGTATAATGAACTAAAGCAGTGAACACTATGTAGCAACGGTAGCTTCTAGATTATCGTATGATTTTCTTACAATGCGGACAAAACGATTCTCACTAAATATGATACTAGATAAATATTCGTAGAAATTTAAATAACGGTACAAGTCTCTTTATAAAGTAATTTACTAGAAAATATACCAAGGTCAAATAATAAGTATCAATGAAACAAGTTACACATCGTTCACATTTCTGCTTTCTTATTAACAAAAAATTCTTAATTTTTTACAATGTGAATATTCAATTTTATTTCACATTTTGTTACTTTTATTTATATTTTTGATTATTTTCTCATTAGTAAAATTAAATATTTTCTTACAGATGTGCTCCACGTATGCTTTAGTTTCTTTCCCACATAACAAACATTTATATCATTTAAGAGCATATTAATTGTTTGTGCCCCGATTTAATCCCCCTACCCCGATTATATGTGCTTATTAACGAGCTCGTCTAATTCTTCGTTATATTAATATATTTTAGGTAAGATCAATGAAGATGTAACCTATAGTTAAAAGTACTAAAACAAAATAAATAATAATAATTATTTCAGTATTTGTTAAATATTTTTATATATTTCTGTGTTATGTGCCTTCCACCTAGGACCTTGCCGAAGACAAATGACCTTAGTAATTTGCTCGTAATTTCGTTCGAAAAAAACAACATAGCACAACAATCAAATAACATAACAGCCCGGGCCTTGAGTCGATCAAAACTAAAATATAGGAGTGGTTACTCCCTCCACAACAGGTGGAATACCTTCTTGCGTCAGGCGATGACGCACCCAGATGTGCTCTCGAAAAATGTTGGCGTTTTATAGCCCTCAGGTCACAAAAACTATTCGCTCAAATATAGTAACAAATAAAAAAAATCTGCAGTAAAAAATGTCCAATAAAAAATTGTATATCAATAAAATATCTAAACGTTTATTAATTTGGAAATTTTCGTGTTTAATTTTTCTCTTAAATTATTTATGATACTCTTGCGTAAGATATTAAACGGGTCACAGGCAGCATAAACATCATAGGGGATATAGTGCCCCGCAGCGAATATCCAATAGTCCGAGAAAAACCAAAAATCCACGTTGAGTCTATTCTTGTATCGAACGGTAATGTGTTCATCTCTGATGACCCTAGGTACGGCTGAAATGTTTTTTCCTGGATGAAATGTTTCAGCCTACCCTTCAGTCATAACACACATGGACTCAACCTACAGATTCAGCACTTTGGTAATTCAGAGGTTACCATAGTGGGTATTCCTCTATTCCCCGTCAGTGTAGCTCTCCGAGGATAAAATATTAAGTTGTTTATGATTCTTAAAATTTCAAATATTTATTTAGCATCAGTTATATTAATTTAGGATCAGATATCATTCACTTACAACTAATCAAATAGATGATAAACTTATCTGAAATTCAAAATATGTTTTTAAAAAATGGATTCTGAGAAAGAAATATAAAAAAAAATACGTTGACACAAGAAAATTCATATTATAAATAAAAACATAAAAAACCCTGTTTACAATTTCATCGTGAAAGAGTAAAATAAGAACTCACAGTTGTTACTACAATGTTTGCTCATAGGTCCGTCCTTTGAGGGGGGAAAGGGGGGGATAGAGAGAGAGAGAGAGAGAGAGAGAGAGACCTCTACTTTCGCCAAGGCTGGGTCTGATGGAACAATCAAAGAAGAAAGCCGCTGTAGCTTTCTCCTTGGATCTAGCCCGCAAAAACCTCAGCTCGGAGGGTGGTTTTTCAACATCCCTTGTACTGATCCATCACAATGCGATGCCAGCATTTTCTAATGTCAAGTCTAGATTATAGCTATTATAGGATGAAAAAATATGAATACTTATACATTGTTTAATATTATTTTCTTAGTACCTGGATTGGGGAACTGCGAAAAAACAGACGCATACAAACATTCTAATCCAAAATCCTAAGAACAGTGGTCAATGCTCCGTTCTACGTTTCCAACCTCAATTTCCGTAAGGAACTCAATATGCCAAACGTTAAAGATGTTATATTATCGTGATTCCAACGTTTCCACCCTTAACTTTCCACTCATCAAAATCTTTAACTCCTCTCCTCATCGAGCGTCACCCACCCACTAAAGGCGACTCACCAAGGCGACTCAAAAGAAAGTGGCCCAGAGATTTTCTGCAGTAACCAAGCGAAGTGTCAGCCATGGCGTTTTCTTCCTTAAACTGCGTCAAAGTCAGTGGCTCACCGATTTGTCTTCAACTCCAGCCACTGGTCGGAGCAGAAAGGTGCTTGGGTAGGCCCCTTTCAACGTAATCTGACCGTCCTTCTGGCGTTTATCGTGAATGAAGATGGGAGTCCTTGAGCACTGGACCCTCATATTGTATCATTTAATATATTTCTAGATGTATACATGCACAGGATGTAATAACCAATAAAGAAATCAATAATAATAAAAAGGACCTGCCCAAGATGGTTTCTGGCACTTAAGGTTCGAACTTATTTACCTTACTAGACCAATGTAAATTACTGTTTGTTAAAGAAATAAAAATCATTTGTTTAAACGATCATTATCTTGATCAATTCTTTATTATTATCAATCTTCTTGTGTGAAGTTTATTTTCACAACATTGTGATTTAATTGACCTCATTTTTAAATTAACCAAGCAAACCGATGATTCCTTTGACTATTCTACTGACGAATTAATTATAACTGCTACCGGAGGTAAAACCCACAAACCTTTGCAATTTCTTCACCCTAGACTGAAAGACATACTGCAACCCCTAAATAAAAATGACACGATTTGTGAAATGACCTTACACTAAAGAGAAATATAATTCAGGCAAAGCCACGAGTTTATCAAGTTGTAAAATAATGAAGTCTTCAACGATTTTTTAAAATATATTATAATTGTAGGCGAAAATATCAAAATTGTACTTATCAAAATCTCTGGGTTTATCGTTAATTCACACAAAAATTCTACTGGACAATAGACACACTTCACACCTACAAAGGCAATCTTAATACAATACTGACTGATTTACCCTTCCAGAAGCCAAGGAAGGTAATGCACGAGGGAGAGGGAAGGACAAGAAGGCACGTCGCAGGTACTCGATACCATGGTTTTACACACTAATCACCCTGGATCTCCCACAAACGCAGATGAACCTGATATTTATTGACACATACAACCATAGCCTACTATGGTAGGCCTTTATTCTTCGTGCAAGAAATTGGCGGTAAAAATTCTCTCTGTTATAACCTCCTCACCATGGCTGGTAATTGTTCCCTTATGATTTTAAAAAAAAACTTTTAATTTATTTATTGTTTGTTTGGACTAATTTATTAGATGACGACTACTAGGTATAAGAAAAGTTTGTCTGTGAAGAGAGGCCAAGTTTGCCAGAAACTAGTCGGCATAAATGGTTTAAATGAAGTTTTGAAGCAATTTTGTGACCTATAAGGTCATTATTAAAATAAGAGGAAACATATATGTGGAAAAGGTCATATATATATATATATATATATATATATATATATATATATATATATATATATATATATATGTATATATAAAATCAGTCCCGTAACATGGCACGAGGGCCCTGAGGGGCAGATACTGTAGAGGTATCTCATTCATGACCATACGGCACTCTAGGGAGATAGTGTGGTCATTACTATGCTCCGGCCGCCTGATTTTCCCCTTGGTACTTCGACTGCTAGAGTCATTAGCACCAAGGTACCCATTATTAAATTAATTAAAGGCTGGGTTGGCCTAGGGACGGTCAGGGAGGCCGAATTCAACCCATGAGCGAAGACACTATAAGAAAAAATCTTTAGTACTTGCTCGGGATTTGAACTCAGGTCCTCCAGCATATGAGTCCAGTGCTCTACCACTGAGCTAACCTCGCCCCCTAATATATATATGAACTTGTTAAAAAAAAACAACACAAGAAGACAATAAACTCTTTTAATTTAATCAGAAGTTTCATGTTTGAAATGAAATACCTGCTGTTTTTAGTGAGTTTTTCCTTTAGTGTGTGTAACGGCCTATCAAAAGTTGGACTATTAACGCCGGGCTATCTACAAGTTGCCACCCATTTATAATGCCAACAGCACGTGGTCAGTCACCCATTCAGGTACTGGCCACGCCCGACGTTGCTTAATTTCGGTGATCACCAGGAACTCTTGCAGTTGCTATGGCAGTCGGCCTGAAGTGAGTTGTTGTTGAATCCATTGGTACTATAAGGATGTCGGCCATGACTGTGACTCTGGTAGCGGCCTCAAGCCGTACTTTCTCCCGGTGGTGGGGCTGACCTAGAAATGCGACCTTGACAATGGGACCAGGGAACTAGGTCGGAGAGAGCTAGTCTCGCTCTTCTTCATCCTCGCTGCTTTATTCTATACCTCTATGGAGGTAACACTTTATACATCAAAGCATTTTACTCAGCTATATAAACACTTAGGTACATAGAAATATGACTCACACTCACGGCAGATCTTCAGTAGTATGGCGTCTTTTCACAGCGGTTCGTTCATGTCCGTCTTTAGTCCATGGCGCACCTGTAAAAAACAAGGGAAACAGACAAAAAGTCCGACTCGCTGGAACTGCGGCATCTTTGCGTTGTTGCTTTCTGATCTCTAGTGTCGTTTGAAAAGCTTAGAATAGAAACAAACACTTTTTTTGTTGTTGATTTTTCGTGAAAATTGTCAACACTCACTCGAACATATTAATATTAATGCGTCAAGGCACCGGAAACTGACAATAGCCAACTTACTCATAAGCGGAAATTACACGACCCGGCTCTCGCTATTCTATAAGTCAATACAAAATACAAACACGTTTGTCATTTACCTAATATGTTTTATTGAAAAATATCTGATAATCGCTCTTTTAGGGCCTGTGGTGCTTGTAGATTTTCCCAAAGCAAATTAATTCGTTTAGAGCCTTCTGCCCAAATTCAGGATCATAAATATGCTTTAGCTCCACCCGATAAACCAATAATATAATGTTTTTCCAAGAATTGTGAAAAATCGAATGTACGCGAATCCAGGTAATTGCTAAAAAAACGACAATGTACTGCAGAATATTCAGTGGCGCGAACGCCAGCGGACACTTTTTTGTGACATTATTTTGTAACGTTTTTCTTCAGTTTAGTCATCGCTAAAGCATAATTACCCTAGAAAATGAAATGAAATGAAAATAAAAACGACCAATTAAAAACTAAGGCAAACAGTATGACTCAGAAACCGAAAGATGACAAGGGTAGGTACTCTAACACTACTACATGTACTGTTTGTAACTACGGAGTGGTAGCCTTTGTTAAATCAAATGGGTTTGAGTTGAAGCTAACACTGTACTGTAGTGTCCACTATGTAGTCACTTAGTTTCAATCACAACGCCCAAAGTCACTGTGTGAAAAAAAGTTGTAAATATGACAACCAACCAGACTATAGTGCCATAATTTGAGATAATAAGTGTCATAACCCTGACACCGACAATATTCCCCCCCCCCTTAAACCAGGAAAAGGTAAAGTCACTCCAACCTTCTACCAGCATCCAACCACCATTGAGAAGAGGCTAGCCGAGAACATCCTCTTTTTAAATGCGTTCATCGGGTGTGGTGCAACGTCAGACATTTTTCAACAAGGAATGGGGAAGGTCAAGAAAAACTCTGACCTGTGCACCTACGTAAGAAATTTTGAAGGCCGCACGCCAAACCTGAGCAAGTGGCAGAGGCTGGGGAAAGGTTTCTATTGGCGATGTATGGTGGGACTCATTGTACGATGGACTTGAATAAGGTGAGGTATAGACAGTGTGTTACTTCAGTTTTCAATGTACCAGGGTACTTTGCTGCTATTCCTCATACAAAAGCTGCAGCCCACCAAAATAGCCTAAGGGATTTTTACTTAAAATAGTTAGATTTTTAGTTATGTTTTAGTTTAATTTATACTTAAATGTTTAATATTTATAGCATAATTGCAAGAAACACTATTAATACTTGTTTGTTCAAATCGCATAATACTTCTTCAGCCTTTCTTCCCCTATAGCGCCGGCACTACTAAAGTGGTTAGTACAGCAGCTCAATTCATTGACCTAGGTGAGGTAGACAATAGATGAATTATGAGCTTTAAGCTCAGAAAGTTATTATATAGGCACAACCGAACTTATGACGTTTCTTCAAAATGCTGTAGCGCGAAACTTCAACGTTGAATAGTCTATTTTGTAGGAAAGTTTGCCTTCTTTAGATTTTTAAACAATTTTTTGTCTTAAAAAATAGTTTCCGAGATATGAGCAAAAAACTGACCAAAGTGCGAAACTTTCGAGTTTGTTTTGGGATTTTTGACCTTAAGCCACAAACGGATCAGGGGGCAAACTTTAAATTCGGATTTAAAACATAAAGAACCGTTTAAAAAAAAAAAAAATACTATATTTTTTCCCCGGATAATCATTTCCATTATTGAACAATTAATAAAGCAGAGAACATGAGGCTCGGGATAGCTATTGGTTTCGAGGCCGAGTTTTCAATGCCTGACAGGGTTAGGACCCTCGCCGTACAAGAGGGCGTAATACTACATTTTAAGAAGCCATCCTGCGTTCAAAACGTGGTTAAAATCAATAATTAAATGCTCTAAAATAAGCTATATATTTTTTTTTTAACCGTTATTAATACTTGTATGGAGACGGTGGTCCTGAGTGTCAAAAGAAGTGAGGAGTGGCCACTTAACACTAGATAACCCGTCCTAAAATTCTTCGTTAATAATAATGGACGTTAAAATTCAAATAAATAAATAATCTTTGTATATTTTTTTAATAGTAAGTATTTGTTTAAATAACCTAACACGTCTAATAAAACAGATTTACTAGAGTTGCCGGACAGAACAAACAATAATCACAGTGCTACAATTTTTGTTATTATTGGAGAGTATATATACATATATATAATTATTAAGATTTTAAAGACTATTATGTTTTATACCTGCTTGGTAGGACTTATGATAATTTTGATAATAAAAAAAAAATAAGCCTTTTATTGTATTTCATAGTTTTACAAGAGGCATTCATTATAGTAATTAGGCATACAAAATTACCCAAAATCACTCGTCTAATAATGAGTTATATTATAATCAAAAGGAAATCTAAAAAGGTATACTTTTGTAAATCAATGTGCTGAAGATAATGCCTCGTTCCCTCGGGGAAAGCGTGTCGGCCTATTTACGATGCGTGGTCGAACCTTCGGCTGTATCGTCAAGCGATGGAACACGTGTGATAGCAATAGGATACGTCAAAGGACACGTGACTTCTTGTTGTACGACTAGAAACGTACGTATGTAGTTCGGCTAGAAGAAGAGGACAAAGAGGCGCCAGGCCTAAGAAATGGTGGCTGGGATATTAGAATAGTTCATGGATGACAGGTGATTTTATATTTAGGTTCCCGCAAAGAAATAGAATAATATCTTTAATTTTTCTTTGTGTAGGCAGAAGGTCAATGAATAAAATCAAATTAACATAAACGTCAATTTATTAAAATTGGCTATACTTGTTTTGCATCCTTGGATGCCTCTTGAGAGGCCTAAAAACTAGATACAGCCAGATGGAACGAAGTTGAACACTCCGCTGGAATGACCTCATCATAAATAAAGATCAACTACATAGCAAGAGTCAGTTGTGTTTTTAGACAAATAATAACATGGCCATACTAGCGGAGGGTTCACCTTCCTCCCATTTGACTGTATGTAGTTTTTATACTCCTGAGGAGGCAGCCAAGGATGGGAAACATGTAGACCCATTCTAATAAATTGACGTTTATGTTAATTTGATTTTATTCATTGACCTTCTGTCTACACAAAGAAAAAATTGTTGAGATTTTGGTCACTATTTTCTTAATATTTTTCTTCTTCTTAATATTTTATATTATTATATCCTTCTTCTTAATATTTTTATTTAAGCAGGCTACTTTATGCATTAAAACAATGGCAAACACAAAAGAACAAATGGCTTTTCGTTTGTATTGAATCCAGTGCGAATCTTCCTTAGCAGCATGATAGTGACACTAAAACTAAAGCTGCTAATGAAATGGAAGAACCTAAGACTAAAACTCCGAAAGAGTATGATTGTCAACAAAATAAATAGAATTGACACACAATTGAAAAAAGTCTCGCAGAAACTGCTTGATCTCAGTGTGTTTCCTTAACGCTCCTACTCCTAGTGTCATTTGAAAAGCCTGGAATAAATACAGTTATTCTTTTTTTGAAAATTAAAACATCTGCTCCAATAAAACCTTGAATAAAAGATTCTAGGAGATTTAACTTAAAGTAGCGGAAATTGCTCTCTCAGCCAATTCGACAACCGCTCAGACAGATCTATGACAAGCAACTAAAATTGTTTCTCATTTTACGTATCTGGTTTTACTGGAAAAATTTATATTACGTGTTTAAAAAAAAAAAAAAAAAAAAAAAAAAAAAAAAAAAAAAAAAAAAACCTGAGGAAATCAAACACAAGGAACCGACCAGAGCAACGAAATTAACAGTTTCGAAGAGTTAATTACTTATTTCTCCAATTTAGGGCATCCCAACGAACATTACTTTAGAACTTTGTCACTATAGTCTTCCCTATTTTTCCTCACAGCTTTCCTGATATTGCTTAAAAAGAATTGACGTGGTGTTAGACTCACGAGTATATTTATATTTTTTCAACTGAAGTGTTGGAAAATATATTTATAAAATGTAAAAATGTTTATACACTAATAAAACTGTTACAAGAACTCAAAACAATAGCTTATAAATTTCAAAACATTTACAAAACCTGAATTAACTTCTGAAATACTTGTTGTAGTATTAACAATTTCATAGGTGCACGCATGACATTTAAATATTTCGAGTCAAAAGTAATCTAAACCACAACTGAGCGATCAGTCTACTTCCAAGTTAATTATATTACACCTTGAGATATAGACATTAAAAAATAATTTAAAATCGTGTTTTAAAATTAATTCTGCACTTTACAATGAGATATTTTTTAAAAATTTTAAAGTTATTTTTTTAGCGAATTTCTAAAAAGACCATCTTATATCAAAGGATTATTAGTCTCAAAATATATTTTGTAATGTCATTAGATATTTTCGTGTGTTCAATCTCAATTCTTAATTTGTATGACCTTAGTAACTGAATTACCATCCATATATTGTGTTTTTGTTTTTTTCATTATGTCATATCTTTATATCGTCCCAACCATGTCAAACTATCGAGTTTGCAAATCGGAGCAAACTAGAGAACAAACATATTCAATTTGTGACAAGCCGTATCGACCACAATCCAAGAGCAAAGTATCGAGTCTGAAAAACGAGATTTTGCACATTCCATAGTTTGACATGGTAGGCACGATTTAGTCTATTAATTGGTATTATTGTGCTAGTTAGTAAAAGGCGAAAGATTTATACGTTTTGAAGGGATACCAGAGTTGTATTATTGTGCTAGTTAATTTAGTATGAGCAACAGCTGGTACATGCAAAACATACGACAGCATTCTATATGTTCGGCATATTTTACTCCAAGATGCTGAAGAGCGACAACTCCTGAATGCTTTTAAAGACTTGTCGAAAATAAGCGTCGGTGAAAGAATTAACTGGATAATTGAGAGACTTGAAACTATGTAATCTGATTTAGGTAAAACATATTCAATGCACATTCAAAACTTGCCACAACAGAACCTGAGCTCGGCCTATCAATCACACGTGAGGACTTGAGCAATACAATCAAACAAAATATTTTAAATTATTGGCGACAGCTAGAATCGACTAACCGACAATAAACTACGTACAATCAAAACTACTACTCAGGAGTGGACATCCAGCTACCGTGACAACAGACGAGAAGAAATTGTACTTGCTCGACTCCGAATCGGCCACACTAGACTAACACACGAATACCTCATGAAAAGATGTGACAAACCAATTTGTGATATATGCAATACAGACCTCACTGTAAAACACCTACTTTCGAAGTGCAGAAGACGACAAAATCTAAGTATCCCACATGACATGTACGAATTGTTGAGGGACATCAGCCAGTACATAAACTCAATGTTTTCTTACTTACAGGACACTAAACTATACACTCGCATTTGAAGACATCTGCTGAATAACCAGAGGCTTCCAGGCATATAACAGGCATTTACAAAACTCAATTTAAAAAATTGATGAATTAAATACCCATCTTAATGCTGGTTCATTAGACCATACAGGTACTACCTTTAAGGAGTGAAATCGCAGTAGATGCGAATCACTTATAAATAAATAAATGTGATTTAAGTAATACTAAGTAGTGAATGTATTTTCTAAAACTGTGTATATATTTTTAATTTATTTATTTTGAAAGAGTGAAAATATTTGTGGTATGAGTGTGTGTGTTTTGTTTGAATGTGTATCTGTGTCGTGAATGTGTGATGAAATGTAAATATTCTCTTTAAATAAAATAAACCTATATAAACTATATAAATCGTCGTACATAAACTTGGCTTATATATTAATATAAACCTTGTTGGAATTGTTTCATCATTAGTTAGTAGGATAGTTTCATTAGGAAAGGATCCTTTCATTGCTAGGATGTCTATATTTTCCCAAGTATCTTCTTAATGAATAGAACGTTTGAGATTGCTACAAGTGAATCCTTATACAATACAATGTCTTTTCTGGGTGTATATTTATTATTGGGTCGTACGTCACACTGTATTTACTTAGCTCTGATAAAAATTAAAATAAATCGAGCAAAAATTAAACTAAACAAGACACTCTGCTGAAAGACTGAAATCTAGTGATGTTTAAGAGCGTTTATCTTATGAATATTCAAACATACTATGGCCGTAGAAACTTTGGTAGTCTGAGAAACCTTCCAGAAGGCAATTTAGAGCCCCTTTGTTACGACATAGAAATAATGGAATCGATTCGTATTCCGTGTCTTCAGAATTGTTTATTACGTCTGAAGACAAATAGAAATCTCTAATTAACGACGGACAAGAACTAAAGCTGAAGAAGGCAATCCGTAGTAAGGTTACGGCTCCTGTAAACACTATCGTAGGCAGATGAATATGTATGACTGTTCGGTGGAAGAGAGCGATGCAGGTGTAAGGTGAAAGTCTTTCAAACCCCCACCTTGAAGGAGATTCTCCGACCTTCCTAGAGGGCAAGGACACCAACCAGGATGTTCCAGGTAGCCTCTCCGACACACTACATCCGTGGGAGGTTGGATACCACTAGGAGGACATTCGATTCCTCTGACCCCAATACCGGAGTCTTCCCGTAACATGCTGCAACAAAATGGACGTCTCCCCTTGGAGAGAAAGTAGAACCGATTAAATCTTCCGGGAACTCCAGACATAATTTAGTTATTTTTTGTTGATGAGAGGCTTCCGAACTTCTTGAAACTCTGAACTCTCTCTAGGGATTTCCTGTACATTCATTTTAATTGAATACAGGATATGAATTCCACCGTCATCGAGTCTTACAAAATAAATCGCAACCTATCAATGGAAAACAAATATTGGAGTAATAGAGATTAATGATGAAAGGAAAGGTAATAAAACCGCTACAGACAACTTGTATTTCTAGACACTCAAAACACCTTATGTTTTAAGGGTTGACTCAAAACACCTTATGTTTTAAGGGTTGACTCAAAACACATTATGTTTTAAGGGTTAACTCAAAACACCTTATGTTTTAAGGGTTGACTCAAAACACCTTATGTTTTAAGGGTTGACTCAAAACACCTTATGTTTTAAGGGTTGACTCAAAACACCTTATGTTTTAAGGGTTGACTCAAAACACCTTATGTTCTAAGGGTTGACTCAAAACACCTTATGTTTTAAGGGTTGACTCAAAACACCTTATGTTTTAAGGGTTGACTCAAAACCCCTTATGTTTTAAGGGTTGACTTCCAGTCCAGGAAGGAATGCTCAAAAACAGCTATTGATGGAAATGCTTGGAACACAATTTCGGACTTCATAACTTTGTTCGGACTAGTTAGGAGGTGAACATATCAAAAGTCCCTGCCCGTAGTTTTTGAGCCGGGGGGGGGGGGGGGTTGGAAGGTCCCAGTTTTCGGAATTTCGCTTATATCTCGGTATCCATGCGTCCTACCGACATGACCATTCTATAACAAATGAAAGCTAATTAAATTTGCTACAAGTTCTATTCAATCAAGTTCTTCGAGATATCTTTAGTTTTTCAAATATCCGCTCGTCAAAGTCATTTTCGGGGGGAAAAACACTTTTGCCGCACAAGTTTTACTGTTCTGACCGGATAAGCCTTCAACGATGGAGCAAAAAAAATACATTAAGAATGATTTGACGTCTTGTTATGTCTTGTAAATTCCAAAGAGCTTTAAGTATACAGGCTGATTCGGAAGATCTCAATACTCAAGGGGGTTAAACTAGACCAAAAATGTAATTAAATGTTGCAAACCGCAGGAGGAGGCTAGTTATAGCAACATTTATAATTTTCGAAAGAATTGTTTTTTTTATTCAACTTCAATACCAGAGTTACTTCAATCATTAAATGCCAATTTCATCTAGAATAATTTTCATTTAATTCTGATAATATCACAAAAATAAACATGATATTAGTTTTATTTGTTTGTTATTTTTTCCAACTAAATTGCATTATTAAATTAAAAGATAATCTCAGTTCTGAGAATCCCATTAGAGAGATAATTTAATTTTACAGCTTTTTTGAGATTTGTTGTGAAAATATGTCACTAACGACACCTTATTTATTTACATTATTAATGCAAAGTTTTTGAAAAGTTATTGCCGTTTGAAAAAGACACTTCAGATCATTGAAAGTGAATCAGCCTTAAATCAAATTAAATGATGATTTCAAAAAATTAATGTAACATGGAAAAATAATGTGTACAAGCAGAGAAAATAGGCGTTTTTTTACAAAAAAAAAAAAAAAAAACGTTTTTTTTCTAAATGATCTTTAGTACGGATATGTCTGGAACAAAAAAATAGATAGAAACATGAGGTTGGCGGCATTTAACTACATTTTTCTCCCCCTTCCTCTCAGGAGAGTATTCTCATCTACTCGTGATACAGTCTGAATACTTGAGTCCTAGATGTAAATATCTTGGATTCCAGGGGAAAAAACTAAACCTGTACCTGAAGCACACATCCACTCCAGGATACTGCAGAGGTCCTGAAACTATCTTTTATTTTTCCCCTTAGCCGCTTGTAGGATGTAAACGCCAGGGATTCCCCCTGGAAGAGAAAGTTGATTCTAGATACAGCATCATCCAGCTGGAGCAGCTCCATTCCAGCAAGGAATATTTTACCATCCCTAGGGACAGGTGGCCTACGCAATAACTTATAATCATTTCATCAATCTTATTCTGAAAAGGAATTTCTACCGACAGGAGTTTTATGTAAGAAAAATCTGTTTTAACTATATGCATCCATATCTATATCGTCACATATTTATATTTTTAGCGTTCGACTTCTTTGGCGATTACACTAGAAACATCACACAGGCACACAAAATAAAAAAAGTGGTATTTTCCAAAGACACCATTCATATATTCTTATGATAATCAAAAACTAAAAATGCATTTTCGACTGCAGATTCATTTTTTTGCAAAATAAACATATTTGTCCTTGAAATTAACTTGATTTTGTGCCGATGGGGTGAAACAGACCTCGGATTCAATTTCAGCGACCCTCAAAACCATGGAAGCTCTAGTTATTTCTTCTTAAACGGCTTCATACGAAATTTTATCAGTCCTTCTTGTAACTACGCAGTATATTTTATTCTGCAAACAAGATTTCTCAAGGAATTAGTCTTATATAATATTGTTAGTCATATATTAGTATTATATGAATATATATATATATAGCTAAATATAACTAACAGCTCGGCATGCCCTTGCGACAACACAACACCACAAACAACACAGCACCTTATATACAAATGTAAGTTACTCATAGAGGAAAGAAAAACAATTCAAAAGAATATAAAAAGCTGGCCCATTACAGAAAAAGAGCTGTCTGACAAACACTATTCAAGCTTCAGAGATTTTTGTAAGAGAGCATCCCTGACTCTAAAGACGATCGATGCCTCTAAAGACAATTGAGATAATAAAAAAATGTAAACAAACAAATTATGTAAATATATAAAATTATATTTATTTTATGTATATTTATTTTCTAATTATTTAAATTTAGTTATTAATTATTTAATATTAAATCATTAATGTAATATATCTAAGAACATTTGATGACAAAATTTTATAAAATACATGTGGTATACATTATGTATTGGAACGTGTAGCACAAAATAAACGGCCTCTTTGCAGGTTTACTGCAGAGAGGAAACTAATAAAAAAAATAATAAATAAATATATATATATATATATGTGTGTGTGTATATATTAATTTATTTTTTAGTCATTTATTTAATTCTTGTTTTCTTGACTATTCAAGAAAACAAGAATTACCTCAATACTTACCTAATGGGGTCTCCTGTGGTCTAGTGGCTAGCGCGCTAGATTCATAAGCGGGAGATGGTGGGTTCGATCCCCACCGGCGACAGGAATTTTCTCATCTCAGGGCTCGCTGAGAAAATCCCTGGCTGCACCCTGGACGTCGGCGCTAATGGCCACGATTTGTCGATGCGCCGTAAAAAAAAAAAAAAAAAAAAAAAAAAAAAAATATATATATATATATATATATACATATAATATATATGTATATATATATAATATATATATACATACATATATATATATATATATATATACACATATACATGTATATACATAGGCGCCGACTCCACGGGGCCTGAGGGCACTCGCGAGCGGAGTCGTTGCTAACCAGAAGTTTTTATTAATTTCTACGTTTTGAATTGATATTACGGTTTGAATGAGATAATTGTGAACATTGAATGTATATTAGCCTTAAAGCAAATTCAATGTTAATTTAAAAAATGTAATGAATCTTTGAAAAAAATGTGTACAAGCACAGAAAATTGTCGTTGATCTAAATTTTTGGGCTAGTTTCATCCGCTGAAGGATTGTCATTAACTTGCGATCCACCCTCTATACTGGCTATTATTGCCTAAAAGCTCTTGCGCATCCTTCAGGAAAATAATAATAATAATGTTTCTTCTTTGACAGTCTGTCAGTTTGAGTATAACCTATCGTCACTCAAATTTCAGTGAAAAATAATTAATAACTTGGGTAATTTAATATTATATATTATTTAAAAAAAAAAAAAAAAAAAAAAAAAAAAAAAAAAAAAAAAAAAAAAAAAAAAAAAAAAAAAAAAAAAAAAAAAAAACCAGTTGGTTTCCATGGGAAGAGTTTTCTCACTCATTACACTCTGACCTCCCTAAATATTAAATTTTAAAAAATAAAATAAATGTTTAAGTTAATAAAGTCAAAACATTATCATTACCTCTACAAGACGGATAGACAATTTTTCCCTTTTGATCTTATAATAATATTGGCTTCAGGACAGCTTAAAAAGCTTTTACAAATTAATGGGGCGTAGAAATTTGTTCTGTACTTTTTGATAATAACTTGTAACAACTCAGAAGCCATTACTGTCTTAATGTAATTCGTAAATAACAATACAGCCGTCGGAAACATTCCTTCTTACAAGCCGGAATTGAGAAAGCAGAACAGTATTTTAATCCTATAACATTAAGAAGGATATTGTTCGAGTGAATGGAATATCTGTTAGGTAATTTAAGCACTTTCTCAGAGACACTAAGTAATGCAAACAAATCCATAATCCCCTAGAAAAGTTGTTTGATTGTAAGTAAAACGAAATGAGCTTTACGTTGAACTTAATATGAAGGTTACAGTGAACACATATATGACACAAAAAATATGTACAGTATTGTAGAAATACCTGTGGACTTACTCAAACTTGTAACCGGTGGTAGCCGTCACATTGACACAATAATAAAAATTATCGTGTACACCAAAATTTAATTTGCTATCAATTAATGCATTTTAGCATATTTTTTTATTTCTTTTACTTTATATTTGAAATTATTTTTTAACTTCCTATACATTACACTTTTTATACTAATATTCTTTATTTGTTTTGCCCCTTAATTATTTTTAATTTTTATTTTTTAGTTTTGTATATTATATCCTTTAGTGGATAACGTTTTCATATATGCACCGATATAGCCAAATTGCGGTGCGTAAATAAAATAAAATAAATATATTATCTTTTACGAAGGTTTCAGAATATAAATAGAGTTCAGTGAATATTTTGAGTTGGAGCTCATGAAGAGTAAAAAAATCCAGGCGATCGGTGTATAGTACTGACCATACTATCTCGGAGGGAAACGAAAGGTCCAGAATCAGGCTAAACTCAGGACCCTCGAGTGCTATCTCGCGATTTTATTCTTCAGTTATTATTATTAAAAGAATGAAAAGGTTAACATCCATAAAACAGATTGAGCCATAAAACTGTTTTTCGCCTGTTTGCTCTAATTGCTTCATTTTCCCACTTTACCTGCGGCCAATTAACAGATCTGTAAGCTCATGCCCGCAATATGACCTAAGGACAAGCTCACAATAAAGCATGAATTATTTAGATTTCCTTCTTGATAAAAATTAAAAATCGTTGTCATTAAAAATTCAATTTTACTAATTCATTAGGAAGGTAAAGTAAAGAGATCATGATTTTTGTTGTTTTGGGGTTTCCTTGTTCTTTCAAGAATTATAAATGAAAAAATGAATTTCCAAAAATTCATTTAAAAACATTCAGAGAATATAAAATCAGTTAATACCTGCTGAAATATGTACATTTCATCAAAGCTTTATGATCTACACTTTTGTAAGCCTACTGCCACTAATATATTCAAAAATTAATAATTATTTCTATAATTATAATAGAAACGGAAGTTTTTATTTTATTTTATTTTTATATTCTTCTCTCCTTTAGAAAGGTTTAAAGATTGTTGTAGAACGGTTGTTTCTTCGTCTTTCAGTGGTTCGTTTATATGGTATATGAGGAGTAGCTGGTTAACGAACTCCTTCAATCATTTGCTATGGTAATGCTGTGTACCAAGTTACGTGGCGAAAAACAAATGCTGTAGCCACTATCGTGTTAACAAACACACTCATATATATATATATATATATATATATATATGTAAATTTTACCTGGGGTCATTTTCGGTATCTAGTAGGTAGGACCGGTTTTGAGAACATATTTCAAACATTCTCTCAAGGGTGCAACCTCAATAGCTAAAAGAACATGACGGGAATATGTAAATAAATAAAAGATCGAAAATGCGCGAGTGCCCTGGGCTATGTCCCGCCGAATGGAGCCCCCCCCCCACTCAGAACCGTTACTCGGTAAGAAAAAATGCAGAAACCAGACTCGAAACGACGAGACCGGGCCTCGGCAATATCCTTAAGGAGTTTTTGTGCCGCGCTGACCCCGTAGCAGGCTATCCGCTGCATTTAAATGGCACCACTTCCTCTTCTAAAGTCCTGTCCGTCTTTTCGTTTTACCCTACTTTTCTGAAGAACTCCAAAAAACTGGAACAATAGCAGTCCAAACTGTGTAGTATTAACAATGACAACAAAATATTTTAAAAAATCTCTACTCAATGACAAGAATAATTGTGGATTTGTTTTATCTCTTCCCTATGGTTTTTGACCAGCTTACATGGACTAAATAAATTGATAATGTATATGATCACAACTCGGGCTCAGAGGAACTGCATTTGTAGGATTCCATCTTTCGAGAAAAATATAAAATGAAATATCAAAGACAAGGAAGATTTTGGCGTAACAACAGGGAAATGGCAGCATCCTGAGAAGAGAACACTCCAATAATATGTTTATAATTTTCTTACCTTGTTTCACTAAAATACTAATTTTAATGTTAAATGCAATTTAAAAAAAAAAGAAAAAAAAAGTGAAGTAAACCGAGACAAAAACACGTTCAAAAGAAAAAAACTAAAACTTTCGAAGTATTAAGCACTTTTTTCTCCAATTGACCCCCACCGAATTTTACTAGAGAACGTTTTCATATAGATTCTCTAATATATATATATATATATATATATATATATATATACAAATATACAAAAATCAGTCCCGTAACAGGCCACAAAAGCCCAGAGGGGCATACTGTAGAGATATCTGATTCTTGACCATAAGGCACACTAGAGAGTCAGTACTATTCTTCGGCTGCCTGATTTTTCCCTTTGCAGGTACCCATAAATTAATTAAAGGCTGGGCGAGCCTAGGGACGATCTGGGACCCCAAATCCAACCCTTGAACGACGACACTAGAACATAAAATCTTTAGTTTGCGCTCGAATTTTGAATCTGGGTCCTCTAGTCGAGTGCTCTACTCCTGAGCTAACCTCACCCCTATATATATATATATATATATATATATATATATATATATATATATATATATATTTATATTCACATAAATTTGAAGCTGCCATTATTTTCCTTAAATACGGGTCCTGAAAGGTGAAATATTCTAGTCGGCACTTTTCAATTGCGTCATGAGGTCAACCACATAAAAAATCTTTTAAATGGTTTGTTTTCAGTTACCACAATTTCTAACCCGTTTTTGAGGTAGGTACTAAATTTACAAAACAATCTAAATTGCACGTGTTTATAATGATTATATATATATATATATATATATATATATATATATATATATATATATATATTTACTTTTTCGGTTGGAAGTAACATTCAAAAAAATCTCAAAAAAATGAATGTGTTGTTTTACCACATTCAACATTTTAAACGCCCTTTCTTTGAAAGTAAATTGATTGGAATTTTGGCTTTTGAATGGACACCTTCTAATTTTACTAAGATCTTCGAATCGCTTTGAAGCTCATATTTAAACTAATGTACGCTCGTCTATTAATATAATATTTTTTTTTTATTTTTACCTTCATCCGAACAAAAAATAAATTTATAAATATTAGTTTGGTTAAATATGAAACACGTGAAGAATTTAAAAAGTCACTCCAGAGTTTTTCAGTACCCGATATCCATGTCCTACTTTTTTCTAAGTTTTCGGAACACTTAAAAATGTTGAAATGGTTTCTTTAAAGCCAAAGTGTTTTTCTGGCAATTTTCATCAAAATCGGACAATTGTTGTAGATGAATTGCGTATAAACAGATATGCACACAAACAAGTGATATTTTCCTGATGTAAAGTCAATATATCGTTCCTACTATTTCAAACTATCGAATATGCAAAAACTAGTTTTTCAGATTCGAGACTTTGCTCTTAGATTGTGGACGATACGGCTTGTCGCAAATTGTCGCAACTCTAACCCCTTTTAGAATAGCCTTTAATGTCTTAAATAAAGTATCAAATAAGACCATTTTTCAATATATTACTTCGTCAATGGATAGAATATGTTCGTTCCCTAGTTTGCTCCGATTTGCATATTCGATAGTTTGACATGGTAAGGACGATATGTTATCTACACCTCCACATAGCGGCATCAGGCCAACGTCATAACCGTGTTTCCACCCAAGGCCTAATCACGAGGAACGAACTCCAACTGCAAGTAAACTTTGTAAAACTAACAAATTACTGTACGTTATCCCTAAAGATGGCCGAGTGTACCAATGTGTGTGTGTGTGTGTGCGTGTGTAGAGTATATACGGAAAAGATGAGGGCTATGACCTCCGATTAGCAACAATAGCTTCTACTACAATGGAGAGATTAGTAGACCATTATCTAGAAACCTACTACAGCATCATTCACTTACTCTACCTCACCATCTAGGATTTTTCAAAATGGCATAATGTTATAAAAGCATCAATTAAACAATTCTAGATTTATTATTTTTTTAATTCAATCGCCAAAACAGGCCGCGATGATCCGGAAGAGCAGATTGTGTACAGGTATCTGACCGTATGACACACTAAAAAATTTACGGTCTGTGCTATGCTTTGGTCGTCTGACCCTCCTCTTTGGAGATACATATTACAATAGGGATGACCTAGGACCCCATATCCGAACACAGACCGGCGACAAAAGATGGTGAATTCTTTATTGTCGATTTAGGTTCGAATTCAGGGCCTTCAGCACATGTTTTTTGTAATGCTCCTGTAATAAAGCCATACCAGGCCCTCAATTTTACCATACAATGTCTGTATTTTCAGACAAATTCTGGAATATAACTTCTAATAGGTATAATTTCTCCCCACTATCTTGTCGGTAGGCGTCGTCCAACGTGTAATCATTGTGGCGATGTACTTACCGTGGATCATATTTTGGCGGAGTGCGCCCAATTGCAAAGAGCCAGGGATAGGTTTGGTATTAACAGTACAGTCATTTTGAATAAATCAGAAACATTGCAGAATATTATTGATTATCTTAGATTTATTAAAGCGTACAAGCATATTTAAAAATGTACCTTCCCGTGATAAATAAAAAATACAGAGATTTAGATTAAAATATAATAAATATTAGTAAAGATTTCAAATGCTGCTAATTTAAAACAATAGGTTATAGTGCGAAAGATCATTGTAGTCGACGCACAATAAATTATTAAAAATAAAAATAAAAAAACTTCTCCCCAACTAGAAACAAAATGAGATGAGGATAGTTAGCCGTTGAGTTGATAAGAAGTAAAGGAACGGTTGAGATTCAACTAAGAGAAAATGTCACGTTTCGGCACGCCCTTTTGTAGCCTTCTTCGGCTAAATATATATAGGGGAAGGTGTTGTACCTTTGAACACTTTGCACAATTGAATTTTTTTTAGCTTGAATATTAAGGCTAAATTCATTTTTTTTATTTCATTGTAATAAGTATTCTATTGCTTATCATATTCAATTTTTTCAAGGTTCTAACTTTACATTTAATATTTTTTATTAATTTTTTAAAAAATAATCGTACAGTGGTCAAAGGTAAGACATGTAGTTGTACCTTTGACCATGGGGTGTTGTACCTCTGACCACGTAGCAGTGCAGAAAAAATATTATAATTAATTGTAAGTTTAATAAATACGGGCCATGGATGTAAGCATAATAAAAAGCTATTATTGATATTATGTTATGCTTAATATGCTGAAAAATCCAGTCAAGTTGATAAATGTTTTAACTGTCAAGCAGATCCACTAGCAATAGTAGGGTATAGAAGTTAAGCCACAATGTCTTCAACATCAATATCATATAAATTTTCATCTTCTCTCGTAAACATGTCACTTAAAGTTTGCTTTTTCAAATATTGGATCTTAAACATTGGACATTTAATACCACAGATCTCTACGACTAAATATGTAATAGTCTTTTTACTTTTATTTTTAACACGTATAAAATTTCCTTTTTCCAAATCATATTTTTCAAATTGTTGCTGGTTATCGACTTAACTCACAACATTTATCAGACAGATCAACGTCACTTTCTCCTGAAGAAATTTCCGTGAGAGTATCAGAATCTGTCGTTCGAATAATTGTCTTTTTATTTACCACTTATATGTGGTGTCTTAGGTCACCACATATAAGTGTTTAGGGCACGTTTAGGGTGGTGCTTTCGTTTTTGTTTTTTTTGGGGGTTTTTTTCACCTTCAATAATTAGCTTTTCAGGAATATCTGTCGGGATACGAGGTTTCCCTTTAGGCCGGCCCCTATTTGACATTTTCCTTGCCTCCGCTTTTCGATGAGGTCTTACAACTTCAAGTGGAACGATAAGGGGCGATAGGTTCGAACTGCTACTCTGAGGATTAATAAACTCAGTTTGAACTTAATTAATTTATTATTTTTTAAATTCTTTGAACAATTGAAGAAACCGTATGTTAATCGTTTTTAAAAAAAATTGTAGCAGAAGAACATAAAAGTTGAATTATGTAAAAATTACTCAGGTGTGTTGTACTTTGACCTGGTCAAAAGTACAACAACTAGTCGTGGTAAGAGGTACAATACCCTGGTAGTGTAAATTAAAATGCATGCTAAAATTTTAAGGTTAAGATCATTCAATTTCAGAAGCTACACCATGTTTATTATTGTAATAGCTACTTTGTCAAATGATTTCCATCTAAAAAGACTTAATAAAAAAAATATAATGAGGTAAAACGTCATCGATAAATAACTTACATTTGTATGATAGAAATGGATAAGTATTTTTTGCAAGAATCCTCTTTGACTTGAATAATCCAAAGTTGGTCACACAATCCCTCTAGTGAAGGAGCTAAACACTAATTACACCAAAATTTATAAAATGTTGCTACGTGCCGCGACAGCCTCGGTGGTCAAAGGTACAAGACGGTCAGAGGTACAACACCTTCCCCTATATATATATATATATATATATATATATATATATATATATAAACAAGCTAGAATAATCACAACAGTAAGAATCATTTTAATTTATGATACTTGGTTGTAATACATAGTTCAGAGTAAGTAAAAAAGTCCGTCTTGCAGGAACTGCATCATCTTAGCGCGGTTCCGTTCATATCCCTAGTCTAATTTGGAAAGATTAAAATAGAAGCAGTTATTATTTTGGTTCCACCAGTCTTTTTTTTTAATTAATTATTATAATGGCGTGTCAACCCTTAAGGTCACTAACGCCAGTCCTGTGTGTAGTAAAGTCTTGAAAGGTCATGATATACGATCTTACCTGGAAGGGTCCTACACTAGGTACCGCTAGTTACAAGGTCTTGGAATCTTGGAAATCTATATTTCTAACAATAAATTGTTTTTGTTATTTTACTTAACCAGTTTTATTGTCAAATACATTATCCAACTATAAGCAATTAAAAAATAACAAGGAATAAAACAGACAAAAAGAACCGTTCGAAAAAACGAAATCAATTAATTTAAAGTTTTAAGCACATATTTCTCCGATTGACATCGCCTAATTAAAACTTTCTTCAGAACCTTTTTTGTAGAGCATTCAGTAAGCTTTCGAATTGTAATCTTCCGCTTTACAAGATTGTCAACGGTTTTCGAGATACTAACGAAAGTATACAAAGTTACCAAAACTTTTTTTGTCTGTTAATAAAATATTTTATTCTAACCCTTTCTTTACTCTAAACGTAACAAAAATTTCAACATATTAGTGCTGATGAAATTCGAAGATGCAGAAAATGTTTCAACTGTATCCCATAATTCTAAGTACCAAAATCAAAGACAAACAACCCTCCCTAGGAAGGACGCTAGGCAGTTGAAAAGCTATATCTTGGAAATCCATATCTCTAACATTAAATTGTTTTTCTTATTATTCTTAACCTGTTTTTTTTTTCAAATACATTATCCAACTATAAGCAATTAAAAAATAACAAGGAATACAAAACAGACAAAAAGAACAGTTCGAATAAGCGAAATCAATTACTTTAAAGTTTTAAGCTCTTATTTCTCCGATTGACATCGCCTAATCAAAACTTCCATTAGAACCTTTTTTTTAGAGCATTTAATAAGCTTTCTAATGGTATTCTTCCGTTTACCAAGATTCTCAACCTTTTTCGAGATATTAAGGAAAGTAAACAAAGTTACTAAAACTTTTTATGTCTGTTAATAAAATATTTTATTCTAACCCTTCCTTAACTCCAAACGTAACCAAAATTTCAACATATTAGTTTTGATGAAAATAGAACATGCAGAAAATGTTTCAACTGAATCCCATGATTTTGAGTACCCAAACCCAAAACGGTATTCCATTTTCTCGAAAACGGTTAAAGCTATCGCCTTGAAAATGGTTTCATTCGTTTTCCTAGCCCAGGAAGCATATAAAACGAGCACTTACAAGCTTATGAACTCAAAAACGTAAGCGTTACGATTTTTTTGCGCGAATTTCGCCCCAAACGCCATCTTCCAGTAGGCGGATTTTTCTGGTTAACTTGACCGTTCAAATTAGACGAAAGATTTTTGTACCAAATTTCATAAAAATCTGACCATTCGTCTGGGAGCTACAGAGCGAACAGACAAATATATATATATATATATATATATATATATATATATACAAATTTGAACCACCGTTATTTTCGGTCTCTAGGGGTTCTGAAACGCGAAATTTTCTAGTCGGCACTTCCGGATTGTTTCATTGTATCAACCATATAAGCGGGGTTGCTCCCTATGGGGGAGGGAACCGCGCTAAAAATAACAGACGCAAAAATGGCAGAGAAACACATTAGCATGACCACAATGGCATAGAAAGTTACAATAAAAAAAAATTAATTTATAATATTTATAAAAAGAAATTTCTTTATAAAAGAAAATATTGTTATTTTTTGTGCGTGTGCAGTGTTGGACTAAATGAACTTTAATTCATTCTAACTAAAAATAAACTGAAGGTATATTGTTAGTTTTAGTTTTAGTTTAGTTTTATATTTGTAAAATTACTAATCATGTGTTGAAGTATTCTCATAATAAATGGCTGTTTTTTGTTTCAGTAATTAGGTTAATTTAAGAAAAAGTGACCTTAATTTATGATTTTTGTTTAGCTTTAGTTTTTAATTCACTAATTACTTTATTGCATACTTTGATTCAGAACAAGGGTAAAAATAGGTATCTATGTATTTTTTTTTAAATAAAGAGTGTTTATTTATGAACTATAATTTTTTTTGTTTGATGTAGTTTTGTTTTGTTTTTTTTTTTGTTGATTTTTCAACGTAACATGGAATGAGTTTGTCGCCAATGTCGCGAACCTCAAGAATCAAATAAAATAAAAATAAATAATGGGGAAAAATAACTTTACAACTTACAACTACAACTTCACCTTATTTACTTAATTATCGAAATAACACATGATTTACATTAATTCACGTTATTTTTGTAACTAAACTAAACCAAACTAAAATAAAGCTTTAATTCAGTTTTTAATCAATTCAAATGATTTCGTTTTAGTTTTAGTTCAACTAATATCATTAGTTAATTTCATTTTAGTTTTTTTTTTTTTTTTTTTTTTTTTTTTTTTTTTTTTTTTTTTTTTTTTTTTTTTTTTTTTTTTTTTTTCTTTTTTTTTTTTTTTTTTTTTTTTTTCTTTTAAGGGGGGTAAATGGGCGGGCTAAAGGGTTGCTGGAGCGGACGTGCGGATATGGGAGCCGTCCGACTTCTTATAGGAGCTCTGCTAAGCTATAGTGCCCTATTCAACTGCTTAGAATCTCCTAGCATACCTGATTCCCGTCAACGCCTACTGCTTTTCCTCCCCGTGGTACCCCCTGGGCAACGTTCTTGTACAGTACATGAACGGCGAAAAGCAGAGGCGGGGTTCCGTGATGAGGCAGGGACACCTCCCCTGCTGAGTGGATCCTCTCCTTCGGGAGGAACAGTGTCTGTCGGTCTGCCGGCCCAGGTGGCAGCCCCACCAGCAGACTCGGTGACGAGGATTAGGGGTCTGAGTCACCTAAAATTTATTTTCCTACAAGTAGCATAACGGAAAAAGCCGGACTCCCCTTTACGGATAACTCAGAGGGAATGCAGGACCCTCTGAGAGACAATAGCATGGATATGGACCTACCTAAATCTAATGAAAAAATAACCCTGGAAGCACTTCAGGGCACTTCAGGGACAGGTGGCTTACTCAATATACCTTCTCCCTCTCGGTACACTTTGGAGCCATACAAAGCGCTAACGAAGTCTCCCGAGAGGAAGAGGGTTAAACGAGGAAGAAAACGTTTTATGGAGGATTTACCGACTCCAAAAATGCAAAAATTTGCCAAATTTATTGTTATTAGTAGAGCGGAAGGACACTCATTTATGAAAGTGTCTCCGTTTCTCATAAGTAAATTGGTCTCCCAGGCTTATGGAAGTGTTGCTGGGCTTAGCAAAATGTCGAGTGGATCCCTGCTTGTTGAAGCAACTAGCAGGGAACAATCTGACAAAATCATACGATCTAAAACTCTGGGCATGTTCACTGTCAATGCAGAATTGCATAAGACATGGAACTCGTCCAGGGGTATGATAACGTGCTTTGACTTGGAGCATTCAACGGACGAGGAAATACTTGACGGGCTAAAAGAACAAGGAGTAATTGCCGTTCGTAGATTTTTTCGTAAGAAGAAATCTACGAACGGAAGCGAGGAGAGGCTAGAGTTTACGGGAAGTGTGATGCTCACATTCGATCAACCTGAGATCCCTTCCAGTATTCAGGCGGCCTTTTACAAATTAAAAGTGCGCCCTTACGTTCCTCCTCCGCTGAGATGTTTTAAATGTCAGAAGTTTGGACATTCGGCGGCAAGGTGTAAGTCGGCCCAGGAGATCTGTGTGTGTGGTTATCCATCACACGGTACTGATCCCTGTCCGTCACCACCCAAATGTCCAAACTGCAATGGGCCTCATAATTCCCGCTCAAGAGATTGTATGGAGTATAAAATCGAAAAAGAGATTATGAAAATGAGGACAGAAATAAAAGATCTAACTTTTCCACAAGCTAGAGCTTTAGTTAACAATACATCATATGCCTGGAGAGGCTCCTACTCCAGTGCAGTTAAAAGAGCAAACGATGTGAAAGAAAATACCCAAAATTGTGAACGAAAAAAAACGAACACCATACCAACCCCCTCTCAACGTCCCTCGAACCCCTCTAAGCCCCCTCCTATTCCCACACCCGCGTCCCTTCCTTCCCTCCTCCCTCCTTCATCCATCCCCACCCGGCCCCTCGCCCCATCCATCGCTACCTTCATCTCGTCTACTTCATCCACTTCGGTGGATGAAAACAGTGAAATGGGAAATCAAACTTCCCTTGCATGCGTAGAAAAAGGTGTGAGAAGCCCACAGGCTACTCCCTCTATCTCCGAGGCTGAGGGCCCCGAAGATACAGGGGACGATGCCGGTGGTCCATACACGCCTGTCAAAAATAGGAAGAAAGGTCGGCCCAAGGGTAGAAAACAAGGGCCAAGGAATCAGTCTGCTAAGTCGGAGCAATGATATTCCACATATATCTCTACCATGGTCCACTTACACAAATTCCTACAATGGAATATACGCGGTTTTTCGGAACACAGTGACGAACTTCGGTACTTAATGAAAACCTACAACCCATTGGTCCTTGCCCTTCAGGAAACAAAATTTCCTGAGGGTTTTGCCAGGCCAGTGGTAGGGTACAACTGTGTGCATAAAGAGCCCAGGGTTCTGCCGGGTGGGCGAAGCCATGGTGGTGTGGCTTTGTACACCCTGGAGAGCATAGGTGTTCACCCTATAAGCCTAGTCACACACTTGCAAGCAGTGGCTGTGCGTCTGAAAACCCCGATAGAAGCAACTGTGTGTTCGATGTATCTGCCGGATGGCAGAGCATATGATGTTGGAGACGTCAAAAATATAATGGAACAGCTTCCTCCACCTGTAATAGTCCTGGGAGATTTTAACACACATCATGTTTCCTGGGGTTCCAGGAGATCCACCCCTCAGGGTCGTTTGCTCTATGATATGCTGGAGGGGATGAACCTCTTGGTCCTTAATGATGGTTCCCCAACCCACTTTTGCGAATCTTCGGGATCATTGGATGCCATAGACCTAACTGTAACGAGCTACTCTATCGCCAGGCACCTGTCGTGGACTATTCTGAGTGACCTGCACCGGTCAGATCATTTTCCCATCTTGGTTAATCTGGCCGGCAGGCACAACGACTACACAAGGCCTGTAAAATGGAACGTTAAGAAGGCTGACTGGAATATGTTTAGAGAATCATTTATTGCTCCCGAATCAGCAGACACAACGGACGAGTCCATACAAATGTTGTTTAACTCTATTTATAGCGCCGCACAAATAGCAGTCCCTCTAACATCACCTTACCCACCACGGAAAATTCCAGTACCATGGTGGGATGAGGAATGTTTTGAGGCCAACAGAATAAAGAAAAAAGCTTTTAACCGCTTTAAAAGGCATCCATCAGAAGTAAACCTAATAGCATTTAAGAAAGCTAGAGCAGTTGAACGGCGAATAAAAATTAAAAAGAAAAGAGAATCCTGGGCGAATTATGTTAGCACTTTAACAAAAGATGTAGCTCCTTCCGAAGTCTGGAGGAAAATAAGAGCGGTAGGAGGGAGAAGTACAAAAAAACAAACTCCTATCCTTTTAAACGAGGGCGTTTACATTAGCGACACAAAAGCTGTTGCTAATGTATTTGCCGAGTACTTTTTCTCCGCATTTAGCCTGGCACTTTATAGTGAAGATTTCCAGATTATTAAAGATCATGAAGAGGCTACATCTTTAGACTTCGGAAGTCGAGATGACATCACAAAAGACTATAACAATATATTTACAATGGAAGAATTTAACAGAGCACTCAAAGCTGCATCTCAGAGGACATCCTCTGGATGTGACGGAGTGCCCTATGAAATGCTTGTAAATCTCCCAGGAGAAGGAAAAAGAAAGATGCTCGACTTGTATAATCGACTTTGGACCAAAGGAGAGTTTCCTGCTGCCTGGAAGGAATCTATTATTGTTCCAGTCTTGAAACCCGGCAAAGACCCAATGAATCCAAGTAGCTATAGACCGATCTCACTTCTCTGTAGCATGGGAAAGCTCTTGGAGGCCATGGTGAACTACCGATTAATTCAAGAATTGGAAAAAAGTAATCTTTTATCAACATATCAGGCAGGATTCAGGCAAGGATTTTCCACCCAAGATCAACTAGCATTGCTGGAACATAATATACAGAGGGCTTTCTACTCACGTCAGCATTTGACAGCCATTTATTTCGACATGAAGCAGGCGTACGACAGAGCATGGAGATATGACATCCTCCGACGCCTCCACGGATGGGGGCTTCAGGGCAGATTGCCTCTGTTCCTGAAGAGCTTCCTCACAGGAAGAACCTTCAGGGTACGAATCGGCAACGCTTTGTCCGCGTTGAAGGTGCAAGAAACTGGAGTCCCACAAGGATCAATTCTCAGTGTTACCCTGTTTCTTGTCGCAATAAATGGCATAGCTGACAATATAAGTGCTGGAATTGGCAGGTCCCTCTATGCAGACGATCTTGCTCTCTTTGAAACCTATCCACCTGAAGTTGTCGAGGCCCAAGGTTTACAGGATGCGGTTGACATAGTGTATACTGCTGCGAGGGGGCGTGGTTTTACGTTCTCCTTAGAGAAAACAGTGGCTTTGCATTTCTGTAGGCTTCGGAGGCCTCACAATCACCCACGTTTAACGCTGGATGGTTGTGAGGTAAACTTCAGAGAAACACATAAATTCCTGGGTCTGGTAATGGATAGGAAACTGAGATGGAAACACCACATTAACCATATTATTCAAAGATGTGAATCCTCTCTGAACATATTAAAAACTTTATCAAGGTTAAAATGGGGAGCCGAGAAATCTATTCTGTTAAAGATATTTGATGCTATAATCAGGTCCAGAGTCGATTATGGATGTGCTATATACGGCTCTGCTCGTAAATCGTGGCTGAGGCAGCTTGATAGGCTGTACAATGCCGGGCTGCGGTTTGCGATCGGAGCCTTTCGGACAAGTCCGTTGGATGCTATCTATGTGGAGGCAGGCCATCTCCCTCCGGAGCATAGGAGAAATCTGATGGTGCTGTCATACGTTTCATCTTTGAGAGCCAAAACAAATCACTTTATGCGGGTTGTTATGACAGATAATATAATATTAGATGAATTCAGTTTAAGGCGTTCCACAACACGACCACTAGTAGTCAGGGCCCAAGAAACCATAGATCTGTACGGTGGAGCCTGGGGGAATTTGATGGACATCCGACCTCCGGTTGTGAGCCCATGGATGCTCCCAGACCCACTTATTGACCTCACTTTGGCCCAGCTTGGAAAACAGGATACTGCCCCTTCGATATACCGAAAGATGTTTCTTGAAAAACTGCAGCAGTATTCGGAATGTGATGTAATTTTCACAGATGGCTCTAAAACGGAATCAGGAACTGGGTGTGGGATAGTCTTTGACAACCGAAAGGAACTAGTAGTCCCCTTAAATCAGCAAACTAGTGTTTTCCACGCGGAAATGCAGGCTATAAAAATAGCCCTGGATAACTGTAGGAGTCTCAGAAATCAAAAAATCTTGCTTTGTACGGATTCACAAAGTTCTCTGGTCGCTTTAAAAAATAAATTTACTAGAGACCCACTTTTGCTGGAAGTATTAATATTATTGAAAAATATTGCCAGTAATGGGAGTATTGTGAACTTCCTCTGGGTGCCAGGCCATGCAAATATTGAAGGAAACGAAAAAGCCGATATTTTGGCGGGGCAGGCATCATCTGCAGCAGCAGATCCTGCCTCATTGCTACATCTCTGTGACCACAAACTATTCCTGAAAACATTGGTTAAAAATAAGTGGCAAGAAGAATACACCTCCAAAGATACATTCTTAAAGCACATCGAGGATTCTGTCACGACCGAGAGTATTACTGCCGGTATGCGCAGGCGTGAGGATGTGGTAATGACCCGATTGCGGATCGGTCATACCCGTCTTACGCATGGGCATCATCTGGTAGGACGACGCCGGCCTCAATGTGAGCATTGTGACAGCATCCTCGATGTTCGGCATATCCTAGTGGACTGCCCAGCATTCCGGGATGCTAGGATGCGACACCAACTCCCGATTGCCCTTAAAGATCTGTTATCTAAAAAAGAAGCCTCTGTGAAAAAATTAATAGAATATTTAAAAGAAATTAAACTATATAATCTGTTATAATAGCCCGCTAATTCTGTGTATATTTTATGTGTACAAATGTTTTAGTTTAAGGTTATTAATGTATATAGTTTTGCAAGAGTAAATGTATTTATTGTATGAGTGCGATAAGTGTTGGTTTGTATGTTAAAGTGTAGAAGTATTTATTATTTGTGTTTGCGAGTGTTTGTATGTGTGTGTGTGTTCGTGAGGGTGTTTAGTTACCGTCCTGTAAATATGTATATAACAATTTTAGGTTTAGTTCTAGGCTTAAGGTTAGATCTGATAATTGTTAAAAGGATTTAACCCAATTTGTACGTAGCATTATTAGATTTAGGATTCAATTTATTCCAAAATAAATGATAGGCCAATACATTATAAGCAAACAAATCAGTTTTTTTTTTTTTTTTATGCCGAAACGTCCGAAATAAAGATTCTTCATCGTTTTTTCTTAGACGAATCTTAACCATTCCCTGACTTCTTTGAAAAAAAAAAATCCTCAGGGATGCACCCTCCCCCCTACAAGTGTAGACTCTGCGGTTGGTATCCCTGACAAGGAGTGGTGGCAGGACTGTGTAAGTGTTCCAAGGGGTGGGGTTTAGGCCCCACCCCCTAGTATACAGCTCTGCTAAGTGTGTCGCATAACGGGGACGGGCACGCGAAAGTGAGATCACAACCCACTAACCGCCGTCGGCCCTTATTTTTACCACATTCAACCCGCAGAAATTCTACCAGTTTTTCTTTCTTTATTCGGTATTAACCTAATGATAAAAAGAAGTTACAAATATAGTAATAGTTATACTGATGAACATTCCCTTAGTTTCATGTTTTCTGTGAGCATTAAAGCATTCACAGAAGGCAGAGGATGAAGTTCTTAGGAAGCTGAAATTCGGAGATAATAACCTTGTCGGCATAATAAAACATATCTTTACAAACCTTTATTTTTTAATAAAAAATAGCTCAACAAACCAGAATTTCCTTCTTAGATTGCCCCAGATTTAATTTTTCTAATAAATAAATGGTTGAAAACTAATGGACGGAGCATTCCGTTCTGATTATTATACAGTGATTATAATATAAAAATATACCTAGCAACGGTATATTGAATACTATTAATATGGCCTTGCAAGATTTCTGGCGTATCTGCCTTTTTCCAATGGTTTTATGTTCTTTCAGGTCCTCCAACATTATTATTTCAGGTCCTCCAACATCTCCAAATTTTAATGGGCAGTGAATGTGTTAAGCACACTACAGAAACTTCTAACAAATGAGCTCCGAAAGAGGGTAGCTATTTAGGTTCCACTCATGAGTGAAGTTTTGAAAATTGTCTTCAAATCTTTGACATCAAAATTGAAGGCAAATATATGTATAACATTCCCATAATAAACGATTGGAAGGCATCCTTAACCAGCGAAATCGGGCCTTTGGGAGTAGGGCTCTAAGCTGCAACTAAATTATTTGCACGTACTGTCCATAATTTCTGTTCCTTTAAACGAAACCCAATACACATCAAGGAATAATAAGGATTCGGTTAAAAAAAAGGACAGGTTTTCGGAAAAATCTATATTTTGAACGTTTCGGCATGCTCTTGGGGAGCCTTCAACTAAATATATATATATATATATATATATATATATATATATATATATATATATATATATATATATATTTCCATTTATAGTTTATTTATTGATCCTCAACCTCAGCCAAATATATTGATGAACTAGTTACAATTCCTCATTTTTAACGTTTCGGCCTCAGGGCCATCTTCATAACTTCCTTTCTTAATCCACATATAAACACCCTATTTTCACAAGAGCTTGTCATCACATTACATCTAAACCTTTAAAACTCTAGGATTTTTCATCTTCTATAAATAACACTTTTTTACTCTTTATTTAAACATTTGAAATTTCCACCAGACCATGTGGCCACAACCTTCAAGAATAGAAAATGATGGAAGGTTGTGGCCACATGGTCTGGTGGAAATTTCAAATGTTTAAATAAAGAGTAAAAAAGTGTTATTTATAGAAGATGAAAAATCCTAGAGTTTTAAAGGTTTAGATGTAATGTGATGACAAGCTCTTGTGAAAATAGGGTGTTTATATGTGGATTAAGAAAGGAAGTTATGAAGATGGCCCTGAGGCCGAAACGTTAAAAATGAGGAATTGTAACTAGTTCATCAATATATTTGGCTGAGGTTGAGGATCAATAAATAAACTATATATGGAAATAATTTATACCTCAGAAAATCTTTGTGGATAATTTCCTAACATGTCTATATATATATATATAAATTACAGAAGGGAATAACAATAAAAAAAATGTAACCAGGAAATTAGAATATAAAACTTCTTTTTTTTCTAAGTAATTAAACATTAGTTTTACACAGAGCTAATTTAAGTGTAATATCTTTATTTATTAAGTGTAAGATCTGTATTTAAGTGAAAGATCATTTTATATCTGTATTTGGGTGAATCGCCTTCGTTGCGTGTGCTCACAAATAAATAAATTAATAATGAGTAAAAATAAAGGAAACTATGGAAGACACACGAAAGCAGAGAAATAAAAATAAGGATATTTATTTCCTCACTGGGCCCAGATGTTGGCGCGCCGTAAAACAAATAAATAAATTAATAATGAGTAAAAATAAAGGAAACTATGGAAGATACACGAAAGCAGAGAAATAAAAATAAGGATATTTATTTCCTCACTGGGCCCAGATGTTGGCGCGCCGTAAAACAAATAAATAAATTAATAATGAGTAAAAATAAAGGAAACTATGGAAGACACACGAAAGCAGAGAAATAAAAATAAGGATATTTATTTCCTCACTGGGCCCAGATGTTGGCGCGCCGTAAAACAAATAAATAAATTAATAATGAGTAAAAATAAAGGAAACTATCGAAGACACACGAAAGCAGAGAAATAAAAATAAGAATATTTATTTCCTCACTGGGCCCAGATGTTGGCGCGCCGTAAAACAAATAAATAAATTAATAATGAGTAAAAATAAAGGAAACTATCGAAGACACACGAAAGCAGAGAAATAAAAATAAGGATATTTATTTCCTCACTGGGCCCAGATGTTGGCGCGCCGTAAAACAAATAAATAAATTAATAATGAGTAAAAATAAAGGAAACTATCGAAGACACACAAAAGCAGAGAAATAAAAATAAGGATATTTATTTCCTCACTGGGCCCAGATGTTGGCGCGCCGTAAAATAAATTAATAATGAGTAAAAATAAAGGAAACTATGGAAGACACACGAAAGCAGAGAAATAAAAATAAGGATATTTATTTCCTCACTGGGCCCAGATGTTGGCGCGCCGTAAAACAAATAAATAAATTAATAATGAGTAAAAATAAAGGAAACTATCGAAGACACACGAAAGCAGAGAAATAAAAATAAGGATATTTATTTCCTCACTGGGCCCAGATGTTGGCGCGCCGTAAAACAAATAAATAAAATAAAATATTAAGGATATTTAAGAAGCATGCAATCAAGCACTGGCTTCAGCTTGGAGGAGAGTTTTCCTTCTCCCGCTCCTGTCAGAAATTGGCCAATAAACACTCAAAAACGCAAGAAAATACTAAATACATGCATAGTGCTGAGTGTATTACCTGTCCAACAAAAGCGGGTAGAAAACAGCATGCTGTCCGATACTTCTTAAATATCCAATAAATGTATGTACATGTACTTATATAAATAAAAATCCCCTGAATTAATATGAGTCTCTCTGAAACCAGTCCCGATAACAATCATTTTTATTATCTTTCTTGTTTTACGGTCACCGACATCTGGGCCATGAGCGCCGACACTCATGGTGAAGCTTTCATGGGATTATTCTCGAAGAGCCTTGTAATGAGAAAAATCTCTGCTGCCTGTGAGACTCGAACCCCCATCTCCCGCATAAGAATTCAAGGCGTCAGCCACTAGACCTCCGGGAGATCCTATTATCTTTGTTAATTTCCTTTTTCTTATATTAATTATGTTCTTTATAAAACGACTGCATAATTACTCAAGAAAACGTTTGTTACTTAATATGCACATTAAACAAATGTTTATAACCTAATTACTTGCTTTAAAATATTTATTTACTGTTTAGATTAGACCCTTCTGTAATTTTGTTTATTTATTTTTTAACTGAAGAAAGCTGCTTAAGAACATGCCGACACGTTCAAATATGGATTTTTCTGAAAATCTAACGTTTTCTCCAAGCCGAATGCCAACTATTCCTTGACTTCTTTGAACAAAATAAATGTCTTCCTCAGAAATGCAATCCCCTCCCGAGTGCAGACCATGCGGTTGGTATCCCTGACAATTTAAAAAAAAAAATCAAAACAGAAAAACAAAGAACATACTTTAGCCTCTCATTTTTAGCATGTTCATGTTTACTCTTTTCAGTTTGCTCATTTTTTTTTTGTCTACCAGTTCAAATCACTGAATGAGATTGTTCACGCTGATGCTTCTCTCTATATTTGTCAGCGTTAGTTTTCATTGGTAATTTATGAAGAACCTCACCTTTCTATCTGTCACGATATGTTTTCCATTTATTACATCTGGTAGATGTATTAGTATAAGGAAGTGTAGTCCAGGCAACGAACAGTTACAGATGGAAATTTTCGGGAAATAATTTTCGACTTCTTAACTTTGTTTGGGCTGGATAGGAGGTGAGCATTTCAAAAGTCCTCGCCCGTAGCCTTTGTGCTAGGGGGAGGGGGGTTTAGAAGGACCCATTTTTCGGGTTTTCACTTATATCTCGGATACCTAGCGACATGACTGTTCTATAACAAAAGAAAGCTGATTAAATTTCCTACACGTTCTATTCAATAACGTTTTTCGAGATATCTTTAGTTTTCGAAATATCCGCCCTTGAAAGTCTGTCATTTTGGGGAAAAACACTTTCGCCGCATATTTTTCCCCGTTTTGACCGGATAACTTTTCAACGATGAACCCAAAAAATAAATAACGGTTATAGGGTTGTAGAGTATTGCATTCCTTTCAATAATATATATTACTTTGCTATTTTATGTATTTTCCTTGAAACGTAAACATAATTTCAGTGTTCATCGTGAAATCTGAAATTTAGCGACTAATAGTCCAGGCAACTAAGAGTTATAGATGGGAATGTTTGGAACACAAATTTTAACTTTGTTTCGGCTAGTTAGGAGGTCAACATATCAAAAGTCCACACCCGTAGCCTTTGTGCCGGGGGGGAGGGGTGGTTTAGAAGGTCCCATTTTTCGGGTTTTCACTTATATTTTGGAAAGCTTGCGTCCTAGCGACATGACCATTCTATAACAACTGAAAGCTGATTAAATATGCTACAAGTTCAACTCATAAAGTTTTTCGAGATATCTTTAGTTTTCGAAATATCCGCTCTTGAATGTGGGAAAAAACGCACTTTTTTCTATTCTCGACCGGATATCTCTTCAACGACGAACCCAAAAAATAAATGTCGGTTATAGGGTTGTAGAGCATTACATTCGCTTCAATAATATATACTACTTTACAATTTTATGTATTTTCTTTCAAACCTTATAACTCACATGGTCTTAGCAAAACCATTGCCAATATAATGGACAAGATCTTATCTAATTGAGTGTGAATAACTGGTCAGTGGGCCCAAAATTATATATTTTGTGCTATTCATGCGTCCAGTGCACACTATATTTACATAATGGAGTATATTTTGGACAATACATTGACTGGAATTGGTGAGAAATTGAAAGGTTCATTGGTCAACAGTTGTCGCCAGATATCACGATGAACATTACACCTGTTTTCACGTTTGAAGGAAAATACATAATATAGTAAAGTTATATATATATATATATATATATATATATATATATATATATATTTGAAGGGAATGTAATGCTCTACAACCCTATAATCGGAAATATTTTTTGGGTTTATAGTTATAGAGATATCCGGTCAAAAAGAGCAAAAAGTGTGTTTTTTCCCAAAATGACAGACATTCTTGAGCAGATATTTCGAAAACTAATGATATCTCGAAAAACTTTATTAAGTTGAACTTGTAGCATATTTAATCAGCTTTCATTTGCTATGGAATGGTCATGTCGCTAGGACGCAGGGTTTCCGAGATATAAGTGAAAACCCGAAAAATGGGACCTTCTAAACCCCCCCCCCCCAGCACAAAGGCTACGGGCGAGGACTTTTGATATGTTCATCTCCTATCCCGCCCAAACAAAGTTACGAAGTCAAAAATTTTGTTCCAAAAATTTCCACCTATGGCTGTTTGTATGCCTGGACTGGGGGCTGCATTAGTGGAATGAAGGTGTGGGGGGCTGTAACATTTCCCATCAGCTAAATAATCTCTCATTAGCTGAAACATCTACCATCAGCTGAATAATCTTTCATTAGCTGAAACACCCCCAATTGTGCATTTATTGGTTATTTTTTTTTATAAAAAAGAGTTGAAACATTCTAAAAAATATATAATAAACTGCAGAAAGCAGCTTAATGACAAATAAACTAAATTTTAAAAAATATGTTTTTTAAAATTCTTCCTTAATAGCTACATTTCTTCGAAAAGTGCTACAAAAAATTTGATTGGATATAATAATTCCCGAAGAAATGAAATTTTTTGGGTTGCACTCATGAAAGAATTTTTGAAAAAGGTCTTCAAATCTTCACCTACCCTAGGTACCACTAGATATCGAAATTAACACCCGTTAAAATTAATATATTTATATATATTTATATATATTTATATATATATATATATATATATATATATATATATATTTATATATATATATATATATATATATATATATATATATATATATATATATATATATTGTAAGGCCCCGTTTTCCCTTTGGCCTTGTTAAGTGAATAAGGATGAGAGAAAAGGTTGGCTGTCCATCTCTAGAGATGTGAGAACCACGAATCCGCAAACATTGCGTCTGGGATGTTGGCACTGCACGTGGCTGATTCGTAAGATTCCTGGAAGATCTAAGACCTGACAAGAGTTTCTAGTTCAATCACCTGCAAAAGCAGGAGTGGGGTACAAAGGGTTTAAAAAGAGCTGGCTTACCTCCGACCGGTCAGAGTTTGCATCCGTTCCTGAGACTTCGGCCCAGATGCTGTTCAGAGGTAGGCCAGTTCCAAATTCTCTATAATCTCCCCAAATGATCATATTTGATAACTCTACCTATCTGTCTCTCTCACTCAACCTTTTCTCTCATCGTAGCAATGGTTTATGATATTTATGTTTGTATCCTCTGTGTAAATTATAGTTTTAAAAAGGAATTTCCGCTTCTCTAAAATATTTCCCCATTGTCTATACCTCTAAATCCCGTCCTTGCTAATCAGTCCCTTACAAATGGTGTCAGGTTTCCGGGTATTATTTAAATGTCCAGCTGCAAGCCGGCATTAGATAAGAACCCTGCTCTCGAGATAGGCCGGCGGCTGTACTGCTGACGCTGATAGGACAATTCCTCGAACTGATATCTCGGCGCTGGGTAGTTGTTCATTCAATGTCCTCACGTTTCCTGGTTTAAGGACCGCCAAATACGGATATTTGGTGGTTAGCCCTGTTAGAGAGTAAAGCAATCCCTATTCGTAAGCATAACGTGTTGGGGTTCATTGGAAACGTTGGAAATAGAGCTATACGATGGTGGTAACGGAACAGCAGTTTGCCGATCTGAAAACGGCATTGGATCAGGCGTTGGCTGCAAATGAGCAATTCAGGGAAGAATTCGAGAGGACAAGGCATGAGGGTAAGCAAGGAAAGAGGGATCTTTCTCTTCAGGGAATGGTCGGTCCATGGTCCGGTGACGATTCTGGGGTTCCAATCCAAGACTATCTCGATGGTTTGGAATTAGTGGCAACTAGCGGAAACTGGGAAGATCGTGATAAATCCCTTGTGTTAAGGATGAGACTGAAAGGGATGGCTGCGAAATTTTTGGCCAGCAGATCGGATCTCAAGGGGCCAAATGTAAAATATTCCACGATTCGAGATGCTCTTTTAGACCGCTTTAAAGCGACTATGCAACCTGAGCAGTTTCTCCTTCAGCTTAGTTCAATGAAACAAGAGCGTGGGGAGGATGTCAGAACTTTCGGAGATCGTTGTCGGGAGATGGGTGAACGATCACTCTCAGGTGAGGGATCGGAGGAAGAAGTTATAGGGGCTCGCAAACAACTGGATAAAGTCGTCCTTACATCATATTTAAATGGGCTCGGAGGAGAGATTGGGAGGCTGACGAGACTCGCGTTCCCAAAGGAATTACAAACCGCGATTGAGAAGGCTAGAGCCATTGAAACGGAGTTAGGGCGACACGAAAAGGGAATATTTACTGTAGAGGAGAATCCCCAGGATAACGAAATTCCCTGTCCCGAGGAAGTTGGACAAAGCGAAGTAAGGGTCATTGAGAGGGGTAATCCAAGTGGCTGTTATCGCTGCGGGGATACGAATCATTGGGCCAGGGGATGTCGACAAACAGAGAGGGTTAGTGATATTTCTCCCACAAATAGTACGAATTGTTATAGGTGTGGTCGTCGTGGGCATATCGCTCGCCAATGTCGTTCTAAACCCCTCGTGAAAGGAACTTTGCCAAAGAAGGCACCAAACGCGAACGACTTGGGGAGGGGATCGCGCTACGAATTACTAGGCATAGGTGGGGGAGGTGAGAAAGGGTTAAAGGTGAGCACCTGGATAAATGGGCGGATTCATAGGATGATAGTAGACACTGGTGCTGAAGTTACTCTAATCAGGTCTCCTGCCTCAGGATCCAAATTAAGACCCGCGACTAGTAAGATTAGGGGGGTAACTGGTGTGGTAATCCCGGTACGCGGTATTCAAACGGTGAATATCGAAGTTAAGGGCCATCGACTGTCCCACGACGTCATAGTGGCTGACGTCTGCTTAGAAGGAGATGGACTATTAGGCTTAGACTTACTAGGGAAATTAGACGCCCATATAGACCTACGTTCGGGATTGTTAGTCACGGGAGCATCGCCTAAAATTGAATCTCTACCTTCCGTTGGTTCGATAACAAGGAGGGATGAGTTAAAAATGTCTGCGGACCGAGAGTGGGTACGTTTCATGAGTAGGACGGCGAGAGAACTAGAAGCCAAGTTTTCAGGTCATATTTTATCCCTTCCAACTAGCGTGAATATAGGAGCTAAGCCGATAGTCAAGGAGGAATCAAGACACACGGGGAAGAAGGATAACAAAACCAGCTCAGCGCGTCTTTCGCGAGAGGAAACGCTTCCGGCCTTCAGTGAATCTCTATTAGAGATTTCCGTACCAGGGAAACTAGACCAGAAAGCTGTCATAATTGAGCCGTCAAGAGCACTTCCCAATGGGGTTGTAGGAGGGAGATGCATTAACACTCCTCGGGACGGCCGTTCGTGGATGCAGTTCGTCAATTTGACCGCTTCGGCTGTGACATTGCCACGGCTTCTAGTGGTAGGTCTGGTAGAGAGAGATTGGGCGGAAGACGGTGGATCTTGTTCGGAGAGGGAACGCGAGGATGGCTCTAAAACTCCTGTTGGTTTCGCCTCGATCGTTGGCGAGAAATTGGGCCATTTAAGTGGTGGGGAAAGGAGGGATATGGAGTCCTTATTGTCCAGATATTCAGACATTTTTTGTGAACCGGGTCCCGAAGGTTGCTCCCTGCCTGTTCAGCACCATATTGAAACTGGAGATGCCAGACCTGTGGTGAAACGCCCGTATCGTGTGCCTTTCAGTGAACGGGAGGAAATGGAACGGCAGGTTCAGACGTTGCTTGAACGAGGCGTCATTACGCCGTCTAAAAGTCCTTGGCAAGCACCTGTAATTCTAGTCAAGAAAACATCCCCAACAGGTGACTTAAAGTATCGATTCTGCACAGATTTCCGGGGCCTCAATGCAGTTACTAAGGTCGATACTTACCCGCTTCCGTTGATACAGGAAACCTTAGAACAATTGGGGAGTAGCCAAATCTTTTCCACAATTGATCTTTCGAGTGGGTACCACCAAATACCGATAGCACCCCAGGATCAGGCAAAAACGGCCTTCACGACTGTAAACGGACACTATGAGTACAAAAAAATGGCTTTCGGCCTTGCGGGGGCACCTGCCACGTTCCAACGGGTCATGGACCAACTTCTTGGCCGACTGAAGGGCACCGGATGTTTCGTTTACCTCGATGATGTGGTGGTTTATAGCTCATCACTGAGGGAACACATGCTCCGGTTAGAGGAGTTGTTCGACATATTCAGAGGCGCTAATCTAAAAGTGAACTTGAACAAGTGCGCTTGTGCGGCATCGGAAGTGACCTATCTGGGACACATAGTTACAGCCGAGGGAGTGAAACCAGATCCTAGAAAATTAGAGGCGATCAAGTCTTTTCCAGCCCCCAGAAATGTGAAGGAGTTGCGAAGTTTTCTAGGGTTGGCAAGCTATTACCGTAAATTCATAAAAGGCTTTGCGGATCTTTCAAGACCGCTGACAGAATTAACTGGCTCACGAGTACGATTCCAGTGGGGCGACAAGCAACGGAAGGCTTTTGAATCGCTAAGAGAAATCCTAAGTTCGGACTCAGTCTTGTGCTATCCGAATTTCAGCGAGCCATTTATATTGTCCACCGACGCATCAGGAGTAGCTCTGGGTGCCATTCTGTCCCAGTACAGAGATGGCGGCGAGAGACCTGTTTGCTACGCTAGTAGGCAGTTGAAGGGTCCAGAACTCAACTACTCGGCAACAGAACGGGAACTGCTAGCGGTGGTTTGGGCAACAAAGCTGTTCCGTTGTTATTTACTAGGGCGAAGGTTTAAACTTGTCACTGACCACTCTGCCTTGAGGTGGATGCTAAGCCTTCGAGACCCGTCTTCACGGCTGACCAGGTGGGCCCTTTGGTTAGAGGAGTTCGACTATGAAGTCGAACATCGCCCGGGGAAGAAACATTCTAACGCTGATGCTTTAAGCCGTACAATAGCTGTAGTCACGGGAAATAGGCAGAAAATAACCCGAGGTAAATTGAAGGATGCTCAAAAGGAGGATATGTGGTGTCAAAGAGCCATCAAGAGAGGCACTGTTCATGTACAAACAGATGCCGATGGCCTGCTATATTGGGCCGATGGGGCAACGGACGAGTCGGAATGGAGGCTTATGGTGCCTGAGGGTCTACGAAAAACAATCGTTGAAGAAAATCACTCGAAACCATGGGCTGGGCACCCAGGGGCTGATCGTACTCTCGCGGTAATCAATAGCTCATATTATTGGCCGGGCATGGCGGCGGATGTTAAGTCCTTTGTGGAACGGTGTCACGCGTGCGCTAGCAGAAAAAGTCCTGTATCTCAAAAGGTCCCCCTGGAAGCTCCCTATATGGCCACAGGGCCTTTCGAGCAGGTATCGCTGGACATATTTGGGCCTTTGCCGACTTCCAAAAGGGGCCATCGTTACCTTTTGACCGTAATTGACAATTTTACACGGTATGCGGAGGGAATACCACTAAAGGGGCAAACAGCTGAAGAAACGGCCGTAGCACTCGTCGAGAATATTATCACTCGACATGGGGTCCCTAGGAGGTTGTTAACAGACCAGGGAAGAAATTTCGTTTCTCGACTGTTTACTCAAGTTTGTAGAGCTCTGGGGATTAGGAAATTACAAACTACCGCCTACCATCCGGAATGTAACGGAATGGTAGAGAGGTTACATCGAACTCTTACCGATTCGATATCCCAATATGTGCGAAGAGACGGTCGTGACTGGGATAAGTGGGTCCCATATGCTCTCATGGCATATCGAGCAATACCTCATTCGTCGACAGGATACTCCCCAAACTACCTCATGCTTGGGCGAGAATTGGTAACTCCGTTTGATTGCTGGGTAGGTCCAACCAATGACGGATCGGAATCAGCGGACCATGTCGAAAAGTTAGGGCATCGGCTGAAAGAAGCCTATAAGGACGCTTTGAGTCGTGCCGAAAGGGCCTGGGCAATGAGGACCCATTATTGTAATGCCCGGCGTAAGGAGCGGCGCCTAGAGGTGGGGGATTGGGTCTATCTCCATTGTCCAGCCGTAAAGCCTGGGAATTGTCCAAAATTCCACTGTCCCTGGACAGGCCCACACAAAGTAGAAAGGGTTCTTTCGCGAGTGAACTATGAGATCCGACTGGCCACTGGATCTCTGAATGTAGTTCATATAAATAGGCTAAAACGGGCCCCGGGGGGAGGAGGGGATTCGCACCCTAAGGTTATGACGAAGGCAGGTGGGGCAACCCGGGAAGTGGAAGGGTCGGAAGATGAGGTCATGGAGCCGGAATGGGAAATTAACCCAGGGTGTTGTTATGGCTCAGAAGACGACTCTTGTGAGGACCAAGATGAAATTGAAACGCAGAATGAGATTCACAGACACTGTCCGGTTGCTGCGGGAAGATCGCCAGAATGTAATGACCCTGCCTGCCCTCTGGGCGTTAGATCCTCTCCTGAGGAAGAAAACAGGGAAATAACCCAGGATAGTCAAGGGGAGGGAAACGAAGGACGGATTGAGACAGGTGGGACTTCCGGGGAAAGTTCCAGTGGTTCAGATAGCGAGAGCCAAGCTCAGCCAAAGGGGAAACCTGATGCTACTTGGACACCAGAGGGGAAAACTTTAACTTTTTCTCGTAGGTCCCCATACCCGCTTAGGAGGAGAGCTAAGTTGCCTGAAAATGATTCCTGAATATCTTATTTCAGGGTTGTCGCTGTGGGTGGTCCGTAGAATTTTGAAGGAAGGTTTTCAAAAAGAGGCGCAACTTCAAACGAACATATCGCGTGTTACTAACCTCATCCAAAGTTCCCTGTACCTTTCCTCGTCCCTCAGAAGCCTAGAAACTGGAGTAACGGAATTCCTATTTAGATTCCGCAGAGTTCTTAATGGAGTAGGTGCATCGATGAGTGGAACGTTGAGTAGAGAGATGCTAGGTCCTAAAGAGTTAACTCTGATTTTGGGGAAGGTAAGAGAGGCTCTGCCAACTGGACTGACACTCCTCTCGGAGGGAAGCCGATATCATGACCAAATTTACTACCAAATTTCTGAAGTACATGCAATTGCAACCGATGATGGAGTAATAGCTGTAGTGGAATTGCCTTTAAAAACTCCGGATCAGGAGATGGTGCTTTATCAGGTTCTCTCCTTGCCTCTTAAGGAGAATAAAACAGGAAGAATGGTTGCAGCTCAGCCGGAGGGGGCGTTCTTCTTGGAGAGCCACAACGAGAAGGCCTACTCAATTCTTCAGGAGCAGGATATAGCCAGATGTCGTCCCGGGATACCATGGATCTGTCCTGCCGAGTTCAAGTTCTTTCACGGACAAACACCATCTTGTATTGTCTCATCGTTTCGCCAGGAGAATACGTCGAAGGAATGGTGCCCGTGGACTTTGGTGAATCCTAGATCTTCACCCACATGGATTTGGGACGAGCACAAGGAGCTATGGTGGTATAGCATGTCTAAGCCCGCTCGCCTCCATCTTCAATGCAGAGGGAGTGCTGGAGTAGAATCGCTAGAGCGGGTTCTAGATGGAAGTGGGCAGCTTACCATAGCACCTGGTTGCACAGCTTGGACACCTGATTATCGCCTTTTGCCGATAGCCGACGTTGGGGAATCCTCTCAGGTGGTGCAGTTGCAATGGGTCAACGTTACGATCAAATCACCCTTGGACCTGCCAGTAAAAGAGGATTATGATCCCGCAGTATGGGAGGATACTTTGAAGGAGCTCAAGGAGCTCGAAGAAGCGTCCAATAACTCTTCGGCTGAATGGGGAACATGGAGCGATGTTGAACGGATCCTTGCGGCCCAAAAGAAGGGGAAGGAAGGAGAACTTCTGTGGATAGCAGGCGGGTCGGTTGCTCTAATAGCACTTCTTGGGTTTACCACTGGCCTGCTAATTACAAAACTCAGATCCCGGCGTGGTGCGAATCAAAACTCGCAGCCAACGGAAGGAAGTGGGGCAGCAGGATTCGTAATACATCGACCGGCAGCTGAAAGTGTCGTATCTGTAATAACGGAGCGGATATAGACCGCTCATAAGTGTAGTAGCCGTTCAGTGATTGTGACGACAGTGTTCGGTATAGTTATAAAATAATGGTAACATAAGGATTTTTACCTCCTAAGGGAGAGGTTTTGTCTTGTAAAGATGCCAATAATGTTTATTTTATTTTAATTTTTACAGCGCATCACCTGTATTGTTATTAGCACTAATATTGTTTATTATTATTATTATTATTAGTAACATAAGGATGGGTAGTGTTAAAGGTAAAGTAATGTTCCAAGGGAAACATGACTTTGAAAAATCGGGGGGTGATGTAAGGCCCCGTTTTCCCTTTGGCCTTGTTAAGTGAATAAGGATGAGAGAAAAGGTTGGCTGTCCATCTCTAGAGATGTGAGAACCACGAATCCGCAAACATTGCGTCTGGGATGTTGGCACTGCACGTGGCTGATTCGTAAGATTCCTGGAAGATCTAAGACCTGACAAGAGTTTCTAGTTCAATCACCTGCAAAAGCAGGAGTGGGGTACAAAGGGTTTAAAAAGAGCTGGCTTACCTCCGACCGGTCAGAGTTTGCATCCGTTCCTGAGACTTCGGCCCAGATGCTGTTCAGAGGTAGGCCAGTTCCAAATTCTCTATAATCTCCCCAAATGATCTTATTTGATAACTCTACCTATCTGTCTCTCTCACTCAACCTTTTCTCTCATCGTAGCAATGGTTTATGATATTTATGTTTGTATCCTCTGTGTAAATTATAGTTTTAAAAAGGAATTTCCGCTTCTCTAAAATATTTCCCCATTGTCTATACCTCTAAATCCCGTCCTTGCTAATCAGTCCCTTACAATATAAATAAATTTTCACCCTTCTACAACCAATGCCCGTTTTATGTAATTTAATAATTTTCAAACCTTGGTGTTCGATAACTGATCTATTATTACTCGATCAGTTATTCCTCCGAGGCGTCTTTCGGTGTCTCTCACTCAGTAAAAGGTAAGGATGGGAACGAAGCCTATCTTCCTCACATAATAAGCTTTCTCACACTCCCTACACAGTTTTCGGCCACTACTATTACCATCGATTTGCCAATAGAATTCAAACGCGTTCAATTTCTCATTGGTCTGACATTCGCAATGACGATAAGTTGCCGGGGCAAACGATGTCTTTTAGCGCAGTTCCTCCCTCCCACCATGAGGCAATCCGGAACTGCCGACTACAGAAAATTTATATTTCAGAACATGTAGTTCGAAAATCGGAGGGTTTAAGGATTAAATCAAAGCCGGGAGATTTGCGTCTGTGTAGCTTGGTGATGATATGCTTGACCTCGGAAGGATATATGGCTTTAGGAGGCAAGGATAGTGGAAGGGGAGATTCGAGGAACTCGATTATTTTTCAATAATGTGTTGGATCGTTGTGATCAGGATGAGGTAGTAAAGGTTTTCTAGAGGTGAGTTCCAAAGAGGCTGGTCTTTCCTTCATCGGAAGAGGCCCAAGTGCCTTCTTCACGACGGAGGGGAGAAGAGACAAAGGTCAATATGTAATAACAATATTGATCACTTCAAATCGTAAGTCAGTAATTAAGAAGATAATGATTTATTTGTACAAATGTTACTTTTCTGTTGTACTAATATTAAAAAAAAATAAACGCATATATACATATATATATATATATATATATATATATATATATATATATATATATATATATATATATATACCATTTTGAACAATGGTATATATGGAAGAAGGATTTATTTAGTGAGACGGACATTGGTCATTTTATTAGTATGGGACGATTGAAATTGCTGGGACAAGTGAAACGAATGGATCCAGAGAGGCTTCCAAGAAAGCTCATGTACGCTAAGCAAAAGGATGAGAGGCAGGCCTCCTCTCAGATGGCTGGATAACGTGGAGAGAGACTTGCGTGCTATGGGTGTCCGTTGGAGAAGTCTCGCAGCGGAAAGAGGTGAGTGCAACAGGCTGGTGGCTGAGGCTTTGGTCCTTCATGGGCTGTTGCGCCCATCATGTCATGTAATGAATGTATATGTATGTATATATATATATATATATATATAACGCCACAAGATATAGTTTTAGTTGTAAGCTGCAGATGAGGCACCAAAATGTAGAAGCACATTTTCTGTATATGTAGAGCAGATAATGAAATATTTGGAGCTAGATTAATTGTGTATTTTTATTATTGACTTTCCGCCGCATTTAAGCAATTTTATTAATATTAACGGCCACAATAAACCTATTAACAATCGTATTATTAATTGGACACGTAGTAAATTGTTCTTCAGAAAGTTCCCTAAAATCCTGGGTGGCCCCTTCCTCAAAAGACGCTTCCAAACGACCCGCCATTTCTGTAGAGGAAAGAAGGGCGGTGTAAGACGGGTTCCGTTGCCGTTCCGAACTGAAAAACCTGCTGAAGAGAGGCGCATTGGACTCACTTTCAACAGTTAGTGTGTCAGTGTGCCAGTCGCTGCTCCACTTATATCAAGGAGCGGGGAGAAAGTAAATCTATACCCACCAGGGGCACAATCAGCGAATAAAAGAAGTTTTAGGGTTTAAATGAAATTACACACTAAAAATGTTATTTATCTTTGATTGATGCCATGCACCGCTTTTTATCCGTCAGTAAAGGGCTTTGTAAAACTCTTCACCGTTGCCAAACTGTTCTTTGAGGATATGGAATGGATAACATTTTATTTAATAATTAAGAGGGTTCTGTTAATTTGAGCGCATTTTCTCCCTGTCTTCTTAGGGAGGAAACCAGCTTATAAGGTTGCCCTTATGACGCTATCCGGAAGTGCCGACTATAAAAATGTTACGTTTCAGAACACGTAGTTCGAAAACCGGAGGGTTTACTCCAGGCCCAAATTACTAACTTGCTCATAGCGGTCGTAATTTCTGTTGTATTTTAAAGAAAAGCTGTATACGTACTAAGTACCTAAATAGAAAGATGTTTTTCAAAAATGAACTAAATCGATTCATTAGCAGTTGGTGTTTACTCTGTGTTTTGTTCATATTGAATTAAGCTGCCTAACTAGTTCTGTCATTGGTTGTTACTTCTGCCGCTAGGGGCATTGTATCCGGTTCCTCCACTGCACTGTGGATCATTTCCCCAGAAATTCTGGCGAAAAGTGCATTTTGTAGAAGGTATCTGAGACGAAAAGGAATTAATGCTAAAAATAGTTGACTAGCTTGTGAACAACGTGTAAGGCTGCCCCTTCATTGGACCCGTATTTCTCCTGATCCGATATGATTTCGGCCAACGTCATGGGCGTATATAAGTGGGGCCGAAGCCCCCCCCCCTCCGAAATTTTGCTTCATCGGTAAAAATGTGTCATAAAACCTTTAAAAATAAATTAAATCAAAAATAGTTTATTTTAGGTGTAATAGCGTTTTAGTTGGCTAAAGCTATTCCAAGCTCTAAATTGTTAGTATTTTATACCCCGAAAATGGTCCTAGCCCCCCCCCCGAAATTATTTCCTATATACGCCCAAGGCCTACGTGAGTGCCTACATTGGTCTCGACCCGATCTAGTCACAGCTCATCAGTAATGATTAGGGACCGGATTCTTAGGTTTTCACCTATTTTTTTCCTTTCTTCTAAACATGATAATGATCGGGTTTTTATAAGATTCGCGACTTGTAATATCATTCATGCAAATTTGGAAGGACCTAAGAAAACCTATTCAGGATGATATCACCTACATGACCTAGACATACCTAATCTTTAAAAAAAAAGAAAATACAATTCAATAAACTCATTTCCTCGATCAAACAAATTTCCTTAAAAGCATCTTCCTGGGCCAGACGTTCAGGGAAATTTTACTAGGAGTGTCGCTTCCACCAGAACCCATTTTACACGCTGGGGAAAAAATAAAAACGCTTTGGATATGAATGAAACAGCTGCCATTTTTAAGGCTTCGATGGTCCTCCAGACCAACGAGATTGGTGGTGCACTCGCATTCCTAAGAGCACATTTCTCAACTCGTCAACGCTGGAGCTAAAAGATACGATGAAATACTCCCCTATGACGTCTTTTGATGTAAACGGGCGAATGTTTTTTCGCTTTTAAGACAGTTCTCTAAGACAAAAGGAAGAATTTCAACGTCAAAAACATGGGCACCTATATGGTAGTTTACTGTAACAAGGGATAATACCTATTTTAGTTTCATATTTTCCCTTTTAAATTTTTCCAAGATTTAATTATTTGGTTTTTAACATAGTTCAATACCTTTCTATAGGCAGTAAAATAAAAGTTCTTAGAAAAAATATAGCCAAGACGTATTCTAAAATCTGTATGATAAAACATTATGATAACAAATCACTGTTTTCTTTTATAATTGAGCAACGAGTCGAATAATGCGTTTCTAGAAATTTGCACTTAACGAAGAGTTTACGAGATATTCGAAGATTCCCTTATTGGTTCTTCTGTAAACTCAAAGGCCGCCAAATACCACCTGTCATTGACCGTCTAAATGCGGCAGGCCGTTTTTAGCGAATTTTCTCCCTCCCTCTATAAGGAGGAAATCCGCTTTTGACGTTTGCAAAAAATAATAAAAAACAAATCGGTGAATAAATAACAGAATCAATGAATAAATTCTTATTCAATAAAAATGTATTTAAATCAGTATTGTATAAGACGTTTATTGAATCTACTATATATTTGTATAATACCTCTCACTGACCTATCATCGTCCAGCCCAAACCAGTTGACAAAATTTTTTGAAATTTTGCATGGACACTCCCTTTAGAACGTAAGCACTTGCTAAGAAAGGATTTCTTGATATTTAAATAAGTTAAGCGCAAGCAAGCCTAGGACGCGGGCGTATATAGAAAATAATTTCGGGAAGGGCTGGGAAAATTTCGGGGGGGGGGGGGCTGGGTTAGTATTCCGAGGTATGGAATACAAACAATTTAGAACTGGGAATAGTTTTAACCAACTAGAACGCTATTACACCCAAAATAAAATATTTTTTATGAACTAAGTGATCTTATTTAATCTATTTTTAAGGGTTTATGACACATTTTTACTGGTCAAATCAAAATTTCAGACATGACCCGAGCTATAATAAACTGCACAAAATTAGTGTAGTAGCGTTAATTTTGATGATACATTATTTAATGCAATAAAATAACTACTTATCTGCCGTAACGAAGCACGGGTATTCAGCTAGTAATGACATAACTCAGTTATTCACAGGGAAAAAAATCAGTGGCTGAATAACTTAATCAATGAAAAAAATTTAATAACAATTGATTGGAATGATAATTGAAAAAAGAATTATTGAATAATGCCCAGGACTGAATGAAAATAAACATGGTCCAAATTTGTTTGTATAAACACACACACACACACACCAGCCTCAATAAAGGTCTGATTTTGATGAAATAAGGTGCAAAAATACTTTGTCCGATTTAAAAGATCAAGTTTGTTAACTATCACACTTCGTCCACTGGTACATATATCTCTTTGGAGCGAAATTCACATTAAAGAGATCCTAGTGCTTACATTTTTGCATTAATAGGCATGCAGGTACACTTTAATAGATAATGTAGGAAACCATTTGTAAAGCTGTAAGAGTGTACCCATTTTTGAGAAAATTTGTCTAACTAATTTTCAGTTTGGGTACTCAGAAATGATGGGTTCAGTTGAAAATTGTTCCACATGTTTGACACATCGAAACTACGATGTTCAAATTTTAGTTATGTTTGGAGTTAAGGAAATTTTTTTTTAAATATCTGTCATGTAACATGGCAAGAGGGCCCAGAGATGCAGAGGCTGTAGAGGTATGGTTCTTGACCACACGGCACACTAGGGAGATGGTGCGTTCACTAAGCTTGGACAGCATGATTTTCTTCTTTTCAGGTAGGTACTATTAATTTAATTAAAGGCTGGACGGCCCTATGTATGGCCTGAATCCAACCCTTGAACGATGACACTTGAACATAAAATCACTAACTTTTGTTTAAATAATTGAGTCTGCTGGTTATTAGAAAATTAAAAGAGCAAATTTCTTTATTATTTATTTATTTAAATTTTAATGTCCTTTATAATTAACTGAGAATTTTAGGACGGGTTATCTACAGGTAAACACCCTTTTCTAGCCAGAATAGGGCTGATGCCTTTTCTTTTTTCTAAAGAAAAGCCACCACCCCTAGTGGGAATCGAAGCCACAGCCCTTCCCACGGAGTGTTAATTGCTCACGCCTTAACACTCGCGGCTACCGAGGAATTTTCTTAGAGTACGAAGTTCTTGTACGAAGGTTCTAGTTTCATGGCAACCAATTAGTCAATATGATTTCTGAATGTTTTGTTTTCAATTGTTTCGCTGGGAATTACATGTGTTTGTTATGTAGCGTCTTTCTCTAGTGGTCTTGCTCCTTCTTTCTGCGAGATATTTTGCCGGATTCCTCTCCGGCTTCTTCTGGCTGTCATTCACCGTTGCTGGTTGGTAAGAGAATGAGGCCATCATTCCCTTACCAAACAGCTGTTTGTAGTAGTGCACACCCTGGTTTTGAACTCAGATCGTCCAGTTCACTAGTCCAGTGCTCTACCACTGAGCTAACCTCATCCCTAATGTAGGGAAAATACTTCAAATTTTTGTTTGGGGTCAGCTCCTTGAAAAATCTTGATTTAAAAAAAAAAAAAACAAACATAACTTTCGAACATAACAAACAATCAAAAATAGTAAATTTTGACAAAATGTTTTGAATATACCAGTTCAAAATAGTAGATTTGTGAATGTATGTTTAAACTATTCTTAAAATTATAAACAATTCATCTAACACAAATCAATTTTTGAAAATATCATGCTGGTGCAACCCCTTAATTTATTTTGAAAATTCAAAGTTCGCTAAATCACTGCATTATGCAACTAGAAATTCATTTTATGCTTTTCTTTACATTTTTTTTTTTTTTCTCAGGCAGATTTTCAAATTAAGTATGTTTGTTTGCAATTTAAAAAAATGTATTGGGTAGATTGTTTTGTTTCAGAATAAATGATTGCAGTAATAAAAATAAAACTGTAATAAAATATAAACATATTTAGAGTACAATAAAAAAAAAAAAAAAGAAATAGTTTACAAATTACTGGAAATCATTTTCATGATTTTTTAATTCTGGATTTTTTAAGCTGTTTTTTCTTCTTCCTTCTCCTTTTACTTGTTGCTGAGCCTGTTTTTTCTAATTTTATGTGTTGATTTTCTTTTAACTGTTCCAGCTGCAATAAATAAATACACAAATAATTTAATATAAAACATTATTATTAAGGAGAGTATTTTTTTGGAGTGTGTTAAAAGCAAATTTCACCTTAAACTTTAATGTATTATTCTCAGTAGTTAAAAAATGAATTTATATTGAAGTTAGTTTCCAAACACAGAAAAATCACAGATATTCTAAGATTTTGTTAAAAGTGGCATTTCAGCCACAATATATTTTTTCTTTTCACAACAAAGCAGCGAGTTAAGTATTAATAATTGTATATCAAGAGCTGCTGAAAGCGCTTAGTGTCGCTAATAAATATTTTCTGAAGGAAACGACAAGTTCTATAAACTTGAGCCGGCTTATGGGTCTTCAAATATTATTTTATTGAAACATTTTGGCTCACGCCATTATCAATCTCTGCTTTGTCATAGCCGTACTCGAAGAATCCCAAATGTTCATTTTTATTTATGAAATCTTTCAAGCTATTCTCCATATTGTTAGCAGCTGATAAATTTGTATGTAATTTTACTGATTAATTACAAATGCTATATAGCAACTATAATTCAACAAGAACAAACTTTATGCCCCCAGGTGTACATTAATGAGATGAATTTCATGAAAACACCCTCTCGTAACGTACCAATTAAGCAAATTTTCACAACGCATCTTTCTCATGAACATACTATAAAGTAACCATTTTCATTTCTACTGAACATTGCCCTTCACTGCCAGAAACCATAAATTTTGAAAGTATTTTTGTTTTCAAATTACTTTTATTTAAATCCTATAACATTGGGTATTTTCTTGCATAGGTAATCAGCAGACACTCATGGAAGCAACAATAAAAATGAAAACAAAAATTAGAAATTAAAGAAACACTTTAGAATTCTATAAGACATAAAATACCTTGAGTATTTCTTTAAGCTTCTGAAGAGCAGTTCTATATGCTGCTTTGAAGGTTTCCAGGCGCTCTTCATCCAAAGCCATTTGTTTAACATCACTTTTGTTAACATCAGAGAGCATTTGAGAAAATGCATCAGCCTAAAATAAAAAATTATAAAATATTATAGAAGAGTTGAAAATTTAATCACAAATTACATAATTTATAAATACAATTTTTGAGGCCTATATAAAAATTACAATTTCAATAAATGAATATGACTGTTGCAGAAATTTATCTTTCTTTAGCAAGGTGGTTGGTTTATACATTGCTGAGGATAACTAACTGGGTTCTGAAACTAACTGATATGGACTCAATAAATATAAAAAGTCAAGCTATTTTTCATATTTTTAAACAGAACATATCTCTCGGACGCATATGCCACAACACTTGGCCTGAACGTGTTAAATAATAAGTTGAATTTAGTTTTGTCTTTTCCATGAAATGGAATGAGAGTATTAAAACTGACAGTAATATAAATGATAAGGTCTCCCCGTGGTCCAGTGGGTAGCACATAGGATTCTCACGTCACAGATCTGGGTTTGAGTCTCGCTTAAGGCAGGCTAACGTTTTTCAGCGATATCCTTGCTGGAAGAAATCTCTGCTCCACTATGGATATTTAGAAAGAGAGGAAACCTGTAGATGACTGTTATAGAAGAGAAAAGAATAACCTGAAACTAGGCTTTATTGAACTTAGAATAATACTACATATTAGACTGAATGAATAGAATAAACAAAAGTAAACAATGAAATAGAAAACAGCTGTAAACAATGAAATATAAAACAGCTGTTACAAATATTATAACATTCATCCCTCCTAGGTAGTGAAGTCTTTCAAGTATGCAGGGAGATGCCGTTCACGGGTACTTCTTCTTAATGATTGTTGAACTGCTGGATTTGGTTGATGTTGAGGATTGAATTCAGTTGTGTTTGGCACGTCTGGTACACTCTCAGAGACACTTTTATTTTCTTTAAGAGCGTCTTTTTGTGGGGAAGGTTTTGGGTGACCTGTGACATCCATGTCACGAATTGATGTTTCAATTTGTTCATGGTTGCAGTGATTTTCGGGAATACTTTCTGTCTCGCCTATTGGTGCAAGGTGTCTAGTAGACACAGTAGTCTCCCTTCCGTCAGGCAATCTAACATATGAATATTCTGGGTTCCCTTCCAATAAATATACTTCATCGACATGAGGGTCATATTTTGAGCGAATATGTCTTCTCATAAGGACTGGACCAGGGGTCATGAGCCACGCTGGCATCCCGACTCCCACACTGGACCGGCGAGAGAAATTAAACATACGTTCATGGGGTGTTGTATTTGTTGATGTGCAGAGGAGTGAACGAATTGAATGTAATGCCTGATTACAAAACTCCTCCCATCTAGAAATATCACTATTTTGATTTCTTGCTGCCAGCTCAATAGTTTTCCAAACTATCCCAACATAGCGTTCACATTGTCCATTTCCTTGAGGATTGTATGCAGTCGTTCGACTCGTAGCAACACCAATGTCAGTTAAAAATGATTTGAGTTCTTGAGAAAGAAAACTTGAGCCTCTGTCAGTGTGCAAGTAAGCGGGTGTGCCAAAAATTGAGAAAAGTTCTTTAAGCTTCGAGATTACTGTATTGGATGACATATCATGACATGGAAAAGCAAAAGGAAAACGTGAATACTCATCGACAATTATTAGGAGGTAACGATTTCTTGTAGATGACGGCAAAGGGCCTTTAAAATCCATCACGATCCTTTCGAATGGTTGTGTAGCTTTGATAAGAGTTCCTTCGAATTTGCGGAATCTTGATTTTACTTCAGAACAAATACGACATCCTGATATGACTTTTCGTATTTCTTCCAATGAGTAAGGGAGATTTTTACAACGAACCCAATGATATAGTCTTGTTTCTCCTGGATGGCACAAAACTTCATGCAGATTTCTCAACTTTGGGAAAGAAGTTTCTATGGAAGAACAAATTCGTGATAATGTATCCGCAGTTTTGTTCTCATTGCCTGGTCTGTATATTATTTCATATTTATAATTTGAAAGTTCCAGTCTCCACCTCATTATTTTTTCATTCTTTATTTTTCCTTGTTTATTACTATCAAACATGAATGACACTGAACGTTGATCGGTAATAAGACGAAAATTCCTACCGAGAAGATATTGTCTCCACTTCCGTAATGCTTCTACTATCGCATAAGCTTCTTTCTCAATAGACGAATGAAGCTGTTCGGCCTTGGTGAGAGATCTTGAGAAAAAGGCAACCGGTTTCTTGTCTTGAGATAGTGTGGCTCCAATGGCATAATCAGATGCGTCCGTTTCAACAGTTAGTGGAGTGTTGTTGTCGATTGAAGATACCACAGCGTTTTGAATGTCTAGCTTAATGGACTCAAATGTTTTCACAGCTTCTAAACTGAGAGGTATAGGACTTCTGACTAATACTTGGATTTTCTCAGCAAACTTTGGTATGAATGGGGCAAAATGGGAGAACATACCTATAGCTCGACGGAGAGAAGATGAGGTACCTGGGATTGGCAATTCACGGAGAGGTTGCAACCGTTCAGAATCTGGACTAATTGTTTTGTGGCGAATGATAAATCCCAAAAGCTTTATTGTGCTTAATGAGAATGCACTTTTCTGTAGATTTATTGTTAAATTGTACTTAGCAACAGCCTTTAGAAATTTTTCTAAATTTTGATCATGTTCTTGTTGATCACGACCACAGATTGTCACATCGTCCAAATATACCTCAATTCCTTGAAGATTTTCTGCGGCAACTATGTTCATTATGGCTCTTTGAAAAGCCGGAACTCCATTCCTAACACCAAACGGAATACGAGTGAATTGATATAGTCGTCCACAGGCTTCAATGGCTGTATAAGGTCTGTCCTCAGGTGTGATAGGAATTTGGTGATACGCACTGCGGAGGTCAATCGAACTGAAAACTCTATATGAAGCAACTCTATTAATAATGTCATCTATCCTTGGGAGTGGGAATGCATCTAATTCAGTGAACCTGTTGATTGTCTGGGAGTAGTCGACAACCATCCTACGCCGGTGATTAGGGGATTCCACAACCAATACTTGAGCTCGCCATGGTGAAATGCTCTCTTCAATGATGCCATCTTCTAGCAATTTCTTTATTTCATTTTCAATGAATTTCGTATCCGGGGCAGAATGTCTACGCGATCTTATTGATATTGGCTTGCAGTTAGGAGATAAATTAGTAAACAGTTGAGAAGGTTCTACATTAGCAACTGCAACACTACAAATATTCAAGGGAGCTTCAGTTCCTCCATATGTTACCTGAATTGAAGAATGTCTATTTAGGATGTCATGACCTATTATGATGTCCGTACAAAGATCTCTAAGGATGCTAACTGTTACACCATTGTATTCATGATCCTGTAACTGAAGGTTTATCCTACATTGACCCTTAATTTGGGATTTCAAGGAGGTTGATGCCATAGCAACATCTTCTACTTTACATGGAATCACAGGAATTTTAAGTTTTGAGACAGTGGAATGACTAATGAAAGTACCAGTGCTACCTGTGTCTATCAAACCATGAGCATTTGAGCCATTAATCTTGACAGTAACAACAGCTTTTCTTAGATTTGAAGGTAGAGATGCTAAACAATTAGTGGAATTTGTTGGACGCCGGGGTGATACTGAATATTTATCCTTATTTCTACATACCTTCTGGTAGTGACCCTTGATCCCACAGCTTCTACAGATAGCCTCCCTGGCTGGGCAGATGGATCTACTGTGTTTCTGGAAACCGCAAAAGTAGCACTTTGGACTGACTGATGAGATTGATTGAGGAGCTGGTCGAGAGTCTTCTTCGCTGTGGCTTGGATCCGATTCCTTCTTCATTGAGACTGTATTGATGGTCGATGGAGTCAAATATTCCTGGGATTGATGTTCCGCGAGCTCCAACGATCTTGCTTGAGTAACTGTTTCTTCTAGGGTTAAAGTGTGATTTTCCAATAATCTCTGACGAATATGGGATGACCGCAACCCATCTATAAATGCATCTCTAACAGATTCATCTCTGTTAATTTCAGCACTAACAGCTTTAAAATTACAATCTTTAGCCAAACGTTTAAGAGATTCGACGTACCTGTCAATAGTTTCCCCAGGTTCCTGGCGTCGAGTCTTGAGCTTATGTCGAACAAATATTTCATTGATTGGTTTAATATATAAACTTTTTAAAATTGCAACAGCATCATTATATGTTCCACATTCACTCACATATTCATAGACTGAAGGAGAAATAAAGTTAGTTAACACTTTGAGTCTATCACATTCACGAACATCAGCACTAGTAATAAAGTTCTGGAATGTACGAAACCAATGTTTCCATTCTTGTAGAGCTCCATCTTCATTAGGATTGATACTGAATCTTTCAGGGCGTAGAATACGATCCATTCCAAAACAAAAACTAAGTTCAATAAAGTGTTATAGAAGAGAAAAGAATAACCTGAAACTAGGCTTTATTGAACTTAGAATAATACTACATATTAGACTGAATGAATAGAATAAACAAAAGTAAACAATGAAATAGAAAACAGCTGTAAACAATGAAATATAAAACAGCTGTTACAAATATTATAACAATGACGACACTAATGACCAAGATACAGATGAGCCAAAGAGAAAAAAAAAACAAGAAAACAAATACATTTGTAAATGCTAAATATTTTAAGACTGCCTATAAATAAAACTTACCTGAACAGGAGAAACAATTGTCAAAGCAGTTCCTTTTGTGCCTCCTCTGCCTGTTCGCCCAACTCTATGAATATAACTTTTGATATGTTTGGGGGGATCGTAAGAAATTACATATTTTACACGACTTATGTCAATACCTCTAGCCATTACGTCTGAACAAACCAACCTATAAAAACACAATGGGCATCAATACAAGAATAAGTTCTAACACATAAATGTGAAGTAATAAAGAGGTTAATGGCCTAGTTGTCGAAGCGCCGTAGAAAAAAAAAAAAAAATAAAAAAAAAATAAAATAAAATAAAAAAAAAGAGAACATTTTTTTCACAAGCACTGGAATAAATTATAAATGATGAAGGATAATAAACATTACTACTAATTTTCTGCCATCATAGTCTTCCAAAGCCATTCTATTTTCCTTTTTCATTTAATTATACTTACATTAATTAAATATGCCATATATTTTTATTATATGGCTCTATATCTTTCAGAAAAACACTCAATCCTTTACAGTTTGAACATTTAAAACATATGTAATTTCAATGAGCATTAATGCTCATCTATATTTATTCTTTTTATAATTAATAAGTTTTACTTTTATTCCGTCTGTATATAATATTAATATTGTTAATAACCCTGTCCTTGTTAACAGCCATGATGAATGTTTGAATCTCAAGTCAAAACGTCAGCAAAATATAACAGTTTTTATTTTAAAAATGTAACTTTAATAACCTGGACAGAACTCAGACTCAATTATCCACTGACGGGAAGGGTTGACAAAGGAAACTGGTCCCAGATCAAAATATCCAGTTTATCCACCAAACCATAGCCCTCATCTCTGAACCTATTCCAGAAAGAAAACAGCTTTAGAATCTTCTCCTAGGAAAGCATCCCACAAGCCTTCAATTTGCCTTATAAAACTCAGACTAAAAAACAAATAGCATCCCAGCTAACACTGCTAAATGCTTGGTACAAGATAATATAAAAACAGATACATTCGGCAAAACTAGACGAGAGTCTAAAGAGATGGTGCAGCCATGAATACTGTAGTAAATGAAGGGACACGAACGTACATTAAATTTTCAGGAGGGCAAGTTCAAGAAAAAGCATCCCTATTGACCTTACCTGTAAAAATTACAGATTTGAAAAGGAGACCCGTATTGTGGCAACCATATTGCTGGCAAAGTTAAAAAGAAGTACAGGTTCCAAAATAGTGCCTTGGATTTGGACACCACATCTGTTCTTCAATCCCTTAAATCAAAATGGACAGGAGTAAGACTGAGAAAACCTCATAAACATATGTTTTGAAGTTGTAGTACAGTGGATTCAAAGTACGAATTATGAAAGTAATGAGAGAGCCAAAGACGGAGCAAAATCCCTCCAATATGAAATATCCCAAACCCATGATAAACTTAAAACAATTAACAAGGTTGTGTCTCCTCATAGTTTAGTGGCTATCAAGCTGGTTTCTCTGAGGCGGGTCGACTGTTTTCAGCAATGGGCTCATTGAAAAAATTCCCTGCTATACCATGGGGGGCAACCTGTAGGTGGCTTGGCAAAAAATGTAAAAGAAATCAACAAAATTGCCATAAGAAGAAGCTACAATAATCTCTATCCACACTACAATGCAGCCACCAAATGTCCCAAAGAAACAAGTTATTAAGTTCAGACCTCAAAAGGGATACTGCAGGCGTAACAAGAAGTTTAACATATGTAGGAGATCCCCTATGCGAAAGCGAACTTAGTGCCAGGAAACAGTTTGATGTTGAAAGCGACAAAATGAGAGATTTACCTGGAAAGAATTAGGCTCAGTGCTTTTATGGGCCTTTAATTTGGTAATCTGTACTAATGGACATAAACCAAAAGCCATTGTCTATTTCAGTTAGACTTAAACATATCTGTGTACAGTCATTTTTGTTACATGAATTCTGAAATAGAATAAAAAGTGAAACTATTCCTAAATTATTAATTTATTCAGAAATTAAAATTTGTTAAATCAAAGGCTTAAAAGTTTAAAAAAGATCACAGATCCCAAGATTTTATAGTTCCGAGCTATAAAGTTCAAATCTGGTATCATACCCAATGTTAGGTTGCGACTCTGTCATTGACTAGGGACTCCTACATTGACTGAGGTTGGCCTAGAGCGACGCACACATGAGCAAATCAGTGGCCAATGCCTGGAGCAATGTGTGCATCCGTTCCTTATCTTATTTTTTCCTAGCCTGTAACGTTGGTTACTGCACAGTCAGGGACACTAACGGCCTCCCAAGAGGTACCAGGTAGTATGTTCAGTGAAGTATTTAGTTGTCTAAGCAAATAACCTTGAGAAGCCAATTATTTATGACAGGAGTTTTACAATTTATTGTTTTTTTTTTTTTTTTTTTATATTTAAATATTTATTTCTGAGCTTGTATTATTAAAATACTTTACATTATTTTCATTAACCAAAATCTTAACAAGAAAATGATTTAAAGTACTTACATATCCATTGATCCAGAACTGAAATCATTTAAAATCTTTTCTCTTTGATCAGTCGGTAGAAGTGAAGATATCTCAGTTATATTAAGAGTAGGATTCATAATAGAAAGGAGTTTTGACAATTTATGGGCACCCAAAGCAGATTTAGTAAAACATAAAATTCTACGCCACCCTCGAGCTATCCATTCACATATTACAAGAGGTTTTAAAGATGTATCAATGACAACAAAATGTTCTTTCAATTCTGCTGGTGTTGTGAATGATCCAATATAATCTTCAGTTTCATCTGAAAAACAAACATTTGTTTTAGGTTGAAATATATTAATATTTGAATAGTAAAATATGATTTATGCGATACCTGTTGCGGGATTTAGCTGCACTTGGCTAACTGTAGAGAAGAGAACAGGTTGGAATAGATTTAATTTCTTCAATTTCTCAGGATCTTGAGATAGAGTAGCAGAGAAAAGTAATCTCTGTGGTGTTAATCTTCTCTGCGATGATGGTTTTTCAGACATCAAAGAACCTTTGGTCACAAAGCAAAACAGAAAACAAATAAAACTAACAACTTTGTTTATAGATTAACTGAAAATGGCATTATTAAAAATATAATTTGCTCTACTTATTTTTTTTAGCCTTTGAAGGGGTTTGGTCCTAAATAAACCTTTTTAATTAGCACTTTCCTTCTGAAGGAAAGTAGCTATTGAGGTTGCACTCATGACGGAATTTTTGAAAAATATCTTCAAATCTTTATCGATCCTACCTAGTAGACACCAAAAATGACCCCCGTTAAAATTTATATATATCTATATATACTGTATATGCATATATATATATATATATATATATATATATATATATATATATATATAAATGTACGTGTGTCTGTTAACACGATAGCGGCCAGAGTTTTTGTTTTTTCTTCACGAAACATGGTATAAAGCGTTCAATTAGCAAACGATTGAACGAGTTCGTTAACCACCAAAATCGGTCCACCAAACACTAATTTGACCATGCCAGCCGTAGTTTTTGTTATATTTAAACAAAACTCAGTATTCGTTATGTTGATCTAAAGAGAAAAATGGGTTGTAAAAATAAAATAAATCGGGTTATTTGGAGGGGGGGGGGTTTACTCTGGACCTAAAGTACTAATATACTCATACCGGTCGTAATTTCTGCTGTATTGTAAAGAAATGCGGTATACGTCGTGGGTATCTCATGAGAAAGAAGTGTTGTAAAAATGAAGTAAATTGGTCTATTGGAAAGGAGGGTTTACTTTAAACTCTGTTTCATTAGAATTAGCCCGCCAAACATAGGTTCCCAAAAAGCCGCTGCGAGGAGCGCTATCTCCCACTAGGGGGACTGTATCCTATTCCTGCGTCAGATCAAAAGACGGAAATATGAAGTTTTTGTGCATTTATTAAGTAGTGTACTATCATGTATAAACATAACTCTGGAAGCAAATTAATTACAAAATTAATAATTGAACAGTCCTCATAAGAAATATAAATGAGCAGAACTATTCACGTTTTTATTTTATTTATATAGGTTATTTACAGCAAATTATTCAGTAATGTAGTCTACACTACAAAAAATTCTGAGGAAAGTGCTTAGTTATGCAGCCCCTGCGTGACGGCCTTTGTTAAGTGCAATGCACAGCTAAGAATTGAATATGTTCCTAGCCTTCTCCAATGCCCCTATGATCCTTTGGCAAGTGACTTTTTCGCAACAAGTTGAGTTTGAATAAGTTTATGAAAGACAAATGCTCTCCTGAGGGGCTTGTGAAGTAATCTCTAAGCTGAAATATTTAAATTGATCCTCTAACCCTGAGTCATTCAGAGGGGAAATATATCCTTTCTTATATAAATAATAAAAAGTCAAAATGATAGACTTTTACTTCTAAATTATTCTCCCTTATTCAGCATATAATTTTTTTTCTCCTGATTTCTCAAAATATTTTTATATTTTCTAATTATCAAAAATTGAATTCCACAGTTTTGACAACCCTCTATCTATGGGACTCATTGAGGGTTTTTAGTTCAGGGCAAAATATAAAGAAGAAACATTCTAACAACTATAACTTTTTTTTTTTTTATTTAGAAAAATAAACTTGCCAGACTGGGTTTGACCCCCTCCCAACGCTTGAACCCAAAGATCTCTCCTTAGGCAAAATAAATATAATCGACAGTGAAAATTGAGGGGGCGGTTATTATGATCTGAAAATTGGCCTTCTCAGATTTTCTACAGTTTAATTTGTGTGCCTATAAGCTCTATTGTGTGACTTCTGCTTTGTGGATCGTAAGTCACAATAATTCACAGTTTCGAGCCACAAAATAAAATAGTTATTTTTTTTTTCAAAATAGACTCCAGAGTTATTTACCGCCAGAACTTAAGTGTTTTTCAAGGTGGTGAAGCCAATCATTTTGAATGTTGTCCAGCATTCTATCAGCTTCGTCCATAACAAGAAATCGCAAGTAGCTCAAGTCAAATCTGGAAATTATTAGGAAAGAATTGGTATGAATAAAAGTGCATTGAATAATAGAACATTAGCAAAATGAATATTAGGATATAATTATCTCCCTCTCTATAGGGAGGAATACACTTATGACATTGAACTGATGATGCAATCCAGAAATATAGATGAAACATGTCAATGCTAGGCAGTTGAAAAGCTATATCTTGGAAATTCATATTTCTAACATTAAATTGTTTTTCTTATTTTACTTAACCTGTTTTATTTTCAATCACATTATCCAACTAAAGCAATTAAAAAATAACAAGGAATAAAAATAGACAAAAAAGAACAGTTCAAATAAGCGAAATCAATTACTTTAAAGTTCTTCTTCTTTCCCTTCCCCCATGTTCCTTTCAGCGTGGGGGAGCCTCTAGCCATTGGACCCAACTACTTTAAAGTTTTAAGCACTTATTTCTCCGATTGACATCACCTAATCAAAACTTTCTTCAGAACCTTTTTTGTAGAGCATTTAGTAAGCTTTCCAATGGTAATCTTCCGTTTACCAAGATTCTCAACCGTTTTCAAGATATTAAGGAAAGTATACAAAGTTACCAAAACATTTCATGTCTGTTAATAAAATATTTTATTCTAACCCTTCCTTAACTCCAAACGTAACCAAAATTTCAACATAATAGTTTTGATGAACGTTTCAACTGAATCCCATGATTCTAAGTACCCAAACCAATAACGGTATTCAACAACTATTTTTCCAATTTTCTTGAAAACGGTTAAAGCTATCTAGTTCATTCGTTTTCCTAGGCCAAGAAGTCTATAAAACGAGTACTTGCAAGCGTATGAAGTAAGCGGAACGATTTTTTTTGCGTGACATTCGCTCCAAAAACCATATTCCGGGAGGATTCTGCTGGTTAAAGAACTTGACCTTTCAAATTATACGAAAGATTTTTGTACGAAATTTCATCAAAATCAGACCATTTTTGAGCTGTCAGGGCCGCGAACTGACAAATATAAATATAAATATATATATATATATATATATATATATATATATATATATATATATATATATATATATATATATATACAAATTTGAACCACCGTTATTTTCGTTCTCTAGGGGATCTGAAACGCAAAATTTTCTAGTCGGCACTTCTGGATTGCGTCATGATATCAACCTTATAAGCGGGGTTCCTCCCTATGGGGGAGGGAGGAACCGTGCTAAAAATGAACTTAAATTTATAAATAATTAAAGGACTTGTGATTTTCATTACTTCTACTCTTACTGACTAAATGAATCACACAGACCTTGATATAACATTGTACTAATCTTTATTCAATCCTATCTCCACAAGTGCATTTAGACTTTTGTCCACGGGCCAATTAGGTTTTTTAGGTTCCCAAATATAAAATAAACATTGGCTAAATATTTTTATATGCAATAGCATCTCAACCCTAATCTTCCTCAGGATAAAATAATATTTTTATTGAAAACCTCTATTTATTATAAATTTGTTAAGTGTAAGTAGACTTTTGTTTCCAACTGTAGATGCATGGTTGTTATTATTTGCATGACAGCTATTCCTTATTTATTTTTCTTCTTTTGGTCAAATAACATGAATTACACTTTTACTTTTATTATTTTTAGTATTTTCATTTATTATTTTGTTACTTTAAATATATGCATGTTATGAAAATGTTATACCCAGCAGGTACAGCCATTACCAAATAGGTAAAACAAGCCTCTTGCTTATCTAATTCTTGAAGTAGATTCTGGGTAAATGGAAGTATTAACAAAAATAATTTTATTGACATAAATGAGAGGTCCTGTATATTCCATAAATGTTATTAAATATATTGAAAATGGTTGAGAGAACACAGTAAGTAGATGGTGACCATAGGAATGTTCAAACAAATTCAAACAAATTTCGAAAGGCCATCACAGTTGAAAAAAAAAACAGTGTATGAATTTTTGGAAGTGTTGATTATGTTTACTTAAAGGTGTTAACTATTTTATGTGCAGATTTATTATTATAAATGTTAAAATTCGATTCACAGCAAAATGAGTTTCCCTTTATAGTTAGCCATCTAAAAGGAGAACGAGATTTTTTTTATTTGTGATTGGTGCTAATGGCATAGATATTGAAGGACCTTAAAAAAAAAAAAAAAAGACAGTTTTTAAATGCCACTTCTGATAAACATTACATGGAATGCGCAAAGATTATGCAATTTCTGCAAGTCAGATTATTTTTAATTATATAAAAGTAAGTATAATATAAGTGGAGTGAATTAGGTGGTCATGATCTTTACTCCCCCAATTATTTCATATATATATACAGTACTCATAAATATTGCTGCATCGCGAGATGAATACTTTTAAAACAGGATTTTCTCATAGCAGTAAAGAGAAGAACCTGGCATTAATGACCTCAAAGGTTGACACTCCTTAAATCCAACCCAAAAAAAAAAGAAGAGAAGGACGAGCAAACCATCCAAAATAAGAAGATTATTTCATAAAATGTGCTAGTGTTTCAGTAAAATGTATTGAACAATAAATCTTACCCTTCAGTATTTTCAAGATGTTCAACCAGCCTTCCAGGAGTTATTACAAGAATATCACATAAACTTTCAAAATCATCAGTGAGGCCTGAAAATAATAAATAGAAGTAACAATGAGTAATGAATAATTGTAGGGGCATAAAGGAATGATATTGATTTTGTAAAACTTCACTAGTTATTTGACAATTAAAAATTCTTAAGGATTTGTATTATTTTATGATTATTATAATTTTATATGATTTGAAAACAAGTGAAGTTTGTAATTAGCATTTCGCTCCAGGTGAGGGTCCCCTCAAGATTTATTCTCCTCCAGCTGAGAATTTGCTTAACCGTGTCCTTACTATAGACTTCTGTAGAAGTCAAGGCACGCCATGCCCCTGGAACGAAGGACTTGACTAGCAGTCGAGAGCTGCCGGGCCCCCAGCACAAAGGACTTGTACAGCAGTCCGACCCTCCTCTCTCATTTACTAGCTCCCTACATATCTTTGTAACCTGGGCCTAGCCAGGTAGAGACATTGCTGTACTGCAGGGTCGGCCAGCCCGCACTACCCGCCATAAGGCTAAGGGTTAAAAGAGTATAACATCTTTTAGAGAGAAAAGTGAGAAATTTTTCATTAGCTAAACACTTCTTTCTCTCATAGTTAGAATAAATGTGTCTACAAATGGAATCTCAAACAAATTAATTGAGTGAGATTATTTGAAATGGTAACCTACAGATAACCTGTCCTAAAATTCTTAGTTAATAATAATGGGCTTTAAAATTTAAATAAATAAACAATTTTATAAATATTTCCTATTTTAATTACTTTGAAGAATAGAATAACAATTATAAATTAGATGGATTTCTCAATCAATGTTTAATAATTCAAAAATTAAAATTAAAAAAAGAAGTCCCACCATTTTCTCTTCAGAGCTATGATATAAACAACTGCTTGGTGCTTTAAAAAAATAGTGGCGTATGACGGGAAGTAGGAAGAAGGGAAAAATTGATATTAAATTGAATCTAAAGCTGACTCACCATTAATTTTTTTAATTAATTTTGCTTGTTCCAGATGCAAAGGTGTTCTTCCTCCAACAGCAGATTGAACATGAAGTTTAGTTCCAATACAATACTCTTTGAATACATTAGTAATTTGAACAACAAGCTCCTGAACAGGTGCCACTATAAGGGCACGGATTTTTGGAACAACTCGTTTGGAAAGGCACTAAAAATATTTTAAAAAATCTTTTTTAAATATATTTAGACAATACCCCAGCTCGTTAACTGAAAGCTGGTACAAAGAATATAAATAAAATAAAATATAAACATCAAATAAATCTTTCTAAATGTTTTGTTTTCTATCAAATAGCTTACATATGAAATGCATAACATATAATGTTACCTGAATTATAGGTAGAACATAAGCTAGTGTCTTGCCACTGCCAGTAGGAGCTGACACACAAATATCCCTGGGCCTGTGCAATTCATTTATATTCAAACCAAATCTCTTGATATCATTTAACATCCATGGAATAACCTCATTCTGAACTGCAAAAATAATTAATTTCTTCATTGTTCATAAATAATCAAAAATAATAAAAGTTTCTACTTTGTATATTTAATGAATTTTGTGTATAATTGGGCTTCAAGCAATACTTTGCTCCATTTTTTTTTTTTTTTTTTTTGCATTATTACTGACAAATTATATTTAATAGTGTATGTAATTACTGATTATAAGAGTTTTTTTATTACTTGAATGAAATCTTATTTTTGTTGCATGGTATTAGTAGATGCAATAAAACTAGCGATAAATAGCAATTAATCAGTGGACTTTTAAATTTATTTAATTTTAACGTCCATTTTAATTAACTCTGAATTTTAGGAAGGGTTATCTACAGGTCACCACCTTTTTCTAGCCAGGATAGGGCTGATGCCTTTTTCTTCCAAAGAAAAGCCACCACCCCTAGTGGTAATCGAATCCAGACCCTTGACACGGAGTGTTAAGTGCTCATGCCTTAACATTCATGGCCACCAATACTCTTTTTAAATTATACTAAAGTATTTTCCTGAGATCATTTTTAAAACTGACCAAGTTAGGTAGGATATTTAAAACGAAATCAAGATTTTTAAGTCTTGATTGTGTAATATAGTAGCGATATACAATAGTATAAAAAACATAACATCACAGCCAAAGAACTACACCTATCCCTGAAACTCACAGACAAAATCTAATTAAATAAGTCAAAAAATTGTAAAACAGAACCCAAACCTTTCCTGAAAAAGGAAATAACCTGTAATGTGTAAATAACCTAGTAGTAGAGCATCAAACTCCATATCTATCTATCTATCAATTTACATTACATTTAAATGCAACTAATGTAAGAGTTTATTCTAAATAAAAAAATCACAAAAGAAAATGGCAACAACGGAAGAACTGAAATATATAAGATCTCCATTAAACATGCAGGTATAATATTCTTAATAATATAAAAATTACATTTTAAAATATAAATTACAGGAAAAATCTTATTACCAGGAAAGAAGTTATTGATGCCATCCTTGAGTAGTTTTTCAATTAACAACTTATCAAAGTTTTCTATATTGTCAACTGGGGCTTTGAAAGTCTTCAGTTCGGTTGAAATAGAAATTGGGTGTGCTAACCAATTAGGTAAAAATTGCTTCACCTGAAATATAAACAAAACTTCAGTGAGGAATTCAATTTAATTTGTTTAAAATAAGCAAATTTTCTTATAACCACACAATTTGTTTATTTATAAAATTTGAATTGCCATCTTAGCAATGGAAAGCAACAAACTCGCATTATCCTCAAATACTAATGATAGATTAGGTGATATATATATATATATATATATATATATATATATATATATATATACATATATATATAAATTTTAACGGGGGTAATTTTCGGTGTCTACTAGGTAGGATCGATAAACATTTGAAGAAATTTTTCAAAAATTCCGTTGTGAGTGCAACCTGAATAGCTACTTTCCTTTGTAGGAAAGTGCTAAAAATAAAGGCAATACTGAAACTATGACACACAACTAAAAACAGAAGTTGTTCTATGCTGCTTAAGGTTCGGCCACTGTCTCCTCAGCCGCAAAAACCTGTTCCTTAACCTATATCCACCTTCATGAAGCTGAGATGTAGGAGAGCTATTGACCCATCGCTGAGAAAACTATTTAGATATGGAAACATTTTATGTTACAAAAGTTAATATACTGTAACTATTTTTTCCACTGCTCTACTGCAAAATCTAGCTTCATTACAAGTTTAAAGCATATTTTGTTGAGCATTGCTGAAGGAGAAAAATTTAGGAATCCCTGCAAACAATAGCATAAATATTTTAGATATGTTCTCCAGTAAACATGACAAAGATGGGAACTAAATGAAGCGGATACTATCACTTGAGTTTTTAATATTATTTTATTTTGAGTAGAAATTATGTAAGTCACTATCCTCGAGGCATGCTTTTTTAGTAAAGATTCAATTAAATGTTCAGGTTAGACTAACTTTTTCTTCAACACGTTTCACGTTTTTAATCTTCTCTTCTAAGGATTGTAAGAAGGTTTATTTTTGAGAGGTGCTCTCAATTCCAATCAGGACGATGGTAACCTTTGACGTTCTTCGTCCTTAAACCTTATTCATACATACAATTCCAATCCATGAGTATGTATTTTGGATTGGGGCAGAGAACATGAAAACGACAGTCATTTCTGGGACCCCTTGCTATCAAGAACAAATTTTAAATGTTGCTCTATTTTATTCTAATCAAAGACGTTTTGGAATAAAGATATTATATAAATGAACAAAAAAGTAATACTGACTTTATGAGATTTCGGAGGAACTTGCCTTCCAATAATAGTAAAGCTTGTGCGTTCTGAGTTTTCATTTTCAGCGTTCGATATGGAATCATCATTAAATTCTTGAGAGTTATTTGCATATTTCCTTTTCTTTGCTTTCTTAACAAGCAATTCCAAGTTCTTCTTTTTATTGTACTTTATTCCTTCCGCTTCATTATCCCTAAAACAATGAATAGATAATTGTGACTAAATATGCTATCTACAAAAATATTTAGATATAATGTGAGATATATAAAAAACACGTTAAAGCATAAGTATCAAGTAATAATTTTGCCTTCTGAAGAACACAATGGGATTCCAAATTGAAAATTTACCTTTCCACTAAATTGGTATCTGAAATAGAGAAAACCATTGAGATGGAACATATTGCTATCCAAAATAGCCTTAAAGAATGAGGTTTGTGTACATTTTCACACATTTCTCATACATAGTTCTTGAGATTTGTTTTAAAACATATAACATACTCTCCAGAAGATACCACCAGAACAAAGCCGACATATATCATTTTAACATTCATTTCATGCATATGCAGATTTACAAATATAAAGCAAAATAATCTTGGAAAGACGGGAATAACAAAACTTGGAAGTTATTAACCAGATACTTTGTAAAGGTTCTGGCTATTTTGTATATTTTTCACTCATTAAAAGTTCTATCTATCGATGTGCCATATAGTTTCGCCTATCATATTCCATTTAAATAAAGATCTAACGACTTAAAAGTCAAAAAGAGCTGTGGAAATATTCAATACCTGTCCATCGCATATTCAAAGCAAATGCACGTGAATTATAACCCTTTAAGAACCTCCAAACTTTCCAAGTAATCTGATCAGTAAGAGGTAGATAAATTATGGAGATAGAGATTTTTGAGCCTAGGTAACAGTTACATAAATGCATAAAATGTTAAAGAAAGTATTCAATATTTAAAATATTACGTTATTGCAGGGTTTAAAATATTGTCAGAAACGGGGATTGTGAAACGTTTGTCAAATTTTCTATTATGTTTACGTGTTTTTATATGATCAACGAAGAAGCTATTATTCTTTTTTGTTTATTGTTCTAATATAAACTTATTTTGTTTTTAGTTTATGACGCAAAAAAAGGCTTAGACAATTTATTTTGAGTATTTTTTGAGTAGCGCTCTATCATGTGAAATAATTATTAAACAAAGACGTTTAGGGGGGGGGGATTCAACCATTTCTGCACCCCCGAAATTGTGACAATCAGTCATAAACATTTTATTAACTTTCGCGTTTTATTGACTTTCCTATATTCTTTCATGTTCGAAGTTTAAGAATTAAACTTTGTCAATAACTATTCAAAACTTTGAGCGTGTTCCAGGCTCAAACAGTTTAGCCTGGAACACGCTTTTACTATACAGGGTCCATCGAAAAGTATCACAAAAATATGCCTAAAAAATATGATACAAAAATCTGTTACATTGTGTGTGATTACCAAATGGCACACATGGATTTTTTTTAGTAAAGATAGAAAAGTGTTTATGGGATTATTTATTTATTTAAATTTGAACATCCATTTATTATTAACTAAGAATTTTAGAATGGGTTATCTATAGGTTACCGCCCTTTTCTAGCTAGGACAGGGCTGATTCCTTTTCTTTTTTCTAAAAAAAGCCACCACCCCATGTTGGGAATTCCTCACGCCTTAACACTCACGGCCACCAGGCCTTCATTTATGGGATTAGAGACGAATTTATATTAGTACTAAGAGCACCTTAACATGAAACCACTTGCCAAACATAAATATGTACTGTTAATTACCAAACATCTTGTAGGGGAGACTATGGGCATTTATCTAAGACGGTCCTTTTAGGTTTTATGCTATTTTGAACACTTGTTTTCAAAGAACAATTTCATTATTCTTTCTAGAAGGTTTTTTTTCAGTAATAGGCTCACTGAAATAGATATAAAACTTATGCATAACACAGCCTTTTCTAGAAGCTATGAATACCTATTATTAAATCTTTGGGTTTGATCAATCTCAAATCTTGCAAAAATATTTCAGTAATTTTAAAGATTTTTAGAAGGTAGATCCTACCTAAGCTTGCCTGGCCTTTAATTACCCTCAAAGGGAAAAATCAGCCATTGGGAGCTTTATACTTCAACATACGGCACACTATCTCCCTAGTGTGCCGTATGTTGAAGAATCAGATACCTCTACAGAATCTGCCCCTCTGGGCCCTTGTAGCTTGTTGCAGGACTGCTTTTTTTTTTTTTTTTTCATGGTAAAAGCTAATATGAGTCTCAAATGAATCAATTTTTGGAATTCTGCCCTTCCATATTTACATATTTTATTTTGGGGCAGTAAAAATTGGCACACAATGATTTTATCAACCATTTTATTCAGATTTGTCTAGGCCCGGCTTGCAACCAGTCCTATTAACAAAAATCTGTGTTTCTGAACAACTGCGGGGTCTCAGAAATTTGTGTGCATCAGAATCGGTATCTAGCGGTATCTAAATCAACTAGTAGACTTTTAGAATTGCCAGTAGTTTAGCAGACACAAGACTGTGACGTCTTTCGAGGTATATGCTACACAGATCACTTTGATTATGTTAGCACATTGCAGAGACTATATTTCTACAAGTGCAGTACTGCCCATTTCTGCTGCAAAGTAGAAGCATTAATTTTTGCTTTCTGCTAAAAACTTATGTGAACAATGTTAAAGTTACAAAGTCAAGGGATGGTCGGGATTTGGCTAGGAGAAAAAACGTCAGATCTTTAGGCAGAAATCTATATTGGATGTTTCAGCTGCACTTTGGCAGCCTTCTTCAGCACTAAAAAAGGCCTAGGGAGGAGGAAGACCAAGAAGAAATTTAGGTGACCATGATGAAATGTCTTCTTGGTCTTCCTCCCCCCTAGGCATTTTTTAGACCTGATGAAGGCTGCAAAAGTGCAGCTGAAATATCCAACATAGATTTCTCCCTAAAGATCTGACGTTTCTTTCTCCTAGCTAAAACCCAACCATCCCTCGACTTCGTATCACCACAACAGCTACCTATCTCCTTCTCATTAATGTTAACGTTAGGTTTAAAACAGGAATATGAAATGGAGCTTCTCCACTTTCATTTCTTTAATGAAGTCTGCACCTTTATTTACCACTTTCTCTACAAATTCATGATTCTTCCCCTCCTCAGCGACATGTGGTGGCAAACCATCGTTGCCTTTTAAGTCAATATCAGCTCCCAGATCCATCAGCCCTCTTACTTTCCTAAAGGAGGGGGGCTCTTGAAACCTCCGAAGACCTTGGAAATTCTTGATTGATTTACTCCTATGCGCTTCATTTAAAAAAAAAAAAACAATAATAATAATAATAGCAATAATAAATAAGAAAATAAATACGAAGACAAGGTATAGTTGGGATTCGGCTATAGCGGAATCCCAACTATACCTTGTCTTCGTATCTCTGCAACGGCTAACTATCTCCATCTTCACTAATAAAATAAATGTTGTATTTTAGTGCTTATTGTAATATAAAAGAGACTGTTTTAAGAACTAATTTTTTCCAAAATATCTTGCTAAATTTCTAAGATGTCTTACTTTTTGAACTATTTTATTTTAAAATTTTTACATTATCACAGTTTTGTGACAAGTAAACAGGCCAAAATAAAGAAGGGCTCCTGGAGCTCCCCCTTGTGTACTTATCTTTAGAGAACTACATACATTCCAGGGGGGGGGGCTGTTGTATCCCACTAGCCAAAAAAAAAGTCTTTTGCAGGGAAAGAAACAATTTAAAAAAACATATATTGTTGTATTATTATTGGTGAATTTATTTCTGACAAAAAATCCATTTTTCCTGTAATTTTTCTTAATATCATATACAGAGATATGAATAAAATAAGAGCATGGAGGGATCCTAAAGTCCGCCCCCTTGGACATGCTAGATTTAATAAAATACAAATTTAGATACACTTATAGGCCGTTGCTGGAGGCCACCAGGATATAATTGGTAGTAAGCTCTTCTAGGCCTTGTAATCATTTAGCCTCCAGTTCTGTCTTCGTTTTCTTGGTGGTACAGATTCTTGTCAATGGTATTTTGATTATATCTAAAAATAATTGATCACTCTTTCCTCCATGATGTGAATGGTCACAGGGAATAACTTGATAAGTTCAAAATCTCAGCTTATCAGAGCAGCTGTTGTGAACATTCGACAGGTTTCCTAAAATCCATTTTTTTTTACATTAAAATTTCATGTTGACACCTCTGTACTAAATTAATGTTCAAAATTGAGTGGTTTGAATAATAATTAAGTTATGGAAACCCTTTCGGGTCTTTCCTTTGCATATCTAATTTTCACCCAGATACCAAATTATGCACTAAACTTGCCTAACGTATTACACATAAAATAAAAATATACAGTAACAAAATAAAATAAAAAAATCTAAAAAAATAAAATAAAAATTATTTTTATAAAATATAAAATATTTTTATATTTGTCGATTTGTATGAAATCTGTATTAATTAGACATTCATAATTAGTTTTTGTAGCAGTTAGATATGGGATACAGGGGGAAGGCTACCTCCCTATTGTCAAACACCTTATTTTTTATTTATTTATTTTTTTTTTTTTCGTTTTTAACGAAGCATCAATTATTTGGCTGATTATTGTTTTGATTATTCTTGTTTGTAATTTATATATTTATTTTTTTGCTGACGAAGGCTGCCAAAGTGCATGCGGAAACTTTCAAAATATAGATTTCTACTAAAATAGGAATTTTCTCTTAGCCGAATCTCAACCATTCCTGACTTCTTATCACCTCAACAGCTAAATATCTCTGTCTCATTATAATGGAATTATTTTCCACAAGCTCTCCGGATCCTCTATATTGTATTTTCCCATGTCCTCTTTCCGTCTGGGTGTCCTTCCATTATCACCTTCTTCACCTCTTCCGGCTATATTCCTCATTGATCATCCCGACATCCCACGCCCCTCCTTGGTGTCTAGTTACATATACACTGGGAGAATCCACCTTCTTTCTATATTTTCACCATGGTCACTTAACTGCTAACTTTCCAGCGTCTTCCTCCACCCCTGGTATTCATTCGAGTGTAATATTTATGTCATTATTACAGATAAAAAAGAATCATTATTCTCTGTTCATTTGTACTTTGTCATTTTAATTTGTTGTTTTGATTATGTCTCCATACTCTGAACTAAGTTAAATGAAAAAACTATTTTTAACTTATCTTTTTTATAATGTGTTACTCACTCCTTTTAATAAACATTTTTTTTTGTTGGGGCCCGGCGGCCGTGAGCGTTAAGGCGTGAGTACTTAAGACTCCGTGCCAAGGGTCATAGGTTCAATGCCCACAATGGAGTGGTGGCTTTTCTTTACAAAAAAGAAAAGGCATCAGCCTTATCCTGGCTAGAGATGGGTGGTAACCTATAGATAACCTGTCCTAAAAGTCTTAGTTAATAATAATGGAAGTTAAAATTTAAATAAAATAATAAGCAATTTTTATTTGCCAATCTATCATATTATTGGTTTAATTATTCTGTTTTGTACTTCTTCAATTTTTTTTCCGGAATATAGTTTTTTTTTACAAAAATCTTATTGATGTTTCCTACCCAAATTCCAACTATTCTCTGCTTGCTTATAATGGAAATAGTTTATAAACACACATGAGCAGTTTTGGACTTCTTTATATATACATATATATACATATATATATATATATATATATATATATATATATATATATACATATATATATATATATATATATATATATATATGTTGTTTTTTAAGCTACTTCGCTGGGAATTAAATGTGTTGTTCATTCGGCATCTGTCTCCAGCGGTCTTGCTCCTCCTATCATCGCAATATTTCGCCGGATTCCTCTCCGGCTTCTTCTGGCCTTCACTCATCCTTGCTGGTTGGTAAGTCCGTGATGAGTCCGTCCTTGGTCTGGGCTCCCTTTATACGCCTTGGGCGGAGATTGTGCGAGCCAATAAGCTTGGGGGGCTGTGGGCCAATGGGGAGTCGGCTGTCTTCGTCCGCTTCTTCAGTTGTCCGTTCGGGGCGCTGATGGTCTTGCGTGGGTGGCTTGACTTCTATCCTCTTCATGATGGGCCGCCATCTGTTGGAAAGGATGAGTCCATCTTCTCTATTGAAATTGGCCGGATACTTCTGGATTTCAATCGCCTCCCTGATTTGTCTTCTGGTCAGAGCGTCTTCTTTGGCTAGGGTCTTGGCTTGGTCAAAGAGGATTTGTTTGGGGCACTCTTCTCCGTGTGTTGCCACTGCAGAGTATTTCGTGCGTCCCAGCCTGTAGTCAGCAGCGTGCTGTCCAATCCGGGTGGCTACCTTCTTCCCTGTCTGTCCTATATACACCTTCCCACAGTCGCACGGTAGAAGGTATACACCCTGGTCTTGTAGCCGCTGCTTATCCTTGCTTTTGCTTAGCCAATCCCCAATTTTGTTCAGCGGTTTGTAGGCGACCTCTATCTCATGATTCCTGAAGACTCTGCCTAACTGCTCGCTGACACCACTGACGTATGGCAGAGTAATTCTGCGTCGTTGTTCTGTATCTCTCGTGTTGTTAGCATCCCGGTGTCGATCCTTCGCTATCCTTATAGTCCGGGCCAATTTCTTCCTGTCATAACCATTGCTGGCTAAGTCCTCCGTTAACTGTTCCAGCTCTGCTCTTAGGAGTGTATCGTTGCTGCACAGGGATATAGCTCTGTGTGCTAGTGTTTTCGTTACTCCTGTTTTTTGCGCCATGTGATGGTGAGATTCGGCGTGGAGGTATCTTCCTGTGGCCGTGGGTTTCCGGTAGACTGTGTGTTCTAATCTCCCGTTGGGCCCCTTAATGATCAGGAGGTCTAGGAAAGGCAATCTGCCGTTCTTCTCTTCTTCAACGGTAAATCTGATGGCTGGGTGCGAGTTGTTCATCAGATGAAGGAATTTTTTGAGTCCCTCTCCACCGTGCTGCCAGATTGCGAAGACATCGTCCACATATCGTAGCCAAAGCTTCGGTTTGTGTTCGGTGCCCTCGATCAGTCGCCTTTCGAAGTCCTCCATGAAAATGTCAGCCACAACTGGTGATAGGGGACTGCCCATGGCCACTCCATCCTTCTGCTTATAGATGATTCCCTTGTACTGGAAGTAGCAGGAAGTAAGAACTAGTTCAGCTAGTTCCATCATCCCTCCCTCCAGGAATTCATTGTTATTGATGATCTGGGTAGCATCTTTAGCTGGAAGGTTGCTGATCCGGGGTATTCTGGAGTCACCGGGGGCCATCTCTGCGATTCGTGCCTTATCTTTTATCTTCTCTTTTAAGATTTTATTTATTTGATTTTCAATTCGTTTGGTGGGGTCCTTTATGTTCTTCTCATATGTGTCTATGGACAGTAAGCCTTCCATTTTGTCTTCATAAGATGTCTTGTCGAGGATAACCGTTACATTTCAGCCTTTGTGATTAAGACATCTTCCCTCTTCCTCATATCACATAAGGCTTTTCTTTGGGCTGGTGTTAAGTTGTCCTTGGGGGGCCTGGCTCTTCCGACGAGGTGGGCAGCTTCTAACCTGATCGTTTCAGCCTTGTCAGAGTCTTCAGGAATCATGAGATAGAGGTCGCCTACAAACCGCTGAACAAAATTGGGGATTGGCTAAGCAAAAGCAAGGATAAGCAGCGGCTACAAGACCAGGGTGTATACCTTCTACCGTGCGACTGTGGGAAGGTGTATATAGGACAGACCGGGAAGAAGGTAGCCACCCGGATTGGACAGCACGCTGCTGACTACAGGCTGGGACGCACGAAATACTCTGCAGTGGCAACACACGGAGAAGAGTGCCCCAAACAAATCCTCTTTGACCAAGCCAAGACCCTAGCCAAAGAAGACGCTCTGACCAGAAGACAAATCAGGGAGGCGATTGAAATCCAGAAGTATCCGGCCAATTTCAATAGAGAAGATGGACTCATCCTTTCCAACACATGGCGGCCCATCATGAAGAGGATAGAAGTCAAGCCACCCACGCAAGATCATCAGCGCCCCGAACGGACAACTGAAGAAGCGGACGGAGACAGCCGACTCCCCATTGGCCCACAGCCCCCCAAGCTTATTGGCTCGCACAATCTCCGCCCAAGGCGTATAAAGGGAGCCCAGACCAAGGACGGACTCATCACGGACTTACCAACCAGCAAGGATGAGTGAAGGCCAGAAGAAGCCGGAGAGGAATCCTGCGAAATATTGCGATGATAGGAGGAGCAAGACCGCTGGAGACAGATGCCGAATGAACAACACACACACACATACATATATATATATATATATATATATATATATATATATATATATATATATATATGTGTGTGTCTTGCTAAAATTGCGTTAAAATTTATATATATATATATATCTATATATATATATATATATATATATGTATATATATATATATATATATATATATATATATATATATATATATATGTCTGCTAACACGATAGCGGCCAGGGTTTTTGTTTTTTTCGTCAAGAAATTTGGTATATAGCGTTCAATTAGGAAACGATTGAACGAGTTCGTTAACCACCAAAGTCGGTCCACCGGATGGGGGGTTTACAACGGACCCAAAACACAAATTTGACCATGCCAGCCGTAGTTTTTGTTATATTTTAACGAAACTTGGTATTCGTACTGGTAATCTACGGAGAAAAATGGGTTGTAAAAATAAACTAAATTGGTTCATTAAGAGGGGGGGGGGGGGTTTACGCCGGACCCAAATTACTAACATACTCATACCGGTCATAATTTCTGCTGTATTGTAACGAAACGAGGTCGTTGGTAACTCATGAGAAAGAAGTGCTGTAAAATGAACTAAATCGGCCTATCGGAATGAGGGGTTTACTTTGTACTATACTTCGATAGAATTAGCCCGCCAGACGTAGGTTTGCAATGCCGCCGAAACTGTATCCTGTTCCTGCGTCAGATCAAAATACTAAAATATGAAGTTTTTTTTTTTAATTTATTAAGTAGTGTAGTAACATGTACAAACATAACTCTGGAAGCAAATTAATTACAAAATTAATATTTTATTACTCATTACAACATTAAAAGAGAACTATTCATGTTTTTATTTTATTTATATAGGATATTTTAAGCAAATTATTCAGGAATGCAGTCTACACTACCCAAATTCTGAGGAAAGTGCTTAGCTCCTGCGTGACGGACGTTTTTTCTTTCCAAGCCAAGTCCCACCGATTTCCTGAAAACTTATCACGTCTTCGGCTAACTCTCTTCAACCTCATTTTATTCTGTTCCACTGAACGTTCCTTCAGCAAAGATAAGTATGGTTAAAGCAATTTGACTTGGACTTGAATAAGCTGTTTAAGAATAAAATTAATAATTTTGCATATCTGTAAATTGAAAGAGCGTAGGCCTATTACAGCCGGCAGATGGCTTGTTGTATGCTATCAGTAAATCCAGGAATTTTAATTGCTCGGTGGGATGAAGGTGGGGCCCTGCGAACCTATTGTTTTCATGGAGATCTCCACTCCTGATAGAATATGACGGCCAAGTACCGCTTCAACGGTCTCCTAATCTCAGTAATTGTCTTAATAAGTCATTACTTATTGAGGCTGGTAACTGACTTATTGCTTATGCTTGGCCATACTTCGGAACGAGGCTTACAGCTTGATAGATTAAAATTTAATAAGTCCACAACGAAAGAATGGCTTTATTTTAATCGGGAATACATGTCAATAAAGGCCGTAGCCAGTAAGCATGGGGGGTCGGTAAAGAGACTACCCTAGAGAGGTTTATCGCTCAATATTTGGGGAATCCAAGGGCTCAAAATAAATAAATAAATATATATATATAAATTTGAGCCACCGTTATTTTCGCGATTCACATATGGGTTCTGAAACGTGAAACTTTCTTGTCGGCACTTCGGGATTGCGCCATGAGGTCAACCTCATAAGCCTGTACGTGGGTAACATAAACGTCGGAAAATAATAAAACTCATTTTCATATTACAAAACATTAGTTTTTTAAGATACCAGGACCGAACCCTGAAAAACTCCTTCGCATCAACAACCGTCAACCATCTCTCAATTTATTTTTTAAGTATTAATATTAATCAAAATTTTTTTGTAATGCTTTCGCTAAATCCAAAATTATTCAAGCTAGAAATCTTCCTTAGGCGTCAAAAGATATTTAATGGAATTTCCTGTAATTTAATATTATTTACAAACGGTTAAATGTATTCCCTCCTTTATGAAATAGAAATAATTGTAAAAAAAAAAAAAAGGAAAATATAGACATTTTTATATCAGTTTTCGGCAGCTTAAAATTACGCTTAATTTGACGCCTTAGGTTTTCAATTCCGTTGAGTAGGAACTGAGGGGGTCTCCCGTGGTCTAGTGGCTAGCGCTTTAGATTCAAAAGCGGGAGATGGTGAGTTCGATCCCCACCGGCGGCAGGAATTTTCTCATTTCAGGGCTCGTTGAGAAAATTCCTGGCTGCACCCTGGATGTCGGCGCTAATGGGGCTTAGATTTGTCGATGGGCCGTTAAAAAAAAAGAAAAAAAAAAGTAGGAACTGTGAGATAAGCAATGACAAAATATAATTACGCAACTTTTTTAGCTCATTCCAACGCCATTTTCCAATTACAATCTGGTTGAAAATCAACGGAGATATTGAATTTTTTTATACATTTTACTTACTATTTTATATTTTTAAATAAGAACAGTAGCAGCCTTTGCCTACTACTCTGCTTTGTACATGAAACAACTAGTTTTTTTTTTTTTTAAATTACTTTTTTGAATTTACTGGAAATAATTTGAAATGAAACATGTTGACTTATAATTAAACCTTCTAAAAATACATAGTAATTGAGGGTAAATCTATTTACGGTTATCTTACTATTATAATCATACACATTCAGATATTGATAGATCTTGAGACATTCTTATAGGACTTTCCGAATGAATGTAGCAATTCAGGTTGGACTGTGTGTGTGTTAATACGATTCCCGCCGAAGTTTTAGTTTTTTTTTTCAAGCCACGAAACTTGATATATATCATTCCCATAGAAACCAATTGGACGATTTTGTTAACCAGCAAAATCGGTCCCCCCGGAGGTGGGGGTGAGGTCATCTAGACCCAAATTACTAATTTGCCCATATTGGCTGCAATTTTTTATTTTGTTTTTAAATATTACAACGGAACTCGATAAACATGAGGAGTATCTAAAGAGAAAGATGTGTTGTAAAAATTAACTAAATGAGCCCATTAGGAGGGGGTTAACTCCGGACCCCGTTATTTGTACTTCATTGCAACGAAACTCGACAATCGAGACAAGATGCCCACTAATAAGGAACATGTTTATTAAACAACAAAATAAAATTGGTTGAGTAAAAGCTGGGTGTTTCTCCTGATTGGAGGCCGGAGGCCGTGAGTGCTAAGGCGTGAGCACAGCTTATCTAGGGTCATGGGATCGATTTTCAGTAGGGATAATGGTTTTTCATTCGGGAAAGAGGCTTTACCTCTATCCTTGCTAGAAAAATCCAGAGTACTCCAAAAATCTGAGTTATGTATAAGAGGGCGTTAAAATTTAAATTAATAAATGACTCTTTATTGTGTTTAAATTTAATTAAGCTGTCAAGTTTGGATCTTGGTTGTCACGGACACCACCAGGAGCGCTGTTGAATGCTTCCGAACTGCAGTATCCGGTATTATGCTTTGTTATGGTTGTTCTATCTGTAAATGTGTACATTTGTATTATTCATTAGGATCAATAGAAAATGTGAAGTTTTCGCTTTTATTCAGTAGTGCAGTACCCGGCATGCAGAATTCTCCGGGAAAAATTGACAAATAAAGTAATAATTGTGTCATTACAGATTTATTTATCTTTAGTTTATATTTAAACAAATTAATATAGAGTATTGACTACAATTCCCACCTTCTAAGAAATGTGATTAGTTATGTAGCTCCTGCGTGATGGGTTTTTTTTTAGATACTGCACATATCTCAACAACAAATCGCCATTATTTGGCAATTTTTTAATTATTTTTTCTAATGCTAATACTCATGGGAATACCTTGCGTGTAACGGTGATCATAAACAATGGTGATTATAATACTCTTGCTGATATAAAATGTCTTCTTTACAAGTGGCATTTTTAGTCAATGTTTTTTTTCTGGGCAATCCTTCATTTCTCCATCAACAGGCTGCTCAGAAGTGATGATGCTGATTTTTTGGACAAGTAAAAATGTTGCTACTAAATTTCCATATGATATTCCTTTATTATTTTTGTTTTCACTCCTGCATTTATATTCTTTAATTTTCCAAGGCATATATGGGTGTGTTAAAGTTCTGTATTTTAATTATTTATTGATTTATTAAGTTTTGTGCGTCTTAATTTATATTTAGTTGTTATAGTTTTATTTATACTTATACAAGTAATTAATTATTAGTATTTAAGCATACTTCATAGCGCAATATTGTTTGGCCTTTTAATTTATAAAAATGAAGACATTATGAAGGCCTTATTATATTTCTACATTTTAACTTTTTTATAATTGATGTTTACCTCTTTATTTTTAAATAAGTTTAACAATTTTTTAAAAAATTCTCTGGTTTTTCATGAACATCTAGAAAAGACGCCAACCAATTGAGCCATTTAAATAAAAAAGTGTATGTTTTTGAATTAAAAAAAAAAAAAAAATGTTAACTTGGTTGATATTTTACACTTTCGAGGCGGCAGATTTTTCTGTCTTCTTTTCAATTTGTTGCATATTCTTCATTGCTTGTTTCTTCTGATTGTGACTCAATATTTTCAAGGTAGGAAAATATGTTTATAAAGTATTTAAATCAACATAAAATTATTTATTTACAACGATAAAACGTTTTCAATTTTATAACTGGTATAATACAAATATATAGAAAATACATTTATAATGTTACATACATACAATGACTGACTATTCACATAACTAATAAATACAAAGGGCAACTAATATCTATATTAATCATAACTATTTGTTAAAGCATGACTTGGACAAGGTACACACTGTGAAAATTTACATAAGTTAATAGTTTACCAGATAATACAATGGAACTTGAATACAATAAATAACTTTTTAAATCATTTAAGACGTTCCATATCCATTAAACCTATAGGAGTAATAATTAATGATTAAAAATGAATATAGGACACATAGAACGAAATATTAATTCAAGACAATGTGTCGGTATAAACGTGTCAGAAATATAGTTTTACAGACACCATCCTAAAACAAAACTTTTATCTATTTCAACTAGCGCTTAATCACCATTAATAATTTATATTTCTGCCATTACAAGAATAAATTTAATATTTTATAAACCCTTCAAACTTTTATTATAACATTCATCATCATTTAATTCTTTAATTAGACAACAATTATTTCTATAAAACATCCATATACAAATATAATAGTTATTAAATATGAAATATAAATATGTAAGCATTACTATAACATAGATTCTTATATATTCTTTGCCCTAATTCATATCTATTTCTATATTTTCCAACATGTTTATAACAACGATAGAGAATTTGATTTCTACAAATGTATATTTATTGGACTGTACTAAAACTTGAATTTTACTACTGCTAAGTTTTTGGGGGGTTACTTTATTTTTCCTTTCATATCCAGTACTGATTTAATAGTTCTATTGCAGTCTCACAAGACTATATAGTAATGTTTGTCCAAAACCCAGGTAACATATTTGATTCTAAACTCAATAATCTCTGGTAATGCCCTTTTGTAAATAATACAGTTTCATAAAGGCCTAAGGCTGTGCAGAATATAACTGTAAGATCTGTAGCCTTAATGTTTTACCATTGGTCAGTAATATATACTTTGCGATTTTAATCACACTTCTACTTCCAACATCACAAAGCTCCCAGGGAAAATGAGAGCTTCATCGCTTCATTATAACCCTGAATCGATCGGGCCATTTAAATTATACAACCATGGACTCCATGGCCGAGAACTTAAGTAACGTATTGTACAGTATAAATTACAAATAAAAAAATATAACGTCAAAAAAAAATATATACACATAAACATAATGCTTTTTTAAATAATATACACAGTTTGATGACTGTCCAACATAAAATGAACACAAATTTGGCCGTTTCCAGAATAAGAGAGTCAGAAGAGAGGCGAGAGAGAAGCTGGATGTCTGCTGGACATGGCCCGCATATGTGCTCTGGCCTCAAGTCACACCTGAAGGGACGTGGACTGTGAGGGGAGAAGACAAGTTTTGATGAGGTGGTGGGAAGGCATGTCTCGGATTTTGTCGTCTCCAACTTCAACAAAGCCACTCTCGTCGCTGTCTTCTTCTGACAATGAGTCTAAGTCGCATTGGCGAATTGCAGACCTGCAAGTGTCAGATCCACTGGATATGCTCTGGAGGGAGGGAGTGGACTCCTCCTCGAGGTAGTCTAAATCTGGGCAGAGTTTTGTAAAGGCTGCTTCAAGACTGTCCATCCCTGGATCCAGGAGTGATTCCAGAAGTTTCTTCTTGCTGTCCAAGATATCCTTAGCGATGTCTTTGCCCACGTCTTCGATGAAATCCGTAGGCTCATTTCGGAGGTCAGTCACAAATACTGATTCGGAATAGTCTTCACCGCCCCAAGACATTCTCGCCAAGGTTTTCCTCTCCCTTTCAACCGCTGGATCAAGAATAACCTTTTCTTCTTTTTCTTCCCCAGGTTCGTCAAAACCTTTAAATTCTTCCTGGGGATCGAATTCGCCCGGCACGTGCACAGAATCTTTCCCCCATACATCCTCACTAAATGAAGGCGTGGGCACTCTCACTCTCGTTTTGAAACTCCGCCTTAAATCGCATTCTTCCTCTTCTTCCAGGCTTTCTTCAATTGACATAAGTTTAGGTGCAGACTTCGATCTTTCCAGCGGCGGCCTGTAGTTCTGGGAACCGGTCGAAAGAAGGATCTTCCGCCTCGGGAGGGATGGATTATCGTAAACAGCATTCGCCAGGGACAACCGTGCGTTTTGCTTGCTTAGCTTGTCCCTCTTGAACTCGAGGAGAGCTTGTGCAAGCCTGAAGCTCAGGTCTTGCGCCATTCGCCTTGCGATGCTTTCCTTGCTGCAGAGAACCGCGTGGCATCTCAATTCTTGCTTGAGCTTTCTCCCTTCGTGCCTATAGACCCAGCAGAACACCCTCGGATATCCTGGAGGTGCAAGGCAGTAAGTTATCCTGTGGCTCCAGTACTCCGTCAGGCCGTGTTCCTTTGTCACAGCTTTTAATCCGGACTGGGTAACTGTCACCTTCATCTGAACGTCTGGTTTGCAGGAACTCTGGTAGTTCTTCCAAAGAGTGTTGAGGGGTTTCTCTACACAGCCATCTCCTGAAACAAGCAGGAAACATCCATTACAATAAGTGCAAAACTATTTATTTGATATATAATAGTTACAATTAAATCAGCGTATTTAATTTTATGAATTACATCTTAATGGTAATAATGCAAGTCGGTTGTTAGATTTCTATTGAAACTATAATATTAAAAAAACATGACATCTAAACTATTTTATGATTTCCAAAACATCTACAAAGTTGAGGAGGCAAATTTATTTTCTAAATAAATAAACTATAGCAGAGACAGGGAGAAAAAAAGAACCTCAGGCCCTGCAAATTTAGACTGGGCGGATGTGAGCTATTATTCATGAGATAAGCTTGGGCCAGTCGTGTGTAGCTGATACTTAATCAAGAAAGGACTATTTTATCCCTCCGATTTTCTTGTTAATCTACTGTATTGTGACAGATTTGTCAACTTTCAGTGCCTTTACCCTGGCGTTTGTACAAGACTCCACATGAAAATTTAGTTTTTCATATAGGTAACCAAGTTTACTGTTAGATATCTAGACAGAGATACCATCACTATCAGGTCTTTTAGCTTCATCGTCGGGAACTTGATTCTTCTTGAAGTATTAATGTCCTGGAATCATGCTTAAAAATACTTGGACTCTTTAATCCATTATTGTTTCATTGTCTATGAATGCATTTCCGAATGAACAGTACACATCCCTCTATGATCAACATCTAATGTGTGTCGACTACTTAAGAACGGAGATGGTACAGAGTATTTACCTATTAGATGTTGGAATGACAATATGAGCGGCTTATGTAATAGTTCCACATTAGATTAGTGTTTTGGGGGATCCCACACTCTCACCATACATAGAACTAGCAGAATAAAGGACAGAACCATCGCATGCTTTTCTAGAATTCAATAATACTGGAGATGAGTGATTTTTTTTAAGAAAGTCTTTTTTTGCACTATGAATACAAGTTGCTTATAAATTCAAGGGGGCCAAAAAGTTAGGATAGAACTTGCACAGTAATGATATAATTATTTTATTAGAGATATTTTGATCATGTCTATTAATTTGATTATGATGGTGCAGAATGGCTTTAAAATTCTGATAGGAGGGACGACTAGGCGTTGATAGAATTTGGGAATGGTGGGACAAGGATAACTCGGCTCTGCTATGTACTGTGTTTCACCGCTTCCACACAAAGACTTATGTTAGTTTTTATAAAGTTACTAATAAGTTTATAACCTCTCTGGGGTATTTAAATACATTTTTTTAATATAGAATCGAAGGAATGAAATTATAAATCGGCTAGCAATCTATATATGCAGGAAACCCAGTTGTTATTAGGTGATAACAAAATGAGATTCCGATGTTCACACAAGTGAGTGAGCATAATTAAATCACAGTTATAATTGAAATCGAATCTGATAAGCCAGTATCAATTAAACCACAGTATACACCACCAATCATGTAATTCCGAAATATTTTTTTTTTGAAAAATTAACTCGCCTTTTGTACACAAATCCTCCCGTTTTCATGCGTAAAAGGGAAAAATGTTAACGCTCACTTATACATAACGCGCGCGCGCACACACACACACACACACACACGCACGCACGCACGCTTGCACACACACACACACATACACACACACACACACACACACACACACACACATATATAGTGTATTTTTAAAAATAAAACAAACTTAAGCTAAAGCCTACTCGTTTCTTATATTTTCTCCCACTCGCCATAATTAGGCCATTGTTCATTACTTCTAAAGTTCCTAGCTATTACCTAATTGTAAAAAATAAATCTACTGTTCCTTTTTTTTTTTTTTTTTGTTTAATGTTTTTTTATTTGGTTTATCGCCGGTCATGGGCGATTTATCTTTACTCTTTATGAATACTAAATTATTTGGGACCGATATTAGCAGTTTAATGAAATACACTTGTCACAAATTACAAATGGAAAGAAAATTATAATCAGGTTGATTAGTATCTTATTTCTTTGTAAAATTAATTAATGTTAGTATCTTATTTCTTTGTAAAATTAATTAATGTTTAGTATCTTATTTCTTTGTAAAATTAATTAATGTTAGTATCTTATTTCTTTGTAAAATTAATTAATGTTTAGTATCTTATTTCTTTGTAAAATTAATTAATGTTAGTATCTTATTTCTTTGTAAAATTAATTAATGTTTAGTATCTTATTTCTTTGTAAAATTAATTAATGTTAGTATCTTATTTCTTTGTAAAATTAATTAATGCTTAGTATCTTATTTCTTTGTAAAATTAATTAATGTTAGTATCTTATTTCTTTGTAAAATTAATTAATGTTTAGTATCTTATTTCTTTGTAAAATTAATTAATGTTAGTATCTTATTTCTTTGTAAAATTAATTAATGTTACTATTAGCTACTATATTTGTCATTGGTATGTAGTTTCTTATTTCTTTGTAAAATCAACTAATGTTACTAATTACTATTAAAATCAATTATTGTATCTATTTATTTTTTCATTCTACTCATTCTAATATGCTCTTTTATAAGTTAATTCTATTTATAGTTCTGTTACCTATCACAATTATAAACTTGTTTTTGTTTCTGTATTAATTTCTTTTTTGTCATTTTAGCTGACGAAGGCTACCAATGAGTAGCCGAAACGTCCGAAATATAGATTTTTTAAAACAAAATCATATTAAGGTTTATTTAGCCGAATCCCAATCATTCCATCTTTACTTGAAAATTATAATATTTTTTAGTTCACATAATGGTCCTCGGGATTTTTGGTAATTAAAATGTTTAAGTCAAGCCTTCACATTGGTGGAGTCCCAGCAACACAAATTTGAAACTAATTGTCCTTTGTGTTTCTTTTGCGAAAAATATTGGACCACCTTTCCTGGTGGTCTTATGAATAGGACTCTGAAGCACTGGATTACTCCGTAGACATCGCGTCAAAGTAGACGAAGTCATCGGAAGGTGCCAAGCTTCAGTAGTCTGCACAGCGTTATTTTAACTGAAGCCTTTTATTTCTTATTGTTTTTTATGAATTATGTTAGGGCAGATCGCCATCGCTGTGGAGCTCTTCAAGCCAACAAATAAATAAATAATCTGAATCCAGAAAATGTTACTGGCATATAGGGCTCTACATACATAGCAGGTACATCTTACAAGGATTATCAAGACATGCTGTTATGCGCAGCTCAGTAGCCTATTAGGTTAAGGCACCTGGAAAAGGTACGGGGTTCAAACCCCTGCCCTGTGGGTAACTTCTTTTAAAGATAAAAAATTGAAAAATATTTCTATTTATTTTTAAAGGTATTTCACAGTTTTTACTACAAGATTATATAAGTTGAAACGGAAAGAAAACGCAATTGGTAAGATGTCGATGTGATCAATGCCAATATAAGAGATAAGATAAATAAAAGAAATAATTAAAATGATAACAATTTAATATAAATAAATATTTTAAAAAATTATATAATTGATAAAATATGAATATGCTAAAACGTATAGGTTATACTGTTATTATTTACCGAAAATGGACTGTTAACATTTAATCAAGGGCAGCTCTAAAGTATACACTTTAAGTGTTATTACCTTTGAGTAGATATATAACTGCACATCATGCAGAATCAATCTGCGACGCAAATGTTTCAAGATTACCCGATGATAATGAGTATTTCAAACTTTTTTTATTTTGTTAATTATTCTTGAAAATATGACAGGAATATTCTAGCCGACTCTTTCAGAAGAGCCATCCTTCGTTAAATAACTCATCAATACCACATGATGCAGACTGCGCATTAGCAAGAATTAAATGAGCAGAGTAAGAATAGCACGGCTTAGCGCAGACAATGTAAAAGTTCTTCGAGCGGGTTGGGTGATGTGCACCGATGCATGGAAGCAGCTAGGAATGTGTTCCGTAATGGAGGAGGGGGCTACGGAGCTGCTCTTTTAGCCTAACCATTCTGGGACAATTTAAAATTAGCGTATATACGTATATTTGTGGGGGTATGTGTTTCGGTAGTATTCATAATATTATATATACCACATATATATTCCATTACAAAACTGTTTATAAAACCTAGTATTACAGAAAACTCCTTTTCAGGACAAATGTGCACTTAATGGCCGTTGTATATTGTGTATTTGTTTTGTTCTTTCAAAATTCACTACGTAACACTTTACAGACATACTCCAGTTCTTACTATTGCTATTAAAAATGTTTCTTGGCTCCGGATCAATAAAAAGTGTCAACAAATTTGATTTGTCAACACTTAATTAAAATTCGTTTGCTGTACACATTTCGTGATCTCTTTTTGACACATCTTCAGGAGCCATTCCCACCTGTATCATTAATTGAGATGGTCTAATATATCTTTAACGTCCACCATATCCGGCCTGTACAACGTAAGTCGGAAGAGCCAATTGACTTGGAATAAATTAACGAGGTGCAGATAGTTAGTTAGCCGTGGAGGCGATGAGAAGTCAAGGGATAAATGGGATTGGGCTAAGATAAAGCGACACATTTTCGAAAAAATCTATATTTTAAACGGTTCGGTATGCTCTTTGACCACCTTCTTTAGGCTTTAAGTTTTATATCAGACGTTCAGGTTAGAAAAAATTTCAGAATAATTTAATTTTATATAAATTATGTATAAATATATATACAATTCCATACATAGAGTAAAGTAATGGCTCAAGAGAATATTTTCAACAATGAGACGATGTTAGAAAATTAAAAGAGCTTCCTGAATGTAAATACATAACAAATGGATTGCAAGAGACCTAGGTGTATTCATTTTCTCGCCGATGATGCAGGTTTAGTACGTAACGGAACAATGACATTGAGATGTGAGTCAGGGACTCGAAGGCTCTCCGCATTCTTCCCAATCACTGGCCGCACCTTCTTCATTTCTACCAACGGCAGCATAGGGAGATGGACGTCTATGAGAGTAAGATGGCAGGTTACTGCCACATTTTTGTGCAGCCTGACATGCAATAATTATAATTCACGAGACAAGTAATTTTAAAATGAAATATCTTAACCATATGATGCGTTGGGCTATTCCTTTCTGTCCTACTTCGTCGACATGAGTACAAGACAATCTGTAGAACGAGATCAACAGCTCTATAAACATTATATCAGCGGGGAAAAAGTGCTTTATTCTTATTAGAAGTATAGAAGAACATTACAGTGATCGTTTGTCTTGTAAACTTCGGAATGGTTAATGTAATTCGCTTATATAACGACAATTGTTCCAAATGCTCATTATTACAAAAATGTAACCTGTCTTAGTATTACTAATATTATATATTAACCAATACATAATTTAAAAAGTCCGACTCGCAGGAACTGCATCATCTCAGCGCGGTTCCGTTCTTATCCCTAGTCTCTTAATTACTTATGGGTCGGCCAACCCATAAGTCGGCCAGAAAGGCCTCCGCTCAGAGGCATTTGGAAAGCCTTGGGATCTCTCTCTTTGAACGCTACATTTTTAACAATAAATTGATCTTCTTATTTTACTTAATCTATTTTATTGTCAAATACATTATCCGACTATAAACAATTAAAAAATAACAAGGAATAAAACAGACAAAAAGAACCGTACGAATAAACGAAATCAATTACTTTAAAGTTTTCTCCGATTGACATCGCCTAATTAAAACTTTCTCCAGAACCTTTTTTGTAGAGCATTTAGTAAGCTTTCGAATGGTAACCTTCCGCTTCCCAAGATTGTCAACGGTTTTCGAGATACTAACGAAAGTACACAAAGTTACCAAAACTTTTCTTGCCTGTTAATAAAATATTTTATTCTAACCCTTCCTTTACTCCAAACGTAAGCAAAATTTCAACATATTAGTGTTGATGAAATTCGAACATGCAGAAAATGTTTCAACTGAATCCCATAATTCTTAGTACCAAAATCAACGGAAAAAAGAACAGTTCGAATAGGCGAAATCAATTACTTTATAGTTTTAAGCATTTATTTCTCCGATTGACATCGCCATATCAAAACTTTCATCAGAAACGTTTTTGTAGAGCATTTAGTAAGCTTTCTAATGGTAATCTTCCGTTTACCAAGATATTAAGGAAAGTTCGGCGCTAATGGCCAAGATGTAGATGCGCCGTAAAAAAAAAAAAAAAAAAAAAAAAAAAAAAAAAAAAAAAATTAAGGAAAGTATACAAAGTTACCAAAACTTTTTATGTCTCTTAATAAAATATTTTATTCTAACCCTTTCTTAACTCCAAACGTAACAAAAATTTCAACATATTAGTTTTAATGAAAGTAGAACATGCAGGAAATGTTTCAACTGAATCCAATGATTCTAAGTACCCTAACCATAAACGGTATTCAAAAACTATTTTTCCAATTTTCTCGAAAACGGTTAAAGCTATCGCCTTGAAAATGGTTTCATTCGTTTTCCTAGCCCAAGAAGCATATAAAACGAGTACTTACAAGCGTATGAACTCAAAAACGTAAGCGTTACGATTTTTTTTTGCGCGAATTTCGCCCCAAACGCCATCTTCCAGTAGGCGGATTTTGCTGGTTAACGAACTTGACCTTTCAAATTAGACGAAAGATTTTTGTACCAAATTTCATCAAAATCGGACCATTATTCGCTGAGATATGCCGCGAACAGACAAATATATATATATATATATATATATATATATATATATATATATATACACAATATATATTATATATACAAATTTGAACCACCATCATTTTCGGTCTCTAGGGGTTCTGAAACGCAAAATTTTCTAGTCGGCACTTCTGGATTGCGTCATGAGATCAACCTTATAAGCGGGGTTCCTCCCTTTGGGGAGGGAGGAACCGCGCTAAAAAGGAAAACATCGGCCTATCATCATTTAACTCAATATCCAATGGTTTGATTTAAAAATTTGGTGCAAATCGTCCTTGTAGCAAGTTCTGAACAATAACATTAATAAATAAATTGATTTAAAAAGTCCTCAAATATTTGTTCGTATTGTGCAGTTTTTTTTCTCTCTCTTTTAGGTAACTTACAGGACTATTCTTTGGCATCTAAATGTGTTGGGGATAATAGTACTTTATCTTATATCTATAAAAAGCAAAATGACATTTAATCATAAACTATGGACTAGAAGAATGCTGATATCGAGTAGAATAATTGACGCTGCTGAATGATTCATAAACCTTCACTACCTAATTACAAACCCATTCCAGAAGTCCTTTCATTGATGTCATTACCGCTTGATTAGTGTACCAAGTGGAGCTTTAACCGTAAGACAGCTGGATAGCTTGGGAAAACTCATGGCCGACCTAGAGACCGATTTTCCAGAGATTGTCTGTCATTTCGGGGAGAAAGTTTTGCTCGGTAGATGTCTTGAATTGTACATGAGATCCAGGGATGAATGTTAGGGATAATTTACCTGCAGGATACAGAGAGACTGGGATAATAAGGTAATTTACTCATTGGTTGTTGTTATTATAAAATAAAACCTGTTTTTGAAATATTCAAGCAGAATTTTGCCTCTCATTAAATATAATAGAAAATAAATTGCCAACGATAAGGATAAAGTATGTTATAAAGGGATTCGAGACTTGTTATATCAAAGCCTGTAAAGACTTCATCTGATTTTTTTTTTCTTTCAATCTAAGGTAGGTTCTCCCATAATAAGTTTTTTTCTTTCCATTTATGAACACTAAAAGATCTTCAGTAGTACATTCTTGGAAAATTGTTTCAAGGAAAAAGATACATATTTGCTTTTCATATTTTTTGAGCCATAGTGAAAAAAATACTTGACTCCATCAGTATAATGAAGTGCCACGATTACTCCTGAGAGCCCATTTATTATATCCTTATAGTAAAGAATAATAATAGTCATTTCCTACTGAATTTACCATTATCCTCACAAAGCTGAAGAATTACTTATTATGTCAATATGTTCAAGACAATTTCCTGCAGATATATATTATCATGCTTTATTAGATTTCTAGGTATTTTCTTTTTTATGACAGAACGTCTAAGCTAATATGCAGTATAAGAATAGGATTATATTTGTACAAATGTTTTGATGATTTCGTTTTATTCGCAGTGTGTTTTTACGACAATATGTGAAATATGAGAGTGGTGATTTATGTATTATTTTTTCTGTATGTCTTAATATGAAATTTGTTCTCTAAACAAAGATTAAAAATAATTTTTTTTTTTTTTTTTTTTTTTTTTTTTTTTTTTTACGGCGCATCAACAAATCGTGGCTATTAGCGCCCATAATATTATTAATTTGTTTTCATTCAGACCGAGGAATAAAAATCTTGTTTTCCTTCAAGCAAATCTAAATCATAACGATAAACGTTAATTTCTTCTTATTTATTTTTTATATTTCGCGATAATTATTTTATGGAATGCCACTAAGTTGTACCCATAAATTAGATAAACTGCGTTGGTTTCAGATAATTACAAGCTATATGAATGGATTAATTAATTTTATTTCATAAATGAATAAATGATGGGTGCGGTTTGGATATGGAGTTCTGGTCGTTTTGCTATATTTTACTTCCAACGGCGTGCGTTAAGATACATTCCTTCTAGGCAAAAGTATCATTTACCGAGCGGCGCACAGTGGGGCCAAACGACTTTTCCTGTTTCAAAAAAGGCTACAGCCTCCAAATCTTAACCGATTTCAAAGCATATTTTTTAAATGAAAGCTTAGAAAATTTATAACAACTTTGTCTGGCCAGAGTTTTGTTTTTTTATCCTGTTTATTAAATTACGTGCCAATAATTCACAAACGTTTACAATTGACCATAAAATAATAATTTCTTTTCATCTAACTTAATATTAGCACTGATATAGTTGAAATTAAACATTCAATACCTGATTATACTTGGAAAAAATCAGACTGACAACTTCAAAACGTAAATTTATCTTAATTCAACAATGAGATTAATCGAAATCATATGATTTTTGAACGATGTAAAAATAGAATTTAATTTTTTCCACGTCTAATCAGGATTAGATGTTTGATTTGATTCTTTAATGTTTTTGTAACTCATATTTTCTGTGGATACTTAGAAACGTGGGGTTCAATTGAAATATTTTCTACATCTTTGAAATACATCTAAAAAAAAAAAATGTATTGGTGGACATGAAAAGTTTTCGGATCTTTGTATATTTTCTTAAATATCTCGAAAACGGTTAGGAAATCGTGGTAAGTGGAAGGTGACCATTCGAATGCTTACTAAATTCTGAAAGAAAAGGTTCTGAAGCAATTTTCGATGGGACAATGTCAATCGGAAAAATAACTGCTTACTGTTTGTCTACTCACTTTTTAATTGGTTGTTTTTTGTTTTAAATTGCATTTATGAGTGAAATTAGTATTTCAGTAAAATAAGTCAAGAAAATGAGAAACGTATAGGCAAGTGTGGTTTCCTAGAGCGAATGTTGAGATAGCGGGAGAGTCCTTTCCGCTTAGGATACTGTAAGTTTCACGAAGGGTTTAATTTCTGAAAAAAAAAATGATATGGTCTTTGAAGAAAGTAGCCTTTATTAAGACTGCCTTTCTTCGAGGGATGAGAGGGGTATAGCACAGAGGTCTAATCCCGATCAAGCTAGCGGACTGGCGTACCCCTGAGTGCAACCACAGCAGCTGTTCGTGACTATTGGGACCTACAACGTGAAGTCTCGTCACCTCTGACCTGACACAGCAAGCTACTCTCTCACTCTACAGCTAATTTTAGAGCGTGGCGCTACTCAGCATTTTAACGCATTTTTTAAAAGTAGCCCCATAGGAATATTGGTAGGGAGGATGTAATCATGAAAGAATTTTAAAAATATTTTTTCAAATCATCAATGATCCTACTGGTTAAAAAAAAATGCCCTCGTTAAAAACTCTCGGTATGCCTATATATGTATATACATATAAGAAATTGAAAAAAAAAATCGTCTTTCCACAAACTTTTGTTTGTTCCTACTACCGGAAAAACCTCAAATATATATATACACATATGTATCTGCTATGTGGTCACAATTTGTCTTCAATCACCATTAAAGTCGAAATACAAAATTTCCATAAGAAAAGACTAAACAAGAAGAGAAAGGGTTTACTCAAGATCCGAATTATTATGTACCTACTTTAACGGTCGCAGTTTTGTTAGCTTGCACCTTAGCTTGCTATACAACACCTGGGACTAATGATATAGAGGTTTCATGAAAATAAGCAAACTTATTCTATCCCTAACGGTCGTAATTTTGTGATATTTTGAAGCGATACTGTACAAAATTCCAGCAAAGTCAACGAATGGTTGGGATTTGGCTACGAGAAAACTACAGATTTTCAGAAAAATCTATATTTCGAACGTTTTGGTATGCTATTTGGCAGCCTTCTTCAGCACTAAATTTCTAGGTGGCGGAGGAAGACCGCGATCTAAAAGTTATCGTATGCCGAAACGTTAAAAATATAGATTTTCTGAAAATCCGACTTATTCTCTTAGCCGAATCTCAACCATTCTTTGCTTTCTTCAAATATAAATATGTGTTGTGCACCTGAGGGTTGTAATTTTTGTGTCTTTTAACGAAGCTAATAATTTAATTTCTGTTCTGTGACGGTGTCTTTTTGCACACTATTGCCTAGACGTGTTAGCCGTCAAAAGAATTAAAATTGTGATAAAATTTAACAAAAGAAAGAGAAGAACTTCGAAAGAAAAGATATAGCATTAGTACAAGAGTAATCAGAAAGAGATGTTCTATGTTTATTTTTTTTTTTAAATAATTGTTCTAGTCGGTTAAGAAAAGTTAAAAAGAGCAGAAAATTTATATTTATTGTAATAGCTCCATTCGTGGTGGAGCAACTTTTCAACGGGCCCTGAATTGAAACAAAAAAAAAAAGATCAACCTACTACAGGCGTGAATCGAACGCATGAGAATCCAAGGTACCAACTGGGCCACGTGAGCACCCCCTATGGTTACTAATTATGTCTTTTTTTTTTGTTTACCAATATTCATGGTACAGTGGAGATGAGAAAATTCCTGGTGCAGGTGCGACTCGAACCCCCATCTACCGTTGGAGAATCCAAGGCATTAACCACTAGACCACTGGGAGACCCTCTATGGTTACTAAAAAACACAAATTAAAATGTACAGCTTTTAGTTGTTCACTTTATGTCTCCTTGTAGTTATTATGTACATATTTAAGTTATTAATCTGATTCATATGGCTCAATATTATTATTAATAGAGGCTAAAACGTTAAGAGGTTTTTGAGTGTTAGGGGTTCTTTAATACTTATATACAGATCATTGTGAAGAAAATGTAATACCCTGAGAGTGCCAACAAACCAATTCTCCTAAGTGAATCTGGTGTAGTAAATGATTCGGAAGAGATTCTATTTGTTCCTCCTTCCGTCGCCCCTTTTTCCGTATATAACACTTTGCACCTGTTTCCTTTACAGAAGATTCTTCTCGAAAATAATGTCTCTGACTTCACTTATACATGGAATTATCCTTATTGGTGATTCATAGGAGGAAAATTATTAAATGAATTAATTATTCAGCATATCTATGAGTAATATATGACCAACTCGATTTCTATTTCCAGAATGCTACAGATAGTAATTCTTTCTTTCCTCATGTATTAGTTAAAGTTTGCAAGTTTTAGTTGCAAGTATATAAAAATTAATGATTTAGTAATATCAATAATTGGGGGACTTGGTTTATAAAAAATAAAAATAAAAAAAAAAAAAAATAATAATAAAAAATAAAAAAAAAATATCGTTTAGAGCCTTCTCCTCAAATTCAGAAATATAAATATGCTTTAGGTCCACCCTACAAACCTTTGTACTGTAATGTATAACATACAGTCTACTTTCTCGTACATGGCCACCGCGGATGCGCGATCGCCAGTGGACACTTTTTTGTAACTTTTTTTTTTTTTCAGTTTAGTCATCGCTAAAGCATATTTATGCTAAAACCTTTCTCTTCAGATGGGCATGCCGAGTTTCATTGCAACGAGTGCTGCCATCTTCACGTTTTCGGAAACTTAGACCACCCTCGTATATATAGATACACACACAAACACGTATGTATATATGAATTTTAACTGGTCTAAAAGATGCTTTAATTAGAGGGGCACCAATAGCTACATTCCTTCTGAATGTGCTAATAGAAGTTATAAAATGATGAAATTTTCTATTCTAAGCACTCCTAATAACTCTATGGATAAGCATGTTATTGAAACCCGCTAGCATGACGCAGTTCTTGGAAGTCTTGTAAGTTAATTAAAAACTAAATTCATCTAATAATTAAGCAATCGATAACATTAAGAGAAAATCATTTTTTTTTTTTTTTTTGCATTTTCCCCTGACACAATTAAGTTCATGTAACATGATGGATTACTTTTATGTAAATGACAGTTATCGCATTCGACCATTTAACCCAAAGGTAAAAGAGGGTGAGGACGTCATTACCCTAAAAACCACTGGCAACTCTTTAAAGGGAGAAAAAAATTATCTTTATGAAAGTTAAAAAAATATATTCGTGAATTCGTCTATTTTAATTTTATTCAAAATGAGGAAGGTAAATAAAAATCAAATTAAATCAGCTAAGAAGTAAAAATAGGTTGGATAAAACGTTTGCTAAAGTTTATCCATCTTTAACTTTAGCACATTTGAATAATTAAAAATTACTGCAATTCAGGACTGCGCCGTGTTTTCCAGTTTGCTTTTCATTGTCCTGTAATATACTCGTATGGCTGCAATTTATCATGTCATAATCATAGGATGAACACTAAAATAGAACGTATTATTATTTCCAAAATTATTAATTAATCATGTGTTATGTCAGATATGCAACAAAAATCTTAAAATTAAACACTTACTAACAGAATGCAAGACATGAGACTATATAACGATTCCAAATGAAATGTCTGAACTGTTTTGTAAAAAAAAGTGCACACATTGTTACCATTCTACAACACCTCCCTAAAATAAAACTGTACGACAAAATATTACTAGTTTACCGTAAGAATTTGTTAATAAAGAGAGTGCGAATGAATTTGTGTGTGTGTTTGTGAGTGCATAGGACAGGCTTCAGTACCGAAAGTCCTTACATTAAATCTCTCAAGTCATAGAATAATCACTTTTATATTGAAATAAACTATTTTTTCTTGTATTTTTTTTTGTTTTTAACTATTTGTTTTTGTTTTTAACTATTTTTTAAAGTCAATTTTGTTTATTTTATGTATTTTAATACATTATACAGATATTTGCTTACTTTTAATCTACATATATATATATATATATATATATATATATATATATATATATATATATATATTCATTAAAAAAATATGCGAATAAATCATCTTGCTATTATGGAGCTCTGTAAATATATAAATAATTGTTTTAGAACAAATATAAAAAAAAAAAAAAAATATGTTTATTGCATTTGAGGCCTTGTATGAGACATGTATTCAGTTTACGCAGCTATTGAATAGGATATATATTTGTAACCTAAAATCTTCCTAGTGATATTTGTTACTTCTGAAATCCATTCATAAATGAAAAGGACCTTTTGGATTCAAAGTAGACGCATTCTTTAGTATAAGGAATGGATCTGCTGAAGAGAAAGTAGACCCATAAAGTAAGGAAAATGATATAATAATATTTTAAATTATTTATTTTGGCATCATGTGTGATATTTTGACGGAAAATTCAACATGAAGACTAATAGCTCTGCCAAAACGTCAAGTCTTTAGGTTTTTCTGAAGATCGGCTTCATGAATGGAGGCAGGACAAAGGACCTTCCATTGATGCCTTCCAATCCTCAAGGTTTGAAGAATCGATGGAGGCCTTTCAGCGAACTTCTTACCGAGATTCCATCCACGCGGTCTGGAGTTTTTGAGGGGCGACGGTGGTTGGATCCGGGAGTCAAGTACCGTTAGGAAATAGGGGGTTACTCCAGGCTCTCAGGAATATCAATGGACTGGCCCAGATAGGCAAGGGTTGAACAAATTATTTATTTTGTACATAAGAAAAAAGTGGACGAAGTAAGTTCTTGTAACACAGATGTAAAAATCTAACTAAAAACATATTGAAATAATTGATAACATAAATGTTCCAAATTCAGGTTATGGCAGTCATGAAACGTGTACATGCGCGCCTGCGATTCATGTAGTGGATGATAGTTCATTAAATTTGAGGGAGATATTTTACAAGAATTCAACTCACAGGAACTTTCAGCTGGTTTGCATATAATGCTTTCATGTGAAGTACCTAATTTGAAAAGCATAGAAGGGAAAATATTATTATAACAAAGCTTCAATCAAACGAACCCAGCACTGCATGCCCCGTTTTCACTGATTCATAAGGCTCTACCGAAATTTACGAATGACCTTTTTTTTGTAGAGTATTTATTAAGTTTTCGAACGTCTAACTTTTTGTTACTATAATATTCCAAACGTTTTTGAGTTATAACTTCAATGTTCGTCTAAATCCATTGTTTTGTAGTGTCCTAAGCCAAAATATTAGTTTTTTTGGTAAAAATGAAGTTTCACGCCCTCAAAACCGATTTCTTTCAAATTTTGTACAATAACGTATTTTGATGCACTAAACACGAATACGTTAAAAAAAACCTTCGCATTTAAGCAGGAAAGAAGTTATTAAGCACTAAAGTTAATAGAATAATTAATATAATTCTATTAATTTTAGCGAGTTGGATTGACTGGGGTTTTATTATCTTCTTGAGCGAGCGGAAACGCATAGCACGTATGCCCTTAAGCGACAGGTGACGACGGGTGAGGATGCCCTTAAAATTAACAACAATATTTTTGAATAAATGGTTTCTGAACATTTCAAATGAAAGTTCTCTGTTTCCCAATGTTACATATCTGCGCATGCGCGTGCTTACAAATACGCAGTTGACGCCTAGTTTTATAACCTTCCTAACAGTGAACTTTAGTGTTTAATATTATATTCTAGAAGAATTCTATTAATTTTAGCGGGTTGGATTGACTGGGGTTTTGTTATCTTCTTGAGCGAGCGTAGCGAGCGGAAACGCATAGCATGTATGCCTTAAAGTCGTCATTTATGCCTGAAAGTCGTCACAAATTTAGTTGTTTACATTAGCTCTCATAACCCGCATAACAGTGAACTTTAGTGCTTAATAACTTCTTTCCTAGTTAAATGCGAAGGTTTTTTTTTTTTTTTTTTTTACGTATTTGTTTTTAGTGCATCAAAATACGTTATTGTACAAAATTTGAAAGAAATCGGTTTTGAGGGCGTGAAACTTCATTTTTACCGTTTTTTTTTTTTTTTTTTTTTTTTTTTTCATACTTTCCTCGAAAATGGACGCAAATACTGTGGAAAGTTGTTTTAATTAGTCGCGTAAGAACAAATACAAACAAAACTTGTACATGGAAGTTTATTGGCCCAAAAGTGCTAAAAATTGACTTGACGATTCTCATTAGAAAATGTGTTTTTGTTGCAAAAGTGCGAATAGTTGTAGTATATGCTAGAGTGCGAAAAGAAAAATGTTTATATATATATGTGTGTATGTGTGTATATATATATACATACACACATACTTCCTTACAATTCAGTAGGGATTTTGTTTAAGTTTTCCTAACAGGTAAAACTACCTCAGGATTAGCATTGATATCCAATGAACAAGTAAGTGCCCACCCTCTATGATTTCATATCCTGTCCTTTTCAAAGCATGTTTTACGGGAAGTGCCTCCGCACGGAAGGATCACCAATTTATCGATGAGACAAGACGGCCTACTGTTCCCGATTCACTCTCTGGTTAATAGCTCTACTAATAGGTAGCCTGCAAACCACACTTCACCGACTCCCCATACTTGCTGGCCTGTCATGGGCGGGGATCACTGTGTGTGTGACACTTACAATGCACGAAAGGGGTCTTGGGTAATCAGATAGGCGAAGAATACCAAATATATCAACATTGGCGACCCTTCCGAATACCTACTCTACTTCATTCAGGAATCTCTCTTCAATGCATTAATGTTCCATAAAACCGCGGAGTCTGCTAATACTTCATCTTTGAAGATATTCTAATTGTAGAGTGTAATTTCCTTGTTCAAAAGCTCCGGAATAGGCGGCATGTTAAACATGTAGAGTATATTGGAAATAGAGAATTATTGAGAGATAGGGTGTTTGAAATAATTTTAACCTTCCGCCATGTTCAAATTACTAGGCATTTTTAATTTGACAGGAATTCACTCAATCGACAGGAACGCCAATTTTTTTTTTTTTTTTTTTTTTTTTTTTTACGACCTTCGTTTAGTGGACGATAAGCACACAGAGGTAAGTCTTATAAGAATCCAGGAATGTGTTGTAATATTCCTTATTCAAATTCAGAATTCATTTAATTCAAATTAATGTATTATTAAAATTAAAAACATTAAAATAAATTGTAACTTTGAACTATAATGATTATGTAGTTGTTCATGGGATAAAAATATAGTATCGATAACCTGTCTTCGAGGCCTTCATATGAAATCATATAATCCTTTATTTTTTACAGATGTTAAGATACTGTCTACTGTTAAGATACCGTGAACTTCTCGCTGAACGTAGCCAGTACATACTGAAAGTTAACACATATTGTCTTAGGCTGCACCTACGTTGGAATTAGACCGCTACACAAAAATTATTATTTTCATCTAGGCCAAGGAATTAAAATTATGTTTTTCTAAAATCAAATCTATATCATAAGATAAAATATTCGTTATTTATTGTTTCATATTTCGCTCAAATTACTTTTATAGGATTACTACAAATAAATCTATACAGGAGAAGATGCGTTGGTTTCAGATAATTAGAAACAATATGAATCAGTTAATTAACTTTAGGCCATAAAAAATACGCCTGTTTAATGATGGGTGTGGTTTGGACATGGAGTTTTGGACGTTTTGCAATTCTTTGCTTCCAAGGTCGTACGTCAAGATAAATTCCTTGAAGACAAACGTATCGTTCACTCAGAGGCGTAGGAACATCGGTTATGAAATTAGCCTGTACATGACGTTTCACTAGCCAAAATTTTAATGTAATAAAGAAAGAATTCTTTGTTTGGAAATAAATCTTAATGAGGTTTGCTAAACTCATGATATTTGTAATGCCCATCCAATAAAAAGGAATTCAGCTCGTTAGATTTCCTGACTATCCATAATATAGTAAACTAGCTGTTACCCGGTGTGCAATGCTACACCTACTTTATATTAAATGTCTGTAGCCGGGCTTACCATGCTACACATGCTTCATATTAAATAGTTGTAACCCAGCTTCCATGGTACGCCTACTTTATATTATATATTTAAAAAAATGAATGATTATATTATATTGGTCCAAATTATGAGAATATAAGATAATAAATTGAGAGCTCGGCTGAAAAATTTATTTTCCATTTTTTTTTAGAGAAAGTGGGGTGGAAATTAAATTGATCCTTATTTTTTAAAAAGTACCCTTACTTTTAAAATGGTATTACAATTAAGTGATTCCAAATAATTTAATTGCAATACCGTTTTAAAGAAAATCCAAACCAAACTCCCTGTGTTTAATTTTTTTAAAGAAAAAAAAATATGAGGTCCATAAATAAATTCTCATAAAAAATAGCAATACAAATGAGGCATTTAATTAAGGTTATGATTAGTTATAAGTTGTAATAACGTACAACTGAAGCTATATTCTTTATTTTCATTGATTTTTTTTTAAATATAATATTTATTTATTTTAAGGGCTTCGCATCTAAAGCTAAAACCTCAACCTTGCGCGAATATAATATTAATATGTTATATTGTTTACCTGTTCATGTAATAATCCGTAACTGAGTTTTTTTTATGAATGAAAAAGTAGGTAAGTCGTGCAGGGTGTATGTTATTTATGCCAAAAGGAAAGTTTTAAAAACATAGTTTGTTAATAGTCCTTTCTATTAAAGCTTCTGTTTCAAATTTTATGGTTCATGGGCTCTTCTATAAGGATAGTCCTTCTATCATAGGAAATAGCGGCCTCTAAGAATGAAAAGTCCGACTCGCAGGAACTGCGTCATCTTAGCGCGGTTCCAGTTTTTTTTTTTTTTTTTTTTTTTTTTTTTTTTTTTTTTTTTTTTTTTTTTTTTTTTTTTTTTTTAGGCTCATCTACAGGTAGGTCATTAGCGCCAACATCCAGGGTGTAGCAAGGAATTTCACCAGCGAGCCGTGGGATGATAAAATTCCTGCCGGAGGTTGGGAATCGAACCCACCATCTCCCGCTTATGAATCCAAGGCGCTAGCCATTAGACCACGGGAGACCCCGGTTCCTGTTCATGTCTCTATTCTCATTTGAAAAGCATAGAATAGAAACAGATAGTATTTTCCTCGGTCTTTTGTTCAACGGGTTTTATGGCTATACCTGGGGTCAGGTCCGCAAGACCCTAGAATCCTCTTCTACCGATACTTCATTTCATACGTTTCAATGAATTGGAAAATATCAAAAATGTTCACACATTTCTGTGTTCTTTTACTATAGTAATAATTCTACAGATAAAATCAATTAAAAAATAAAATAAAAAAACCAACAGCATAAAGGCAATTGAAAATATTCAAAAGACAAATCGAATCTTTTTCTCTTGGCAAGCTATATTTCTAACAATGAATTGTTTTTCTTATTGTGCCTAATCGGTTTTATTGTAAAATACATTATCCAACTATAAGCAATTAAAAAATAACAAGGAATAAAAACAGACAAAAAGAACAGTTCGAATAAGCAAAATCAATTACTTTAATGTTTTAAGCACTTATTTCTCCGATTGACATCGTCTAATCAAAATTTTCATCAGAACCTTTTTTGTAGAGCATTTAGTAAGCTTTCTAATGGTATTCGTTCGTTTACCAAGATTCTCAACCTTTTTCGAGATATTAAGGAAAATATACGAAGTTCCCAAAACTTTTCATGTCTGTTCATAAAATATTTTATTCTAACCCTTCCTTAACTCCAAACGTAACATAACTTTCAACATATTAGTTTTAATGAAAGTAGAACATGCAGATAATGTTTCAACTGAATCCCGTGATTCTAAGTACCCAAACCAAAAACGGAATTCAAAAACTATTTTTCCAATTTTCTCGAAAACGGTTAAAGCTATCGCCTTGAAAATGCTTTCATTCGTTTTCCTAGCCCAAGAAGCCTATAGAAAGAGTACTTACAAGCTTATGAACTCAAAAGCGTAAGCGTTACGATTTTTTCTGCGCGAATTTCGCCCCAAACGCCATCTTCCAGTGGGCGGATTTTGCTGGTTAACGAACTTGACCTTTCAAATTGGACGACGGATTTCTGTACCAAATTTCATCACAATCGGACCATCAGGAAAGCCAGAAATGAGCGAACAGACAAATATATATATATATATATATATATATATATATATATATATATAAATAAATATATACATATATATATATATATACAAATTTGAACCACCGTTATTTTCGGTCTCTAGGGGTTCTGAAACGTGAAATTTTCTTGTCGGCACTTCCGGATTGTTTCATTGTATCAACCTTATAAGCGTGGTTCCTCCCTATGGGGGAGGGAGGAACCGCGCTAAAACAAATTTAAGATATTTTTCTTGCAGTTATGGACAACAATGAATTAAAGGTATTTGGGAATTTCAATAACGACATTGACTTGGCGAGCAACAATATTTTTACCAGAATTGCAACCGTATTTAAACATTTAGTCCAAGAGCTGGTAACACACTTTTCAAGTGTTTTATGTGCCTTGAAATTGTACTATAGTGGGTCTCTAGTGTAGATAAAAAGTTAAGTATGTGGTTGCTGGACATACCTTGAAACACCAGGTACTTCGCATGGTTATCAGTAACAAACTATGGGCCAAAAATAGTGTTTTATTCAGAAGCCATAATTCTTTAATGTAAAATTGAGGCAATTCTATAATGAATATTATATAAGGTAGACACTTTTAAGTGGGATACATATAAAAACAAAACTGAAGTGGGTTTTTTGTAATATTAAATGAAGTCTCTTCTTCACACTGCTATTTAAACACCATAATTGAAAATAATTACAAAAGGGCAGACACTTTTTGTGAGGTTTAGTAATCAGCAGACATGAAAATAAATTCAGCCGATGATAGACTGCAATGCACTGCGTGTAACCGTAAGAGCGAGAGAGCACCAATCATCTGGACAGGACAGTTGTGGCTGTTCTAGAAATGAAGCAACTTGCCTTAATTTTACATTAAAGATTGTTGGCTTCTGAATAAAATACCATTTTAGTGACATATTTTTTTTAACACCTTTCCCCTATGTGCAGTACCTGGTGTTCCAAGGTATGTCCAGGATACACATATATGCCTTACCTATCCACGACATGCAATACACCAAAATTCCAAGGTGCATAAAACACTTCATGAAATGTGCGTTACCAGCTATCCGACTAAATGGTGACAGTCAGAGGATATAACTATCCCAGACAAAAGGAAGCATATGGCAGAATATAATGATTAAATTATTATGGATATTAAATTAATAAAAAATTGCATGGAAAATTTAATTACTTATTCATTTATTAGAACACCACAATTCACGTGACTTCCTCTTCTTATAAAAATAATATTTTAATACATTAATTTATCTGCAAAAAAATAGCATGCAAAAGAAATATTATAAGAAGAATAACTTTATTTAAAAAAAAATTAAAGTGAGGCTGCCCAAATTAATAGGGTTGCTAAACCATACAGCTCTTATAATAATAAAATAATGTTTCAAAATGTGGTGAAAATTAATTCATTTATTTACATTCATTTGTATGATTATAAACATTTATATAATTTATTATGTACATCTATCTATATGCGAATAAAACAATAAGTTAAATATAACAACATTTAATATAATATTTTAATAATATTTGCATATGTATGTGAGAGAATTAATTTCAAGTTCATAAATTTAAGTCCTTTACAAAATGACATTGTTCACAAAGGAGTTTTTAATGTTTAAAAAAATCGTTATGTTTAAAATCTTTTTTCTTTCTCGATTTCCAGTATAATACATTACCAAATAACCTAATAAGAAAACCAGTGGTGGATTTTCCTTCTAAATGATCATTTAAGAATATAGTCTCTACATCCATCTGTTCAACATTTAGACCCATTTGATATCTTCAACTTCCTTATTTCAACAAAATCTCAAGCATTATTTTGTTTCAAACTATCTATTTCTCTATCCCAAAAATCACAATTGCTTGAACTTTATCAGATTCGCCCTCAGCCAATCCAATACAGCTTATGTTTTCTTGGATAACATCAACATGCCTAGCGACAATGATTTTATTATTCAAAAGTACTTTATATCCCACTTCACTATACTCGATTAAAATGCACATATTCACCTTTTTATCCCATTTAGAAGTTATTATTTGTTCTGGTTTCCTAACAAAATTTTTACTACCATGTAAATTAAAGTTAGAAACATCTGGTTTCTTTCCAAAACAGTTTTCATAGGATATTTTATTGTCAATGGTGTTAGCTAAAGAGAGATTTTTCAAATAAGTTGCTGCACAGACCATTTCTGGCCAACATTTTTTTCTACAATAGCTTCTGCCAGTAAACAATGTGATATATTCATAATTGTTCTAGTAAATCACACCATTTAATTCATGAACATATGAGGGGCAGGGATTAATTATGATACCCTTTTTTTTTTGGTAGTCATAATTCTTACTATTTAAATATTCCTTACCAATGTCATATCTCATAATACCAATTCTCTTATTTCCTAAGTTTTCAACCTCATTTACTTATTGAACAAAGGAATGAAAAACTTCTGTTTTAGGTTTAATAGTTTAAATCCTAGCAATCTCTCTACTATTTATTTATGTATACATCAGTGAGACCGTGACAAAGGGAATTCATCACTAAACACTTAAATAACAATAAACAATACTGAACAATTATGAAGAAATTAACATGAGGGCAATCTTACTATAATCATCTATAAATGAAACAAAATATTTTTCACCTTTGAGACTCATAGTTAAAAAAAGGTCCACATCAGTGTAAACAATTCCAAAATACTTTTAGCCATGTTCTTATTGTTATTTACACACTTCATCAGTTTAAATAAAAAAGTTAAGTGTTTTTCCACACACTAAAACCCTCTCCATCAAATACCAGTACATATTCATTTATTCATTTAACAGAAAAGCGAGTGAGAGATACCGAATACTATAACCGACATTGCAACCTTCCTTTACTAAAGAGATAAAAAAACTCTCTCAACAAAAGTATTGAAATTATTAAAGTTCTGAATAGAAACATGAACACTTAATTATATTATATTAGTCCAAATTATGATTAGATAAACACAGAATATTTGTATGATATACTTATTTATACGATATTAGTCTATATTCTGGTTAGAGCAGTGTTGCCCTAGGCAATCAAATCAAAATTGATTTAATAGGAAGAAAACTGATCTGATATTAAGAAAATTAATCTTAAAAAATATGATATTTTATTATATGATATCTTATATGATATTTGTCCAAACTCTGAGAATATAAACCTACTATTTAGATAAACAAACAAAGGTTTTTGTATTGCACTTCTTCTTAGAAGGAGGGGCAACACTGGAAAGAAAATGCCGATTTCTGACTATAAACTCTTCTGTATATGACAGTTTCGAACTCGTTACTTCCAAACTATGAATCCTAGAAGATTTTGAGCTAGACTACGAGATTTCCCGGATCAAGACGTATCTATGTGCGAAGTTTGGTCAATATCGGTCAAACGATGTGGATTTGTATAAGGAACAAACAAACAAAAAAACAGAAAAACAGAAAAACAGACACGTGATTTTTATATATATAGATAAGACCCCTTCTTATTCCTGGAAAACAAATTTATAACTTCTTTTTGCTAATCTTAAATTTCTAATAGGCTTAAAGCTTTTCAATTAGCATTCATATTTACTGGAGACGATGAGAGAAAAATAGTTTTCTTCATTGAAAGGAGATCGTTGACCGTTGGTGATGCGAAGGTAGGGATTGACGGGGTTCTTAATAAAACTATATTTTACAAGTGAAAATGACCCAGAAATGATCCCGCATCTGTGAGGCATAGTTCTCAATCTTCTCATCGACCTGATGAAGGCTTGAGTTTCAAGCCGAAACGTCGGCAACAATAAAACCATTTTCATTAGTAAAATGTAGTTTTATTAAGAAGTAATGACCGAACCCCGATAGTTTTCTTCATTATTTTAGCTAATTCTTGATTGTAAGATACACGAGGTTAGTGTGGTCAGTAATCTGCTCCATCTAACTGATTTAACCATTTCCAAATACACTCTGAGCAGTTGACTACAAAAAGAAATGAAATTGAAACAATATTGCACTCTAGAAATAACTATGATATTAAAAGATACACCTAAATCGTTGTAAGAAAATATTTCAAAGACATGACTACACTCGACATTGAGGAGAGCAAAAAGCTGGCGCAAATAATTGCACACCTCCATGGTCGCGCTCACCAGCTGAATCCTTTACATAGAACGTCAAGCAAATATATGTTTTGGCTGTACAGATTATGGACACTGGTTGTTCTGCTGTAAGTAAATATTATTTTATCTACTCTCTCTTGCTTACATTATTGCATTGGGAGGTGTAATGTAATTCTCGTCCCACTTTAGAGACAATAACCTTAATTATTTATTCAAAAAAGGGAACGAAATTTGAAATATTGTTGCATGAAACTTCTATAAATTTTAAAAATAATATAGTCATAATTTAGATTTAAACTGCTAGATTATGCTGGTGCCGTAAATAAAAAAAAAAATTAAAAAATAATAGAAATAAACTGGATTCTCTCTGGAAAAGTAACTGTTTTTGTCGAGACACTGAAACGTTTCTCATCAAAACTTTTTCACTCATCCTCACCCATTTTCCCCCAACTTGCAGGTGTACCTCAAGGCGGAATCTTCAGTCCTGTCCTATACCTCACATATACGGGTGATATACCAACTCACCCCGACACATCCCTCCATATGTTCGTCGATGATACAGCTCTATTCTCCTGCAGCCCTGAACCAATTCTGACATACAAGTCTCTTCAGGAACACCTTGGACTGATCGAACTCTGGCTCATCAAATGGAGAATCAAAGTTAACCCTCAGAAATACTGCCACTCAACCTTTACCCTCAGGCGATCATCCTGCCCTCCAGTGTTCCTCCATAGTTCTCTAATTCGACAAAAATCCCAAATTCGCTATCTAAGACTAATACTTGACAAACGACTAACGTGGAAGCCACATATTACCCAGAAGCGACAAAAACTCAGCCGACGTTACAGACTATTACTACACTTACTTGACAAACGATCTAATCTCACACTAACTAAGAAACGCCTTATTTACATGACCATTCTCAGACCAATATGTACTTACGGAATTCAACTCTGGGGTTCAACAAAGCCTTCCAACCCCTACAGAATCCAATCTATGCAGTCTAAAATTCTCCGGAAAATAATGGATGCTCCGTTTTATGTCTCCAATTTGACCCTCCATAATGACCTTAATATCCCTTTTATCCTACCTTTAGCCAAATCCCTCTACCGCAAATTCCATTCGAACCTACACGGCCATCCTAACTCCTTAATAAACTCTCTATCCTCCCAGCACATTCCTCACAACCCCATTCGCCGACTGAAACGCAAGTGGCCAAGAGATCAACTCTAGAAAGTGTATATATATCTGTGAAAAAAATTAATAAATTCTGTCTAGTGGGTACTACAACTGAGCAGCTTCCCACCTTATGTACATTCATGTCATATAATCTTGCAATAATTTACTAGAAATGTATCTTACACATTGTTGTAAATTCGAAATAAATAAAAAAAAAAAAAAAAAGAAAAAAAAAAGAAAAAAGAAAAAAAAAAAAAAAAAGCAATTCTCATGCCATGGCAGGCTAAAATGGAAAATAAAGTTGATTTAATAGATTCAATGTATTGATCTTATATAATTTTAAGTAAGTACTTCTTTTGTATAGCATTATTGCTTTAATTTATTTCAATATCAGTGGTTCGGAGGCCACTCTATCAACTAATTCATCGCCATTGAAAGAAATTGTACAAAATTGCACATCAAAGAAAATTATCTGAAAAAACGCTTTTACAATGTGCCGGTGAAAATAACCGACAGTAAAAAAAACAACAAGTAATTAAGGTCTGGAATAAAATACTAAAACCTATTTAAACATGATTTCACTAATAAATTATTTGCATGATTGCGGTATGAAGAATTGGGGGAATTAAAGAAGAAACAAAATTTCTGTTGCCATAAATAATTTAAAAGTTAACAAAATTGATAAAAAAACAAAATCAAATAATCTTTAAGTACACCAATATGGGTAGATGATATTAAACCAAACAAAAGATATAACAACTTATGACAAAGCTCTCATCAAATCATTCATTGAGTCAAGAACAAAATAAATATATTCTTTATCTCCTTTCTTGAATATGCCGGAATGAAATTATTTGTATTGACAATTAAACCTTTTAACTTACTAATCGATAACACCAGACTATTTACATTCTATATATAGCCGTGATTGCATTAGAACACAAAAAGCAATTGGAATTTCGGCATCACCGGTGAAAATAAATATGAGATAAGATTCTAGGACAGACGGTTTGTAATGAAACGCATTGTTGGTTGACATATGAACACAAGTGTTGGGTACAGAGAGTCGCAAAAACCTGCTCCCGTATTGATCTACCTCACAGACAAGATACAATAACGAAAACGAAGTGAAAGTATCTATTAAGAGCTATAAAAATAGTGTGTTTCCTCCCTTCCTATAGATATATCGATTATTAGACACAATCCGGAAATGCGGGAAAAAATGGTTCTTAAATTTATATAAATGTCTTTTTGTTCAGTACCGTATCCGTTAATTTATTTTTTTTTTTTTTTTTTATTTATTTATTTTTTTATTTTTTTATTTTTTTTACGGCGCATCGACACCTAGGCGATTAGCCGAAATCCAGGGTGCAGCGAGGTATTTTCCCCACGAGCCGTGGGAAGAAAAAATCCCTGCCGCCGGTGGGAATCGAACCCACCATCTCCCGCTTATGAATCTAAGGCGCTAACCACTAGACCAGGGGAGACCCCCGTTTCCGTTAATGATATGATTTTCATGGAATTCAATGCTAAAGTACTTTTTATTTAACGTAATATCAAGTTTGTTGATTTTCAGAATCTACTCACTCTAAGACCGTGTTTTACCAAAATTCTGATGAAAATATAGTAGAGCTTACAGATTTTCACTATTAGGCTTTCAGATGAACTATCTAAAGGTTCTAAAACGAGAGAAGTAGAATGAAATCACTACCTAGGCGATAACTTTCAACTTAAAAAAAAAAAAAATGAAAAATATTAGAGTTTCAGTGTTAAAGGCTACTAATAGTATTATCACATAATAAATAAAAATAAGAAAAATGTTAAGTGATGTAAACTTTTAAAAATTTATGTTTAACAGTTTACTTTTGATGGTACGATTTCGCTGATGTTTCAGAATGTCTGTTACTTATTGTATTCGACAGGGAGGGGGGGGGAGGAGAGAGAGAGAGAGAGAGAGAGAGAGAGAGAGAGAGAGAGAGAGAGAGAGAGAGAGAGAGAGAGAGAGAGAGAGAGATTACCGATTTTAGACATTTATCGCTGGTCATTAATTACTCCATTTATATCGGACAAATTACTCTCCCTATTCGACATATTTACTAATTAAATTCGTTTCCATTCCCCCTCCCTTCGTTTGAGTACGAGAGCCTTTTAGATGGTCACTTCATTCCCTCCAATTTAGTGGGTTTTATATTTCTTTTTGAAGAAGCATTTTTTTATCAGGGAAGTGTTCCGAAAAAATATACATCCATCAGTTTTATCATCGTATGCCAATATGAGGATAGATTAAGTGATAAAATGTATAAATTGCCTTCCATGTGTTTGAAAGCAAATAAGATGAAAAAAATAAATAGTTAATGCAACATCATCACGCTAATATTTTCTTGTTATATCGGAAATGTATGAAATGAAAAATGTTTCTTCTGAACTTTAACCCTGGGATGCGTAAGGGGGGGGGCTTTTCCTTCCCTCCTTTTCTATATTTTATTCATATTTCTGGCCATAATATTTAGAAAAAATTGGCAAATAATCGATTACTCAGAAATGCTTTCACAAATAATAATTTGGCGAAAAACGCTTTCGATGCCCTGCAAAAAATCTTTTTTATAATCGCGGGCTCCATGAGTCTCCCCTTGTACCTCCAATAAATACCATTAAATTGAAATATTTCTAAAAAAATACGATATTATATGTAATGTCGAAATTACATTTTTAGTTAAAAGGATCAGAAATCTGAGAAATTTAACAAGGTGTTTTGGAAATGATTACAAATTGATTGGTTGATTGGTATTTCTTTACTTTTTTCCCTAACAGTCTCTTATGATCTATAATAAGGACAAAAAGACAAAGAAAATTAAATTAAGCATGTAGGAGTAAATCTCTCATGAAGTTATGGGCTCCAAGCGCCCCCTTCCCACCTTGGGCATCACTAGCGTATATAGAAAATAATTTCGGGGGGGGGGGCTGGGAGCAGTAGGCTTTTGGGGTGTAGGGAAAATTTTAAATCTTTTAGAGTAAAATGGTAGGTTTAAGGTCCTCTGAACACCTCGTAGACTAGGGTAAATGTAGAAGACATTTTTCGTTGTTATTGTTTTTTTGTTTTTTTTACATGAAATGTTCTCGACAAAACAAAATTTCGGGGGGGGGGGCTGTGGCACCCCCTTATATACACCCATGTTTATCATGGGGCATCCTACGGCTAATTAAGTGGAATTACCAATAATTCGCTTTTACCAAACTGAATACAACATCAAATGTATTTACGTAGAAAAAAATTGAGAGAATTCCTAAAAAATTGTTTCTCTCTATTTAAAGATTGAAATAACGTTATTTACTTTACAATAAAATATAAAGAGCATCTAGCTTCATTAGCACCTTATCACTGTGATTGTCATGAACGCATATAGTCTGCACCCATTGCTAACTCCCTTTCAACATTGCTTTTTTCTTGGGCGTTATAAAACCACTGCCAAAGTGCTTCAGCCTACTATAGGTTAATTACTTAAATTCAAAAGTGAGATTAACTTTTCTTCAGTTTTCTATCGTCCTGGCTGTCCCATTCTGTAAATTTGAATTCCAAGTGGACCATACCTTCTAAAGAGTCCAAGTATTCAGATAATTGACCCAAGGCTACCAGAAGATTAAATCATTAAAACACCTCTGGGATTGGTGGGGAGGGGAGGGGGTTTAGAAAATAAACGTACAGCTAAGAAACAGAATGGAAATCGCCTTACAAAATACCCTATACTCACATCCATGCAAATTCACACGATCCAATTATAAGCATATTTCCTACCTCATACTACACATGGAAAATTTAAGGGACGTTTGAAGTGTATAGTGGTATTGGCGAATTCTCAGCAGCTAGCTAGAGATTATGGGAGAGGATTCGAAGAAAGCAGAGGTTATAGGGCAAACTTTCGAATTACTAAGTGAAACCCGTGCTGGGAATCTGAAGTAGACACACCTGTAAGGTACTCCACTGTCTGTTTCTTTGCAAGAGTATATCTGAGAGTTCTTGCTACCAAATCCCAAGGAAATGCAGCTATTGACGTTGTATCTTTCATAGAAATTTTAAAATATTTTTTCAAATAGCTATAAAAATAAAAAGTATATTACTATAATAACTGTGATTCGGATCAAGAGGGACCATACCAAAGGATACAGCCATCTTCCTGGAAGTATTCCGAGTTTTAACAGACCACCTAAAAGCATTAGCCGAGTCCATATTAGTGGACACATTGGGCATAATTGCCAACCACATATACCGCCACTGAGTACTTATCATCCATTCACACTTTCCTTCCATACTTTATACTTTAATTTCAATTCTATCAATTCCTTCTCTTCCATCAGTAAAGCCTTCTTTTGTCTTCATCTTCTTTATTCTCTATTCCTCATTTCGAAATCCTTACATCTTCAGCCTGAAAATTAACCTTATTTCCGAATGGATGATAAGCACGCTGTGTACCAAGCAACCCAATTTAATTGGGCAGCCCATTTTATTTCGTTTTAAATAAATTTCTCTCTCTCTCTCTCTCTCTCTCTATATATATATATATATATATATATATATATATATATACACACATGCATTAAATGCGTACAAATTTTGTATGCTAATACTGAAAACAAACGTTCATTCTTCGAAATACAACAATATACTGACATAATCTCAGGCGTAAAAAGCACCAAGTTGGCCCATATAAGAATAATTATTTATTTTTAAGTATTGGATTGAAGTCATTAGATTTCCCTCCACATAGGCAGGGAGTAAAAATGATAAAATGGTTGATATTTTACGAAGAGAAGATCATATTTTTATAAGTGGGTGGGTATTTAGGTTTTCTTAGTAATTCTTAATAATGTTTAATTTTGAACGCCCAATATTAAAATACATTTTTTTCTGTGCATGCTCGTGGCTTATGATTTCTATCATAAGAGGAGCTGATATCTGGAATGCAATCATCTGAAATGCATTTCCTACCATGATAGTATCAATGTTGTCGGCTACAAGTTGAATGTAATAGAGTGTATAGCCCTGATCCAGCCGAGGTATTAGGGTGCCTAATTAAAAATAATAGCTTAGGCATTAGAAGGAGTCCCGATAGGATCGGGGGCCTTAGAAACCTGTTTTACCTCCGCTTCCACTATCCCAAGGGTCTTCTTAAATTTATCTTTAAGGGGTCTGGCCTTTTTTTTTTCCTTGAAACTGTGTAGCCTCTTATCGCGACAGCCGTTTTACCTCATCCTCTTTAGAGAGACGATAATCTTATATTACTTTCATCGAGAAAAGTTCTTTATAAAAAGTATTAAGTATATTTCTTCAGTAGAAAGAGTTACACCTTTCTGATCCCAGAATCTATTACAAAACATGGGTCTTTTTGCGAAGACCACATCCAGGTACTTCGAAGTAACTGTCGTGATTTTAAACAGTGATTTTGGTACTTAATGATTAGCTTACAGGTTCTTTGCAGGTTATCTATTATTTACTTACAGGGCTTCAAAGGTTAGAAACTATATTATATAAATATAGTAATGAAAAGTTAATACAGTAGGTAGTAAAAAGTATTTAAAATCATTGCAATCAATTCTAAAAGTAACTTTCTTTGACTACTATATTTATATAATATGGTTTCTTAGATAACTTTCATTTGAGAGTAATACTATTAGGCTTGTAAAGAATAAATGACAATAAGCAGAATATATTTCAGGAAGCAATATTTATTAATAAAAGTCCGTCACGCAGGAGCTGCATAACTAAGCACTTTCCTCAGAATTTGGGTAGTGAAGATTGCTTTCCAGAACAATTTGCTTAAAATATCCTACATAAATAAAATAAAAACATGAATAGTTCTCTTTTAAATTTGTAATGAGTAACTGATCAATTATTAATTTGCTTCCAGAGTTATGTTTACACATGGTACCTATTACACTACGTAATAAATACAAAAAACCTTATATTATCGTATTTTGATCTAACGCAGGAACAGGATACAGTCACTCTAGTGGTAGAAAGCGCTCCTTGCGGCGGCTTTGTGAACCTACGTCTGGCGGGCTTTTCTATTGAAATATATTACAAATTAAAACCCGCTTTCCGATTGACCGATTCAGCTCATTTTTACAACACTTCTTTCTCATGAGTTATCCACGACGTATACCGCGTTTCGTTACAATACAGCAGAAATTACGACCGGTATGAGTATATTAAGAATTTGGGTCAAGAGTAAACCCCCCCTTCTAATGAACCGATTTAGTTTATTTTTACAACACATATTTACCTGTAGATTACCACTACGAATACCGAGTTTCGTCGAAATATACCAAAAATCACGGCTGGTAGTGGCGAATTGGTATTGTGGGTCCGGAGTAAACCCCCCCTCCTAATGAACCGATTTAGTTTATTTTTACAACAGTTATTTACCTGTGGATTACCACTACGAATACCGAGTTTCATCGAAATATACCAAAAATCACGGCTGGTAGTGGCGAATTGGTATTGTGGGTCCGGAGTAAACCCCCAACTCGCTAAAATTAATAAAAATATATTAATTTCAGCAAGTTGGAACGACTACAGTGTTGAAGGCTACATTGCTACCAGCAACAACCAATAGACATGCTAATGAGTTATGCGCAGGCGCTGAATCACTGTTATAATCACTACAGACACTTCACAATTATCTGGAGAAGTAACTGAATGTGCTCTTCGCAAAAAGACTTCAAAAACTTGGTGAAACAAGTCGAGGGTCAATAACACACCAAATTACGGTACATTTGTTTATTTATCCTTTTTTCTAGATGTTTATTATTATTATGAATTACCTCCCATCAGCTGAAACAATTTTTATGAGCTTATAAAACCACCACCAACAGAAATATTTTCCACCAGCTGAAATACCTCCCATCCGCCGATGACCAGAAGCGGACCGGATGTGGACTTGAACTGGACCGGAATTGAGCAAGTTTCTTTGAGGTGGCTCTTTGGGCAGTTAGGTCACAACTAAAGCATTTTCGTTGCTTGCTAAAATGAAATTTCGACGAAGCGTACCTCTAATAAATTTCTTGTAACTCCCTGCTATTGCGCGACGCATGATGCGATGTTTGACCAGCTGTAGGAACGGCAGCTTAAACATTCCACGCAACTGGATATTTGAGGTTCTTCAATTAAATAATTTGCACGATAATGTTGACGTTTGCTTTTTTTTTTGGCTCTGATATTTATTCTTATGAAGTAATTATATTATAATTTGAAGTAAAGGTAATTCTTACTTAAATGTAATGGCTGTGAAGACAACAACTTTGTATGTATGGATCAACTTGTTAGTTTCGTTCTTAGGCGTATAAAAGGCGGGGGCCTGCAGTCCTTTGAAAATTTGATTTAATCGGTAGAAATGTGTCATAAAAACCTCAAAAATAAATAAAATAAGATGAATTAGTTAAAAATAAAAAGTTTTTGGGGGGCTAATAAAGTTTTAGTTGGCTACCTTTCCAAATTCTAGATTTTTAGCATTCCATACCCCCAATTACTCCCTCCCTCCAAAATGCTCCAAGCGTATATTTTTTATATACGTCCCTGGTTTCGTTATGTATTTTTTTGTTGTATCTAGGCCCATCAATCGTTATGCTGATAAAGTACCTAAAATGCCACCTTGTTTGATCCCTATTATAATGTATTACATGTTTCTTATTCCTACAGCACTGAGCAAATCCAGTGAATTGTGGGCAGGGAACGTTCACCCGGAGCCTTGCATAAGAGCTAGTTGTGGCGTTAAAGCGCACGTAGGTGCTAGTTTCCGAATACCTGTGAATTACCGTCGTCCGTTGCAAATCGAGATGATGGCCACCGTTGGTGGTTGCGTACGGACTCGAGAGTACTCTCTGATGCAATGGACTTGTCCGGACATTACCAGCTTTCCCTTCCTTGCTTTGCATCCCTTCCTACTTGCGGGGGTGGCAATATTAAAAAACATCAAATCGCAATGGAACTCGAGGATATTATCTAGTTGAAACTTACACACAAGTATGATGCAGATATTTAGCAGTCGAGGTGACAAGAAGTGAGGGAATAGTTGGGATAATATAAAACTGATAGAAACCTGATCCATAAAGAAAGAATAACAATAAAGAGGAGGACTTAAAGTTTTCAACGAAAACAGAATGTACAGAAGCGTGAAACCTATTCCTGGTCACATAAAAGTTATCGTGCTCTTCCACCCTAGCCTTTTGTTGCTGAAAAGGCTGCCAATGAGCATTCCGAAACGTTTTAAATGTAGGTTTTTCTAAAAATCTGACTTTTTCTCCTAGCGCATTTCCAACCATTCCTTGACTCATTTTCACTTCAAGGGCTAACTATCTTCATCTGATTATAGAGAGTACAATGCTGTTAAATTCCATGACATTGTATGACATAACACATATATTATCAGTGCTACTATCAACCTCTACAATAAGAAGCTGAGATGTATCAGTGTGGTAACAGGTCACAAGGGCCCAGAGGTGCAGATACTGTAGAAGTATCTGATTCTTGCCCATACGATGTCTGATTCTAAAGCAAGGAGATAATGTGGTCAGTACTATGCTGCGGCCTCCCATTGTTAAATTAATTAATGGCTGGGTGGGCGTAGGGACGTTATGGGACTCCGAATTTTACCCAGCAGAGGTTTTGGACTCAAGTCCTCCAGCATATGTATGCCGCATCGAGCCGCAGGCCTGCCTTGGCGGAAATAGATGTCGGATTCCAAACCTACTACTTGCACCTTCTGATTTGATGATAGCAAAGTTCTTACTTCATCATTGATGTATAGATAAGTGAAACCATAAAAATTAATCTATATAAAACGTTTCAAGAACGTAAAGTAAATTCCAGACAAGCAATAGCACATTACAACAAGAATGCAAGCTAAGATAGTGGTTTGCTTGCAGCAATATCTAATCTAAGCCAATCCCTATATCACACTGTATTTCCAGCAAATTAAATTATGCATAAATTAATTAAGTAAAGTCAAAAAAAAATTTCCTGACTTCCTAAGGAAGGCACGCCCTTTACCAGGTGTGGTTGCGCATTACAATATCGTGGTAGGGCGCTGACGACCGTGAGGTTTTTCGCCCCATATTAAACAAACAAACAAACAAGTAAAGTCAAGTTATTAATTATGAATTTAGTCAAGCAATTGATTCTGCATTGCTGGAGGATTCACATATCAATTCTTCCACCGTTACATTATAACGTTGTTCGAGATGTACCACTCATTAAGAAATACGAAAAGCCATCTTGTGAAAATGTTATATTACTCTATCTCTAAGTAATGTTAGGAAGCCACCTACGGAACGATCTAAAAGAAGCTGTTGTACTAAATGAGTTTGATAAATATTTAAGTATGGTTAGGGAGATTTAAGATAAAAGTCCAAGAGAATATTACAAATACAAAGCAAGCCTAAAATGGAGGACTCATCAACCCTTGAATCTCCCTGTTGTTGCGTCGCCACAGAAAGCAAGCATTTAAAAACAGGAACAAAGAAAATGTCTTCTGACTCGTCTTTGTGCAAGCAAGAGAACTTGTTTTTATTATTTTCTTTTAGTTTAACCAATATTTCTTTGGAATTTGTTTCTCGTTATTTTTCATTTACTTCGCCTCTTTGAGAGACATTCCTGCAAAGGAACAGCTCTGGTGACGAAGGTTTCTTTTAAAATTCCTTGTATTATTATTTTTTGATGATGAAAGCTCGAAATGAGACATTTCGGAACGATTAAACTTTCTTCAAGCACATAAAATTTTATATAATCTTCAACTACTGTAGATATTATCAATAAAATGAAATAGTTAGGCTTAAAATCGTCAACTATGGGAAGTCATTAAAAATGGCATTTTATGACAATAGATAGCTTATGACGACAGTAAACGCGCTGCTGCAGAGTTGTTTTTTTTTTTTTAATTTACTGTACATCTGCATCGAAGCCATCAGCCGGGTTATCCATAGTTGGCCATCCTGCCAATGGGTTAGGGAATTCCTTCAGCGGGTCCATAAACGAAAGAAATCGACCTCCTGCAGACGGGACTTGAACCCACATCTCCCGCATGAGAATCCAATGCGTTAGCCACTGGACCACGAAGAGACCTTGCAGGGCAGTTTCCGAAAGAGCTTAATCATTTGGAAAAAATATTATCTAAAGCAGATCAGCGGAAGACTCAAATTTCACGAAACCCGTCTTATCTGAAAACGATACATTTGGTCAGGAGTTTGACGCATAAGCGAATCAACTTATCACTGAGAAAAAGAGCAATAAATCTTCAATTTCTTACCGAGAATTCCTGCTTTACTGTATGAGAGAACATATGGTAAAGAAATAGATAAATCTATATGTGTGTATACAGGGTAGTAGACGCGTTTGGAAAATGTCACATTAAAGAACGCAGTTGAAGCACTGTGTGGGTATGGTACTATTTCTTTGCCATCTGAATCCTTAAGAAACTATACTATGTAGGTATATATATATATATATATATATATATATATATATATATATATATATATATATATATATATATGTATATATGCAATTACTGTCGCTTATGGTAGCTAAACAATAGGAAGAGCCTTTTGACAAATATTATTAATAGGTGCTTTCGTTAGTTAGTAAATATAGTTAGTTGTATTTATGAATAAAACGCTGTGATTACGGAATCTGTGTTTTAATTCAGGCAGGGCGATTGTTCCAGCTTGGGGAAAAAAATTGAGGAAAATGCCATTAAGCCAGTAACTTCGCTACCGCTCGCTGGGGATTTAGGTAAAGGTTAGAGGTAAATGAAGAATAAAATCCCTAAAAGATTGCCGGAATGAAAATTACTAACAGTAAAAATACTCTAGAGTGTTATATTGTAGTACCTACTGAGGATAATCTCGATAGAAAACCCATTACCTATGAAAACTTAGAAGAGGATGCTCTATGAATAACTAGTTAGTATTAACCAGAATTAAAGAACAGATTAACCGCAGGATGTGGAAATCGTGTTCTGCGTGTCTTTTAAAATTTAGCAGGCCACATTATAGGAACGCCTATCCCTCTGTCTGTACAATATACATTTCCTATATAAATAATCTATAAATCTTCTCAGAAATTTGTTAAGAAAAAAAATGAATTGTACATGTGATTAGAGGGTTAGATGTAAGTTATTTTACAAGGTTCATTTGGGGATAATAATGTTTTCAATTAACAAAGAAGAGCCATTTGATATGTAAATTTAGAGGCTACATTTATCATCATTATTATTGTTTTGTTGCTCTCATTGTGGGAATATAAGTGCCTTATTGTGGGAGTATTACTGTTCCTGATACTCTATGAGGGAAAATTCAAGTTTAGGACAGGTGTTCTGCCGAGGGAGCGACAGATAAATTGGAGCTAGAAGCTGAATCCTATATAAATCAGCGATGGTGTACACAACCCTATGCTAATGCTGGCTCCAGATTTATCCTGGAGGAGAGTAATGTCTTTGGTTTTAAGGCTGTTTCCTCGGGAAGATTCAAGATTGATTAAACGATGCGTTGTTGGTAAGGAAAATTCAGGAAAGCACAATCTTAATACGTTCCCTGTTCCCTGTTTGAAGCACGAAAACAACCCGGCAAGTCCAAATGAATTTTTGGATAAAATAAAAAATTGAAATACTAGCACAATAGATCATTCAGTGATTTTCCAATTTTTTTTTCAACGCATTTTAGAAAAAAAACCCCAAATTTCAAGTCTCATTATAAAAGCTGAGTTTGTGGAAAATAAATTAACACAACATAACAGAAAAATTTACTTCGATATAAAATAATTTCTCATTTAAATATTTTTATTGGTCTACTTTTGAAAAATATTGATTCTTATGACAGCAATACCTTAAAGATATCGTTTATGTTTCCTTTGAATATGAAATAAAAAAATATAATATAATAAAAAAACTAGTTCAAATAGTACAAAATTGTTGGCATAACATTTGTACACCTATCAATTTACAACACAAATGAAAATAATTTGTGGCTTAGTTTCCATTTCCGAAGTCTTGGGGGGACATCTTATAAAAATGTTTTTTATGTATTATAATATAAATTTGATTACATCGGATTATATGATAAGTTGGATTAAAAAGTTATAAGTTTTATGTAGAATGTTATCAACGTGAGTACTGCCCTGTGTAAGCATATCCAGTACGTCAATAAGTATGTCCGTCTTCGCTTTCGTTGCCGTCAATAAGTATGTGTTTAATCGTTGGGGGAACTTTGCAAGGTGACAATTATTAATAGACTATACTCTAATTAGTTAAAGAAAATTTCATAGTATACGCGTACTAGGAAGAGGAAAATCGCTCTGTAGCTCTGAGCTACAATGTGCATTGATTATCTCGGTTTGTATGTATATAATATTATATTATTACTCTAATTATATATAACATGTATTATATATATGCTATATATATATTACGACTCTATATTATATATAATATAATAATATATAATATCAATAAGAAATTGTAACAACTGTTTAATTATAAGAATACATTTGTAATTATCGAGCGAATCATCTGCGTTATGAGAGTCTTGATAACAAATAAAATATTCTCGTGTTACAGTGTTAGTAGTAGTGATAATGGTGGCCTATTCCAAAAATTATTTTTTGGACAAAATGTTTTATTTTTTATGATTTGGCTTTAAAAAAAGACATATAATCCTGAATTTTCAACCATCTAATACTAATCCCCATTTTTTAATAGTGATATTAGTACTTTAATAATTGTCAACCCTTGGTGATCGATCAATTATCACTATATATATATATATATATATATATGTATATATATATATATATATATATATATATATATATATATATATATATATATATGTATGTATATATAAAATTATAATTATAAGTTCATTTTTAACTAAGAAGAGTGGTACTAAGAAGCTAAATGTGTCTGGTTACTTCAAAGAGGAAATAATCTCTCCAATAGAACGGTTCATATTAGCATACAAAAGTTTTCCGTCTTGGATAAGTGTTTAGTTCATTGCTCTATCCGACAGTGGAAATTTCTTCATAGAATCACAGCCAATATTCTGGATATTAGTAATAAATGGTTCTTTGATTCGATATTTTCATTTTATAGAAGTAATATTTTTATGTCATTAAAATCATGTATTTATTCTATGATAAATCTAAGTATAAGATTTTGTTTAAACAATCGTTAGTCACATCATTTATTTAAATCAGCCCTACATTTACATCTCAACACCCTAGTTTTATCTTCAGGAGCTAAGGGACTGATTTGAGGAGAACCTATCACTACAATGCCCACGTCATGAGTGAGAATTCAACAAATGGCGACAATCAGCTGTATACAATTGGTTGAGGATCATCCAGAAGAAAATTAGTCATTTTGACTAAAATTGAATTCTTTTAGATTCCGTCAATAAAAAAAATTTTAAATATTGTATAATAAATTAAAAAATATACTATTTAAATAATTAATCTGATATATATATATATATATATATATATATATATATATATATATATATACTCTGCAAGTTTTCTTTCCTCATTATGTAATTCGTCCCTGAATCTCCTAGATAATACCGACTGGACAAATGGTCAATTGTTTCCATCTCATGAACAACTTCTTGTGTTGTTTTTGATTGCCTATCCTTAGTAGAAAAAGTCTCTATTTTCTAAGCTTGTTATAAAGGATAGTTTTTGTAAACATAAAAAGACATAACACATTATAGCATGTAGATGCAATGAATTAAATTACAAATTTATTGAATTTAATGTCACATAAAATGTAAAAGAAAAAAACTCAAAGTAAAAAATGTCTATATCTTAATATTTCTTTATGAATAAAAAAATTTGCTTTTCCTGAAAGCACGATGCCCTGTTTCAAAAAAAAAAAAAAAAGTATACGTTATACGTATAAACCAACATTGATTGAAAAACCTGAAAGATGCAAAATACTGCTGGTTGCTTCTATTTGCCTCAAGTTTTTATTCTTATTACGTTTTTATTTTTAGTTTTCTTGCAAAGTGCATCACATAAAGGATTTATATATATGTGTATATATATATATATATATATATATATATATATATATATATGTATATATACTTGCCTTGTCAGGTGTTTCAAATATCATTGTCTGATTACATCTTCTGTTATCTTAGACGATTTAAAAGGACTTAGTACGTACTTGTACGAATACTAATATACTAGCAATTATAAAATATATTATTTGAATAGCGGAAGGTCATGCATATATAAAATTCGTCAACTTCACTTTATATGCTTTATTTTATCATTTCAGTCCAAAGAGCATGGACGTGGCCGTACCTGTGGAAGGTCTTCCTTAGCTAAGATTACATTTATGTATATGTAATTAAGTTGCTCCTGAAGAGGCGTCAAGAGACGCGAAACATGTAGAGCGAAAAATAAAGCATATAAAGTGAAGGTGACGAGTTTTATATACGCATGACCTTCCACTAATTCAAATAATATATTGAAAGAAAAAAGGGTCAGAATTTTATAATAATAATTATAAAAACTTTTATTTTGCTGGAATTCTGAGCAAAAACAATTTTATTAAGGCTAGTAATGATTTCATAAATAGTACAATACAAGTTTTTGAACTTGGAGTTCCTGTTTGTTTTTGGTTTTTATTTTATTTTTTTCCTTTTCTTTTGCACAAATAGCAACAAACAAATCCCAAAAAAGTTTAGTCAGAACCATTAGTTAGCCAACATAGAACAGCACATTTGTCAATGTCTTGAAAAGCGGAATAGGCTTGACGCTCTTCAAGTTGTATATTTTTAATGTCTTATATCATCCCTTGACAGAAGATAGATGCCACTGCTGAGAAGTGAAACATTTCGTGAGAATGCCACGACACTAAAAATTCCCATACTTTTAGTTGCTCGATGCTAGTTAGGCTTGCAACAATTCTTGTCTAGTCGTAGCTCTAAAAATTAGCAGAACTACAAGAAACTCAAATTTAAATAATGAATTAACGAAAGATTTACATAGTTCCTCTTAACTATAATTTTAAATAAGGTCTTTATATAACTGTGGAATTAATTTTATTTATTTATAGAAACATTACGTCCTTTGTATCATTTTGTTCAACTGTCATATAATTTATTATTCACAAATTAAGTTGAACTTTAATAATGATCAATCAATAGATAACAAGATACTTTATCGTGCAAATAAATTGCAACTAAATAACTTAACGGAAAATTTAATAAGATAGTAATAAATATAAATATTATTAAGGAATATTACGTTGAAGAATCGTGTTTGATTTGTTGGGTGATTTATCAAGAATGGAAGCAGTAGACAACTTCTTAAAATTTTAATAATTTTAAGTAAAGTAAAATTACATTATTTTCTTTCGTCTTTGATGCGTAGTGTGGTTTAAAATTACTTATTTCATGACACTTAGAGACAAAAAATTACAGAGACATACATACTTAATACTTTAGTCGATGAGAGATTGTTTTTAATTGTTTACCATATAGACATTTTATAAACAACCTCGACAAAGATCGTAAATGTCAAGGTTGGTGGTTCCAGAGCACATTCTTGTCGGATTTGCATTCCTTTGAACGAAAAAGAAAATCGATATTTCTTATCTACTGTTGTTTATGTGTGTGCTATTTCCAGTGTTTGGTTCCTTTCGATGAAGATTTCTCGAAACATTATCGGATTCGAGAGTGATGGAGGGCCCATTTCAAAGATTGTAGTTTTTTTTTTTAATTTTAGTCTGTTATGGGCCTTGGAAATTACCAGGATGATGATGAGTCGAGGTTCGGTCACAATAAATAAAAAAAAAAAAATTGAATTGTCCTAATCGTTTTCATTCATTCGTGCTATAACAAATAATAAATATCTAGTTATGATATTTTTTTTAAATTATTTATTAATGACCGTTTTGTTTTTTTTTTTACCAAGCTTCTTATTTTATTTTTCAAAGTAGCTCTCAGCATTTGTCAACATTTCTGATTTATTTCTTCCTATTTTAATGTTTATAGAAGAATGGAGTTCAGGTGGTTCGCCAAAAGTTGCGAAACCAAAATAAATAACTATGTCAAAAATAAAAGTCAATGATGGAAAGTGAAAGACGATCTGCCCTTGATTATATTTGAGGTCAAGTCCAATTACGGTGGCTTTCATCGGGGAAGCGTGAAGAAGCTGCACTTCAGTATAGGCTATGGAGAATCGAAGAATGGCCTATATAGGACGGAGGTTCGTGCTTGCCGACATGTTGCCAATTGTGTTTGCACACTGCACGGAGTGTGTATCAGTCGCAATATAAATTGGAATGCGATTGTATTGACTGAGAAATGAAAGGATTACATACCGAGGGGATATGTTATGTTATTAGAGAAGATTCTAACTTGTGACGATCTCTGGTAGAAAATATTGACCTTAAGTCAATGAGTTTTTGTAAAAGTTTAGTCATTCTGCGCTGACTACGTTTTTCTGACCATGCTCAAAAACTTGCCTATTGTTCTCCAAACTTTTCGATGACACTAATCTCTACATTTTTTGACGAGCTAATATATAGACAAAATTCCAGTTCTAATTAATTTTCGGCGCATCTGCATCTTGACCATTAGCACCGAGCTGTCTATAGGTTTCCATCCTTTATAAACATACATGGCGGAGCAGGGAATTGTTTTCTGGTACACGTAGCCAATATACTAAAATAGCCAACCCCACAAACTAAAATTCTCCTTTTGGGAAAAGAGGATGCAGTAATTTCCGCTTAGGATACTGCCAGTTTCCTATTGTGGTGCCTTAAATCATTTTATATTTTTCACGTAAGACCACAACGTACTAATAAGTGTTTCTATTCCTTTGCTAATGGAACTAGGGATATGCACGGAAACGCACGAAGAAGACGGAGTTCCAGTGAGTCGGACCTTTATAAAGTATCCATTAAAACAAAGTGTTGTTTGTTTTATTATTTCTTTGCAGTAAAATAAGTATGTCAGGTAATGTATGTACCTAACTTCAGAGCTTGTACACCAGAGGGTACTTGTTTAAATCTTCCTGTCTTAATGATATGCCCCCTACATATGCAAGAATGACACATTTTCAGTTGAATTTTATTTCGAGTTGTGTCACTTTAGAAACACAAGTGCGGTATGTTAAAAGTAGCAATGGCTAAACCTTTACTATAGAATTTAAAATTTTAAAAGCATTTAACGTTTTTATTCATAAAAAAAATATTGGTTACGTTTGGAGTAGTTTCAAACAAAAATAAGAAGAAAATTCCCAACAGTCGTTTGGAACTTTTTCTATATACTTTCTTAAATACCTCGAAATTTGTTGCAAAATCGTGGTATATCAGCAACTATCAGTCGAAACCTTTATAAAATTTCTTCATATCAGGTTCAAGTATAAATTACGATTGGACAAGCTCAGTCCAGAAAAATACTTCTTGAATACAGTGAAGTCTTACTTATACGAAATATTCAGTTATACGAAGAATTTCTCGTTCCCCGGCGAAACTTCATTTAATCCTGTGTCATGAATTATTCACTTGTGCGATATTCAGTTATACCAAATCTTCACTTATACGAAAGATAATTTTTCCCCTTGGTGTAAATACTATTCAGTTACACGAAGAGACAACAGCTTTTCCACGAAATGATTACAGACTTACCAATGAGTTACCCCCACAAGTCTCTTTCTCACTCATCTCAGTTCTTCTTTGTCATTCTAGTAGTCCAACGGCGCTCTACTCTCTAATCTAATTTATTTTTCTTGTGTGATTTCCTGAGTTTCCGGTCTAATAATACGGCACGTCCCAGTGATTCATCCCCCCTCCACTCTCTCTTTTTGAGTTCTCTATACAGTAGTTGTTCTAGCAGCCGGGTGCTATTGTCCTTTCATCTTTTTGAGTTCTCTATACAGTAGTTGTTCTAGTAGCCGGGTGCTATTGTTCTTTCATCTTTTTGAGTTCTCTATACAGAAGTTGTTCTAGTAGCCGGGTGCTATTGTCCTTTCATCTTTTAAAAAACAAAAACAAAACTTACGCTTGATAACACGGCACGTCCCAGTTATTCATCCCCCCTCCACTCTCTCTTTTTGAGTTCTCTATACAGTAGTTGTTCTAGTAGCCTGGTGCTATTGTCCTTTCATATTTTAAAAAACAAAAACAAAACTTACGCTTGATAACACGGCACGTCCCAGTGATTCATCCCCCCTCCACTCTCTCTTTTTGAGTTCTCTATACAGTAGTTGTTCTAGCAGCCGGGTGCTATTGTCCTTTCATCTTTTTGAGTTCTCTATACAGTAGTTGTTCTAGTAGCCGGGTGCTAATGTCCTTTCATCTTTTAAAAAACAAAAACAAAACTTACGCTTGATGACGTAATGAAAATCCTGAAAGAAGGTGTTGCCAACTCCAAAGAAACAAAAATAGACATAGCTAAACGGTTGAAATTACCTTTGTCAACCCTTCCGATTATTAATGGTAAGAGGAAAGGAATCAAAGAGAATTTTGTGATATGAAACGTGAAAATATAATAATGTACAAGGTTATCTAACAACAAAATATCTACAAACAATAAAATTGTGACTTCTTTTTTTTTTTTTTTGAAAATTTATTTTATTTTAAAATAGCCACGAAACTTAGTACTGCTCAGTTATACGAAATATTCACTTATACGAAACATTATCCATTCCCCCTCAAATTCGTATAAGTGAGACTCCACTGTATTTGGAATAGTTTATTTCGTAAAATTGAAGGCAAAATATTGAGACGATGTCTTCTAAGCTTTCCAATACTATTTACAAAAAACCCGCTAAAATTCCGCATTTCCTCTGATGCAGAGCTTTGTTGCTAGAATGCCTGGACGACCTTGCCTAGAGATTGTGAATGGCGAACTAGCGGATGGTTGACGAGTGTAGAGGAAGCGACCATTGTCCACCGCCTACGATATCCCCCTACGCCCATTACCACCATCAAGGCGTTATTAATCGTCCTGATTCATTCGGAGAACAGTACTGTCAGGCTTCCAACGGTGACGGTAGGCGGAAAAATAGTTACAACATCAACAGTGAAGAATGATGTGTCTTTTAACAAAGTCCTTTTTCATTCTTGTAAACAGTTGAAATGGCGAAATGATAAGATTGAAGATGGCTTAAATTTCCCAAATTAGATGTTAAGAAAATAATACATCAGAATTTAAAGAATGGTTGACACCCTTAGCTAAGGGAAAACGTCAGATTTTCATAAAAATTATATTTCGATGGTTTCGACATGTTCTTTGGCAGGCTTCTTCAGGACTAAATACCTAGGTGATGGAGGAATATCACGATAACATTTAGGTGACCATGGATAAATGTGGCTGACACATATCCTATGTGACCACGTTTTCGTGGCCTTTCACCAACGCCTAAGCATTTATTGCAGACAGCATTTTCAGAAAATCTGACGTTGTCTCTTATCCGAATCGCTACCATTTATTGACTTCGTATCACCTCAAAATCTAAACATCTTCCTCTCATTATCAAAATGCATCCGTAAAAAGGTTTTTAGAAATTCACGTAATTTTCCTTTAACATGATAAAGTTGTCATATCATGGAAAATGGAAGAACCTAGAATGTACAGAACAAAAACTGTACACATGAAGACTGTATAAATAGCGAAAAAGTTTTTGTTTTTTTTTAAATGATAATTTCGGATACACACTGGATTTGAGCACTGCTTTGCTGGTAGGACCAGTTTTGAACGACGGGAGATTTCAAGCCCAGTTTGCCTTGGATAACTAATTTGAACACGCTTCAACGTTAGACAAGGCATCTAAAAAAAATTGTTTTTTCTTACACTGAACATCGGGTTCCATGGCATTTATATTATTATTTTTAACATGCCTGGCCTTGTATTTAAATTATATCCCAAATCTTTATTTTCCTCCTTTTGATTTCCGCTAAATCTTCGTTCAGTTGTTTTCAGTAACTTCCGTTTTAGTTAAAAAAATATAGGAAAAAAGAACGATAAATTTTCTTCTATTCCCTGGTTTTTCTGATGCACTCCACATTCACATTGAAATATAAATCTTTCCGATAACGCGTGAGCACTTAACACTCGGTGCCAAAGGGTCGTGGGTTCGATTCCCACTAGGGGTGGTGGATTTTCTTTAGAAAAAAGAAAAGGCATCAGCCCTATCCTGGCTAGAAAAGGGTGGTAACCTTTAGGATAACCCGTTCTAAAATTCTCTGTCAATAATAAATGGACGTTAAAATTTAATAATATAAATCTTTCCGAAACATTTACCCATATTCTATTTCATGATACAGAAATTGATTTGTCGTAATAATAACTAATGAATAAATGAATACTCTAAAATTTGGAACAAAAAGGGCCAATGTCTTTATCTGAGAAATTTGTATGAACTGCACAAGTGATGTCAGAGTGGGATAAATATATTTGGTAAAAGGGCCAATGTTAAAGAAAAATATTCTTTTCCATATAAACTAACAATGGGAAGACATTGGCCTTTTTAACAATTAATATTTATCCCACCGTGATGTCACTTGTGCGGTTCCCTCAAATTTCTGAGGTATGGACATTGGCCCTTTTTGTTCCAAGGTACAGGAATATCCGTAGGTTTATCGATGTTTTGATGAATATAGAAAATAACTGCTAAGGAATATTTTAGGACCTTGAGGAAAGGCTTAAAGGCAAGGCACAAACTAAAACAATAAAGTAATTATTTCTTGAACAAAGCATTGGATTCCAAGGGTTTTTATCTTGACTGATCTTATTTTCTAAATGATAATACAAATCCCTGTTTTTTATTATTTTTGATATCCTCTGTTCCTTTTCCCAGTAATCTTCGAAAGTTATTTATTTCTGTTTTCTGTACAAAGAACATAAGAAAGATTATTTTTTTCTCTTTTCCCTGCGTTCCTTTAAGCCTACTGTTACAATGATTAATGATTAAGCTCCTTTAAGCAGGAACAAAGCCCTCACGGAATTCTTTTAGATCGTTTAGTGACTAAGCATCCTTCAGAACAGAGCGATTAGCATCACCTTGGCTCGCCTAAATCCTCATTTCTTCTTGCTTAAAGAGCTTCAAATAATATATAATGTGGGATCCGTTTTGTCTATTCGACAAGAAGGAATATTGAATGAATAAATAAGACATGCTGTCATGGCGAGGACCCTTACGTAACTTGGAGAAAGACAAAGGGAAGATCAGCGAGGCGTCGCGAGCCATCCTCTCTTTGTTCTCTTGGGAGGAAAATAAAAACTTCAGAAGACGAACCTCTAGAGACACGCATCAATGGAAGCATCAGGCACGTTCTAGATAGTCTTGACGCAGTTTGCCAATTTGGACTGGAAGTTTGAGAAAAGAGCCAATAAAAACTTGGCCTTCTGCTAGGGCAACTTCATGTGCCACTTCATCCTCGGTCAATTGTAGGCATTTTCGAAGCATTACATTTTTATTGGCACCAATATTATGAAAATATAGGGGAAAATACTAATCTAGACAGAAGAGAAAAATTGTCTACAACACCAAATTAATACGACATAATAGATAAATTTGCGAACCTAGAGATCTACAATGAACCAATTGAATGGGACAGATCACGAGAAAACAAATTATGAGAAATAAACCCACAACCACTAGCTGGCCCTCCAGCATCAAAGCAATAAGACGAGAAGTTCAACACTGGACCCGTTCCGATCCGATCCAATAGCCACCGACTGTCAGAAGAAAAACAAACACATGCATCTCAATGGAGGTGCCTACATTAGTCCCGACCCGATCCAATCCGGTCCAATCCAACGGCCACCGATTCTTGGCCATTCAAACTTGCTTGTTTCTAGATGGATTTCGGAAAGACCAAGCAAAATGGCGCCAACCCACATATTGTGTTTCAAAAAGGTCTACAGGTTCTAAATCTTAACCGATTTTACTGGATTTTTTTTTAAGTCAAAGGAAATAAAATTTAGAACAACTTTGTCAATTCACATTTTTGTTTTTACTTTCTCTTGTTTATTAAATTGCGTGGAAAGATGTTTATAACCATCCAAAGTCTATAACCTTCCAATGTTTATAACATTCTAATGTTTATAACCTTCCAATGCTTATAACCTTCTCGTTACCTTTCTTATAAATAATTTTAAAATATCAATACCAATACTTCTCTTACCTCCAACATTCAACCTAACCAAAGGTTTCTATGCTTATTAGATGGTATTTCTTAAATTAATCACTCATTTTCACTTCACTACGAGGTCATTACAGACGAGCTGTGACTAATTCGGATCGGATCGGGTCGAGACCAATGTAGGCCCTCACGTCGGCCGCTGTCGATTAAACGAAATCCGATCGGATCGGATCAGGAGAAATACGGGTCCAATTTAGGTCTAGCCTTATCCACACATTTTCTCTCTGTCAACAAGACAAGATATATTCAAAATAAATAAAAGCTGCTGATACAATCTGTGTTCCTATATACTCAGCCAGCTAATCATTCATTCGTCAATTCATTTTATTAATATTAAGAATGGTCATTATTCTGTTAATAATTTGTAGAAAAAGAAATTTGAAAACTTGACTTTTTTAATGGTGAATTTTAATTTCATTAAATTTTCCAAATGGATGGATCTGCTCAGATCACGTAGTCAACATAGCTAAGAGCTCCAAAGGAATTAATCAGAACTGATTCTACGAGGACAACTTATTTCTTGATATCATATCTCAGTGCGAATAGGAAGACATTTTTTTGGTTTTTGGATTAGAAGAAGTAAGCGTATTTATAAATGGTGTTCTCAGATATTTTATGAAAAATGGTCAACCCGAATAGGAAATTCTTTATTTAAAATATAAAACAAAGTTGGCTGCCCAAATATATTGGGTTGCTAAACACACAGCGTACTTATCAATCTTTCGAAAATTCATTTCAATTGGTTAAAAGGATGTTTATTTTGTTTAAAATTAATAATTTTAGTTCTTTTCTTTATTTTTTTTTCCTCTTACATTAATATTAAAATATTTTAATTTTCTGGAAATATAATATTTGAGAAAACTATTTATTAGCAAACAAATATAACTATAATTAATGAATATAGATACATTTGATAAAAAGCATAGCTATATTGAATTACAACTACTAATAATATTCGTTTTCTTATTATATATTATTGGGGTTCCATAGGTTTAATTGAAGCATTTTTTTCTTGGGCCAACCAGTAAAAATAATGTTATTTTTTTCCTTATTAATTCTGGGAATTAAAAATTGTCTTAAGATTCTATAAGTATCGAACGGTACTGCTAGCTGTGCTAATATAAAATTATCGTCCAATAGCTTGATTTATCTGATAAAATAAATCCAGCTATTAGACGTAATAATAATTATTACAATTACCTAATTATTTTTTGAGAAAATTTGCTGTCTCTCAAATGTAAAAATAAATGTGAACATTTAATCTACAAGTTGCCACCCTTTTACAAGTACCAGCGTGCTTTTTCGAGGCGATCAATCTTCCAAGTCGTGGACTCCTCCGGCGTTGCTTCACTTCGGCGAGAATTCAGTGTTTCATAGCAGATATTGAACTGAAATGGGATTTAGATAGTCTAAAAAATATGTTGACAGAAAGAAAGATCATACCGCCATTAGTGGGTGAGAAACACGCTCGAGCGTTCTCCGTGCTCCACTGTTTATCACCTCGTAGACCATTAGAAGTCAGGAAGCATCTTGGGACGATAAATAGCCCTTTTCTAGCCTGTTTTTATCACGCACGTTCTTCTTAGTAGTTCATATCCCCTCTAGTTCTGAGCGTAAAGATAATCTCTCATCAAGAAATATGCTCCATTCGGGAATTAAACGCTTGAGATACGGCCGCCTGTGCTCCTTGAAGCAGAAACTTAGCAGAACCCTGTTCTTGAAGGTAGTAAATTCTTCCTAAAATACTGCGAGCAGAACAACGCCTTTCCAGTTGGCCGAGATTGTATATTGGGGCTGTTAGATTTAAAGCATTTTACAGAAACGCCAATCTCGTAGCGTGGCATATTCCCCTAGTTAAATATGCCAATAGAGCTGTGTAAAAATATTTCAAACAAAACGTTTAAAGATCTCACCTCGAATCGTTGCATTATAAAGGCGCACATCACACTTCAAACCCCGTCACACTTGAAAACCCTTTAGTTAAATTAAACATTGGACCAAACACTCTGATATTAAATTAAAACGCTACGTCGACAAAACAAATTTCCAATGAAGGAATATCACATGGATTTTAAACCTAAAGAAGTCTCACATTTAACACTTTCCGAAAGAAAGTATCTATTGAGGTTGTACCCATGACAAACTTTCATCAAAGCTTTATCGATACTATCTCTTAGACAACGAAAATGACCATCGCTAAAATTCGTGTGTCTGTTAAAACGGCAGCATCAAACATTCTAGCGGGCTTCCTCCCTCCCTCCACACGAGGATAAACGCTCATGACGCACCCCGGAAGTGGCGAATAGAAGCATTCACGTTTCAGAACCCACAGATCAAAAAAATAACGGTAGGGATTTTTGGGACGAAATTCACGAGACGTTTTCGAGTTAATATGCTAGCAGGTAAACTTTATGAAGGGTTTCTAACGTTGAAAACGAATGAAACCGTTTTTATATATCTGTAACAATTTACGAGAAAATTGTATACAAATATATTTCCTAACTAATGTTCGGTTGTGATATTTAGAAACGCTTGATTCTGTTGAAAATTATTCCATACGTTCATGTAAACTAAGATATTTATTTGGTTGCTTGCCAAACTGGCCTGTATTATCATTTCTTTGCAACGAAGCTGATGGATATCTTGCACAACTAATGAGGAATATGGTGTTATTAAAAAACAAAACAAATTGGCACACTGAAGAACAAAATGAAATATAAAAATAAAAATTAGGTTAGTGGTTTACATTAAACGTATGAAAGAGAAAAAAATATTTATGTTTATATATATTATTTATTTGAAAGTTCAGGAATTCGTTATTCCTTCTTGAGGAATGTCTCAGTTATGCAGCTCCTCCTACAGATAATTATTATATTAATTGAGTAGAGCTATGTACTAGAGAAAACGACGTGAGTTTTAATTTTGGTAAAGGCATTATGGAGACATCTGGAGGAAGATCCTTGTACGAATCCAGAGAGAATTGCCATCTTGAAAGTAGACCTACTTGCAATCCATCTTGAGAGTCTTGCAATCCGATAATACTCAAGCTCAACGAAGGGTATCGAATCCCGATCCTCGTGAAGCTGGATTATTAAGGATTACTTCAAAAAGGAATGATTGCTCTAAAGCTTGCCTCTCACTCCCGTTTCCATCTCGCCTCGAACTTATCAGAGCGATTCATCACAATGCAACTCTAGGAGGAGGTGGATCTCTGCTCTAGTTACTATTTCAGGACTAACATTTTTTAGGGGAATAAAACAAGAAATACATAACTAGAGGTTAAATCTCAGTAACCCCTTCTAATTTCTAACCACGGTGTAGATAAGCCGCAAGGGAGCCTCTAATCCAAGAACCGAATACTTTACGAAATTTCAGGCGCTGCTGCTTTTAACTGATTGTGAGATCATATTATAATCAAAATTTATGTCTGAACATCATGTCAAATGATCCAGATCTCACTCAATTTTATCCAGATATTCAATAAAATCATAAGGACAGTACGAATTTTGTAGAACTGCTGGTTATCTTATCTAAAAAATACGAAAATTCATAAATTATAGTTCGGAAGAACACTTTGGAAAATCTTCTAGTAAAAACGCAGTTTTTTAGTAACTCCCAAAGTTTACATATTTTTTCGAAATCGGATAATTATTTAACCTTTTAAAATCATTCAATTAACTATAACCTCTAAGTTCAATAATCGTTGAGTCATCCATCACACGTGGATAGTTCTGATTGGCACTTCCTAGAACAGTTATTGCATATATTTTAGAGCGAATTTTCTCCCTTTGGGGGGCAGTGTAATAAAATAAACCTAGTGTGTTCAGAAAGCATTTTCAACGCCTAATTCTGATTAGCCACGGTATCACGTCATGCTCATTAGGAATTACTTCTTTATTAGAACGAATGATGTTATCCTAAGTGGATTATAACGTAGCCTGCCATACCGGAAAGATTTCATAAACTTAACATACAGAATTATTCTCGTCTAGCTAAAATACTGCTACACAAACTTCACTATAAAACACTTACTAACAGAATACAGAATTAGACAAGATTTTACATGACCGATACTTCGACTGACGACCACAAACGTGAGCCAAGACACATTACAATTTTTCGAACAAATTTCTTTAAATGCGACTAAATTCTTAATTCAATTCCAGTATTACGTAACGAATTTTAATACACTGATTAGAAAACTGATATCTAAACCACTGAACTACCGACCCCACCACCTTTAACAACGTTCCTTTTTTTCTTTTGTTTTTTACAGTTCATTATGAATTTTTGACATTTTAACTAAGTAAATCATCTAAGTTAACAATGCAAATATGTAAATTATCACGTGTAAACCATTTTTAACAAAACTTAACTGTAGGTGCTGTAAGTTGGATATTATGTGGGACTATCAGTCTATGATGCAAATTCTACTTAAATATGACTAAAAGCTCTGTATGCTACTGAATCTTGTTGCCCCTAACCATTTCAACTGATAGTCCCACATTATATCCAACATATAGTAGCTACAGTTAAGCTTCATTTAAAAGGTTGCTTGGCACTATTTTGTCCTGACCCCTTCATATATATAGCTGTATGGTCTATCCGTATAATATTCTATCATACGTCATGTGCTCGATCATCTATTTATGTAATAGCTTACCATAAGTAGCGATCATATCGCCAAAGCAGCGAAAAAAAAATATTGTATGGGTTAATAAAATGTCCCCTCGACAGTAAAACAGTACTACACGTGTTACTTATGCAAAAACTAAATGTGATGGGAATATAGCAGAACGATCCTTAGCAGAGTAGAAATGAACAACGAATGGTGTTGGGAAAATCAAAATTTATCTGTAACATCACGTTTTTCATGTTCTGGGGTTCATAATCTCAGTTCATCTTATAACAGAAAACACAAAATCACGAATTACGATTGGCTAGATGAGATCTTAGATACTAAAGAAATCACGTAATACTTTAAAACACATTTTTATTATTTACCTATCAATATAAGTGCTTTCCACTCAATAATGAAATTATCAATACTTCATATTCATTATTTATCCTATTATTTACAGATATATATTTCTTGCGATAGGAGGAATTGGCCTTATACAATCTTTTTAGTAACATTTTCCTTATTTATATAAGTCAAATAATAAATGACGTAAGTTTTAACCAGAAATTTTCAGAAGGAGAACATTAGAAGAGATTTATGTAAACAGACGACGACACAATAATGTTAAAACGAAAAGTATATTTTCGAATTTCGAAGGGTGGCAACTAGAAGGTACTAAAAGGTTTGAAAGTCGACAGAAGGTAAAATCAAATAAAGAAATGTATTCAATGACAACGAAACTGGTCTGGACTGTGATACATAAATATTTGTTATCATAACTTTATTAAATATCCAAATTCACTCCGCAATAACAAGTTGTCAGTTTTTTAGCACTTTCCTCCGAAGGAAAGTAGCTATTGAGGTTGGACTCATGACGGAATTTTTGAAAAATTTCTTCAAATCTTTATCGATCCTACCTAGTAGACACCGAAAATGACCCCCGTTAAAATTTATATATATATATATATATATATATATATATATATATATATATATGCATATATATATATATATATATATATATATATATGCATATATATATATATATGCATATATATATATATATATATATATATATATATATATATATATATATATATATATATATATATATATTTTTAGATGGAACGGCATTTTTCTCCAGCGGTGGTACTCCTCCTCACTTGTTCCCGGTAACAAGTGAGGAGGAGTACCACCGCTGGAGAAAAATGCCGTTCCATCTAAAAATACTATCCCAGCGACGATAAATAACATCAAACATATATATATATATATATATATATATGTGTCTGTTAACACGATAGCGGCCAGAGTTTTTGTTTTTTCGTCACGAAACTTGGTATATAGCATTCATTTAGCAAACGATTGAACGAGTTCGTTAACCACCAAAATCGGTCCACCGGAAGGGGGGGTTTACCCCGAACCCAAAACACTAATTAGACCATTTCAGCCGTAATATTTGTTATATTTCAACGAAACTTGGTATTCGTACTGGTAATATAGAGAGAAAAGTGAGATATAAAAATAAACTAAATCGGTTAATACGGAGGGGGGGTTTACTCCGGACCGACAATACCAATTCGCCACTACCAGCCGTGATTTTAGGGGTATTTCGACGAAACTCGGTATTTGTAGTGGTAATCCACAGGTAAATACGTGTTGTAAAAATAAACTAAATCGGTTCATTAGGAGGGGGGGTTTACTCCAGACCCACAATACCAATTCGCCACTACCAACCGTGATTTTTGGTATATTTCGACGAAACTCGGTATTCGTAGTGGTAATCTACAGGTAAATATGTGTTGTAAAAATAAACTAAATCGGTTCATTAAAAGGGGGGGGGGTTTACTCCGGACCCAAATTCCTAATATACTCATACCAGTCGTAATTTCTGCTGTATTGTAACGAAACGCGGTATACGTCGTGGGTAACTCATGAGAAATAAGTGTTGTAAAAATGAGCTGAATCGGTCAATCGGAAAGGGGGGTTTACTTTGTAATATACTTCAATAGAAAAGCCAGCCAGACATAGGTTCACAAAGGCGCCGCAAGGAGCGCTAGAGGGACTGTATCCGGTTCCTGCGTTAGATCAAAATACGATAATATGAGGATTTTGTATTTATTATGTAGTGTAGTAGGTACCATGTGTAAACATAACTCTGGAAGCAAATTAATAATTTATCAGTTACTCATTACAAAATTAAAAGAGAACTATTCATGTTTTTATTTTATTTATGTAGGATATTTTAAGCAAATTGTTCTGGAAAGCAGTCTACACTACCCAAATTCTGAGGAAAGTGCTTAGTTATGCAGCTCCTGCGTGACGGACTTTTTTGTTTTAAAGGCAATTCAATCACTTGGGTCAGTGTGGCCTATTGAAATTTTTCAAAAGAAATAAGTTACTACAAAAATATAGAAACAACTAAAAATCAATTAAACAAGAAAAATAAAATAAATCGTTGTAAATAAAATATACCTAATAATAATCGAACCAAAGTTAATAAAATCAATGTAAATAAAACATAATGATAATTACATTTTTTCGTATTTTTATTTATGATTTGGTTTATTAAGATTATTATATTATACTTCAAAAACCCATATCTTTTAGGAAACTTAACGCTCTCTCGCTAAATTTATGGTCATCTCACACAGGCAGGACCATTTTTACTATTTGCTTTATCTATTCCATTGTATTTGTATTATGACTTGTTTTCAAATAAAAATTTTGCTATTCATGATCGTTTTTGAAACAAAGACTTATATTGCCGCTTGTCGCAACCCGGAAGAGTCGACTAGAAAATTTAACATTTTAAAACCTGTAGATCAGAAAAAGAACGATGGTTCAAAATTGTATCTAACTTATGTTTGGTTTGGATATCCGGAAACGATTTATTCAGTTGAAATTTGTTTCAGGCGTTCGCTATTCATTCAAACGAATATATTTAAAATTTGGCTACTTTTGGAGCTAAGGAAGTATTAAAAAAAATTATTAAAACACATGAGTAGTTTTGGGATTTTCTTATATTTTTTAAAATATTTCACATGTGTTATAATAATGTACGTTGAAATTTAAATAATAATAACGTGTGTTTATATTTTTCACGAAAGATGAAGGCAAAACATTTACTTTTATATTCTCCTTCTTCTAGGGATAAGAACGGAAATGCGCTTAAGATGAAGCGATAATATTTTTTTGGCGAACACTCTTGCTGTCACTAAAAGCGACTAGCGAAATTAACTTTTCTTGGGAATTTCATCTTTGAATGAAAGGTACGTATTACTAAAGGAGTATGGCTAGGGAACCTTAAGGGTTTAAACGTCAACGTGGAAGCCTAAGATTAGATTGAGTCCTCTTGTGCCACTTTCTGCAATATTTAAGAAGCAATCTAGTTAATTTCACCTCTTGGTGAGGTTTTCGGCCCTGTATGTACTCCTAAAAGAGGCAATATGTAGAAATAAGGTCACCGTATGAAGGTGTTCCACTTTACAAGGGAGTTACCGTGTGAACTACTACACCCAACCTATAAGCCCATCCTAGTAACCACCCACTAAACCGTTACTGTTAGTTACGCTCTTCTGCTCTCTCAGATCGTCTACGAGAAATGGCACATGCTCCTTGAATAGTCTGCATTACCAAGTCCAGCCAGAGAGAGAGATTCTCTTCATTTGGGTGTCATATTAATGATGACTGTAGGCCAATTAAGAGCTTTTCACGGAGCTACCGAAAGGACTTTCTCTTAGCTTTCATCGTCCGTGAAGAGAGATATGCAGGTCAAGCAAAAAACCTACTGGTGAATTGCTTCTCTAGTTGAAACATTTTTTTTTTTTTCCAAAATCCGCTATATACAGTTATACTTGACAAGTAATATGGAAATGAAATATGGAAAGCGGATCAATTAACCATGTCTGTTACTTCAATGGATTTCAGCTCTCCATATTTCAAGTCATTTGTCAATATCAGTTCAAATATGAGCCTTTAAGTTGACAGAATGTGTACCTGCCATTTTAACAAAAATCATATTTCAATATTGATTTTAAAACCGTTCAGTATTCAATAAATGGTAAAGGACAGAATCGATATTTTACAAATCTGTTAGATTTCAATATTTCAGCCATAATTTTGCAAATGAAAAAGAAAAGCATGTTTTATATAGATAAGAATACATATATTCTCGAAGGTTCTTTCCTGAAAAAAGTTGAAATTGTAGTTAATCATTATGTCAACCGAATCATCACATAAATTAAAAAATTCTGCTGCTACTACTAAAAAGGGAATAAACCATATAGGATCACGTATCGAATGTGCATTATTCACTTTTACAAAAAAAAAAAAAAAAAAAAAAAAAAAAAAGCAGGAAAGGAAGAGACATTATGCATTCAAATTAATTCCAGAGTACGCAATTATATCTTGTAACACTAGAGCTGTTTTGTGGCAGTCTCAAATATCAGAAGACACAGTATTTTTCTTTGTTTTAATATTGCTGTTATAGATGGCAAGCATTATGAACATGATGCTATTGTTACTAACACATTATTTACTTTAAGTGACAGCCGACTTTGCTCAGATAATAAGTCTTTCTTAGTTCCAAAAACGACAGACTGTATGTCGGCTCCTCCTTTTCTGGCTGGTGGCCGCTTAAGGACGGGTAATTTTTTCAGGGATGGGCTCGCAGAAAAAAACTCATAAAATGGATGTTTATTTTTAGAGTGGTAACCTGTAGTTAGCCCGGAGATAATCGACCGGCCAAAAAGTTCTGTTATAAAAAACACAACAAAGAAATCACTAATAACATTTCTTCTAATTTTCTTAAAATTCTTACAATGATGAAATGCACTATTTTAATAATTTTTTAAACTATTCAAGAAGTATAAAAGGTTATTCGATTCACCATTTTGTATATATTAAAATGTAAATGTTATGTTTATATTTCTAACAGTATACAGTGATTCATGTTTCTGTGAAAGAATCTTTAAAAATAAATAGATACTAAGTGTCTAATTTTTATTAAAAAAATTAGGGTTTAGAATATAATCAGTGTTATTTTAAAAGTAAAATTCTAAAATATGAATTGTTTGCTTTCAACCAGAAGATTGGAATGCTATCATGTGATGATAATAACGTTTTTTTGTTCTCACAAGAGCAACAGTCAATTGCGAATATTATTTGATGAATATTAGCTTTTGATGCTTCATGTTCGATAAGGAATGTGCAAATATTGTCGGTGGGAATGCTAATAAATGTTTTTTTTTTTTATCCGTCTGCTTTCTAAAGTGGATGGCTGGTATACAGAAGGTAACATTTAGGATTCAAAAGGTACTTCCAAAATTGGGTCAGATTTGGCAAGGACCACACCTTGTTGAAATACACCCAGGTCATCCACCTGCTCGGCAAGAAGTTGCTCAACCACATCCCCGGAGACATATGTTCATGTTGTTGTGTTTGGATAACGGGCGATATTTTGATAACTTGCTACTAGCCGCATTGACTGGCGATTTTTAAATGTCATCAATTGACATTTAATTTTTTTGTTGGTACTGGCTTTAGGGTTGTCTGTTTACTTTTCGTAATGAATATCGTTATTAAAGTAAGCACAAGTCCATTCTTAAGTGCATGATATGGTGTGTTCCATATTGTGATGCATTATTTATGGATTAAATGGTATTTTAATGACGTAACAATAATTATTCAATATAACATAAAAGAAAAATTGCAACTTTACTGGAATAATATAACCGACAACAATTTCTGATGAAGCAAGAATCAAGAAATTCCTGCAGAAAGGCAATCGTAATTGTGAGACTGTGTATAGACCATGGACGTATTTTTCACGAATTTACATTTCCTAAACTAATTCTGACAGACCAACTTGTCTGCAATAAGAAACTAACAGATGAATATATATGACAAAGTATAAATAAAACTTAATAAGAGTTATATAATTGTTCAGTTAGTTAATGTAATATTTCATTTTATTTATTTATACCCACTTTGTATGGGTTATTTCTTATTTATTTTTTGTTCTATTTGGCTTTTTGTTTACCTAATTGGTATTTTTAACTTTTAATGTATTTTGCATTTTATATTACTAGCAAATAAACTTACATGGACAAGATTCACAAAAATCTATTTTATAGATTTGGATTCCGTTGCTTGAGCTTATCTGAGTACGGAAGTGACCTGGTCAGTGAATAACAGAAATCATAAAATGTTGCGACCTATTCGTATATATGCGGGAGTTAATTCAGTCTGAATAAACATGGACTTGGCTACCAATCAAACCGATTGCAAATTAATTCCATCTTGTTTGACTTAGCCGTTCCGCTCCGTTTCCTACCTTTAACTGTAATCCTAAATTCTGCCGAGAGAGCTCCTGGGGTTGGGATCGAACCAATCAGCTGATAAGAACAAACAAAGAGTGTCTGGGTTTTATTTATTCAAGGGAATTGGTTATAGAACGAGTTAGGAATGGGAGAGTGTATACTTTGCTGGTACCAACGCCGAAACAAAAGGATCAATCTTTGTTGGTCGCAAGTAATTTTCAATTTTTATATTGTACTATTAAAATAATTTACCCATGATTTGTTTAAGAATAAAGCATAATTATAATGTTTATCACACAACTGATTTTTCTGACATCTGTATTTCAAACTATTTTTTTTTCCAATAAATCTCTATTTATGTAAACTATGTATAAACCTATGCCAATAATACTAAACTATATATTTGCAGATCAGGTTAAATACATATTCTCAAATTTTTTTTTCAAAGTTTTAAATCAAGGGGCGCAGGTAGCTGTTAAATATAAAAAACCTTACTTTCTGCCAGAGTGCTCATAATCACATGAAGTGAGAAGATTAGGACTTCTGAGAACTCCTTTGGAATAACTTGCCTGCAATAAGCCTAGCTTAAAAAAATAATTAACTGCACTTCAGAAATGTCAGATCATCAAAACAATCAGCTACGAAAGAAAGATCGCCTCCCAATCAGCCGTGAGTGTTGAATGGCACAAGTCAAGTGGAAGTTCGTGCGTTAGCGTTTGACGGGCAAGCAGGAGTAAATCCTAGAAGATGCCTGATTGGTTGACATCCTGGAATCGACTTTACCAAAGAGTCGTTAATATAGTCCGCGATGACAGACGACAGTGTGGCTGATGAATGGCCTGAATCATCAAAGGCAACATCATCACCACGACAAAACATGATGGCATCATAACAGAAACCGCTTACGTGGTCATCTCATTTCCAAGCTGTCAGTCAGCTGGCCCTTCAGAGGTGAAATTAAATTTCCTTCTTGAGAACACAAACTCGCTTCGGGGTATTCACCCTATTCGCAGCCTTTCAGTGGTTTTACAAGCAGCCTTTATGTTTAAGCTTTTTGCATATATGAAGCTCAAACCTCTTATGCAATTTGTATTTGGTTTAATAGAAAAGAAGTTCTTGTATCGTAATATGAGCAGAGACATAGATTTCGAGGCCTTTATACCTGGCCTTGATAGTTATTGCAGGATATTTCTATCAGAGAGAAATTGCGACTAATGCAAAACCATGTAAAATGTCTGTCTGCAATAATTTCTACCATGTAGAATTTATTGCAGACATACAGTTTACATGGTTAGCAATTTCTCTCTGATATAAATTTCCTGCAATAACTATCAAGTGTAAACCCACCCTTACGACAAGTTGCTTTAATTTTGTAATAAGGCTGTATACAAGGAATCTGAAAATGAAACACACAAGGCTGTGTCTAAAAAAACACAGATGTGGAGTGTTAAAACTTTGTGAAAATGAATTAATATCATAATTTACTCAGTGTAGCATTTTTTTATCACTTTTCTTGGGGATAAAACCATTGCTGAGAGAAAGAAAGAAAATTTAGTTACTACTTATATAAAAATGAATTTGTCCGTACATTTTTAGGAAGGGGGATTAGAATTTTATTATATTTGCAAGATGATCTGTAAGGTACAACGAGCTCCGAAATAATGAATAGCACATATGAAGCTGCCATAAAACCGATTGCATAAAATCCCCTGGTAATTAATAAGAATTGATTCCAATAGGACAGATAGATTTTTCATATCAAGTTCTAGTTTTCGAAGAAAGTAACTATTTGCTTTTGGGATCGTCCCTCTAGCGTCGAACCATAGCTCTTGCACAATATAAATTCTGCTTCTTGAAATTTCCCTTCGTATGTTTTTTACATTTCGGGTATACGGCCTTTTTTTCTCTGTCAAAGGCGTCTGCCTGCACTGGATCGCCTGTCTCATATGTGATTGTTGGATCAATTATGTATGTTGCTTATTTTTTCGTGAAATGCTATTTTGTCAGCATACTTTATATAAAATAAAGTAACACACAGACAAAAAAAAGTACAATTTTTGAAAACCTACGCCACTATATCCAAAAAACTGATAATACTTAATTGTTAAAATACTGCGCATTAGAAAACGATAGAAATTTATATACAAATTTTCTAATTCCGTGTATTTGGAGATAAGCCCCCCAGTTTAAAAATGTCCATTTTTTCTCTATAGGACGCACTTCTTAATATTCCCTAATACCTAATAAGAGAGGTAGTATTATTTCTTAATATTACCTAATAAGAGATGTACTGCAAAATTAGCTCATTAGGAGTGTCGATTTACCTGAAAATTCTTAGGTCAACACATAAATGTTTTATATAACTTCGAAACTAACGAGGAACATGTATTTTCATGTTAAGTACGAGTAAGCATTTATTTTTTTTTTAGTATTTTAGTCAGCTATTTATAAGTAGAATATCTTTTTAAGCTGTTTGTAGTTGCTGCCTTACTCAATAATAATATATATGTCTCAATTACCAAATGTTGCTGTGAGTCCAATATTTTATTTGATGGAACTGTATTCTGTATACGAAGCCAAGGGATAATTGGGATTCAGTTAGTAGAAAAAAAACGTTAGACCTTCAGGAAGAAATCTGTATTAAACGTTTCGGCTGCACTTTGGCAGCCTTCTTCAGCTAAAAATAAATATATAAAAATTATAATTTAAAAGCAGTCAGTAATGTGCGTAGTTTATATATCATGACAATAAATTTTGAATCAATCTTATTTTTAAACAATGAACATTAGCTAGTTAGCTATCTTCCGAATGTTCCCAACCATCCATTATCTTCGTATCACTGCAATGGCGTACTATCTAAATCTCCATTATGTATTCTGTATACTTCATGTGTAACGTGTATACTTCATGTGTAACGTGTATACTTCATGTGTAACGAGTACTTCGTTGACTCACTTCCTGTACACTGACTGTGAACGTAGGAAGAGTTTAGCCATGAAAACCTCTGAGCTGTATGGTAGGGATTGAAGCTGTAAGCAAAGAGTAAGTAGGACCTGAGACTGCTTTCTCCTTTGGAATCCCGTGCCACCTGACTACCCAGCTCTCGGCATCTCTGTCTGCTCTCCATCCACAGTTTATATCATGAACATTACCTCAGAGTCGGCTCCGGGTATTGTGGGAATATCATGATTACTACACAATAACTAATCGTTAATACGTAATTGAAACAAATTTGGACTTCTGAAGAATCATTCAACACAACAATCCTGGTTGATTATAAAATATTTCCCGTTTGATACATTCGAATTTCTGAAATGGTCTCCTTATTAGCCACAATGTACACCAAGGCACGAAAAATGCATTAGGTCTGTATCCAGGACGAGGAATTGGCGGTCTGTATCCAGACAAAGAATTTCCCTCCAACAGCTAATCAAACTCCAAGTTTTCTTTATAAAGGAATGTTTTACTTCCTAGACTAATAGACAAATTAAGACTTTCTCTTAGTTGTTAGACAATGATTTAAGAATTGTCCTCACAAAGCAACTCTTGAATTAAGGATATGTATCATTTAAAGAAGCATTCAGGTTTTTTTGTAAATATTCCTGAAGTTTGAAGGAGCAACACTGGGCGGGGGTTGAACCTGGTTAGTCTCCTCCCCACCCACCAAAATATATAGTATTTGTATAGGAATTCCTGCAACAACAATTGTTTAAATTGATGAAGTTGACATTCGGAGTCGACCAATTAAAAACTGAACATTTGAGCCCTTGGTTTTTATCCGCGTTATTCAAGATGTTTAATTAAAAATAAAAATAAATCGTCGTCTCTCTCTCTCTCTCTCTCTCTCTCTCTCTCTCTCTCTCTCTCTCTCTCACACACACACACACACACACACACACACACTCTCGATTTCTCTGTAGTTATTGAAATCTGGCAAGAAAAAAAAAAACAAGAATGCATTGAAGTATTTTAATGAAGGTATCTGACTGAACGTATATATTTCCCTAAAATCTTAATAAATTCTTAAAAAATATATTTGCATTAAATGTAGTAAATAATATTCTCTTTAACTTAAACAAATTTAAACCAATCCTTTCATAATTTAAAAAAAAAAAAAAACGACTCATGGCTTTGCTACTTATTGGACTTCAAGTTTTAATTATTAGTAGTAATTGTCAATTAAAATGTATATAAATATCATAGGTCTGTGAGGAAAACTTAAATAAATATATCAAAATAAAAGTCCCTATCTTTGAGCATTAGGTAAATGGATAGTAAATATTATTGGAAAGCCAATATAAGTGTATTTAAAATAAATAAAACTAAAAGTGAGGTGGTATACTTTAATCATTTGAGCCTGTAAAGGAGATTTGTGAGATGGTGTTTACTCAGGAATAACTTTTAAAAACTGAGAACATACCGTAGAGAAGAGTTTTTCTATTCAATCAGTCCTTTTGAATATGAAAGAGCTCAAGGGTAAAATACTGAATAAAAGTAAACGACTCCTTCCGGTAGAGTTTTGAAAGGAGCGGTCGACGACAGAACCCCTCATTCATTTTCATGAGGGATTGATGTTTTAATGAGAACAGTTCAAAAACGGAAGCAAAGAATTCATCGAAATACTTGACAACTAAAATCTCTTTAAGGGTCCTTTTAAAAGGTTATTGTGTAGGAACCTATTTTTATTTCTTATTTTTTGTGATGTTGTTATAATGTCGATTAAATATCCATGTCAAGGAGAGCATATATCGAATCACTCTATGGTATAATGCTGGTATCTAAAAAATAAAGCATTTTTAACCTATTTCATTTTATTTCTCGGCTTCTAAGGCGCATTGAACGGAACGCTCGGATACGTGTCGACTATTTTTCGACGCAGAATCACCAGAAAAAAAATGGCCCAAATCAGTGACCCCATCGCTGTATACTCCCCTTGTGAAATAATATAGCTGACAACTAACCAATTTCCCCCTTAGACCAAAAATGGACATTCCGCGGGGCACTACAGGACAACTCACGGACAGCAATTATACCTACTTATTTAAAAAATGGAAACATATTTATTTATTTATTTATTTTTTTTATTATTGGACCGCAATGAATTTGTAAATCGGAAAATCTATAGAGAAACTTCACAAAATTGTAATAGTAATGAATAAAGTATAATAATCATACAGGAAGAAAATAAATCTAATTTTGAAAAATAAGACAGTAATTAAAATATGAGAATCTTTTATTAATGTTTCTATTACATATACTACAATGTATAAGCAATAGCTAATATCAATTTTACTTTTACAATTAATTTTAATTTATCTTTATTTTTAATTTCAATTTACATTGTATTTTACGGAAGTGGGGTCTTACGTCCCTTTGAATAAAACTAAGTCGATTGATTCGATATTATTTACTACATAATTGAGTCATTTTGATAATAAAAATATATGGTAAAAATGCCGTTTCCCGCCCTTCAAACCGATTTCTTTCAAACTTTGCACAATAACGTATTTTGATGCACTAAACACGAATACGATAAAAAAAAAACGTCGGATTTAACTAGGAAAGAAGTTATTAAGCACTTAAGTTGACTGTTATGCAGGTTATGAGAGCTAATGTAAACAACTAAATTTGTGACGACTTTAAGGCATACATGCTATGCGTTTCCGCTCGCTACGCTCGCTAAAGAAGATAAGAAAACCCCAGTCAATCCAACTCGCTAAAATTAATAGAATATAATATTAAGCACTAAAGTTAGGAAGGTTATAAAACTAGGCGTCATCAGCGTATTTGTAAGCACGCACATGCGCAGATATATAACATTGGGAAACAGAGAACTCTCATTTGAAATATTCAGAAACCACTTATTCGAAAATATCGTTAATTTTAAGGGCATCCTCACCTGTCGCTTAAGGGCATACGTGCTATGCGTTTCCGCTCGCTCAAGAAGATAACAAAACCCCAGTCAATCCAACTCGCTATAGTTAATAGCTCTCATAACCTGCACAACAGTGAACTTAAGTGCTTAATAACTTCTTTCCTAGTTAAATCCGACTCTTTTTTTTTATCGTATTCGTGTTTAGTGCATCAAAATACGTTATTGTGCAAAGTTTGAAAGAAATCGGTTTGGAGGGCGGGAAACTGCATTTTTACCAAATATATAAATAATAGTAAGCTAATGGATAGTGATGTAATTCTCACCATTTAACCTGTTTGTTTGTTTATTTGGGTTTGAGGTTAGCTGTAATGTCGCAAAACTTATGTTAGGGTAACCAACCTCTTCAATAGTTATGCAACCGAATCCATTTCTCCAAGCTCTTACCTAATGGAATCCGAGAGCCTAGGTTATGCTGATAAAAGTGCTTTAGCTTCGCAGATTTATTGGAGAAGTACAAGCAATTAGCATAAATATAACATTTGGATAATTAATTAGTTAACATTTTAGAAAAAAGAGCGTATCAAGAGGTTAGGCACAAAACTCCAGAACTGAACAAATGAAAATTACTAGAGTTCAAGAATATGTGAGATCAGGTTCCTATGCTTCCTCATCGGTAAAGACATTCTTCATGGTGAATTGTTAAGGTCATTGTTTTGTAGTGTTTCATTAATGATTTTAGAGTTTAAAGGATTAATTTTTTTAATTCATATATAAATAACAGTGACTATAATTATTTATTTACTTTTTACGACTACTTAAACTTATCGCAATTTTTTTAGACGGGTTATTTAGAGAATAACACGCTCTTTGCAGCCAGGATGTCTGATACCTTTTTTTGACGAAAGAAAAGTCATCACCCCTATTGGGAATCGAACCCAGTACCTTTTGCTCACGCCTCAACACAAACGGCCAATGGGTCTCCTGAGTGTTAATGAGAGATTTGATTGCAGTTAACCCTCAACTGGTAACACACGTCTGAGAGACGCCTATGTATAGTATTTTCCCGCATGTGGTGCTTAGAGCTATTTGTAAAATTAAACCCCCAGGGTATGCTCACGTTAGATAATGTAAAAAACGCTAGTGAAATTTTAACCCGATCAATTGTATTTTGCGGTAGTAGTAAGGCACTAACTAAAAAAGTACTACATCTGGAACTCCTTAAAAAATGCAAAAAAAGTTTGAATTTTTTGAGAATTCTAAGTAACACTAAGTGGGGAGCTGACAGACGTTTAATGCTTACTTTTTATCGTTCCTACACCAGGTCTTTACTGGATTATGGTTGTATTGCTTATTCGTCCGCCAGTCCCAGTACACTCAAACTTCTTAACTCCATTCACCACACTGCTTTGAGAATAGCTACGGGTGCATTTAGGACAAGCCCTTCGGATAGTCTCTGTGTAGAAGCTGGAGAACCTCCATTGGAGTATAGACGAAGGTATTTAGGATTAAAGTTTCTTTTAAAATCGAAAGCTCTTGATACACCTTGTGTACACACATACTTAAGCGAAGAACTATCTAATAAATACACACAGACACATAGGAAACACAGACCTCTACTTATCCGTCACTTACAGAACACAGATGACACCTTGTTTCTGAATACTCCTCTGTACACAAACAAACCTTTACACTTCCCCCCCTGGAGTGTAAAGAACTTAAGAATCAACCTAACAATGACACATTTCAATAAAAATGATCCACTTGCCTCACAATTTTACAAGTCTATGTACAATTCAATCACCAAAGACAATCCCTCAGCACTCTTCACATTTACAGATGGATCTAAAACTAACAACGGGACCGGCGCTGCAGCGATCACAGAAAATCAAATCAATACCATTAAATTACACGACTACACTTCAGTTTACACTGCAGAATTACAAGGTATACACTTATCACTGTCCAAAACAGATAACATAGAGCAAAGTGATATTATAATTTGTACTGATTCATTGAGTTCTTTACACTCTATGGAAAGCATTTACAACAACCATCCCATAATCACACAAATATACACCCAAATACACAGATTAAAACAATACAACATCACAATGCTTTGGATACCGGGACATAAAGACATAGGCCTAAACACAGACGTGGACAACCACGCTAAAGAGGCTACCTTTAAAGATAATATTGACATCAGACAACTAACTACACAGGACTGATGTAACATAGCACATACACACATATTACAAGATTGGCTAAATCACTGGTTACGGACAGACAACAAATTGAGAGAAATTAAAAACACAATCAAAGTCTGGCATGACAATGATTTGTCTTTAAATAGAAGAGACCAAGTTGTCCTGACCAGGCTAAGAATTGGACACTCACTTATAACACATTCATACTTAATGGAAAGACAAGACAGACCCGTGTGCTCCCTGTGTAATGTTCCCCTGACGATAAAACACATACTGACAGACTGCAGAAGACGAGAGAATTTACTCATGCCACACGACTTACACACATTACTCGCAGAAGGAAGCCCACACATCAACACTATATTACATTACTTAAAGAACAATAATTTATACAAAAAAATCTAGCCAATCTCCCTTCTTTTCTTTGTGCTTTCGATTTTAATAGTTTACTTTAATAACCTATAGATCTGATTTAATTAAGCTAATGTACCTTATTTTAGTTATTTTGTGTATTATATTTTCATTGTAACTACAAATGAATTGTGGTTTATATTTGTATTTGTTATCTTTATTCATATGAAGATGTTTGTTTTGTCGCCTATATTGCGAAAACATTAATAAATAAATATTCATATGAATCTTGTGGTATATGCATGTATGTGTGTATATGCTATATTTTGTGTATAAATGTATGTGTATGTATGTATGTACGTGTGTGTGTGTATATATTTATGTATGAACGTGTGTGTGTGTATATATGTGTGTGTGTATATTTATATGTGTATAATGTTTGTATATATATATATGTATATATCTTATTTAAGTATAAATGTAAATCGTATCAAAGTGTAAAAAAATTGTATATATTTTATAATCTGTATTAGGGCTCATAGCCATAGTTGCGGAGCTCTTATAATGAAATAAATAAAAAAAAAACAAAACAAAATTCAATTATTTTTCCTCTCTATTTATGTTTTTTTCCGAAACCAATTGCACATTTCATGCCCAACGTTACTGTCGTCAATGAGTTTTCTTCACTTGAAATAGTAAATGAATAGATGCACATAATTTGAATCATTGGCACAAGAAAATGGGACGAGATATTCTTGGGCTTGGGGAACGTGAAGAAAAAATTGGCCGGTTTTAGGAAATTTGTGATTATTTCCCCAAATTGAAAACACGCCGGTAATGTCCATACTCATAAAGAACAGAACCAGCTTACAAATGCATAAAATCTTGAATCCATTATGGCTAGAGTGTTCAACAAAAGTTTGCAATACTTCAGATCCTACTTGAGCGATGAATGTTTGCTTGTTTTTAGACCTGATTTTAATACGTAGCGATGAAAATAATTTTTTTAATTATTTTAATAAACTATACCTTCATTATAAACAGTTTTTTTCAAAATATTTGCTCCCAAAAACATTTTTTCCCAGGCACACGTCTCACAGACGCATGTTACTTATAACGTACAAAATTTGGATGTTACAAGTTGAGGGTTAAATGCTTTAATAAAGTAAGATATACATTGAGTGCTAGAAGTACTAGAATGTCACCGCACAGCACCATCTTGGACTGGATTCCTTTAGTTTTTTTTTTTTTACCTTAATGCTAACTGAAAATGTCCCTTCTATATGTCCCTTGCAAATTAATTGATTCCTCAAGACGAATCCGCCTATTGAATTAATTTCGGTTTATATTTTACTCTGTGGTTAAAATTTGAAAACAGTAAGTAATGTTCCAAGAGAGTATAGTTACATTTTATAGTCCATCCAAACGCAAAGATTGATTTCATATGACATTGAAAAGATTTTTTTTTATAAGCCATTGGAAAATTTTAATAATTGCACAGTGTTTAGCTATGTAAAAATATATTTCACAAAGATACGACATTCTTATCATTTTTAACGCTTATAGGACCACGACTAAATTACAATTATTTTAATTTTTGCTTTTTTTCGTTTTTATATAAAAGGTCCCTTATTCGCCTTCTTCCTTTCTCCTTTTATTAAATTAGTGTTTATACATACATTTTAAAACTTCTATTTCATCATATCATTATTATATTAACATAAATGATTGTACGCAGACCACACGTATTAATATTCTACATAGTACAGAGTCAATTGCCAAAAGTTGCAAATTTCATTATAAATAAGTAAAAAAAGGGACCTTAGATTTCTAGGTTTTTCATAGTTATTTTAAGTGTGGATTCTCAAATGTGGATAGTTTTATGTAAAAGGTGATAAGTATTAATTGGCTCTGGAAAACGTAAATATTTTGGGGAACGGTCTGAGCGAGTTATGTCATCTTCTGGCTGTTACCAGCCGTCCATAAACGACCAAATTTCATTAAATAGAAGAAACACGGTAAAAGGTTCTCGTTTTTTTTATGGAAGGTTATCTTTGCTTGCACCGAAATCTGGGGGTTTGCATTTAAATCTTAAATATCCTACAATCTTGGAGAGGTGTATGCTATACGTGCTATGCATACATTTCGGTTGGCGTGTTTCGACATCCTGTAAGCTCATCCTTGCAGCAATCCTAGGGATGAGAGGAATTGAGGATTGGCTAATCTTGGCCGATTTGAAATCCATAGCCCGTGTAATATGTAGCAACCATGGATTGGTCTGAGTAAGGCGAGCGAAACGGTATTGCGAGCAATCAAATGCTAACCATCCGAGAAGGAAATGGATATCCAACCATAACAATGGACTGATTGAGATTCTGCGGTAGGCTATTATTGTGAAATTGTTAGAACGGACGAATATTTATGAGGAATTCTTCTATTAAAGCAAACCGTCGTAAGGACAAGAATACGAATTGGACATTCTTTACTCAAACTGATGAAAAGAAATGATAAACCAATATCAGGACATTGTTAAGTAGCTGATAATTAAACTTATACTCACCGAATGCATAAGAGGTGACAAACTAACTATTCCACATGACCTTCAAGAAGTGCATGAAGAGGTTATCCCGTACACACACTAAATTCTACGCTGCTTGAAACACACGAAATTTTATCAGAAAATTTAAATTTTTAAAGAAAATCATAAAACTAGTTTTCTGCCAAGTGGTTATTTTATAGCCTTCAATCTTTATCGTAGAACAACTAAATGTATCATTTCTGGCTCTAATTTCAATTGGAGTTTGGAATTAATGCTACTCCATGACGTAAATAAATAAACAGTTAGGCCCAGCGCACACGGTGAGACTCTTTTGCAACTCCAGTTGCAAACTAGTTGCACGCGCAACTGTTTTGCGACCTCGGCAATGTATTCCAATGGACAGGCGCACACGACGCAACTGGTTTTTGACGATTTCAAACTAACCTGAAACCAAACATATATTAAGGCCCATCGCACACGATGCAACTCGTTTGCAACTCCAGTTGCACGCGCAACTGTTTTGCGACCTCGGCAATGTATTTCAATGGAGAGGCGCACAAGACGCAACTTGTTTTTGACGATTTCAAACCAGTCACATGCAACGCAACTGCAACCGCGGGCCCACGGTTGCAGTTGCGTTGCATTTGAGTTGTACGAGACTTTCGTCGGACAGCCTTGCATTCTATCGATATTTGTGGTTGCTTAGTTACATGAAGGTTCATTTATTACATATGTTATTCAGCTATGTTATCTTGGGTTATCAGTCCAGGCAACGAATGCTTGAAAACAGCTATAGGTGGAAATTTTTGGAACACAATTTTTGACGTCGTAACTTTTTTGGGCTGGAAAGGAGGTGAACATATCAAAATTCCTCGCCCCTAGCCATTAAGCAGGGGGGAGGGGGGTTTAGAAGGTCCCATTTTTCGGGTTTTCACTTATATCTCGGAAACCCCGCGTCCTAGCGACATGACTGTTCTACAACAAATGAAAGCTGATTAAATTTCCTACAAGTTCTATTCTATAAAGTTTTTCGAGATATCTTTAGTTTTCGAAATATCCGCTCATGAAAGTCTGTCATTTTGGGAAAACACATTTTTTTCTATTTTCGACCGGATATCTCTTCAACGATGAACCCAAAAAATAAATTGTGGCTACAGGGTTGTAGGAAATTCCATTCGCTTCAATAATATATATTACTTTACTATTTTATGTATTTTCCTTCAATTGTGAAAACAGTTTTAGTGTTCATCGTGATATCCTGCAACAACTGTCGACCAATGAACCGTTCAATTTCTCACCATTTCCAGTTTCCAGATTGTATTGTCCAAAATATACTCCATTATGTAAGTACTGGACGTATAAACAGTACGAAATACATAATTTTGGGCCTCTGACCAATTATTCACACTCATTTATATCACATGAGTATCTTATCAATTATTCACATCTTGACCATTATATTGGCAATGGTTTTGTTAAGACCAAGTGAGTGCGTATATAACGTGTGAAATAAAATACATAAAATATTATTGTAATACATATTATTGAAGCTAATGGAATGCTCTACAACTCAATAACCGATATTTATTTTTTGCCTGCATTGGTGAAGAGATATCCGGTCGAGAATAGAAAAAAGTGTGTTTTTTCCCAAAATGACTGACTTTCAAGAGTGGATATTTCGAGAACTAAAGATACCTCGAAAAACTTTATTGAAGAGAACTTGTAGGAAATTTAATCTGCTTTTATTTGTTAAGGAATAGTCATGTCGCTAGGACGCAGGGTTTCCGAGATATAAGTGAAAAGTCGAAAAATGGGACCTTCTAAACCCCCCTCCCCCTCCCGCCCGGCTTAAAGGCTAGGGGCGAGGACATTTGATATGTTCACCTCCTATCTAGGCCAAACAAAGTTACGAAGTCAAAAATTGTGTTCCAAAAATTTCCATCTATAACTGTTCGTTGCCTGGACTGTATGTAAAGGCAGTTTTAAGTAAAGTGTATTTAAGCCATGTAGCCAATAACAATAAGTGCCATCAAGAACTTAACGTGAAGCAATTTTTTATTTAAAAACGGATGTTAGATTCGTTTTTAGCACATGAAAAAAAACCCTAAATTCAAATTTTGTGAATATTACAAAGATAAAAATAAAAAAAATGTATTTTAAATTTCACTAAAGGGGGGGGGCCTTATAAGTTTGTTAAAGATTCAGGAATCCGGCCATATATCAAAGAATATTTGCCCGATTCAAACCAAACTTGGAGGGTCGATAATCTGACACATTTCCTTCCAATGAGGGTGTTTCTACGTGTTCTGGGATTGACGTTATATGCAAAAAAATTAACATTTTATTTTTATTTTGAGAACCATTTTTTGCAAGTACATTTTGATATAATACAATAGTCATTTATATGATGATGGTCATTTATTGGTTAGAACAAGGAGTCTTTCTTCTTTTTAAGGATTTCAATGAATTAAAAATGGGATTATCTCAGGAGGAGACATTGAATTTCAAAACGTCACGTTACTTTTTCGCTTACAAATTTGTAGTCTCCTTCAGACTGGGAAAAATCATTAGTTTTTGTTTTCAAAGATATTCACCACATTAAAGTTTTTTGGGGTTTTATTTCTGCTATTATTTTTGGTCTAAAAAAATGTATAATGCTAGTTTACTTGAAAACATAAACATATTTTTGAATTTATTTGACGTAATATAAATTATTGTTTAACGATTATATTTTTCATTTAATCTAGGAACTCTATAAAACAAATGAATTGGTGAAAGAATCATGTCGATATAATTTTTTAAACTCGATGAAAAAAGCACTTTCAACTTATTTTATTTTATTTATCGGCTCCAAGGCATATTGGACGGAACGCTCGGACACGTCGACTATTTTTCTATGTAGAATCACCAGATTAAAAATAGTTCATATTGGTGACCCCCATCGCTGTATATTCCCCTTGTGAGTCTGATATCGCAAGTTCTTACAAAGAAACACGTAACTCACTAAATAAACAAACCACTTGCGAAACTGTTGGGCAATTGATTTACAACAAGCCACTATACTCGCGTGTTTTGTTTTAGTTAATGAATAATTTTATACGCAACTGGTTTGCAACTCGAGTTGCAGAACAGTCGCGCCTTTTGCTGAAAAAAGTTGCAAACTGGTTTCAGACGCAACTAGTTTGCAACTCGAGTTGCAGAATAGTCTCACCGTCGCCGTGCGCTGGGCCTAAGAATTCATAGTTCATTATTTTGTTTTGAATACAAATAATTATTGAAATATTACATCCAAAGAATCCGTTCTCCTTGTTCTGTGGGATTGACTCTTGTATTTGAGGCGCGATACGTTATAATGTACAGGTATGCCGTAGCTTTTTTTTTTCTTTCGAAAAGGAGAATTTCTACTGACAAAAAAAAATCCTTTAGAATTTCCGATCCATAAAATATATGACAAATAAGCTATTTATTTTTAATGCAATAAATTCTTTAGAATAACTTACGAGGGAAACATAGAAGTTGATGTAGTAGGAAACATTTAAAAAAATAAAGTTTTATTAAAATTTATAACGCATCATCTAAAATTAGAAAAACTCGCATAAATTAAGTGGAAATAATACAGACATTGCTGATTTGGTGGTAGTCAATAGTACGTTAAAGTGTTATTGGTGCCCTTCTGGTACTGCTATTGTGTTTCTTCGCTTTGAACATCTTTGCCCATCTTTAGTCTTGTCTGTTTTATGAGAGGCGATGGATTCAAATCTGAATTATTTCTGTATTGGCTAATGTTAATTAGGATTGATAATCCTACGTATACTTTGACTATGTATTTTTTAATATTTTGAGTGCGTGTCTTTATGTATTCATGGCAGAGGAGGGGAAGTCCAATTATTCTTTAATAATGATGGTTGTTATTTTCTTCTATTTCTTGACTTAATGTGAATTACTTCTGAAGTGGTCTATAAATCAATACATTTGGAGTAAATAGATTGCATTGTTAAGTTTTGTAACGCAGTATTATTAATTACGGAATTGAGTAGCAATAGATAATTTCTGAAAAATAATTTTTGGGTACCTGTTGGGAGTTACGTTGTGTAATTTTATTCTTTTGCTAATGGTTCTGTTTAGAGATTCAGATTTAGTAAGGCATTCTTGCGTTTAGATTCGTCATCATTAGCAATCTGACACCCATCAAACTCCAGAATAAAATTCCCTCTAAAATAAGAGGCAGAGTTTTTCCAAGCTCGAAGCTTAAAAGCAATCTTTGTGGCACTTAAGAAGGGCTGACCTGAAATGCTGAGGCAAACTACCTCTTTTAAAAACCGGTTGTCTAAATAAAAATAAGGAGGAAGGGAAGCAAATATTCGAGAGACGGATATCCTTAAAAAATCTTGAAATCTCGACTGGAAGGCTGTCTGAAAAGGTATTTAATTAACGATGGTAATTACACGCCGTCGGTCCAATTACTCTAGTTTTTAGCCCAGTTATGGGATTTTAATTGGATAATGGCCTGCGTTAAACTTTTTTAAAGGTCGAAAGTCAAGCAGAAGTTGTAGATCTGAATTGCTTTTAGTTCACCTGTAATATGCACTCCGATAAAAATTTATATATTCTTAAATCGTTGTAAATTTCAAATCTTAATATACAGGGCGTCCCTGTGGCAGAGGTGCTTGCACGACGGAGCCTAACGAGGGAAGTGCGATTTGAAATCCCCGGATGAGCTAACTGCAAAAATTCCCTAAGCCTCAATAGATGTTTGAACAGGGTGGCAATCTGTAGATAGCTTGGCGTTTATGCTCTAGATGCAGATGCACCGTAAAAAGAAAAGTAATTATCCATGATATGTAAACTGCTCAAGATTATATGTGGAATGTATTGAAAGAATATTAACAATTGAATATACAAATTCCTGGTGTGGGTAGGAATCATTAGGAAATCTTTTTACAAATTGAAAATGGTGAAACGAAATTTATGGAAGCTCTTACATTTTAGCACTTTCCTCCGAAGGAATGTAGCTATTGAGGTTGGACTCATGACGGAATTTTTGAAAAATTTCTTCAAATCTTTATCGATCCTACCTAGTAGACACCGAAAATGACCCCCGTTAAAATTTATATATATCTATATATATATATATATATATATATATATATATATATATATATATATGCATATATATATATATATATATATATATATATATATATATATATATATATATATATATATATATATATGCATATATATATATATATATATATATATATATATATATATATATATATATATATATATATATATGTCTGTTAACACGATAGCGGCCAGAGTTTTTGTTTTTTCGTCACGAAACTTGGTATATAGCATTCAATTAGCAAACGATTGAACGAGTACGTTAACCACTAAAGTCGGTCCATCAGAAGGGGGGGTTTACCCCGAACCCAAAACACTAATTTGACTATGTCAGCCGTAATATTTGTTATATTTCAACGAAACTTGGTATTCGTAGTGGTAATATAGAGAGAAAAGTGAGATATAAAAATGAACTAAATCGGTTCATTAGAAGGGGGGGTTTACTCCGGACCCACAATACCAATTCGCCACTACCAGCCGTGATTTTTGGTATATTTCGACGAAACTCGGTATTCATAGTGCTAAACCACAGGTAAATATGTGTTGTAAAAATAAACTAAATCGGTTCATTAGGATGGGGGGGGGTTTACTCCAGACCCACAATACCAATTCGCCACTACCAGCCGTGATTTTTGGTATATTTCGACGAAACTCGGTATTCGTAGTAGTAATCTACAGGTAAATATGTGTTGTAAAAATAAACTAAATCGGTTCATTAGAAGGGGGGGGGGTTTACTCCGGACCCAAATTCCTAATATACTCATACCGGTCGTAATTTCTGCTGTATTGTAACGAAACGCGGTATACGTCGTGGGTAACTGATGAGAAAGAAGTGTTGTAAAAATGAGCTGAATCGGTCAATCGGAAAGCGGGGGTTTAATTTGTAATATATTTCAATAGAAAAGCCCGTCAGACGTAGGTTCACAAAGCCGCCGCAAGGAGCGCTATCTACCACTAGAGTGACTGTATCCTGTTCCTGCGTTAGATCAAAATACGATAATATGAGGTTTTTTGTATTTATTACGTAGTGTAGTAGGTACCATGTGTAAACATAACTCTGGAAGCAAATTAATAATTGATCAGTTACTCATTACAAAATTAAAAGAGAACTATTCACGTTTTTATTTTATTTATGTAGGATATTTTAAGCAAATTGTTCTGGAAAGCAGTCTACACTACCCAAATTCTGAGGAAAGTGCTTAGTTTTGCAGCTCCTGCGTGACGGACTTTTATTTAAAAGAAGACCCAGATTTTTGTCAAATTAATCAAAACATTGTGAAATGTATTACTCATTTCAAATGCTTTCGGTTTCACTTTTTTAAAGGTTTCAATATTTCAAACTTGATACTCTTCTTCCTCCTTGAACTAATCCTTGAACTAGTCTTCATAACTATATCGAAATACGAAAGTATTATTTATGAAAATAAAAATGATATGATTAATTAACAATGTTTGCATATTTCAGATGTCGTTTTGTAGTGACGAAATTCTGCGTTTTAAGGGATCATCCCTTAGTTTCAGTTTATTAAAATTGAGTCTGATTTATGTTCTTGATATTTACTGAGGATTTGAGGGCTTTGGCTCCAAACAGCAATATAAAATCTATAGGCTGTTATTATTTTTTAGTTAATATTGTAATATTATATTGTTAGTACAATTAATGTTTTCTTTCGAATATTCATTGAGTAACGTAGCTATAATATGGATTACATGTCCAAGAAAACTAATAACTCCACATTTACGTGGCAGTATAATTTGCCACGTTATTATGATCCTCGAGATAATACAATTTACGACAAATAAATAAATGATAAATATAAAATAAATCTTTTATCATTAATTTTAAACCATCCTCAACTGACGATTTTAAAAAATGAAATTAAAAAACATTCTGCTAACGACCAATACAAACTATTGAAAAGTTAGGTCTATGTGAAAAAAAAAAAACTTCTTATAAGTAATAGTGAAAACAAAAGTGATTAAAAGAAAGAGGAGGTGGGATACATGAGTACTAAATATAAAAAAATTAAATTATTTATGCAGATTTCTCTTAATGGTAAATATATTTATAAAAATAAAATAACATCAAGTTAAATGTTAAAATTAAATGACTAAAATGACAAAATTCACTTTTAATATATTCTCTTGCTCATATTGTATATTTGTAAGTCATTGTTATTCAATTTCCAGTCATTACTGTACTCAAATGTTCTAATAGCCCTGAAGAAGGCTTGAAAATCTAGCCGAAACGTTTGAAAAAATGCTAATTTGTTTTTATTTAAATAAATGTAGTTTTTTTTTACCTATCTTCTTGAGAAACCGAACTATCTCTATCTTGGCAATTATCACATACACGATTTATTATAAAACTTTAATTTATATCCTAGTATCTACTGTATTTATATCCTAGTATCTACTGTATTTATTTTCAGTTTTTGGAACACAAATAGTTCGAGTCTACTTTCGACATGAACCTGACTTGTCTATTATCTGTTACATCACCTAAGAACGAGCGAGGAAGAAGACATAAGAGTCTTGAAACAGTCTATCATTTCTCCCTGGTTTTCTTTACTTTATGATTGGTAGCTTCACTATAAAGAGGTAATCTTCTAAGAATACTTCCGTTCCATGAGAAACGGCATTACTATAAGATCGTGAGTGAAATTTCTGAACGAAAATCTCATCCCACAATCAAATTCCACTTTCACTACTCATTCTCAGACCTTTAGAGTAAAGAACGGTGAGTCAGAAGGAAATGGAATACCTGTAACTATTTTTTATTACTTATTTTATACTTAATATCATTAAATTTCTTTGTTCGGGTTTATTTCTTTTTCTCATACGAATATTTTCTAATTTGTTATGGAAATTGATTTTTACCATTTTAGATTAAATAACAAGATTTTGACCATTTAACACATACTAACAAGCAATAGATAGCGCGTTAACAGCATAAATTCCCTCTGACTTAAACGATTCACTGACAAAAGTAGCCTGCAAATAAACTAGGTATTTTTTTTTTTTTTTTTTTTTTTTTTTTTTTTTTTTTTTTTTTTTTTTTTATGGCGCATCTACTTCTAGGTCATTAGCGCCGACATCCAGGGTGCAGCGAGGAATTTTCCCAGCGAGCCTTGAGATGAGAAAAACTAGGTAATTATAAACCTTTTTTGAAGCAGCTACTGTTAGACTATTAGCCGCTCAGATCCGAAGAGATGGAGTCATTTCTATTCATTGCTTATTTTCGATACAAGAAAAGCAACAATGTGAAATGTGTAAAATTACTCTTAGGATGAAAAATTATCTTACTGGCTTCTGGAAACTACACCAACTTAACATTACCTAAGACTTTAATAAGCAATTTGTTAAGTAAAGGTAGCCAGTACATAGACTCAATATTACATTACCTACACAAATATTACCTAATTTGAAGGCAACGGAATATTTTATGTTACTATAGTGTCCTTTGGATATATGAATATTCCACTGATGGAAGAATGTAAATTATAAGTTTGTGTTTATCATATGATAACATCTATATCTATATTGATAATTTACAATGTGAGTTATAACAGGCCAGTGTAAAAACAATTTATACACACATAAGGTAAACATATACATAATAACGTAATAATATATAAGTAATGTACTTAATATACACATAATTTATGTTGCACATCGCCATGAAGCGGAACGCCAACAACAAATAAGTTTTTTTATTCCTCCTTTTATGTTTTTAGGTAGCTGCTACTTGTTTCAGTTCCCGATTTTTTTTTATTTAATTATTTTATTTTTATTTTCTTATATAATTATTTTTTATATTCTTTTTGTATTTATTTAATTGTAAAACCATCTGAGGTCAAATGAGTTGATCACAAACTTTGCGGAGCCCAATAAAAAAATAATTTTTTTTAATCAGTTATCGGGAAACCACGGCTTTAATTAGCTAAAAGTACATTCAGTTAATCAACATCAGAAAATTATAAGTATTTTTAATTCCAGTTTATTATTCTATAGCCTAATACATTTACATATAATTCACTAATTTAACATTTAAATATATTCCCACATTACAAAATTTCCCTCTGCTACAAACAGAGTTGGGCAAACGTTAGCGCGCGCTAATACCTAATACCTTCCCGCTAATTTAGCGGTACTGATAAGAGCCTGCGCTAACGATTAGCGCATAGCGACGGCAGTGCGCTAATCGCTAATTCATTTAAAATGTTTAAATATCTTTGTAGCTAACTAGGAGGAATATCTCCTATTCTTCCTCCTATTCTCCTATTCTTCCAATATTCCTCCTATTCTTCCTTTTTTTATTCCACCTTCAATATTCCTCCTAGTTAGCTACAAAGATATTTAAACATTTTAAATGAATTAGCGATTAGCGCACTGCCGTCGCTATGCGCTAATCGTTAGCGCAGGCTCTTATCAGTACCTTTAAATTAGCGGGAAGGTATTAGGTATTAGCGCGCGCTAACGTTTGCCCAACTCTGGCTACAAACATTGTAATTAAATAGGATAATTAATATGTGTTTTTCCTTCTAAAAGATATACTCGCCGTGGTTTTATACCGTAAATATGTTACGTTTCGAGTATTCCAGAGCTTCATCAACAAATTCTTACGATACGAAGAAATTATTTCTCCTTGAAGTCTACAAGCAGTTCAATCTTTTTATGAGCAAATAACTTTATCAAATACTATTTTTTATCTTTTTCTGATTATAAATGCATTGTATTGCGTTTTATATTTGAAGGCTGAACTAAAGTATGTCTACTTGAAATAATCACCTTAGAATCGTGACACAACTAAAAAACTAATTATTAAAATAATTTTAAAATTACATAAGAATATCTGTCTTTGAAAATACAAAGCATAATAATACGTTGCATAACTAAAAAGAAGATATTATATATAACACATCACTACTATATGAGAACACCGGTTGTCCTTCTGAGCTCACTTAAAAAAATAAATAAATAAAAAAACGCCTGGAGGTCTGTTATTGGTAAAAGGTCTTCCAGATTTCTTTAACGCCTCTAAGTGATCTAATTTTTTTCTTTGTCAATTAATCGTAATTCTAACAGCAGACGTAGTCTAGTTCCTTATTAAATATAGAGAGTTCAATAGACAGCCATCATTGGACCTTTGAACTAGAAAAACGTTTTTAAGAGGGCCCATATTTACACCCCATTATTTTCTTGAGCTCTTTAAAAAGCTTTTTGTAAATCGTCGATTAATGTAATTTTTATAATTAATCTATTTTTTTTTTTTTTTTTTTTTTTTTTTTTTTACGGCGCATCTACAACTTGGCCATTAGCGCCGTATAATTAATGTTAATCATTGTTTTGAAATCTCTGCGGTTTCTGTCATGGTCTGAAGATAAAACTTCCTGAATGTTTCGTAAGCCATGAGATGATTATTTCGTTTATAAAATAAGAAATAACTGATAAAATAGATATTGTAATAAAGACAGTGCACGCATGTTTATTAAACAAACCGATATCATAAACTACGGAAAGCAATGATGTATCAGAAAGTACAAAAATGAAGGAGCTAATCGAGCAGCTCAAAATCACACATTGCCAAAAATCTACGAAAGAAATTATCTTTAAGACGGGTTAACTAAACAATTAAAATAGATAATATTTAAATATGGGACAATTTAACATTAACATATTTAATTTAAATATGTGAAGCGTAAGTACAAACCCCCTAAATGTCATAAATGTCAACAAATGATAAAAGTCAAGATATTTCTTTGAGTCGAAATTAGAAACGCAATTCCTGACAGAGCAAGGACATACAAAACACTAATTAAAACGATTTAATATGACTGAAAGCGACAAATGTAGAATAGATGTATATGAACAAAAATGTACTAATATGCTCTATGACTTTAAGGCTTACGACAGGCAAAGGCTAATAATGAACATAATTTTACAAGGAGGAAGCTGGCCAGAGTAAAATAAAAAAGATTATTCGAAGATGAACTGATGGCCTTTGTTTTATCCATAGATTTATATGATTTAATAAATAATTAGAAAAATGAAGAACGCGAACAAAAATAATATTTGATTCCCCTTAATCTTTTCAGAATAATGAAAAAAAGTCCTAAATTTCTACAGGTATTTTATTTTTCGCAGAACGTTTTCAGGTCTTAGCCCCATTTTCAATACCCAGGCAAAGGTTAAGCCGAGCCTTTCTCCTAAACTCACTAGTCCCGGAAAACTAAAATACCTGTCGGAATTTTACACTTTTTTTCATTGTTCTAAGCATGAATTTCCCCGATCTGGCAATTCTTACAATAATGTTCCTATGTTTCATTGTTTTATGTTTTTTTTTTTGTTTATTACTTTGAAATTGGATTATATTATGAAATCTATGCTTAAACACTATTCAAGTATTTTTATAATATTTATATGCATGTTTATTTTATCTCACTATGTGCGTGCAATCAAATGTACGGTAAGATTTAAAAATACCAGACGATAAAAATAAATGGCTCCAGTATAGGGTTCGTACGGTTTAAAAAACATATTAAAAAAATTTACTTTTTTTGTATTAGCCAAAAGACGGAGCTACATCGAATGACAGAAAACATTTTTCTAATTCACGGCTTCAAATAGACAATGTAAATTTCGTTAGATCGTATATAGGAATACATTGAGCGGAGATCGGTGTCCGTTGGGATACTGAAAACAGATATTATCAGAGTTTGGATGTGTGGTATCTTAATTAAACTTAATTTTTTATAAGAAAAATTGTTTTATATTTTTCGACGATCCGGCTTGAAATTCAAGCATTCATCAGGGCTGTAAAGATGGATGAACAGAATTAATACTAATTTATAAATGGAAAGGATAAACGAAAAAACATCTTTCATCTTCTTCTATTTATAATATTTTTGGTTCGATTCCCTTCATATTAGTAATTAAATATATTAAATAAGTATTTACTCTGTTCACATTTGTTTACAGTCCTTGAATTTTAAGCAGAAATCTCGACAAAATTAAAACACATTTACTAATAAAAATATAGTTTTATTAAGATACCTGACGACCTAACCCCAAGGAATGGATGAGACGAAAACCAGCCATTAACGTTACCATTTTCTAAGTTAAGAAATTGTAGAAATATGTAAATATGGCACCGTTGTCTGGGGAAGACAATTTCACCTTAAGTCTCTGAAGGACTACTTATCGTATGAAGATAATTCGTACGTTTAAATGAACTGTCTGGGAGTTAGTTTTTACTTTGTAATTAGGAAAAGTATTTTCTACGATAGGGATTATTTATTTATTTTTGTGAGCTTCATATCGTGGACGTTAAACATACACGTCTTCTAATATTCAACGAACGTGTTATCTATTGAGTTATATATACAGAATTTATTAATTTAATGTATTAAGAGAATAACAATGATTAAATGTCTCAAAGTTAAATCAAAATGAGTTTGCCCTTCTTCATTGAATAAAATGTAGAGCAGTAAACTGTTTTGGAGACCCCCTCATTACATCGTATAATCTTGTACTATGTAAATATGTTAAGGCACTGTCTATTTACCGGCAACATTTCAGCTACAACTTTAGATATGTTATATAGGATCTTCAAGTCATTGCGCTGTTTGTAGTCTGTAAGTGAGTTTTATAGTCAATTCAGTGTTACAAATTTAACAGGAGGGTTTTTTTTCTTTTCATTAGGTAGGTAGTGTTTTTTTTCTTTTCATTGGGTAGACTTGAGTATCAAATGCGATAGAAATTAAGAAAAGGTAATAACACTAATGATTTGTTAAAACCGTTTCAGATTATTTACAAATTACATTTAATTCTGAATACAATATTTTAATATGTTAATACTATTTTAGTATTTGTGTAGACTATTGACAGAAGGAGAATAAGTTTTGCTTTATGAATATAAAAATAAACAATAAACATTCATAAGTCGTCAGGGAATACTTGAGATTCGGCTAGGAAAACATCAATACGATTTTTCTAAAAATCTGTATTAAGGAAGTTTCAGCCACTCTTTGGTAGCCTTCGTCAGTAATGAATGTCAAGCGGTGGAGAAAGACCAAAGTTAGCAATTTCGTAACCATGGTAAAAATACAGAATACTGATAAATGTCCATCCATGGTCACTTGACTGCCCACCGGCAGTCATTGCTAACGAAGCCTACCAAAGACTAGCCGAAATGTACTTAATACACATTTTGACAAAAATTGTGGAGATGTTTTCCTTGCCAAATCCGAAGAATTCTCTGATTGCTTATCACCTCGACGGCTAACGATCTACACCTCATTATAATAAACACTCAAATATATTATAAGAATAGTTGAAAGTTCACAAGTGTTAAGTGGGTAAGTGGGTTCCTGGTGGCAGGTAAGAGTGAGCATGCGCGACAGAGAGTGAGCAGGTGTCAAAGGGGACGTGCCGAGGTTTTCACTGCGCATGCCCGATAGAAAGATGCCCTTTCCCGCGTCCCCATTCCCGCCAAATCCCATTGATTTGAAAGCCATTCACAAATTCCTCCCATCCGATGACTGGTTCAATCTCGCCCATTAAGGCTGATCCACGGCAATTGAATTCCTACCAAGAAAACGAGCGGCAATTGATTGGCTCTGATGACTTTGACATTTATCAGTTTCCTAATGTCATGACCTCAAAATACTAAATCTTACAAGAGGTCAATAATATTAAGGTTTTATCGTAAAAATTCATTAGAATATCCCTTAATATCGCTGAGGCAAAAAACTATGTGAATTCGAAGGCTCGCTTTGTAATTTGAAGGCTAGAGAAGACATCTAACATTTCATTGACTATCGTCCTGGTCATTAAAGTGTTCTGAATTATCTATTTTCAAAGACGGACTCTGAATAATCAAGAAGTGGTTAAGATATTAAATGGTGAAAACTGGCAGTAACCAGTGGGTTTTATCAAAAGTACTGGAAACGACAGACACTTTTTAGTGGCAGAATCTAATTTATAAAATTCAAATAGTCAAGCAGGATGTGTTTCTAATAGCAAATTGTAATATTATTTTTTAAAATTTTTACCGCTTTATTCATTATTATTTATCAACATAGGTATATAAAATAACTGTATTTTTTCATGTGCTATTCTAGTCGGTATAATTATATATTGTTGTTATTTACATTTATAGAACATGTCAGTATGTGTATTTGTATTTGTATGTGCATGTAAATATATATACATATACATATACATATACATATATATATATATATATATATATATATATATATATATATATATATATATATATATCAGTAAAATCTATAGAAGTTCATTATTCTATTTAATGAATTATTTGTTATTGTAACCAAACTTGGGCGAGCAGTGTTCATAAATGTCCTATAATGTGAGGGTTGTATTTGTTCTCAATTTTTAATGTACATGTACAAATAGACATTATTTATTATTATTAAACTACGTGAAGTCAAATGCACCAGGGGAGATTTAGTCACAGTAGCCCAATGTTTCAAAACCTGAATGGTAACTTTTTCTAAGGATTAACACTAGACCTTGAAGAGTAAAGGAAAATCGCGTAAACTATTTAGAACAAGGTTGGAATCAATTTGTAATTTTTAATATCTCAACTTTCACCTACATTGGAAAATATACAAGGTTTAAGGTTTATTGCAAGCATAATTTTAAGGAAAGGAAAATGTGAAAATAATTTACCTAAAGCAATGTAAGATAATGATAACAAAATGTTGGTAATGATTGATACGTCATTAATTGTTGTAGAGACATTTAGACTCGAATTGTGCGATGCTTCCGTTAAAAGTAGTATAATTAAATTAATACTTCACACTTCAATAAAAATGAAAGTATAAATTGGTCAATCAGTCTCCTTGTTTTTTGAACTCCTAAATATTTTCGTGAGTACTTTTGACCAGTAAGGAAATAAAAGTTCGGCCATAATAGTAGATAAGTAAAACTATATTAAAAAATATTACAAGAAATAATATTAAGGAAATGGAGATGGGGTATCCACCCCCCTGCAAAATAATATTTAAGAATGAACGTCCAAAGAACTTAACGCCCACTCGATGTAGAATAGAATCGCCAAAAACCTGCCTTGCCCACTCATCTTACGTCACAAGTCCACACCTTTCGACCGGCACAATATTTGGCGTCTATATAATTGATCTAGGGTCAATGGAACCATAGAAGAAAAGTAGGTTTAAATCGTTTTTAAATATAGCTACAAATAAGTAGAAAATAATATTCCATGGCTGACAGGGGTAATAATAAATAATATAACCCAATTGTTGGCCGGCAGTTCCTAATTTTTTTTTAGGAGCTACAAAAATATAATATATATATATACATATATATATATATATATATATATATATATATATATATATATATATATATATGTATATATATATATATATATATATATATATATATACATATATGTAGTATGGTGTAGCTCCTAAAAAAAAAATAGGAGCTATATATATATATATATATATATATATATATATATATATATATATATATATATATAAAAATTTTACTTTAGGAAAAAAACCGAAAACACTTCCTTCGTTCATAAATCTTTTGAATTGCAGATAAATTTAATTATTTTTTTATTTTTTTTACTAGTCTATCAGTTGGTAAACCTATATGTCAAACAAGTACTCCTAATGATAATTAATAAAACATTTTTATTGATTATAGTAATGATGATATTGAGGCCGTTTAAAAAATCATTTTCTCACTTCAGTTTATCTTCTTAATCCCAATGAAGTACTTACCAGATGAAGTACAGCCTGATATTGTACTATATGTAATATATTTTTCAGTTAACGCATAATGTTGCACATATGCAACATTTGTTCTTAATTTTGTTCCCTATTATTTTTCTGGATAATTACTTTAAAACAATCATCTACAATTCTTCTTTTTACAATTAAAAAAAAATCATGCACTTAAATATTAACTATTCCTGTGTTTAGTTAACAGTCCCTCTCAAGGAAATGATTACTCCTGATTTCTGAGCTGGAATAATAATTTCACGTCATAAACGTGAAAAAACTCGCTCTCCTCCGCCGATTATTAAGTCTGTTCCTCTTGATGATCACATTGAACCTACCATTTCCTATATATTATTATTACATTCTCATTAGACTTATTTGCGATATCAAATACGCTTTAATTCATACTTTTTAATATTTATTTTTTTCGTTCTTTAAGTTTATAATTAAAATAATAGTTGCATTCTTGGGTACGTTCTATTTAATTTTTTTTTCAAAATGTACGTAAAAGTGTGAAAAGAACGCAAGAGGCTTTCCTAGCATATTAAAACCCCACACCGATCCCAGCTGATGACAAAACAATGCATTCTCAAAATGAGCAGTACTCATGTCTGAGAGAAATAGTAAAACATACACGTAGAGAGAAAGAATTTTAAAAAAATGTTCTCTGCACCAGAAATGCATATTCCTTGATTGCACACTTGCTTTTCTGTACTGAATTTCTGTATCGTTTTTCATCTTCATATTATACCCAACATAATAAAATCAATTAATGAAACGTTTTAAGTACATTAAAATACCAAAGAATAATAAATTACTTCTATAGGCTGCTTCATATTTATTACATAATTGCAGGAGATGTGAATTAACGACTAGAATTCCTTCTTCTTCGGATGGGTAATAAAATTATAATGAATGGAGCAAAGCTTGCAAGGACGCGTCTCAAACAATAAATTCTTTTTTGCTACGCTTCAACACGTTGAATGCCGCAATGCTTTTCAACATTCCAATGTGCGGTTGCTCGAGTCAAGTGGAAGAATCGGCTTCATAGAAAATAATACAGAGAAATACTAAGTTTTCTCATAATCCTGGAGTCGAGCGTAATTAAAGAAAGATGGCAGGTTGTTTTATTCTTTTATTTAGTATTTATAACTGTTACAGCCTAGGCCATCCAATTGCAATCATACAAGTTACGGAATAGTGAATGCCATAATAACATTTTTCTTGGTAGATGTTTATAAGCAGGTTGATTTGTACATGTTTTTAATCCACAATGTTATTCTTAAAAACAATCAAAACTCGTGTTTGATCTTAATGAAATTAAATTAAAAATTGCCCAAATGCTACATTTATCAGCGCAAATGTAAATGAATGACATGATGTGTATTCACATATATATTCCTCTGCAAAACTTATTCTTTAATCTATTAATCAAATGCGATTAACAAATCAAACGCGCAATATAATAGGGTGTTTCAATATGATTTTATTATTCCTGAGAACCGGTCCTAGGAAATTTATTAGGCTTTCAAACAGCAATTGAGAAGTCCAAAATAACTCTTTTCTGTAAATATCATAAGCTTTTGCTTAAGATGCCCTCTTTTTCGGCTTGTTTCGAACACCCATGACCAAAATTATTGTTATTTCGAACATTAATCTTGGTTATTGTTATTTCGGGGTTAAATATATCGCATTTAATTAAGAGGAGATCGTTGTCCGTTGTCACTGCGAAGGTAGTTATAGTCATGGTTCGGTCGCGTGGTATCTTAATAAAACTACATTTTTTATAAGAAAATGCGTTTTATGTTTGCCGATGTTTCGGCTTGAAATTGAATCCTTCATCAGGGAGATGAGAGGAAGGAAACTATGCCTCATGTATGTGCAATCATTGATGATTGCCCGAACAATAACGAAATTATTGTACATCAAAGAGGCATAGTTCTCTTTGTTCTCGTGGCCCTGATGAAGGCTTCATTTTCAACCCGAAAAAAAATAAATAAAATAAAAAACTTAGTTTTATTAAATTATCAAGAACAAACCCTGACTATATGTGACTTCGTATATCGCAATCAATTTTATTTCTTTCGATTTTTCAAGCCGAAATAGCTATAAAAATTGAACGTGAAAAACAACTTAACGCAAAAGTGTAAGCGCGAAGTTTTTCTTTCGCACTAAACTTGATAAAAAAACAATGTTCCTGCGGAGGTTAATTCTATTTACCAAAATGTCTTATAGTTTTATATAAAGCGTTTTTCTGCAGTAAACATAAAAATCATTCACCATTCATTGTTTTGTTAAATATAGCGCTTCTTCTTCGTATGGTAAAGCGAGAACAGACTTGTAAAATATGAATAAATTTGAGTTATATTCATTCAGCATTTGTGGATGCCCGAGACAGGAAGCCCGCATATAATCTAAGATCTTTCAAGTTCACAAGGCGTTAGGTGTATTCATTTTACAGCAGACCATACAGCCTAGACCGTACGTTACATAACAGAGTTTAGGTATAATACAATACGTCACCGAGTGAGCACCCAGTCAGCGGGTTGAGTGGCGACGGAGTGATATCAATGAGAAGCCTATCGTGTGTCCTTATCACATGTCCACTAGTGGAGGTGTTGGATTGCACCGTGTCAGGAAGTGGGGACAGACCCTCCTTTAGTCGACTTGTCGTTCTTCTTCGTTAGAAAAGGACACTTACTTAGCTTGGCAAATTGGAGTTTACAACCCCCTCCCCCTCCTTCCGTCACTTATCGCGGACGTTTTATCATTGTCCAAAACTGGGTCAGGTTCCCGTGACTAAAAGCTTCAAGTGTCAATTAAGAATATTTCCATCATATTTCCAATTTAAACATGTACATTATGGCTTAAAATTGACAAAAAGATACTGGCCTCAGTCAGAAAAAAATCTATTCAAACACCACTATGTGGATCTTTAGCAGCCTATCCTGAACTGGGTTCCGGGGGTACGCGAAGCTATTACCGGGAGTGTGCTTGCGAAACAATTATGTTTACAATTCTTCTAAGAAAAATGTTCTCTGTAAATGAGCAAGACTATTTATTAGAATATCCAGCGATACATTTTTACACGTTAACTTTCAAAAAACCTGGGGTCCACAAAAAACAATTTTCTGAGAGGTAGTCCCCAGACGTTTAAGAACGCCTGATCTACAGAAACGTGTCTTATCGAGCAAAAAAAAAAAAAAAAAAAAAAAAAAATATATATATATATATATATATATATATATATATATATATATATATATATATATATATATATATTGAAACGAAAGAATAATGACGAATGAGAGGCATTAATTGGGTATCCACAACTTCTCGTTTTACATTTCCTCCAATTTTTTCTTATGTTTCATGATTTATTTTTAAATAACTCTTTAAACATTTAAGAAAATTTCTAATTCTATATTCCGACATTTTTAAACTTATTTTATAATAATTCTTTGATGTTCATCTCTTTTTTGTTTATGTAACATATACACGATTGATATATGAAGTGATGTGGCACGCTTAATATATTTTATTTTTCACAACAATAGCAAGGACAGCAGTCGTCGTTTATTTGGATGAAATTAAGTTTGTGATTCTCTAAATAGGTGAGCTATTTTATCAAATTTATGTAATTAGTGGAATTTTTAAAATTTAGTTTATTTTCCGAGTAATTGTTATTTTCTTTTAGGAACGAGAGTCCTTTTAGAATACTGACAATCATAATGGAAACTGTATATTCTCAAAAGCTTAAAAGTCGGGCCAACGGAAATAGGATTTCTTTCTTTAAATAATTAAAATACAATTTCTAACAACCAAGTAAATTCGATGACTACATGCATAAAATGCAATGCAATTCGTCACCTGAAGACATCCCATGAAAGAGAATAGTTCCTTCTCCTAGTAACCTTTGTAACCCTTGAGTACTAACTTTTTATTGAGCATTCGCACCAAAAGTGGTACTACTATCAACAGGTATCCTATAAGGAAAGTACAGGAGGACTTAAGCTACATTATTTGAGAGTATCGCCTCGAAGCAAAACACTAACAAATATATTAATAATGAAATAGAAGAAACTGTTTATTTTTGTTTTCAGTTCACCTGCTGATACAGCAGAGTTACATTTTAGCTTAAAAAGTTTTCAATGAAACGCCCTCAAAATTATTAATTAATGTGCAATTTGGTGGCTACATATTATTGAGCTTAAACTCTTTCCAATTTAATTAAAAATGGATTTACTTCCAATCGATAAGAAGCGGAGGAAAAATGAATCGCTTTTCTTTGGTCTTCTCCTTATATATTTTTCTTCTCTAACGTCGACCCTCAATCTGGGCTCGGAGTTGAGAGAATTATCGAGTCGTTAAGATGGTGAAAGGTCCTGTACCGGACGATAAGATGAAGCTAAGAAGTGGCCATTCATGCTTCAGGTTAGAAGCCTTCAAAGGAGTTTGCCCTTTCCTCTAATAGGGGGCTCTACAGTCGCCCTTAACCCATTACCTACTCGTTTTCTCTCGCCCATTCATGAAAAATTCTGAATTATGCTTTTATTACTTTCTTTTTTTTTATAAAAAAACAAAAACAACATTTATTAATTTGTCTTTTGGAGCCCGCGCGGGCGATTTGCTCCAATGAAATAGTAGATTTTAAGCATCAATAGTGAAAACCAGAAGTAATTATTCAATTTTCCTTAATGAGTGGAACTTAAAAAGCTATGTTCCTTCGAAATATGCTGCCAAAATATAATGCATCGAAAATAATCAAACAACTACCATTGGGGTAAAAATTCGAATGAACGTAAGACTTTAAAAAAAATGCCTTAAATAGTTGGTGACAGGGACGTGCTCGGGGGGAATAATGAATGAACTAGCCGGTCATTGACTCTTCCAGACTTTACTTAGGAAAGTAGAGAGGAAGCCGAAGCCACTGGGAGAAAGTAACTTCGGGCCAATCCATCGGCTATCTTCGCTATTAGTCGGCAGGAGTCGGTGTTTGCCGAGTGGAATTAAACAAGATGCAGTCATATTTCATTGATGCATTCTTGAGAAAAACTCTACTCCACGGAAACATTCGAAATATAGAATTTTTTGAAAATCTGAGGTTTTCTTTTAGCCGAATTCCAACCATTCCTTGCCTCCGTATCACCTCAATGGCTAACTATCTTCATATAAATAATTTTCGTTAGCACCACACTTAAACATGATTCGTTAACTATCATTCCTTGAACATTAACAATAAAATGGAGTTGTTCTTCTAAAATAAATAAACTGAAAAGAATATGTACATAAATAATATGTAGAGGAATAAATTTCTTTCTAAAAAAATAAAATTAAATTAAAAAGCAAAATATAAGTAAACTTAACGGAATAATAGAATCATGAAATATAATCCGATAAAAAAAAAGTAATGGCATAAAAGAGTAATTAGAGTATTCATTAGGAAAACCGGCAAGCTAAAAATTTAAAGTATTTTTTATTTATTTTTTTGTTTACTGCGTATTAACATCCAAGCCATCAGTTTTCACCCTTCCTGAAATCCTTCCTCCGAGGAGGGGAGAGTTATTTTCAGCGAGCCCACAGATGACCGCTGAACGCGCGACTCGAACCGTCATCTTCTTCCGAATAAATCGGTTACGCTATTCCTAGCAGAGGGATGTCCCGCATTTTTTATAATTCAATTACTTTTAATCCCTTTTTTATCCTTTATTTTGTCGGTAATCTGTTCATATTTCTCTTTATTATGTTTAAAGAACGTACCCGCAACAGGGATAATGGGATTCCCAATTATGGGCGTATACAGAAAATAATTTGGGGAGGGGGGCTGAGACAATTTGGGGGTTATGAAATACTAAGAACTTCGAACTTGGAATAGCCAATTAAAACGCTATTACACCCCCAAAAAAGTATTTTTTTCTGAACTAAGTGATCTTATTTAATTTATTTTTAAGGTTTTTATGACACACTTTTACTGATTTCGGGGGGGGGCTGCATGCCCTCAGCCCCCACCCTTATATACGCCCAACGTTTGACCAAAAAAGAACATATTTGTAAATATTATGCATGAAAGGAGAATTCATATATAAATTATCATAAATTATAAAACAATTACATTTTATTAGGTAAAATAGTAAGATATAAAATTTTATAAAATATAAAAATTTTATACGTTCAGGAAACTATGAGTATTCAATAAAATCGTTAAATTGTCTAAATCACTATGAAACATAATATTTAAAAGCTAATTACATTGCATTAATATTTATAACTTTTGTAATGTATATTTTGAACTTACTGTAATGGTTAAGAAAGTAAGCTGCTAGACTCCACTCACCTGAAAAATAATGAATATTATTTTTTTTATTTTATTTTTTTTTCGTTTTTAACGGCGCATCAACTATTTGGCTATTAGCGCCGGATGAATATTATTAAGCTGATCTATAAAATATATTATAACTAGTGAATCATTATTTTTTAGATATAATTATCATCACGAGGAATGGATGATAGGAAAATAAAAACTTAACTGGTTTCCATAGTAGACTCCAGTTGATCATTTTGAAAAAAATAATGGACCCGGGTTAATGTATTAATTTTTTTTTGAGGCCGCCAATATGGTACTTTTTGTGATGTACAGGTAAATATGCTATGCGAGTATACGTATGTACTTTTAAGAATGCCCTGAGAACAAGATAAATACTATCACGTATCTAATGGTACTTAAGTAAAAGGAGTTATCGTTAGCAAATGATCCATTGTAAAATTAGAAGATTTTCGGAGGATTTTAAGGGCAACTGTTAAAGTAAGATCAAACTCCTGGAGTATAGAAAACTTACAATATTCCTCCTTGAGAGCTATAAGAATGTCATGGTATCTGCGTCATCGGTGAGGTGGAACTTGGCAATTGATTTTTTCTTACAGAGAGAGTTCGATGGGACGATAATGTACAACACTTTCTAGACAACACGGTTCATTAATCGTACAAAAGTATGTATTCTGTTTTAAACATTTTTTGCTTACAAAAGACACTTTATTGGAGAAAGGAAAGTAGAATACACGTTATCTTTTGCCGTATTTTCCTATGCACATACTCTAGTCGGCGATGTATGCTTGAAATTTCTTCACGTATCCTTCTCTTGATGAAAGTCAGACGGATTTGAGATCAGAAATTCTTAAGTTGTACTCCCAGGACTACAGATTTGGAATTTTTGCAAGAAATAGGACAGGAGACAGCGTTAGCGTCAGAGAGAGGTGAAGCCAAGGCACTTTCTCCTACACAGCTTCTGCTATTGTCTAGCTGGACGATCTGACCCTCCTTGTTAGCAAGATTCCCACGACCCCGACGGGACAGTGCAGGTAGCATCCACATTCTTTACCAACCTTCTAGACAGAAATTCTATTTTGACTGGCTGTTTATTTTTATGAGTATAATGGTTCGTAATAATAATCTTTACATGTGTATAGGTTAACAGTTAGATGTTAAAATAATACAATGGCTAAACAATATATAATTTCTTCATACTATTCTTATTATGGAAACCCCATTATGTCTGCTGGACTAATATAGTAATATTAGCTTCGTTCAAGACCTAGATCTCCAAATTAGAAGGCAATCGATATTGCTTCCTAAAAAATAATGAAGTTCCGGTAAGAAAAAAGTGTTTAGAGAAAGTAGATTTGTTGGATTTATGAAGTCATTTAAATTTTTTTTTTAAGGAAATATTTGCATAAAAAAAAGAAATGTTGGCGTTAAAAGGGAAAATACAAATCTATGTATATAAAAATAACAAATAATAGGAATAAGGCCAATAAAAAAATATTAATATACAGGGTACACATGTTTATTGCTCCACTTGTTTCGAGCACCATCGACGCCTGTTAGCGACGAAAACTAATCTATGTTCACTACCGACCCGTCAAAATGAGCTTCTGCTACAAAAGTCAGGCTTCATGACTAAAGATTATTATATGTTATTAGAATTACCTATGGAAAGTCAGCGGTTTTAAATCCATAATGTCCGCTGTTTTTTTTAAACATAGATAATAGTTTTCTATATATTTTTTTCTAATGCATATATTTTAATACATGATATAAAAAAATATCGTTGACATTGATATGTAATATGAGGAAATCTGAGGTTCGAGCCTTCCGGAAGCTTCCGTCGGAATTATGAATGAAAATATTTTAAGAGAAGTGTTTATCGCGTAAGTATCTGCCAATATTTCGAGCAATTGGTGTGAATGGTAGAGAAATAATCTAATTAGAAGTAAAACAATTTTCCAGTAAAAAATAGAAATGAAATGAATCCATTCGAGCCAATACAAAAGCTTTGATCAGTGCAGAAATTCGTTACTGCATTCAGAGGGAATCGACATTCTGTAACAGATTACAGAACGAAGAAGAAAATATGCAAAATGTAAAAGGATTCGCATCATAAATCATCTTTTGGCCTTGTCAAGAAGGAAAACGCGAAGGAGTTTTATTCGCCTCCGTTTTGCATTTTTTTCTCTCATACAGATAGATAGTTCTCCAACATCGCTTGAGAAAATTCATTGTGATCACGTAGGGTTTCTTAGATAATCCGCAACGCAAAATATTCCTATTTAATTTATCCGTTTTCTACTATGATCTGGTTGCTTAATAAAAGGCGGTCGCCATTGTGGTCTAAAAATAAATTTGGAAAAGTCAATTTGTATAGCATTTATTAGACCTCCATTAAATCAATACGTTGCCAGTGTACAGACTAGCGATCCTGCTTTTTGATCTTTTAATTTTAACCGCTTTTAGTGCTTTTTGGTCATTATTAGTAATTATTTCTATGTAGTCGGCCAACGATTTCTATATCTATTCTTATTTTAGTAGTTCGGGTACTATCAGAAAGAAAAGCAAAAAGTGTGGGTGGTTTGTTATGATACTTTTAATCTCACAGAAAGTGTGTAATTGTTGACTATCGCACGATGCTTATAATTGCTTTGATATATCTTGAATGTGTAATGCGAAACCTCCTCTAATATTTTAAGAATGCAGGTTGAAAAACAGATGAATTTGAAAGATATTTTGTACAGACATTTTTCCGCATCCAACTAGGTACATAACCAATTTCATTAGAACTTGGTACTAATATAGAGGAACTTTGGGGCTTATATAGAGGTGCGAAATAATAATATGGAGAAATAAATACTATTATTCTATAATATTAAAATATTAGAGCTTGTTTAAGAGCTGTTCCGGCATAAATAGAAATTGATAGATAAACCGTGGCTAAAGCAAAGCAATTAGCAACTCCTGAAGCACGCAAAAAGATATCAGATCATTTTTATAAATAAATATGGACTCCTGCCCGAATTGAGGTCCCTTCTCAATATTCTTGATAATGTTTAGAAATTTATATGATAAAGGCATTAATAACAAGTGTATAACATCATTACTGAAGTAGCACACCAGTATAAAGTTAATGCGGACTGCAACATTTTCGTGCCAGTTTGCCAATTTTCATCATTTATTTATTTTCTTGTGAGCTTCGCAATTTTAGCGATTAGCTCATGATAAACTCAGTAACATGTCCTCTGTCCAGTCAAGAGGGGGAAAAAAACAAAACAAAAACTAAACAGAGACAACAACACTAGGAATTAAATAAACTAACTATTTGAATGATTTTGTATTGTGAAAATATGCTTATTGCATACTTCTATAATATATATATATATATATATATATATATATATATATATATATATATATATATATATACATATATTCAAACATAAATAAAAATAAGGAGGAAAAAATACAAAACTTTCATAAGCTTTGAAATGCTCGCCGTTGAGTGTGTTCGTTATGTTTGTTTTTACCAACTTATAACTAGGATAAGTTACTGCAAACTAGATTGCAGTTAAATGAAGTTCCAAAAATCTAAATCGCATTTCTCATTTGCAGGCATATCAAATTTATAACTCATATCTATATCGAGCCGAAAGACCATAAACACAGCCATCAACATTTTCATAGAAGGGTCATCGTGCTGTTCTATTCGTACAGTTGATATTCGCAAAGTAAGTATATAAATCGGTAGTAAAAATGTAGGTTAAAAAATAATTTTCAAGGCTTCAAATAAAAAAAAAAAATAAATAAAATAATAATAATTATAAAATGGCTTTAGTATCGTACATTTGTAGGACTTCCGGCGTTCTAAATCGAATGTGAGGTCAATTAAAGGTAGCATTCCTGGATATGAAGAACTGAATAATTAGGTAAATTTTTTGTAAGTATTTATAACAAAAATTATTAGTTATTTTATTTTAATAATATTGGCTTCGTTTTGAGAGCTGTGTCGTACCTTAAATTCCACAGGTTATTTAAGGAGCTCTTATACCTTCCATTAGTACATTAGCCATTATCTTTTCATTAGCGGTTATTTTCTTTTAAGGTACAGAAAGGAGAGTAATTAAATTTGTTCATAAGAGGGTCATTATGCTTAGAAAGAAAGATTTAATCTTTTCAAGGCCATGTCGGAAAATATTATAAATTCCAATATTCTATTTTCAAATAAAAAGAACGCAAGATAAATACATTCGCGTCATTAATAAGGGGCCCTTAAACATATTTAAAGTAGGTATTCAGAATCTTTGCAATATGCCACAAATTATTTGCATCTAATGTGCCATTTCATTTCAATATCCATGCAAAGATTGTACATTCATATAAGAATGCAAAATTTTGTCTGCAGTTTGGTTTATTTTTAGTAATAGTTATTTTATGTGATACTTCTTTGCCATTTTTTCTATACCGATGTAGTACGCTGATTGAAACCGACTATCTGCAGTAATTTATTTTATAAACAACGAGAAACGACTCCCTCGTCCAACCATAGAAATAACATTTATATTCAAGAATGTATTGTTATTAAAGCTGTTTTGAAAACCATTTTAGTACTTCCTAAAATATTCACCTTCCCATTGAGGAGCATCCAAATCAGATAAATTGCAAAATGTTGCTCTTTTCACAACAAAGAAATGTTTGTTTCTTTTTTTTTTTTTTTTCATGTTCCTCGTTCTTATATCCAAATACTGGTGTAGTTTATTTATAACTTGTACATTTTGTCATTTGATCCCGGAACAGTAAATTAAAATAGGAAAGAAAAGTATAGAGAAAATGCTCTTATTAAAAAATATAAAATGTGTTTGTACTTGATATAATGTCTGAAGGATGCCTGCGTCAAAAGTTACAAAATACATATTTTTCTTGATCCCTATATCTTCTAGTTCCGAAAAACAGTAGTTAATTTAACCAGATTAGTTTAACCAGATCAGAAGATGGACTCCTTATATTTTTTACCTCCTAAGGGAGAGGCTTTTGTCTTATGAAGGTACCAATAAAGCTTATTATTATATCTTCTAGTTATAGAGGGGTTTAACAACGCTGTTAGAAATGATAACAACAACTGTTTTAATAATAGGCACAGATAGCTAAAGATCAATCAGTCCTGTAACATGCCACAAGGACCCAGAGATGCTGTGAATTCTTGACCATACGCCACACTAAAGAGATAGTGTGGTCAGTTCTATACTACGGCCGCCTGATTTCACCCTTCACGGGAACCCATTAATAAATTAATTAAAGGCTGGGTGGGCCTTGGGACGTTCTGGGATCCCCTGGGAATTTTGGAAATCTGCGAGTTGGAAGAGTTGAAATTATCTTCTTTTTTCTTTTAATTGCTAAGATTTAATACATTACAGATAGAAAGTGTGACTACGGTGGATAAATTGTGGGTGCCCTAAATTGAATCCTACAGTCAAAAGTCATTGTGAGGATTTACATTTTTTAGACGCAGAACCGAAAATCTTTTTTATTGAAGCAGAGTGAAAGTCTTAGGCCTGTTGGCATACTGCACTTAATCAAACTGGTTCACTAATTTGGTAGATCATTAATACATTGAAGCCAACGCTTTGAATTTAAAACGGTAGTAACTTTTTAGTCCGACCTCGGGCAGAAACACCCGAGGGGGATTTTGCTTAACTTCCAAACTTGTCGGTATTTCTACAGTTCCTGTTCTCAGGCGGACGGAAAAAAGCGGATCGTTTAATTCTTTCTTTATTCCAGCTATTAATTGCTCAGAATTTTTTAATAGCCGTATCCGTTCTTCACGGGCAAAAACTTGGAAATACACAGTTTCAAACTGAATCTAATTTCAGGTAGTTAATATAAATTTGAACTAAAACGTTGAAGTTTCTTTTTATACCTAATTTACATTCAACTGGCATTTATTCTACAACTTTCTTGAATTTTCGTTTTACTTTTTCTTTCTAATTAAATGAAAACTTTTAGTTTTGGCTCAACTTGGGAACAACTGTGCCTTGGCCAATATTATTTTTATAATGCTTGTTCAACTCATGAACCCAAGGAGTTTTCGTTTACCGAAGGCTATTATCATAAGTCTTATTTTACATTATATATATACACACACGAAAGACAGAGGGAAAGGTGTTTGTCTGGTGTAAATAAAAGAAAAACCTATATCATTACCGTAAAGGTAGATTTACTCAGGTTCGTTCTTGGTATATTAATATAATTAAACTTTTCATAAGGAGGCTTGGTTTTTTTTTGCCGTCGCTTTGGCTTGAAATTCAAAACATCATCAGTACGATGAGATTGCACATCCGTGAGGCATCGCCCTGATGAAGGCTTGAATTTTAAGCCGAAACGTCAGAAAAAATAAAACACAATTTCTTATAAAAAATGTAGTTTTCGTGGAATAAAAATGGAGTTTTGATGTCACGAACTCACTGTGATTTAATCTACCTTCCAAAAACCGAATTTGACAATTATACCTACATTTTGAAACAGAATGCAAAAAAACGTGATTTACTTAAAATTCTAACTACTATCGAATATGAAAATTAGAGCAAACTAGGGAACGAACATATTTGATACATTGAAGAAGTGATATATAATACCAAAATTGAAATATAATAAATAATTTCATTCAATCAAAAATTATCATGTTATAATCTCTTATTTTTAATATTTAAAAATTACCTTACAAACGTCACTTTATTTTGCTATTAGTTTTTGTAGCGCAAATTAATTAATGTTTCACATATTCCGGCAATCATTTGTATTTATTTTACTTGTTCTAGTAATGTTTCACTTCTGGGCATACTTTCCCTGTAAGTTTTTGTATTTGAATTTTATTTAGTAATTTTTGGGGGCATTCTTGAGGATTAGAAGAGTTGATAGTCCTTAATTATCACTTTGAAATAAATAAATAAACATTGATAAAGGTTTTCCGAGCCCTGAAACGCCATGAATCTCCTTGGGAGATGCATATCTTGGCCGGACCTTGAGCGACCGATGGCCGAGGACTTCCTGTCAAGGACCCCACTTCGGAGCCTGGACAGGAAGCTCTCTAATGGAATACATTTAGTGCTTTTACAATCCTAGGATGGAAATGTCATCCTAGGATCCATCATGGCAGGGGTATTTTACTTCAGGTACCTGCTTTCTTCAAAAAGGTGAAGGCGCCTCGGCACCCCGGGGTGAAACATTGAACCGGCATTTCTTAGCGTTTCTAAACTTCTTATTATATTAAATATTTTTTTCTTATGGATACGTTAGCTATTGTGCTCAGTAGTATGAGTGAATGTTGTGGCAACATTTATTAACAAATGATGTTATGGACAAAACCATTAATACATTTCTGAACCATCATATTTTTTGCATATTCTCATTGTTCTTAATTGGAAAAGATTGTACGGCCGGTTTAAATTGGAATATTGGATACAGAAACTAATCGTAATATTTGTGTCAATAGTTGAAAAATTTATTTTCATTTAAAAGTATGAGAATAACAAAAATATGAGGGAACTGGAAAATTCGTTTACTTGTACTTTAAAATTTGGTCATTCAAAACCAATACTATATTATTTAAATTTAAGAACTTTAATAATATTCCTAAACAAAAAATTCAAATTATTCTCAAAAAGAGAAATCTACTTAATCTTTACATAAATTAATAAAATTTTTTAACATTTTATCTTTTTATGAAATCGGGATGCATATAATGTGAAGATAACGTAGAATTATATTGGCATATTAATCGTTGTTTAAGTAAATGGAACAAGTGTTTGTATGCGTGTATATATATATATATATATTATATATATATATATATATATATATATATATATATATATATATATATATTTATATAGGTACATATATGACATATATTTGCTCAGTACACCAACTGCTAAGGTTGTTAGCACTAGTAATGAGTAATTATAGTTATTATTAGGAAAATGTATTATACGGAATAATATTTATAATTCATTTTTTAATATAAACAAGAAATTCATCTGCTATCTAGCTACTAGATGATGTTTTCAATCAGCTTTTATTTGATTGTAATTTAATTGTAACTTAAGTAATACTTTCTTAATTAAATATGTGATGTCTCTATCTGTATTTGTTAGGTTTCATAAGGTATCTAATGAAATAACTAAATGTGTTACATTATTCATTATGCAATTATCATCTTATTGCTTTTGTGAAATGTGTACTAAACGTTAGCCATTTTTGTCTTCTAATTGTTTAGGCTGTAAAATCCAATTGCATTCGGAGTGTTTTGTAAGTTTATTGGTTTTGTTTTTCCATTTATTTTGAAATGGCTGTGATGTCAGACTTATGTAATCTTTTTGATGGTCACTTAGGATTTTTCTAAACATGCAATAACTGGAGAGAGAGAGAGTGATGAAGCAAGAATTGTGCTTCGAATCCCCGACCAACCAACCAGCGTCAGAGTCTCTATTCTTTCGGATGTATTTCAAACAGCACATTAATCAAAGCCCAAAGCAACGCGAGAAGAAGCAATAACGTCAAAGACTTTGAGGAATTCGTTATGGAAGTTTTATCTTCGTTATCCAATGCAAATAGAAAGAATATTAGAACGCATAGCAATGAATAAGAATTTCACAATCACAATACGTCTTGATAATGGTGAAACAAACCCAGCACCAAATCTTCATAGATATTATAAGTTCATACGACTTGCCTAGTTATCACTATCTATTAATTAGCAATGCAATCAAATGAACTCATGCCAGGTTAGAGGAAAACAACATGAGTATTTCCGTTTCAATATCAATGAATACAATAAAGCACATCACAATACCCAAGGTATTATTCCCTATAACTCTCCAATATGCTTTTTTAAAATATTTTTAAGAATATAATTCTATGCCTGTTAAGTTTATTGGTTAAATGCCACGAGAGAGTTTTTTTTTTAATTTTAGTTTAGTTTTACAGCGATTGATGACCAAAGGGTTTCTTTCTTCATTGGTAAGTGTGTAAATAAAGTAAAAATCTAAAAGTCTTTTTTTTTTTGGTTTCATTAATGTGTTAATGTTGAATTTTATTAGCACATCACTGTAAAAACTTAAAAAGGCAGGATTCGAACCCGTATTTACTAATTCCAAAGTATCAGCTCTTCAGCCATCTCAATCATAGGAGGCGAAGACTCTAGTTATTTTTATATTTAAATTGTGTTATATTATATTATACCATATTGAAATGTGAAGGATATTAACTTATATTGTTTTTTAAAAAAATCAGAAGTTGAAATGTCGGGACACAATTTGAAAAGTTGAAGACATTCTGAAGGTCCAAACCATCAGATTTTGTTGAAGGTTAATAAATAATTAAGTAATATTGCAAAATAAGATAAGTGTAAGTATTTTATGGTATTTTATTAAATGTATTAAAAATATGCGTAAATCTAATTTTTCTACTGTTCTATTTTTTTCTAAACTTTATAAAATACAGAAAAGAAAACGTCCTTCGCATATCTTGCTGAAAAGCAATTTCAGGAGGAAAATTAGACCTACTAATGGAAGAGAAAAATATCCTTCAAATGGGTTCGCATTTTAGTAAAAGGAGTATATAGAAAAGAGGGTTCTGGACACGCGATGTTCCGTGTTCTACAGGCTTAGGCGAAAATACATAACATTAGCGGTTCTCTGAAGATATCGGGTGGAATGGGGATTAGCAGACGGCAGAATGGAGTTTTTTAATTTCATAAGAGAAAATTAAACACAATTATTATATCTATAATAATAATATATAATAATAATTGTGTTTAATTTTCTCTGGTGATATATCACATAAATGTATCACTTAACACTAGAATGCCCTACATGTTTCCAGTCACACCCTTTCCCAATTTGACTACCAATGTTTTCAAAAATATCATGTTAATTTATCGGATTTTTGATATCTTAAACAATTGGTAAAACTTTTAAATTATATATATTACAGTTTCTTTGTATGATTATTGAAGGATTAATTAGTTTTTTTCCGCCTAAGAGGGAAGGCTCTTGGAGCCCGCGATCCCCAAAAAAGTGTTTTGCAGGGAAACAAAAAAATCTTTATCGCCATATTATTATTAATGTATTTCTGATCAATAGATTTTTTCCCCTAATTTTTATAAATTTTGTTGAAAGATATACGATTAAGAGAAGGAAAAGGGGGCTCCACAAGCATCTTAGAGTTAAGCTTGGGCATCCTAGGGTTAAAATAGTATTCTTATATCAACAGATTAAAAAAAAATCACTACAGATGCTACAACAAAACAGAGCGTGAGACCTTGGTTTTTGTTGTAGACATGATGTTGAGGGGTTTTCCTTGAAAACGGAATACAAAAATAAACATCAGCGGCGGAATTGGCCTCCCTGATGTTATATTAACATATATGCTGAGCTTTCTTTATTTTACCACAATCCCCGATTTGAGCATCAATAATTTGAGCCGGAGAAAGAGCCAGCAGAAGCCCTGGATGTTATGTCACATGGGGCTATTGGAATCCGACACCATATAAGAAGTGAGGGGATATTCCTATGTTTTAATGGCAATCCTAGACAACAATCAGAATTTTCGGTTCCCCGCTGAAACATCATGAGAAACTGTCTGTTTGGAACAATATCCGACATAAGAGATAGAAGAACTGGAGAATAGAATAGAGTCTCGTGTCTTCTTATTTTGACAAAACCCACTACGGATGAGTCATCTTATTTTGGCAAATTGATCACAGGTGCGTATACACGGCCGGGAAGGACCGGAAAGGAAACGTCTGCCCAACATCCGCCTACGTCCCGCCATCCTGCCCACGTATAGCGATGAAGTGTTGTTCGCATAACAATGATCGTACACAAATTAGTTAGGCTAATTGTTAGTGTTTCCAAAGAACATCCAAATTGTCAATGTACGCTGATGACCAAATCAGTCGAGTTGAGATGTATAAGATGTTGATCATCGGGGTTTCGGTCTATTTTTTTATTCAATAAAACTACATTTTATAGTTAAAATGCATTTTATTAACGTCAACGTTTCCGCTTGGTATGCAAGGCTTTTTCAGGGCTATGGAGAAGAGAGAGAACTGTCCAGTTTCATGTAGGCTACCTTTCTACAAATCAGCCTTAAGTTATGGCCCTCTTGACATTTAGTTGTTCAACATGCTTTGTATCCGTGACATTTGCAGTTTCTATTTTTTTTTTTTCGTTTTTCGGGTGTCACACTATCTTTATTTTTCTAATGAGGCTTCCGTTGGTCTATATCTGCTTGTTGGCGAGCCTTAAAACACTCGATTCCCAATAAATAATCAAGAATCCTAGCGAAGCAGTTCATTACAGAAGAAAGTTTATCACACCATTTCGACCAACATTGGTCAAATGCCCTGAGGTATGATGTCGACACGTCATACTTTCTGAACTATGCGATTCACTTATTTAAAGTATTTAGAAACTTCATCAAATCAGACGAAACAATTTTGTTCCGCGAAAGCAATGACGATCAAATCCAGTATGGAAGTGAACTAAAATGTCTCCGACATAACTCCCTTCAAGCTATTGACCTTAGCTTCATCTTGGAATTCCTAAGTCGAAAAGAAAAGGCCGCTTCACTTCGCGATATAAAGCGACATAAAAACAATACGGAATCTTCTCCATAAAGATAGGCGAGTGTGGAGTGAAAATAAAAGGAATAAAGAAGCCGCCGGGAATAAGGGATCTATTTTTAAATATGAAATAAATTGAATTTTCATAGATAAGTAAAAAGAAACCCCATAAAAAAGTGTTACAATTAAAATGGGGTCTCGGCTAGGCGTGACTAAGGAAGCTTGCCGGGACGTGGTATAATACAGGCGTCTATGGCTAACTGACCGCCATACAGCCTTCTCCGCATACCTACGAGGCGAGCCTTATAACTCTCCTTACATTTCAAAATACATTAACTACATAATGAGAAGCAGATAGTAAGCCATTGAAGAGATAAGAAATTAAGCAATGGTTGGGATTCGGCTAACATGGGAACATCCCAAGTGCCCGGAGCCGATTTTTATGAAACTTTGTATATTTATTAAGCACCTGGGAATAAACGAAGCGTATTTTTTATATCGGCCCAATCGCACGTTTAAGGGGTAACCCTTCCAAAGCAGAACTCAAATATTCTAACAAGGGGAGTACACAATGATGAGGTCGCCGATTTGGTCCATTTTTTTCTGGTGATTCTACATCGAAAAATAGTCGACATGTGTTCCGTCCAATGCGCCTTAGGAGGGGAGAAATAAAATAAAATAGGTTGAAAATTCGTTATTTTATATAAGATGTTTAGCAAATTATATCGACATGATTCTTTCCCCAATTAATAAGGAACAAATACAATCGTTAAACAATAATTTATATTTCGTCAAATAAATTCAAAAATATGCTTACATTTGAAGTAAACTAGTATTATACATTTTTTTTTACACCAAAAATGATAGCAGATTTAAAATCAGCAACCCAAGAAACTCTAATGAGGTAAATATAATCGAAAACAAAAATAATATATTTTTCCTCTCCGAAAGAGACAAGTAGTACCGGTATCTCTCAGTATTGGAGGAAAAAAGGATTATTTTTTTTTATTATTATTACTATTTTTTTACCACTGTATGTAGGTACATATATATTACCACTGTATCAACAACCTCTTCTTCGAATCGACGATGACATATTATCTGCAGTTACAACCTATTCGTAAATTTGACGATGCTACTTTCATGAAGAAAAGGTTCTCTTACTATTGGAAGAACGACGCTATTATCTACTATTGACTGCTTGAAGGCAATTGACTAGTGGTGGAATACCTGGCCGGCTAGCCGCCTAGAGCATTGGCATTGCAGGACAATTACAAATCCGAGCAATATTGGTCACAACGACGAACGGTTGTTACCTTAAGTATTTATTATAACTTTAGACTATTATTTCAGGCCACAGAAGTTGGGGTGTCAACAGGTATTTTAGTCTCCCATGCACGAAGGACCTTTTTATTCTCTGGATCCTGGTAGAAATGAAGAATCCCGGCAAATAACTATAGAACTATCTGAGGGCCTTCTCGTGCCCTTGGAAGACTCGAGTCGCGGGTATTAAATGGACCAATGGCGCCTATATTCCTCGTGTCCATTAATTCCAGGAACGATTCCAGTCTTGCGAAACATACCGAGGCCATTGCTTCACATTATTAGCTCATATAATTACTCAGGTTAACTCAATTCGACGATTAACTAGCAGACGTTGGATTAAAGAAAGCAGATTATAGGAATTTTTCGTAATACTCTTATCTTTATGGATTGACAACCAAGCAATAATTTAAAATAAATCATTCACTCGCTTATATTTCTTAACTAGGAAGCAAAAGTCCGAACCGCAATAACTCCGTCTACAGAGCGCGTTTCCATGTAATTATTATTCCAGCTATGAATTGCATAGATTAGACTAAACTATTAATATTTTGCCTTACATTAGAAAGAAACCAAAGCTCCCGATACTTCAAGTAACGTATTCTTGGATTGGTCTTTTTACGCCTGGACCATTATTCTGGGTAATGTTTCAGTTTTTGAAAGATTTCCACTTGCCACGTTTTCTCAAAGTTCACTCTACAATGCTTTCGCACGAATTTTGCTGAAGACCGGTAGCCCACTGTACGGATTCTGCTGCTTAAGTAATTTCACGTTTTGTTTTAGGTAAAGTATTTTTATGCATTGTTGAAATCGGACCATTATATTAGACGGTAGGGTTAGAAATCAAAAATAATAAATTATTGCACTTTTAACAAACATGCAGTTATAAAATATAGAACTGCATGTTTGTTAAAACTTACATATTATGTAAGTTGAAGGAAAGGGTGGGGAAGGATCAATGGAATCTTGAAGAAACTGGCAGGAGTTGCTCCCAAAAATTCAGTGTGAATATGTCTTGTCCACTTAACAAATCATGAAGATTCTTACCTGGATTTATCATTGCTTAAATATCTATTTACCTCTTAAAATTTAATATTTATGGTCCCTAAAATGAAATTTAAAAATAAGATAAACTTTAACACAACTTAATATAAGATGTCTGATAATGAACCTGAAAAGATTCGAAACGTTACTAATAGAAGTTAATGTTTTAAACAATTTTGGGGTTATATACTCTTATTGACGAAAATTGCAGTGTTGCTCAACATTATTATATTTATAACATAATTGCAGTGTGTTAAAACAATTATTCAAAATAAGACAACTTAATGAAATAGGAATTGTTAAGATAATGTCAAAAGAAATATGACCTTAATAATGTTTGGCATGGAATGTGACCATGAAGAATGTTTCTAGGACACAGTAACTATCAATAAATAACACATTCAAACTCAAGAACGGCCATCCTGAAATAACCCGTTATGCATTAGCATAAATTTAGAGTTGTATAATTGGGACATGAAGTTCTTGAAAATTAAAGAAAATTACTACTAAGCCAAGGTGGATAAATATCTATTTACTTCACACGACAAGCTTTATTAATTCATTTATCTATGGTGATGAGCGCTACACGCCATTTTGATCAGAACTTGAATCAGCTTCGTATATGTATAAGATTGGGGAAGCCGCTTTTGAATCAGGTCTGTTGATAATAAAGATAAGTCAAGGGCTTTCAGGTAATTACACTTTTAGTACGAAGAAGGATATATATATATATATATATACTATCTCTTTATACTCCAAAAGGAGTGGAACTGTTCAACGAAAGTTGTCCAATGAAATCCAAGAAGTACTTGAACCGTTTGCATTATAGTGCGACCCATAAGATATCTATAGACAATAGAAATTGACCCACATTTGATAGTAAATACAAACAAACCTTATCTATGAACGTGACTGATCACACCACAAGGAAGGAGGCTTTTGAAATGGATTATCTTCAATGGTGCTTCTCACTGAGAACGTAGGCAATCCAGACGTCATTATTATACAAATAATATTCAAATTTACAGCTCTTTGTCAAACCCAGGGTATAAATCATCAGCATTTAATTTCATCGGGAAGGAACCGGGACAAGGCTTTATCGAACGCGGAAGTGTTGTCTGACGTCATAATTTCCAAAATGACACCCAAGTTGTTGACATTTTTGCTGGACGTCACAGGCTAGCTCAGAGAATGGAGGAGTCCAAGGAGATTAGGAAGGAAAAGCTATTTCCGGACGAAACCTTTATCACCAATGGAACGTTCACTATAATTTAATTAGTAGAATACCTATTACATTTTCACAAAATAATATATATAAATTCAAAATATTAATTAATGTGACTAAATCTCTTGGCATTGAATCAATGAAAAAAAAACAACACATTACTCTGGGACTTTGTCCCTTAAGAAAAACATATAAATACAAATTTAAAATAAAACTCCATCTCTATACCTAGAGAAGAGACAACACGACAAGAACGAACTCTAATACTATTTACAAAATCTTATACAAGACTAAAATAATATTTACAGACACAATATTACATATTAATAATAATAAGAGAGTGAATTTCGAATAATGGAGCTAAAGGGGATGAGGCAGAGTGGAGTAATGATGAAACTATATTCATAGGGTAGGGAGAAAGGAATATAGAATTTAATCAATAGTTCAATATTAAAACATAAATCTATATATATATAAAAATCACGTGTCTGTCTGTTTTTCTGTTTGTTTGTTCCTTATACAAATCCACACCGTTTGACCGATTTGTACCAAACTTGGCAGACAGGTAGGTCTTGGAAATCTCCTAGGCTAGGTCAAAAAAATCTACCAGCTGTCTGTCTGTATGTTTGTGCCTTATACAAATCCGCATCGTTCGTCCGATTTTGAATAAACTCTATACCGTCTCCACACCGTTCGTCCGATTTTGACTAAACTCGGTACACATGTAGATCATAATCTGGGGAGTGTCGTAGACTAAGTCAAAAACGTCTTATAACTGTCTGTCTGTATGTTTGTCCCTTATACAAATCCACACCGTTCGTTCGATTATGTTTGTCCCTTATACAAATCCACACCGTTCGTCCGATATCGACTAAACTCGGTAAACATGTAGATCTTAATCTGGGGAGTGTCGTAGGCTAAGTCAAAAACGTCTACCAGCTGTCTGTCAGTAAGTTTCTACCTCATACAAATCCACGCCGTTCGTCCGATTTTGACTAAACTCGGTACACAGGTAGATCCTAATCTGGAGAGTACCGTAAGCTAGGTCAAAAACCTCTACCAGCTGCAGTCTGTATGTCTTTTTTTTTTTTTTTTTTTTTTTTTTTTTTTTTTTTTTTTTTTTTTTATAAAAATCCACTCCGTTAGACCGATTTTCACCAAACTTGGCATACATGTCTGTCTTGATACGGGGGGTGTTATAGGTTAGGTCAAAGTAGTCTAGGACTCAAAGTTGGGAGGTCACGGGTTCGAAACAGTTACAGGTTCGTGTTATTAGATTTTAATAATACTCTTTTGGTTTCTAATTTTCTATATGCAGAAAGTAGGTGTAGCATGGCACGCCGGGTAACAGCTAGTATATAATAAAAAAGGAAAACGTAAATAGAGACTTAATCAAAAGGGATAAACCAAAACTTATATACATTGAATAAAACCAATTCATATGCATTTTGCAATACATTTTCTTATAGATGGTAGCATTTATCCTCTCTCCCGGTCTGGGAAGAGGCATGGAAAATCACAATCCAAAGGTTCAAGTAGATATTTTATGCAGTTTATTTCAACAGTTACTGTCTAACTAAGGAGTGCTGGCCTTTCTTTGATAAGAGCTATCTATCTAGGAGCAGGCTCTGGTGCTGGCCTCTGTCGTTTTTTTTTTTCAGAACTGCTGTCGCGCTTACCTCTGTTGGCTGTCTCACGAACTACATCTAGACAGATATAAACAAATTCACAGCGTTTGGCCGATTTTGACGTAACTTGGTATACAGGTAGATTTTGATACGGGGGGAGTCAAAGGCAGAAAGTAGGTGTAGCATTGCACGCCGGGTAACAGCTAGTGTATATATATATATATATATATATATATATATATATATATATATGTATACTATATATATGTTCACATAAATATGTGTGTGACTGTTTGTACTCTACCATCGGATAAAGTGATCCGATTTTAATTGAGAATAAAAATGCAGTTTTTAAAATAAAATACGAAACTCGCTAAATAGCAGGAACATCAGACAGAGAGGAAATTTCTGCACAAAAATCTGAGCGTTTAGCCTTAATAGGCACCAAGGTACAATTGTTACAAATGTTTCCATTTCGGGAATTGAATTAAACCAAGTACATTCAAGGCGATATCTTTAATAATAACCGCGAGTTTGAGTAAAACGTTTTGTAATGTGTGTTTTTTTTAAATTATTTATTTATTTATTTAAAGTTTACAACAATGTAATAAATGAAGTACCAGTCAGAGTTTGAAGTGTTATTTTTTCTTGAATGCACTAAAGGATGATTTTAATGAAATTTGGCACAAAAATACATTGAGTGATTTCAAAGTTCAAGTTCCTTAATTAGTAGACTCCGTTTTTGGACGAAATCCTCTCGAGAAAAATTGTAACGCATAAGTGTTTGCGTTACTAAACTTACAAACATGGGCGGGCATAAGGGTGTTGAAGGAGCTGCAGCCCCCCCCCTCCCCCCCGAAATTTTGGTTTTTTTTGTCGAAATAACTTCTCTACCCCCAAATCCCCCCGGTGCTTTAAGCAACTCCCCCCTAAATTTATTATCTACATACGCTCCTGCTTCCAATTATTACATTTTATAGGTATGTACCTAATTGAATGCGTGGAATCTAAGGAAATCATAACCAAGGCCATATCCATAACCGCTGTCGAGGAAAATGTAAAAAGCTAGATTTTTCATGGAATTTTCGGATATATCCTTATATTTTTTGAAACCTGTTAGAATAAGTAAAATATAGTAAATGTAAAGCATCTATTCGAAAGTTTGTTAAATTACCTACAAATACGGTTTTTATGGGATTTTTGATAAAGCGAACTTATTCAGAAAAATCGGCAATTAAATGGAGAAATATTCTCTTGGGACTCTTTATCCAGTTTTCTTTTGTCCATCAGGATCTTGCTTTTATTTGAGATTAATTTTGTATTTTATTCGAAAATTATGACAAAACATTAACTGTTTCTGTACAATTGTTTCCAAATATCACTATTCCTGCGAGTCGAAGCTTTACTTCGCCCGGTCAGTATATCCGAGAAGGATGATAGAGAAACTGAACAGCGCGGAAGGAACTGCAGAATATTGATGAGATTCGGAAGACGTAAACATCATAAGCTAGGCTATTAGGATCCGCTCTACTCACCTAACAGCACCTTCTTAATCATTAAAATCCAATACCATCGAATTATACTGATGATTCCGCATAATACTATTATGTAAGGTGGCCTTTTCAAAACATCATAACATCATTAGTTTTGTTAACTATCGATTTCCTCCGTGACGCAGGAAGTCTAGAATCGAATTGCTTCCGAAGGAAATTTAATATATTATCCCTCAAGGAATCCCTCAACGAAAGGAAAAGGTAATTATAAAGGAAATGAATAAAGGAAATACATCCAGGAGAAAAACTGAATCTTCTTCTTGACTTGATATCTGTTCAGAGCAATGTTTATTGGATTTATTCGATTACTAATAATAAATTAGCTTCGGAAGTAATTTGTATGAAAACTTCCTTAATGCTGTCATTACATTGTATGTTATCCGTTTTATTATTAGTTTTATTCCATTTTTTAAAGATATTAGCGTATACAAATTCACTTGGGAGGTACGTATTTAAATTCAAGGCAAGCCTTTCCAAAACAATATGAAATATTTACCGATATTTGCATTTTCTATAATTCAGTTTTGGAATTTTGGAGTTTCTGTATGGAATTAAGTCGCAGCAATTCTAGGCAAAAACCCTTGATCCATTGGCGATAAAAATATTTTAGTGAGACAACTTTGCTTAAATTATTCCGTCGCGCGGGAGGAGCTTAACTATGCACATTATTTATTTGTTTATTTGAAATCTGGGGTCTTTTTGCCAAGACCACATCCAGTTACTTTTGAAGTAGCAGTAGTGATTTATAACAGCTACTCGTACTCGCTGATAAGCTTACTGATTAGCTTATAGGTTCTTTGCTGGTTATCTATTACTACTTGACTCGTTATCTACGGTTATAATTCATATTAGATAATGGCAAGCAATATTTATTAATAAAAAGGTTAAAATGATCAAAATCAATTCTCTCAACTACGAAAAAAGTTATTAAGCATTAAAGTTAAATGTTTTGCAGGTTATGAAGGATAATATAAACAACAAACAAATAATATAAACAATGATATTTGTAAACACACATATTTTATTCCTTTTCTCTCTCTCTCTTTTCGGTTATTTTACATTTATTTAGCATTATGGGCATACTTGCTATGCGCTTCCGCTCGCTACGCTCGCTCAAGGAGATATCAAAACTATAGTCAATCCAACTCGCTAAAATTAATATAATTCTATTAATTTTAGTGACTCTAGTTTATCCAACTCGCTAAAATTAATAGAATTCTATTAATTTTTTCGAGTAAGAAACCAATCGCTTTTTCTTTGTTAGGAACATCGCGAACTAATTGTATAAGACCCATTTTTTCTCACTAACATAAGTAGAGCTTTTTCATAAACATAAGCTAATTCACTGTTGAAGGTTACTTAACTCCCAGCAAGGACCAATACAATTGGTCATCGGAATCCTCCAATAGGAAGGCAAAGGAGTAATGCAAATGCACTGAATCACTGATAAAATCACTACTGCTACTTCAAAAGTAACTGGATGTGGTCTTCGCAAAAAGACCCGAAATCTGTTCCTCTGTACAATCATCAAGATCGTTGACACAGATATTTTATAAAGACGTTGAGCAAAACAGGAAAAGTAAAACAAAATATAAATGATACCTTATTTGGAAGAAGCCAACCAGAGTTGATACTCACAGAGTCGGGTAAATTAATATTTCAATGATCACAATAGGACCGGCTAAGTTAGTTTATCTCGGGGCCACTGTCTATGAAGCCGCCTGGGAGGATTGACTGGTTGGGATTGGGAAGATAAGGATTAAGATTGTGAGACAATTTAGAGTGGAACATATGGAAACGGATTTTAGTAAGGTCAAGGACCTTTAGCAACCTAAATTAGGTAATGATATTATTAATTTTTGTCTGGCCCTGCTCCAGTAAGACCAATATTATTCCAACCGTTTGTTATGGGAATGCAATATACTCAGTTCCGTGACAAAAATATAAATATTATGGATGCTATCGCGTCAACAGACTCACAATACTTATATATAGATAGATATATTTTTACGATTGAAATTTTCGGTCTCCTGTTGGTTGGATCGACAAATATCCAACACATATTTAAAAATTTGTTCATGAGTGCTATTTCAGAGACCACATTCCTACGGAAAGTGCTAAAACTAATCCATACATGTAATAAAATTCTAACGGATCGCTGTCTGTTCATGTAAGATATATGGAAACAAAACTATTGGGTGCCTTTATCAACGCAATAGCAAACAATGGTTTTTAGAATTTTTGTCTGCATGTCTACTGTCTGACACTCTATGCATATAGGGTTTAACAATCCCTAAGGGGTCAGCTTATTGGCTCTGTCACGTTTCAACAGTCCTAGCAGCCTGTATGCTTGATCTCCGATGGCTATAAGTCTAAAATCGTGTATAGGGAAGCATTACTGTAAAGTAGATTTTTTTCAAATACCCATACGACGGTGTTTATAATCCAAAAGATTTATCCAAAAATTCTGACCTAAGTCTAACCACGCGGGCGATTTCACGGGCACTGCTAGTTTTTATTAAAGTAAGGTAAAATTAATTACAATTTACTTCAAGCCTACAAGAGGGAGAAATCTAGGATAGGGGGCTAGAAGCCGAGGGTAAATGTGCCAATTTCGGCACGTAGAGAAGGGATGTTCTGCGAGATGTGGGTTAGTAACGACGTGCGGAACTGAAGGACTCAGACCACCATCACGCACGGAATACTTCAATAGATTCTAGATATGATTTCATGTTGGGTCTGGCCACCCATTTGTGATGGTTTCTAGCGTCGGCAATGCTTCTCTGCCTGAGAGACTTCCGTTTTTATCAAATATCCGGAATTTTGACAGTAACATTGTTTGAAATCGATCTTGGGTACAGTCTAGAACAGGGGTCAAGTGGTAGCTGGAACTTTTGATAAATTATTTCGAACCATTTAATAATATTTTCTAAACCCTCGTCCGCGTAGATTCTTCCAGTTAGTGTTAATTAGAATCAAGTTACAGATGCTCACTATGGGGAGTCGTTTCTCTGATGTGACTACGCATCGAAAACTGTGCATTTACGCGCAGGCCAAATAAACAAATCGACTTGACAATTGATCCATTTCCGAGAGACTCTATGAAAGAATACACCTGACATCTCCAAATTGCATTCCTTGTTTTACAAAAATGCAATGAAAAAAAAAATACAGCCAATTAAAAACTGAGTCAAACACGTAAGAAAAACAAAAAGTACAGAAGAACGAATCCGACACTTTCAAATTATAAGCAACGATTTTCCCGAATGTGATGGCTGTATTTAAAAATTGCGAAAGACCTTTTTAGTGTGCGGATTGTAACATATAAGTTTAACGATTTCTGTATAAGCTTTACGTAAGACTGCCTTTTCATAATTGTTTTCAGTTTATTTGCGTTTTTCTCGGAAACGAAACAAAAACAAGATAAGTGCCAAAGGACCTTTTTTCTTTATTTTTTCATTCTGCATCGATTCCCGAAGGTTGCATTTTTTTTTTTTTTTTTTTTTTTTTTTTTCGTGGACACCTTGTGTATATACATACATTTCTCATCGACACCTTCGGATTGCGTCTTAAGGTGTACGTAATAAACGGGTTTCCTGCAAATATTGAGCGCTGAAAAGGTTTACATATTCAAAGAAAGTCTTCGCAAAAGATTTTTTTTTTTTTTCTTTTTAGAACTTTCCTCCGAAGGAAAGTAGCTATTGAGGTTGGACTCATGACGGAATTTTTGAAAAATTTCTTCAAATCTTTATCGATCCTACCTAGTAGACACCGAAAATGACCCCCGTTAAAATTTATATATATCTATATATATATATATATATATATATATATATATGTGTCTGTTAACACGATAGCGGCCAGAGTTTTTGTTTTTTCGTCACGAAACTTGGTATATAGCATTCAATTAGCAAACGATTGAACGAGTTCGTTAACCACCAAAGTCGGTCCACCGGAAGGGGGGGTTTACCCCGAACCCAAAACACTAATTTGGCTATGTCAGCCGTAATATTTGTTATATTTCAACGAAACTTGGTATTCGTAGTGGTAATATAGAGAGAAAAGTGAGATATAAAAATGAACTAAATCGGTTCATTAGAAGGAGGGGTTTACTCCGGACCCACAATACCAATTCGCCACTACCAGCCGTGATTTTTGGTATATTTCGACAAAACTTGGTATTCCTAGTGGTAATCCACAGGTAAATATGTGTTGTAAAAATAAACTAAATCGGTTCATTAGGAGGGGGGGGGGGTTTACTCCGGACCCACAATACCAATTCGCCACTACCAGCCGTGATTTTTGGTATATTTCGACGAAACTCGGTATTCGTAGTGGTAATCTACAGGTAAATATGTGTTGTAAAAATAAACTACAACACATCGGTTCATTAGAAGGGGCGGGGGTTTACGCCGGACCCAAATTCCTAATATACTCATACCGGTCGTAATTTCTGCTGTATTGTAACGAAACGCGGTATACGTCGTGGGTAACTCATGAGAAAGAAGTGTTGTAAAAATGAGCTGAATCGGTCAATCGGAAAGCGGGGGTTTAATTTGTAATATATTTCAATAGAAAGCCCGCCAGACGTAGGTTCACAAAGCCGCCGCAAGGAGCGCTTTCTACCACTAGAGTGACTGTATCCTGTTCCTGCGTTAGATCAAAATACGATAATATGAGTTTTTTTGTATTTATTACGTAGTGTAATAGGTACCATGTGTAAACATAACTCTGGAAGCAAATTAATAATTGATCAGTTACTCATTACAAATTTAAAAGAGAGTATTATACATTGTTGTAAATTCCAAATAAATAAATAAATAATAAATAAAATAAAAAGAGAACTATTCATGTTTTTATTTTATTTATGTAGGATATTTTAAGCAAATTGTTCTGGAAAGCAGTCTACACTACCCAAATTCTGAGGAAAGTGCTTAGTTATGCAGCTCCTGCGTGACGGACTTTTTTTCTTTTTTTAAACGAAGCATAACTACCATAGAAAGCCTCTTCATATTGATGGAAGGCCTGCTTCCTCTATATATTGACCGAGTAAACATTTCTCTTTAGGCTCCGAACGGTTCATGGAATGGGTTCAGTGACAGGAGGAAATAGTGTTTAGATTTCCGAGATCCATGCCCTCAGTTTGATAATGATTAAGAGTTGTATGATTAACTGATTTCCTTGTTTGGTATTTGCTTGTTCTATCATTACCTTTATCAATCATTATTTGGCAAAGAAGGCAATGAATTATATTTTTAAATCATAGCTTGATACCATTTTTCAATCCATTCATATTTAAAAAAATATGAACGATGAACTAAAATCATTAATTTCTTGAAATATAATATTTGTTAGCCATCACTTAGGTAATATTTTCCCAAACACTGAAATTTATCCGGCGTTTCTAAGTGAACTACACAATTTAACTATTTCATGGAGGGTTAAGTGTATCTAAAAATTACCCAGCTAGGTACTTGGAATCTTTTTGTGCTGAATCCAAAATATGAGCGTTGGGCTCATTTACAACATAAATGTGTAGAAGAAACACCATCATTTTTATTATTATCAGACTAAAATAAAATTGTCCTAACGTTCAATTGTCTCAGAGAAACAAATATACGTGACCACTCCTTATTCAATCCTATCCCACCCTTCTTTCTGCCGCCTCTCTTTCTTGCCTTGGAGTTATATGACTAAAAATGGAAATGTAAAACCCTGTGCAATTTATAAGATTGCCAGGTAGCAACTACCCAATTTGAGGTCTAACCAATCACAAGAGATACATATTAAAAAACAAAAACAGTTTTGTTAAAAAACTAAATTTGATGGAATTTTCTAATTATTCCCGTTCGCTTTAGCTTGAGAAATTCTACGGCAAATAATCAAAAAATGAAAATCAGTTTTTTGATTGGGGATCTGTGTTATTGATAAAGAAGTCATAATCGATACTTGAAACGTTTATGATGTACAGATATAGGCGTATATGATAATTACATTTTAATTTTACCTATCGTATAAGCCGCCGGGCATGGACGGGCCGCGCATCATGCTAAGACATTCTGTCAGTCATGGGTCCTTAATTAGAGCAGTAAGAAGAGATAGTTAACCGTTGAGGTTGGGAAAGTTTAGATAATAGGGGTTCGGTAAAATATTAAACAAAACTACATTTTAGAACAAACATTTGTTGTATTTCTGCCGACGTTTCGGCTTGACATACAAGCCTATGGATGAGAAGGAGAAAAGTTCCGTTTCTTAGAGGTAAAATATCTTCGTAAGGGGCAGTTAGGAGTAGCAGCTCATTTTCATACAGTATAATTGTAAATATTGGATCAGGTGGGATCACCTCCTTAACATTGTGACAATAGGAATTCTTCGTTCTAAATTCATATTCGTATGTTAAAAGCTACAATTTCATTGTATAATTGAATAATGATTCCTGAAATTCCACGTTAACTGGATATTGGAACAACATTGCTACAATAAAGCATAAACCCTTCGTTCTTCAAGTTCACAAATTGGCCTAGAGCCATAATAGTTACTCTCGGAAACTGGAAGCGTAGGAGTTTGGTGGTTGGTTAAAGGGAGGTAGGATAACCCCTTGTAACCTCCAGGTTTCAATTCCAAGCTTATTGGCTCTCCTCAATAAATACCTTAGCAGTTCCTAGATATCTCATGGCAGTACCGATTCAAACCTCATTAATACCATCGAACGCTTCAGGTACTAAATAGGTTAGAAATCTCTCTTCTCTATATTTGCCCACAAAAACTCCCACACACATATCAGGACCTTGAAAGAATAAGGGCGAATCAGGAAAATTGATTTATTTTTTATTTTATTTTCTCATTCAGAAAGATGAAGGTTTCATGACGCTTCGCCTTGTTTCTCTGGTTCACCTTTAGTTCTCACTCAGTTTCAAGTTAAGGTGAATAGCAGCATCATCATGAAAAATTCAATGTCCCATTTCTAGGGCGAATCCCGGTTCTGGAACGCCCATCCTTGCAATTTGTTACCCATAAATCACTTGTAAAAATGATTATTAAAACATTGAATTTCAATTGCGTTCTTTTTCAATCTAATTTATGAATCAGCATTCCAAAGAGGAAACATTCGCCCTTTCTATCCTGAAGCGCTTCTTAAACATTAACTTCGATTTCCCAACATCCGGAATTTGTGATTCACCCTTACTCTTCCAAGGTCCTGATTATATATATATATATATATATATATATATATATGTCTGTTAACACGATAGCGGCCAGAGTTTTTGTTTTTTCGTCACGAAACTTGGTATATAGCATTCAATTAGCAAACGATTGAACGAGTTCGTTAACCACCAAAGTCGGTCCAACGGAAGGGGGGGTTTACCCCGAACCCAAAACACTAATTTGACTATGTCAGCCGTAATATTTGTTATATTTCAACGAAACTTGGTATTCGTAGTGGTAATATAGAGAGAAAAGTGATATATAAAAATGAACTAAATCGGTTCATTAGAAGGAGGGGTTAACTCCGGACCCACAATACCAATTCGCCACTACCAGCCGTGATTTTTGGTATATTTCGACGAAACTTGGTATTCCTAGTGGTAATCCACAGGTAAATATGTGTTGTAAAAATAAACTAAATCGGTTCATTAAGAGGGGGGTTTACTCCGGACCCACAATACCAATTCGCCACTACCAGCCGTGATTTTTGGTATATTTCGACGAAACTCGGGATTCGTAGTGGTAATCTACAGGTAAATATGTGTTGTAATGTGTTATATATATGTGTGTGTGTGTGTTATATATATATATATATATATATATATATATATATATATATATATATATATATATATATAATCAGGACCTTGGAAGAGTAAGGGTGAATCACAAATTCCGGATGTTGGGAAATCGAAGTTAATGTTTAAGAAGCGCTTCAGGATAGAAAGGGCGAATGTTTCCTCTTTGGAATGCTGATTCATAAATTAGATTGAAAAAGAACGCAATTGAAATTCAATGTTTTAATAATCATTTTTACAAGTGATTTATGGGTAACAAATTGCAAGGAGGGGCGTTCCAGAACCGGGATTCGCCCTAGAAATGGGACATTGAATTTTTCATGATGATGCTGCTATTCACCTTAACTTGAAACTGAGTGAGAACTAAAGGTGAACCAGAGAAACAAGGCGAAGCGTCATGTAACCTTCATCTTTCTGAACGAGAAAATAAAATAAAAAATAAATCAATTTTCCTGATTCGCCCTTATTCTTTCAAGGTCCTGATATGTGTGTGGGAGTTTTTGTGGGCAAATATAGAGAAGAGAGATTTCTAACCTATTTAGTACCTGAAGCGTTCGATGGTATTAATGAGGTGGTATATATATATATATATATATATATATATATATATATATATATATATATATATATATATATATATATAATGAAGTCCGTAACAGGCCACGAGGGCTCAGAGGGGTAAATGCTGCATAGGTATCTTATTCTTAGCCATTCAACGCACTACAGATAGTGTGGTCAGAACTATGCTCCGGATTTTACCCTTTGCAAGTAGCCATTAATAAACTAATTAAAGACTGGATGGGCATTGGGACGGGAATGAAATGGTTAAATGTTTTAAATATTCTTAAAATTATAAAAAAAATGTATCTAGGAAAATACCTTGTTGTGAAAAAAAGTTGTTTCAACCTCTAACGGAGCGAATTCCTTAGCAATGTTAATTAGAAAAGGTTACAATAAATAAAATGTGATGGAAGTTGGAATTAAGTTTCCTGGCTCGTTAGGGTTTTAATTTAATTTATTTACATCATTAGAGTTCCTATGTAAATAATTACTCCTGATGATTTTGCTTGTTTAGGAAGTACATTTTTACACTCGTTCTATAAAAGTTGCGAGAAAAAAGTTGACGTTTCGGCCCATTAAGAGCTGAGCTAATTAGCATGTTCGTTTATTTTTTCTCCCTTATTAAAATATTATACACTAAGTTTTGTTCTGAAGAAAAAACCCTTTTCGGATGGTATTTCCTTAAGGGAAAAACAGTATTAACCACACCGGGACCCGTTTGAGTTCACTGATGCTTTATCCAACGTGGTAGGTGCATAATTATAATCTTTGTAAAGACTGGCTGTGATAGTCAAGTCCAATAAGCTGCTACGGATTAGAGTATATTGTCATTTGCTGTGAAATTGTTAAATTAATATAGCATTTACCAGACTCAAAATGAAAAGAAAAAAAGTGTCTAATAATGATATTATTTGTACAAGATATATCTTACACAAATAAATAAATATGTATCTAATTATAATCTTTAGTTTTGGTACCTAATACGTAGTATCAGTGAAGATTTGAAAGGAAATTAGTAGTTTTGAGGGTAGAATTTTAATATAAGCAATATCCTACGAATTAAACTAAAATATTCTCTTGACTATTTAAGACAGCTGTGATATAACTATTCATATTCTCATTATTTATTTATTTAAATTTTAACGTCCATTTATTATTAACTAGGAATTTTAGGCCGGGTTATCTATAGGTTACCACCCTTTTCTAGCCAGGATAGGGCTGATGCCTTTTCTTTTTTCTAAAGAAAAGCCACCACCCCTAGTGGGAATCGAACCCACGACCTTTGGCTCAGAGTGTTAAATATTCTCATTATGATTCGAGTAATGAAGGTTAACTGAACTTATCATCCAGAAAGAACTAGTAAATTTAGATGGTACATAACTTAGTGGAACATTTTAATAAACATTATTCAATTATTTATTATAGTCTTTAATTTAACTCACAATATATAAAATTCCTTGGAAAAAAGTATGTGTTCGTGTTATATAAAGCAAGGAAATGTCTCTCGTTTTCTTGGTTTTCATCCAAGTCCTACTATTATAAAAAAACAAAAAAAAAAAAAAATTGACTTCGTAATGCTGGACCAATGGCCCCGTGCAAGGTAATAACTTCAAAGCCACAGACAACCTTCAAAGAAACCAACAACCAAGAAAGAAATGATGATCCCACGAGTATTATGAAATAAATAAGGATGCCGTGGATGTTACAGATCATTACATTCCATAAAACATAACCATCCAAGGCCAAGATGGACTGACAGTTATCTTATTACAAGGTGTTTCTTAATAAATGTACTTGTCGTAATCAATTATCCCCAATGGTTTATCCTTAGTTTTTTGTTTTAACTCTATTGCAGACGAAAATCTCATAAAGAAATCGAAAAGAAAGTTAACAGCCCAATATATGGTGCTAATAGTCTCAGCAAGTGAGGCCCAAGAGGGAGAAGAACTTTACTTTACAACGAAAGTTGTGCGGGTCAACATAAAGTTTTGGTAATTTAGAAAAAAAAACCTGTTTATAAATAAACAAAAACATAACAATACTATTATAATAATAACATGTTGATCCTATTTTCACTATTTTGTTTTGTACAATTAGGCATAATTATTTGCATAAAAGGAGAAATGAGATAAAATGTTATTGATTCTAAAAAATAAATTTCAAACATGTAGAAAATATTTCAATTGAATCCAACGATTGCTAAGTAAACCAAAAAACTATTTTTATCCACTTATCCTGAATACAATTACAGATATAACCTTGAAAATGGTTTAATTATTTTAGTTAGGAAACTAATAAGAAGAGAACTTGCAATCATATAAACTCGAAAACCATGTTCCGGTGGACGTTTTCTACGGGTTAACAAACTTGAAATTAGACCAAAAATGTTTGTACCAAATTTCATCAAAACCTTACGATTTTTCAGCTTGTGTGAGAGCGAACAGACAAATATATGTACATATATGTGTGTGTGTGTGTGCGTGTGTGCGTGCGTGCGTGCGTGTGTGTGTGTGTGTGTGTGTGTGTGTGTGCAAATTTGAACTACAATCGTGATCTATGGGTTCTGTAAAGTAAAATTTCTAATAGGTACTTGCGAATTTCGTCATGAGGTCAACCTCATAAGCGGGATTCCTCCCTGAGGTAGGAACCGCGCTAAAATATACTAAAAAAATATTTCTCAATAAAACTTATTTAACGTTTTTCCTTCAATATTGCGGCCCTAAGACGGCCTTATACAGGAGAGGTCATACAATCCGTGGATCAGGTCAAGTTGTTTCCCATAACCATGTAGAGGCAAGAAGTACAATGGTAGGAGTATGTTTCTATTTACCTTTCTCAGAAATAATGATTCTTCCGTTACTTATTAATCAACTCAAACCTTATTGATTTCTGCCAAAAGTAGAAATCAATAAGAGTGGATAAATGTTTACAATTAACATTAATGAATAACAGCCCTGAATAAATATTATAGATATTATAGGTAAAAAAAGGAAGGTAACAGAGTAATATTCACTGATGGGCCCAAAATTAACATGACCACATCACGCGCCACATTTAATGTTAGAAAAACAAGCTAAATTCTGCAGAGCTTCTTTCATTTCCCAACACTGATCACTAATTCAATAGATGAAACATTGTGAGGACGTAGAAACGAAAAGTTCTAGATGTTCAAGTTTTGTTTCATAACGTAACCCCCGCATTGAAACGGTATTATTCATTACGACATTAACTTTCTGTATTGCACAGTTGTTTAATATTGACTTGTTGGTTATGATCATTATAAATTGATAAGATAAATCATCTTTAAAACCCATGTTCTAAAGGTCATGTAAAACAGGAATATAAATATGTTTTAGGTCCACCCGACAAACCTGTATAAAGTAGTGTATGACATACCGTATGTACTGCGTATACTGTATGGCAACTGCGCATGAGCGAACGCCAGCGGACACTTTTTTGCGACACTTCTTTCTAACGCTTTTTGTAGCGTTTTTTTTCAGTTTAGTAATCGCCAAAGCATATTTATGCTAAAAAAATTTACTTTCGACAAAAAAGTGATCAGGGCCATAATAATAATTATTATTATTATAATGATAACCTTCAAACGATGTATGGATAAGTAGTCTTAAATTTTTATTTTTCGTGTGATTTTTTTTTATGAGCACTTATAATCTCTCTCTCTCTCTCCCTCTCTCCCCCTCCCACCCCCCCTCCCTCCCTCTCTCCCTCTCTCCCTCTCTCCTCTCTCTCTCTCTCTCTCTCTCTCTCTCTCTCTCTCTCTCTCTCTCTCTCTCTCTCTCTCTCTCTCGGCGGTGAATGGGTTAAACCTCTTTGCTGTATTGCTGAAATGTCCACCAGAAACTTGGTAGTTGATGTTATATTCTGGAAGTCTGTGGTCCTGTGCTAGACCTAGGTTAGGTATAAATGCTAACCCGCTGGTAGGTAAGGAGGCATTCATAGCCCACCCTCGCTCTACCTCACTCGCTCACTTTATTACTCCTGTCGTCGCATTCCACGCCGTTCCTATACCTTCTCTCTTCTCTCATTCCCTTCCTCACTTATCTCTCTCTCTCTCTCTCTCTCTCTCACACACACCTACACATACACAGACACATCTTTACATCTACGGTTTTTCGTCTAGAGTGACAACTTAGATGGAGTGGAAGTACAACAAATGATAATATTTTTCAACTAACCATGGTAACCTAATTTGTTTAGCAGTCAAGAATGTATGGGATTCGGCTAGGAAAACATCAATACGGTTTTTGTAAAAATCTGTATAAAGGACATTTCGGCTACTCTATGATAGCCTTCGTCAGCAATGAATCCCGGGGGTAGAGAAAATCCAAAGTCAGCAGTTAATTGACCATGGCGAAAATATAGTAAATTTTCTGCGTGGTCACATAAATGCTAATATTGGTCGTCCTTTACCCCACGACATTCTCTGCTGACGAAGGCTACTAAAGAGTAGCCGAAACGGCCTTTATACAGATTTTTACAAAATTCGTATTGATGTTTCCTACGGAATTGTTCCCTGTACTTAGTTATAAAAAAATCCGAAATTACAACAATAACTGTGTCGTTTGAAATTATCTAAAATGATCAAGAAAATTATAAAATAAATCCTTTTAGATAATATAAAAAAAGAATACAAAATTATATTAAATTAAGACTATGATTTTAAGTTAGGGGTAGTTAAGTTTATTACACTTGCCATTTTGGTATTAATGTATAAATGATCAATAGAAATATGCAATTTATTGAGTTGTCTACACTTTGAACGTATTTGTTTAACGGTCAAAGTATGTGGTTACAAACGCTGGTTTGTACATTGTATGTAATAAGTCTGATGTGCCCCATACGAATCCTGTTTGCGACCGGTATTAAAAAAAGTTAGAAATCAGTTGGAATCTTCTGAACACATAAACAGCAAATATCTTTCTAATAAGAATCAAATGGGCTAAACTAATGGGTTCAGCTTTCTCGTAGAGTACTCTAGTAAGTACTAGAGAAATTGTATCGATTATCGAGTAGAAGTGGGAAAGGTGGTCCTGGTAGACCGGAAGGTGCGGTAAGGAAGTAGAAGGGAATCGGATAGAAAGTACGGCCTAGAGGGAAATGCCGATGTGCAACTCTCAAAGGGGAGAAAGCAGTTTAGGTTTAACAAAAAATGGACGGAAATGCATAATTAATGTATTTCTTATCCGATGAACTTTTATATATCATTAGCCATCCAATTAGTTTCAGGAATATTTAGTCAGCATGTAATAAATCAAGGAATAAACTTAAAATGCTGTCTTGCCTTGCGAATATAATAGGGTAAATATGGCAACTAAGCACATTACCGTAAAATAGGGTTACATTTGTACAATGTGGTAAAATTGGTACAAACCTATACTGCTAGGATATTTTTATTTAAGTGATACTAACAGGTCAAACTTTGGCCAAAGATTGCGAGCACACAAGTATATACCTATATATTTATCTCTTCGCTCACAGACAAATATTTACGCATGTATAAGCAGTAAAGGTTCCTACCAATTTCACCACACTGTTCGAATGTGTTCCCATTTTATCGTACTCAAAAAGTTACTTTTACGCCGCAGGTCAGAATGATTTAGTTATATTCTTAAAGAACTGCTGACTCAATGATTATTTTTTATTTAATTCTGTTCTTGAGTAAACACCAAATTCTAAAGCATCGATTTTTTTTTTTTTTTTTTACAATATTTTTGTTCATTATTTTTGCATGATATATAAAGAGTTTTGTTGCAAAGAATTAAAAACAACGACTGGTAAGGACAAATTTATAATTTAGTTCCATAGTAAACTGCCATTTTTAATAACCTATATAGTTTAATTCTTACAAATCATATTTCCCTTTTGATGAGCATGACCAGTTGCGTTGTAATGTTACCAAGATTTCTTATACTAGCAGAGAATACTGTTTATTTTATTCTTATTTGTATAATTTATCAATCACATCATTTTTTAATTTTTATTACAATTCCTGGAAGCACCGAAGAAAATCGAGGCATTGCTGTTTCAATTAATCAAGATGATACAATTTTTTTTTTATAGAATATTCATTATTGATGATATTTTATGTACCCCAAGTAAATGTGATCTTTATTTTAAAATACAGCTAATTATTCCAATTCAAAAAATGTTTATCTGTCTCTATTATTCCAAAAAATATTGCTATTACTTTAAAAAAAATTAAACTTTATTGAAATTAATATAATTATTCCTAATCATTATAATTGTAGGTATTTCTATAGAGAATAAGTGGGAAAATCTAAATTTTAAAATATGCAATGAAAAAATCTAAAAGAATTGAAAAATATTTCATTATTTTTTATTGTGACATAACATTAGTTTTTTTTTATACGTTGAGTCATACACTCGGTGATGCCAAGTCTATTTCATTCTTCACTTCCAAGTGGAATCCAAGCAGCTATTTCTAATACAAATGTTACCATTATTTAATAGGTGGTAAATGTGTTTGTTTGTCTCTCCTAAGGTAGAATTGTAAAAGATACCTCTTCTATAATTCAAACTAAGAATCATTTCGAGATTATAAATAAATCTTGTTGACTTCCGCTTTATTTTTCCTGGAATAGGTCATTGTCAAACTTTTTTTGAAGGTAGGTTTTATTTTATTTCTATTTACAATAGTTACGTCCATCAATTTTATTTTGTCTACTATATCAAACTCTAGTTTACATTTTTGTTTGAATTAATACGATTTTTTTTTTTATTATTTACCATCATTACATTGCAGATTGTTTATTATTAGACTATAAACTTAGTGAGCAGAAAATGGAAATTTTAAGATAAGCGTATTTTATTATGCTGTTGTCGCCTAAGAGCTTTAGCATATGGTTCGATTGTTTCGTCTATTGCTGATAGACTTCCAGAGACGAAATAATCAGATTTAAATATTTTACTGTAATTTGAGTGTTACATATCGCACTGGGATTTCTAAAGTGACGAAACTCAAAAATCTGTGTTTTTCAGTCATGACTATGAAAATTGTTAAATATCTCTTTATCAACCATCAAAACTGTATGTACCTAGCTTCAGATCTTAAGCACTTAAGCCGCTCTTCTTGTCTTAATGCTATTCTTCCTAGTAACACATTTTCAGTTAAGTTTTTTTTTTTAGTTGTGTCACTTTAGAAATACTAGTGCGATATATTTAGTTACGGGAAAATCATTAAACCTTTGCGGCTCTTTGAATATTAAACCACTCAACCCCAAGGCAATCGCGCAACGACTCTATTATGAAATTAAATTTCCTCCCCCTTTTGTTGATGTTCCAATAGGGATTATGAGATGAGACGGAAAAATAGCATCATTACGCTGAATGACATAATCCTCGGTTGGATGGGTGCTGATTACACAGTGGCAGAGATTGGCTCCGATGGATATAGAATGAGGATACTCAAGGAGGCTGTCGTAGGATCAGCTATTAGACGTGGATTCGTCTCGTAATTCCAGATTGCGACATTCAACCACCTCGAGACCAGGAACCTGACCAAAATAGGTTAATAGGATCTAGTAGGTTAACGGCTCCAATGGGGCGCCAATCAAAAATCTCGGCTACTTCTCTCCAATAGAGAAAGAAAAAGGGCAGCGAATTAACGAGAACACTCGGGTTGTAGACTATTTCAGGAGTCGACTTCAGGTGTCGAATTCTCAATAAGCGGTCAGCAGATGTTGCTTAAGGTTTGTTGTGGGTAAGCTGGCGAAAGGAACATTTATTCCTAATTTTGGGATTATACAACCTTTTTGGGAAGGACCTCACATATGAACTCGGTTCTCGCTGACCGAAATTGACTGCAAAAAGCGTCATAACTCCATGGCCATTATCCACAATTCATTAGACTTTCCAAATGGCACTGAGCATAAGAAAGTTATAGAACCGCGCTAAGATGACGCAATTCCAGCGAATCATCCTTTTATAATAATGATTAGCAATCCTTGTGCAATTTCATGTAAAGTTCATGCCTTAAAATCTAAAGCTTCTTACAAAATATGGTTAAAAAAGCTAAATTACACGTACTACTACTGTTTTTTAGTGAATCTAAAAAAAAAAAAGAGAAATAATTTGCCAATATATATATAAATTTGGAATAATTATCAAACTTGATAATATGTTCAATAATGAGTAGTTGGCACTAATGGCCTATATGTCGATGTGCCTTAAAAAAATTTAATAATAAATGAAATTTCATAAAATATTATTGTTTGTTTTAATTTTCACACATATCAATAAATAAATATAATTCGGTGAAATTATTTATTTTATATCATCCACGTCTCTTTCTTATTACCGGTGATATTTTGGGACAGGTTATTTACTGGCTACCACCATTTTCTAGCCAGGGAAGAGATGAGTTTGCTCATAATTTATTTAGCGGAAATAAGTATACCCGTTGCAAAGGAATATGGTGTATACTGCTACAGACATATCTATACCTCGGAACAAAAAGAGCCAATGTCAAAATCACTGAAATTTGTGTGAACTGCACGAATGGCATCAGGGTGATATAAATGCAATTGTTAAAAGGGTATATTGTTGTTGTGTTAACTAACAATCGGAAGATATTAGCTCTTTTAATTATTAAGGGTTATCCCACCCTGATGTCACCAGTGCAGTTCACTCAAATTTCTGAGGCTTGGACATAGGACCTTTTAGTTCCAAGGTAGAGATTTTATCCTTTTGATTTATCACCCGGTTTGATATTCTTCTCCACCCACTACGACAACTAGGAGTGATCTCGCATCACATTACTAAGCCGATCTGAGCGGAAGCCACCAGCTAGCGGTTAATATGAACACCATATAACGGGTCCAATAGGAATCCATTCGCATACTTCTATACCACCGATCATCTTGTTCATTGCTAGTGTGAATGGTACCATTTGACGGGAATGGAACCTGTACAAGTATAGGAGCATTCCATTTAGGAGTTATGGAGGTCGACACTGTGTCACGTCTTTTAACGTGATTTACGAGGACAATTTATACAATTATACATTTTATGATAATCGAATTATGAAAGTCCAAATCGCAGAGACTGTGTCATCTTAGCGCGTTTCCGTTCTTATCCCTAGGGTCATTTGGAAACCTTTGAAAAGAAACGGTTAATGTTTTTTTTCTTATTCTTTGGTGAAAAATGAAAAATGAAATCTCAAAGCAAGATCTTACGCGCTATAACTGGAAACTGACATCACCGTGACCAAAAATTCCTCTATCTAAGCACCAAATTCTCCGAATGAGATCACTCTATCAAAAATAAACAAGAACCGCAATTGTAGGAAATGGAATATACTATGTAATATAAGAATATATATGAAAATCGCAAGGAAGATCTTTGGAAATTGTTTCATTTTATTAATTACGTCCAATTACTTATTAAACATGTACACAGAAGCCTAGTATCGCCAAAAAAGTAAGCGCTACGATTTTTTTTAGCGCGAATACTAAAAAAAAAAACTATGTTTAGGTGAACGGATTTTGCTGGTTAACGAACTAGACGTTTCAAATTATACAATGGATTTGTACATTATTTTATGAAAATCGATTAATTTTTGAGTTATCTAGAGAGCAAACGACAAATATATATATTTTAAAATTGGCAGAAGGTTATATATTATAAAAGTTCAATTTCTCCTTCCTCTTCAGGAGCAATCTAGGTAAGTACATTTCATTTAAGCCTCAGCTGACCTGAAGGCATACCTTCCGCAGGCAGGCCCACGTCTAAACTCCAAGCTACTCTCAGTTTAGACGTGGCCCTGCCTGTGGAAGGTCTGCCTTGAGGTCAGCTGAGGCTGAAATGAAATGTACTTACACAGGTTGCTTCTGAAGATGTGTCAAGTGCCGCGAAACGTGTAGAGCATGTAATAAAAATAAATTAATAAGAAATTGAACTTCTTATAATACTCGTATATGACCTTCTGCCAATTTTAAAAGATCATTTGATAACAAGAGTCTCAGTCGTATAATATTAATATATATATATATATATATATATATATATATATATATATATATATATATATATATATATATTCACATTTGAACATTTTCGTGTTTGAGCGAGGAATTTTCTTGTCGGCACTTCCGGATTGAAATCAGCTTCATAAGCGGGTTTCCACTCTATGTAGAGAAGTGGGAAATGGGCTAATATGGAAAGGAATGATTTCTTGAAGGGTAAGGTAAAGTAAAATCTCGAGCGGATTGTCGGATCTATAAGTATAATAAGAATATGGATTGAACTGATTGAAGTGGTGCAACGACCGAAATCTATTATTGAAGGAACTGCGTAGACCACGGTCGAGGACACGTGACTTGCTGATAGAATCAAATTGGTCCCTCGTTTCCGACCATGAGGCTCCCAGCTGCTTGAAGAATAGTCAGGGAAATCTGCATAAGTAATAACACATACTTGAACGTGCGTCACCATGTGCTTGTAGCCATGCAGACGTTTTTTTCCTCTACAGGTGTAAATAATACCCGATTGCTAGTCGATTAATTTATTTTTATTTAGCTTGTTTTTCTTCCGCACAACGAGGATATAAGTGGGTTGCGAGTCAAGCCGATACACTCTATTTGCTACAACAATTCCCGATTTTAATGAAGTTTACCCCAAAAACGCATTGAATAAGAAAGAAGGGCAAGAAACGTTTTAACGCGATTTCTTGTTAATCCGTGAAATAAACCAAGTCGCAGAACGTAAACTTGGCAAAATTAAAAAAAATAATAATAAAATACTGCCATGCGACTAAGAGGGAGTTTACCATATTACCAAAAATCACATTTTTCAATTACTATTACATCCCTGTCTGTATTCTTAATTATTTGATAAACAGAAGTGCTACTATAACCCTGAGTATACTATGAATCATGGTAAGATAGCATTATAAATTTCTTGTTATATCATTAAACTTATGTACCTTTCAGTAGCAAGAAAACTGCGTTAAATACCAAAAGTATTTTTTGACATCATTCATTTTCTTTATCATTAAAACTTCTAAAATGATTTTACCAGTATAACTATTTTAAATAGTAAATAATTGTATTTAATTATTATTATTGTAATAATAATAATTGTATTTAATGACTGCCCTATCTGCCTCTGTGTAGTTAGTACCTTTTTATCGTAAATGCATATTGTATTCGAAAATAATGGTTTATTATTTAATTTGCTAATTTCTTTACAATTGTTCACTATTGTTTATTGTTATTTAAGTGTTTAAAATGATGAATTGCCTTTGTCGCGGTCTCACTATGTATAAATAAATATTTTAAATAGTTCTTTTAGCATGTTTTCTTTTTATTAAACTTTGTTGGGTATCGAAAAAGCACAAAGCATTTTACTGCCAAAAATCTCTTTTTTTCATATTTCACTAATGCAAGTTCCTATGGTCTCCAAAATCATATATTTATTAGCTTCTGGTGTGTTATATAAGTTATAAAAACATTTTAGGTTATACCAAGAAACATGAACACGTAAAGTAACGTTGTGATGATCTTTTGTCCGAATTTAACGGACAAAAGCAGTGTTCAGGTTCTTGATAAAGCTACATAGCGAGCAGGGCCTTTTATTTTTACAAACACACACATACACTAACGATTACTAATACATATTTATTATATTTTATTGACAGATAGGGCTAATTTTAGAAGATGAGTAGAATAAAGCAGAAAACATAATTAATACATATCCGAAGATGAGAAAGAGGAAGAAGCACCCAATTTGTCGATCAACTCTCTGAGTAATGGTTGTTAATGGCTATATTTATTGCTCACATAAATCCGCTATGAAAGAACACACATAAAAGTGTTAAGTATAGCCTTGTTCTTCTGAGGATTTAAACATTTTCATGAATACACTATTTAATATATATATATATATATATATATATATATATATATATATATATATATATATATATATATATATATATCTGTAATTTAATTGCAGTTTTTAGTAATTGGTAGACAGAACGTACCTACTGCACCTTCATTAAAATGAGGTGCGAATAGTTAGCTGTTGGGGTAATAAAGCAATGAATGGAGGACCTTTAGGTATCAGTTAAGTTACCATGGTGAAAATATAGAAAAAACATTTTTCACAATTTTTTTTTCTATATTTTCATAAAAAGCACTGCTAGCTTTAGTCTTCCTTCGTCTCTTAACCATTCATTTCTGAAGAAGGTTTCCAAAGAGCATTCAGAAACGTTCTGAATATAGATTTGTACGAAATTTTCATTGTTTTTGTTGGCCAAATCCTAACAGTTCCCTGACTCCTTTATTAAAAATGCAAGTTCCAAATGAGTTGGCTATAGCCTAGCGGTATGCGGTGATATCAACATGTGTTTCATACCTCAAAGGCAAGTAAATCGTCCATATTGCGGCTCAGCTAATCACCTTAATGGCTGGATTATATCGGCCTACCCCACAAGGGCTGATTGGATGGGAGTAGTTGTAAACAAAATTCCAGTTTTGCGTTAAGAAACCGGATCTGAAGTATGTAGGAGGCAGGAGATGACTGGCCACCGATAGGATTCGCAGACTCCTGCGGCACGTGGGTGGAGCGAACAGGCGGCTCGGGTGACTGGACTTAATGTCAGAATGTTTTTCGATGCAAGAAACACAATATTCGGAAGGAGCCAATACGCCAAAATTGACTTTGAAAGCAAAATTAAATGATTTTTTATTTGAATAGCCGTCACATGTATGGGAAATATATAGAATATACTAAAAAAGATATTATTGGCTGTGTTTTGACCATCTGGCACGTTAAAATTGCAAAATTTCTAAAGAACAATAAAATAATAGAAGCAGATATGATCACTTATGAAAGAAGACGACATAATATTTGATAGAAAAGTGATATCAACCGAGCATTGAATTCTCCTGCAAAACTGTCATAATAGAGCTACTTCGATTCGATAAATGCGAAACTGAACATGTTGCTGAACAACAAAAATGTGTATTATATCACTTCCTTTTCGGACGAGAATTGGATTAGAGAAATTTAAGGTGCACCAGATCTAGGTAAAACGTCCTTCAACTTTTCAATATATTACAAAAAACAAAAAAATACAAATACGGTGGTAGGTATAATAGTATTTATTGTTAAAAAGCAAAAATATTGTTATCTCACTGCTCATATAAAGCTATAAAAACTGCTGTTTATTTGCTTCTTACTTTCCGTATTTTTTTTAGTACAAAAAGACTGCAAAAGAGCATGCCGAAACATTCAAAAAATACATTTTTTTTCTCGAAAATATGACTGTATTTCCTTAGCCGTAACGCAACCATTACTTGACTTGTTATCACCCTTGCATATAATTATTTGGATCTCATTATGAATAATGTTGTTAGCTAGGTATTGTATCTAATAATAATGATAAATTAATAATTTTAATTGAAGTCTAATTTTAATTAGTCATATCATATCATAGACCTCCATTGAATATCATAATCCGCCTATAGAAAACATATTTTCATTATCAGCAGACGATTTCCGAATGTCTGACATAATAAATAATATTCTAGTTAATTTGTTGTTTGCCTGTTTTTCCATTTTATGTTTTCCTTCCAATTTATCTTACAGTTCCACTTTCTCCTAATCTTCTTCTGACAGAAGTGATAGTAGTATCCGCTGCAGATTTAAACTTTCCTCCAATGATAGCTAACTGATAGTAAACGATTAACTCGCGTTGCTTTTGATTTTAGTTTGATCATGTTCTTGAAGGTTCCTCAATTGTTCAAACAATTATTCAATGTAGTGTACTTAAAACAAATGTATATTGATAGAACTGCTAAAGTGTTTATTATAAAAATCTATTTGTTGACTTCCATCGGAGACTAGTTCTGTCATGTCCGGTAACTCACAGTTTTGTCTTGGTTATCATTTTCTCCGTTGCTGTGTTTATAGTTAAAAGATTGTTAGATTATTAACTATTTTATTTTAAACAATATCATTTTACGGGTAAAACAATAATTTTATTTTCAAAATATTTTCCTTTGCACGCATTTTTCAATTCTTGTCATGCTTGTTATCCATTATCTTTCATCCAAGCTCCTCCAAAAATCGGAGCTAGAAGAAATAAGTTACTCATTTAAATTATTTTGTAATTATTCTTGTGCAGTTAGTATGTGTGTGTATCTTTTATATAAGAAAAGATTGTCAGCATAAATGCAATAAGATACTTCTTCTGGGGATACATTTAATGATGAAATTTACAACAATATTGAGCAATTTTTAGCATCATAGTTGAAAGTGCGTTATATCTAAATTAGGCTTTTATATATATAGGTTAAAATGGAACAATAATCACGATGCTAATGATCCTAGTTGTCGATGCACTAAAAAAAAAAAAAAAAAAAAAAAAAAAAAAAAAAAAAAAAAAAAAAAAAAAAAAAAAAAAATGAACAATGTTGTCCTCAGAACATCTCCCCGAGGCACTCCATTTTTATGAGGGGACACGAAAATGGAGCATTGGACTGCATTTCTTCTTTTTTTTCCCAACTGCTTCCAAATTAAATTAACTTGAATGATGTTAGGTCTGAGAGTCATTCTATATATTCATAAATCTATCTGATAAACACTCTGAATAATATCGGAGGATAGTTATATTTTAATACCAGTCGTTTCATTTCGAATCCTCATTATATATTCAAAGCTATATATCAAATGTTAAAGCATGATAACTTTGTTACGTGGGCGTATTACGTAAAGGTGCAAGTATATTTGACCGGTTGAATGAAAATATGAATTAGCCAATATGTAGGGCCGGCCAGCAAAATTGTTCTGAGAACAACAAACCTTTCGGACCGGTCTGATAACATGTTACACAGGCTCTTGCACAACATGTTATTCTTTCCTGTCATATCTCCTTTAATTGGTCTACTCTGATATCAGTAATACTTCAGAAATGATTAAAAAAAGCCCCACTAGAGCATCGTAAACTGCACTTATGCCGCACAAAACCGAGTAAATTTGAAAAAAAGTAAAACCATTGAGAAGATCCATCATCTGCATTGTCATCATCAGCGTCATTGACATGGAATTTTTCATTTGATGGTAAAAATCTGTCATGAAAACCTTAAAAATAAATTTAATAAGATCGCTTAGTTACTAAAAAATAGTTTCTTTTAGGTGAAATAGCGTTTTAATTACCTAAAACTATTATAAATTTTTCATATTCCATGCCCCGGAAATTGTCTCAGCCCCCACCCTGAAATTTTCCCAGCTCCTCCTGAAATTAATTCCTATATACTCCCATGAGCATTGAACTAATATTATTGAAAACGAGATTTAATTAATGATAAGAAAAAATAGTTTGGAGGAGGCGTGTAATGGCTGCGAAAATATTTGGTTAATTCTGTGTAGATATATCCAATGGCTCACTCAGTAATATTTACAATAATTTAAAGAAGAAAAATCAGTAAAGTATAAAATCAGTTAAAAGTTATTTTCTGAAAAACAATTGTTAAGTCATATCCTACTTCGTATTTTAATTTTCCAAAGGAACAATTTCAAAAAGTATAAATAAACCTAATATGCGGTTTAGATAGTCAGCCGCCGAGGTGATAACTCAGGGAATAGTTGGGATGTGGTTAGGAACAACAATCAGATTTTCAGATTTTTTTTTTTTTTTTTTTTTTTTTTTTTTTTTTTTTTTTTTTTTTTAACATTGGCATTTAATTTATTTATCATTAAAAATTAAAATATTATTCTTTCTCTTTTCATCAGTGCTTTATTTACTTATGTTAATTTGAACTTGTTATTCTGATAATTTTTCGATATTCTTAACTAAATTCTATAAAAAAACTATTGTTTAATGCTTTTCTATAATCTTTAGTTACTTATTAAACACAAAAAAATATTTTATATCCGATGTTTATGTTATCGATCTAAAGTATTGTTTTACTGTTTTTAGTAACTAAAATCGCGAAGGCAAAGTCGTAAATGTTCAGGTGAGTCAATTTCCTATAACTTTGAACTATTAAAATTTGTTACTTTGTTACTTATAGAAAAAGTTTAAAGAACATTGTTTACATTGTTATTTAATTGGAAGTATGGATCATAGTAAAAAAAAACCAAGTCCTCCACATGGTGACTTTTACACCTCTAATAAAAAGGGGCATGATTTTGATTTTTGCCTGCCTTATCTTTGCAATTTATGGGAGCAGGACACAGTGACCTATACTATTATATGGGTCGACATGAATAAAATCCACATGAAGAACACCATGTCAATTTAATAATAAAAAAAAAATGGACATGGTGTCCTTTACCTGAGGTACAGTTATTCTATATGGTAATTATTTGTGTGTTTTTTTAGTTGATGAAGGCTGCCAAAAAACATGCCGAAACGTTCTAAATATAGATTTTTACAATCTCATTGGTGTTCTTACCCGAATTCCAATTATTCCTGGACTCTTTAAATCTAAAAGCCAGAAATTACAGATTACTAAGCTGTAACTTATCTACATTAACTGATGAATAATTCAACAGAAATTAACTGTAATGTACCGTCAAAGCATAGAACGGGAGGAAGCTGGAATAGCCCAAACTTTGATATCAGATAATTCTCAACTTTTATCTTTAATAGGGGAGCTCTAGTTGCTACCACTGATAAAAACTTCCCAAATCTGTATTTGACAACACAATCCGGGCTGTTCAGTTTTATCTTTTCAATTCGCATGAAATCATTATATTTCATACTTTTATTTCCCTTATCAGTTTCGTAAAAGGCTGAAATAATAATAAGAATAAAAGGTGAATAACTACACGGGACTAAATAAACCTATATAAGATCTCTCATTTATCTGATCTTTGTAAGGCTACCTAAAGAATATTATACAAATAATAATAATAATAATTATTATTATTGGGGTCTTCCGTGGTCTAGTGGCTAGCGCGCTGGATTCATAAGCGGGAGATGGTAGGTTCGATCCCCACCGGCGGCAGGAATTTTCTCATCTCAGGGCTCACTGAGAAAATTCCTGGCTGCACCCTGGAGGCCGGCGCTAATGGCCAAAATTTGTCGATACGCCGATAAAAAAAAAAAAAAAAAAAAAAAAAATGACCAAAGCAGTTGAAGCCCACCCCCCCCCCCCCAAAAAAAAATATAACAAAAATTACCAAATAAAGCAGTAGGGCTAAAAGCGAAATATTAAAAACAAAACTAATGTTAATTATTTGTGCGCTTGTCGCCTTCCTGGTTAAAAACCACGCTTTTTCAGATCAAATTTATCGTCAGAATGAAAAATATTTAAAAAAATAAAATCATATTCATTTGGTCTAGAATGTACCTGTCAGTGATGAGCCTATTGAGTAGATGTGGGGAACTAACCACTAGTTACTGAAAATCTCATAGCTTTCTTCTGGCAATTACCTGAAACAGGAAAAAAAAAATCTTGTTAAATTCCTTTACTTAACAAAATACTTTCGAAGGTTTAGTTATTATTAAACCTTAGCCCGGAAAATGTTAGGAAAGCATCCTATGTATGGAGAATTAGCTTAATTAAAAAAAAGAAGATAAAAAGTAGTTTAAATTGGCGTGAGGAATTGTTTTCGAAGAAGGAAGAGTATAAAACGATTAAAGGTTATATTTCCAAATTTAGTTTACGACAGAGAGTTATAGCATAATGAGACTCTAGGCCTTTGATATCCTTTTCATTTTCAATATGTTGGAGGCCTTCCTTTGACATTTCCAGGGATTTCAATCTATAAGCAACTTGGGCACAGCCACTTAATGACGAAACAACAACAAACAGAAAGCGAAGTACTATTCTTACGATCGAACAACATCTTACAGTCTGCATGAGACAACGTCCCTTTAATATACAAATAAAACGAATTGTATACAGTATTTGAATGCAATTAAATATTTTATCTTACAATATAACGCACGTTGATCACAAGTCATGTGTATCGGTAATTTACATTCCTTACTATAATTAACAAGGCGTGTTGAAAGACTTAATCTACAGCAAGACAATAAGTTGGGAAGCGCGAAAGAGCGCATGACCTGAATATAAATAAAATAATCAAGAAGCCTTCCAATAATTATCCTCAACCTGAAAATTTAATAATTATGAGCCAATAATTATTAGCCTTTCAATAATTATCCTCAACATGAAAATTTAATAATTATGAGCCAATAATTATTAGCCTTTCAATAATTATCCTCAACATGAAAATTTAATAATTATGAGCCAATAATTATTAGACTTTCAATAATTATCCTCAACAGGAAAATTTAATAATTATGAGCCAATAATTATTAGCCTTTCAATAATTATCCTCAACATGAAAATTTAATAATTATGAGCCAATAATTATTAGCCTTCCAATAATTATACGCAACATGAAAATTTAATAATTATGAGCCAATAATTATTAGCCTTTCAATAATTATCCTCAACATGAAAATTTAATAATTATGAGCCAATAATTATTAGCCTTTCAATAATTATCCTCAACATGAAAATTTAATAATTATGAGCCAATAATTATTAGCCTTTCAATAATTATCCTCAACATGAAAATTTAATAATTATGAGCCAATAATTATTAGACTTTCAATAATTATCCTCAACAGGAAAATTTAATAATTATGAGCCAATAATTATTAGCCTTTCAATAATTATCCTCAACATGAAAATTTAATAATTATGAGCCAATAATTATTAGCCTTCCAATAATTATACGCAACATGAAAATTTAATAATTATGAGCCAATAATTATTAGCCTTTCAATAATTATCCTCAACATGAAAATTTAATAATTATGAGCCAATAATTATTAGCCTTTCAATAATTATCCTCAACATGAAAATTTAATAATTATGAGCCAATAATTATTAGACTTTCAATAATTATCCTCAACAGGAAAATTTAATAATTATGAGCCAATAATTATTAGCCTTTCAATAATTATCCTCAACATGAAAATTTAATAATTATGAGCCAATAATTATTAGCCTTCCAATAATTATACGCAACATGAAAATTTAATAATTATGAGCCAATAATTATTAGCCTTTCAATAATTATCCTCAACAGGAAAATTTAATAATTATGAGCCAATAATTATCCTCAACAGGAAAATTTAATAATTATGAGCCAATAATTATTAGCCTTTCAATAATTATCCTCTACAGGAAAATTTAATAATTATGAGCCAATAATTATTAGCCTTTCAATAATTATCCTCAACAGGAAAATTTAATAATTATGAGCCAATAATTATTAGCCTTTCAATAATTATCCTCAACAGGAAAATTTAATAATTATGAGCCAATAATTATTAGCCTTTCAATAATTATCCTCAACAGGAAAATTTAATAATTATGAGCCAATAATTATTAGCCTTTCAGTAACTATCCTCAACAGGAAAATTTAATAATTATGAGCCAATAATTATTAGCCTTTCAATAATTATCCTCAACAGGAAAATTTAATAATTATGAGCCAATAATTATTAGCCTTCCAATAATTATCCTCAACAGGAAAATTTAATAATTATGAGCCAATAATTATTAGCCTTTCAATAATTATCCTCAACAGGAAAATTTAATAATTATGAGCCAATAATTATTAGCCTTCCAATAATTATCCTCAACAGGAAAATTTAATAATTATGAGCCAATAATTATTAGCCTTTCAATAATTATCCTCGACAGGAAAATTTTATTTATTTTACTACTGGTGCATCACAAGATTTCCTATTATAAAATAATCGAAACATTACGGAATACAATTGAATAAATCAGATCTTGATAATTTTTTTTATGAATTTGACACGTGTAAGATTTTTTATTTTATTGCAACAATGTAAGCACGTTTCCCTTGTGTTTTCTAGTAGGTAAATTTGAAACCCAAAGAAACAAGATGCCGAATCACAAGAAAAGAACACATTCGAAATTTTAAGCCCTGTTTTCTACGGCTGATATTACCCTGCGGAGAGTTTTATAGAAACCATTTTGCTAAGATATACATATACTGGAATTTCAAATTACAACGATTTATAAGCCCAGATATTTATAAACGTATATTCGAAATAAACTAGAAAACATTTTAAAACTCTAAAAGAACTTATTTCTGTCAATGAAAAAGTTTTTGATACGAAGAACCATCTATAATTCGTTTGGACAAATGAGAAAAATTTAAATAAATGTTCAATATAGTCCATCATTTATTGTACCCGACCCCAAATTTGCAAGTGTTTTTAGAATGTTCTCAAAAACCAGAATATGTTTATATCATAATCGAAGAATAATTTCATTGGCGGGATAAAAATCAAATAAACCTCAGAGTAGGTAAATTATGACGGGTAAAAAAAATATTTGGAATCCTTGGTTTGGTTGTTGGTGTGGTAAAGCGTCAAATTTATTCAAGAGATCTTAAGGGCTTTAGGACTGGCTTTGATTTTGAAGTTTTGTTCTATGCTGGAATTCAGTCAAAAGATTTTGTTTGGTTTTTCAATATCTTGTGGTGAAGAGCAATCATTGAAATAGTGTGGGAGAACAATTTCAACACCCGTCATACTCAAGCCGCTGTTGACGTACACCGACACAACTGACTTAACACCACAAGTTATAAGAACAGTGTATTTGATGGCATTTGATTTTCTACAATTTTTGTACAGGTAGTAATGTGTAGTGAAACAGTTTCAACGGTTTTCTGTTATATTATATAGACGTTAGGCGAATGATATGTATTAAATACTAATAAGGCAGCTTATATCTAGGGAGAATAGAAGAACAGCTGTGGAGTGGGAGAGACTTGTTAAGCTCATTCACCTGTGTCGGCCCGTTGGAGGGTGACACGCAACCCGAGGATCTGAAGCACCTTCTATTGGGGGAAGGTTAGGACAAAAACCTAACCTTATACTACCTGTGATCTCGTCTTCTCTACATAGATCCATCCACCTTCCATTCAGGAATGCGGAGACATTGCTTAGAGGTTTTTGAATTGTTACCAGCTAATTATTCCAAAACTGGTCATCATATCGTCCCAACCATGACAAAATATCGAGTATGAAAATTCTAGGAAACTAGCGAACGAACACATTCGATACATTGACGAAGTAATATATTGAAAAATGGTCTTATTCGATACTTTATTGAATGCATTAAAGGCTATTCTAAAGGTGTTAGAGTTCCGACAATTTGCGACGAGCTGTACCACAATCCAAGAGCAAAGGCTCGAATCTGAAAATTAGATTTTTCATATTCGATAGTTTGACATGGTAGGGACGATATATCCAGTTCATTTAGAAATGAAGGGTTCATTAAAAAAAAAAAAAAAAAAAAAACCAGACATGTCAAAGAGGTACAGATAGTTGACTGTTGAGGCGATAAAAAGTCAAGGAATACCTAGTTGGGATTCGGCTAAGATAATAAGTCAAATTGTCAGAAAAAAAACGCCTATATTTCGAACGTTTAGGCGAAACTAAACGTTATCGCTTGCTTCCTCCCAAACCTGGGAATTTAGTGGTATGTATTACTGCTTCTATTATTATAAATTAGTTTTTTAATAAGACTAAAATACTGTTATTTCTGTGCTTATGTATTTAATTGACATTGTGATGATGCTAATGTGTTTCTCTGCTATTTATTTTTTTACTTTGGGCCCTAGTTGAATGTTTCGATTATTATCAACTATGATTTGTATAAAACTGCTAGAAAAAAATCCTATGTTTACCTAATATGTACTTTAAAAAAATTATTTGTTTTCCTATTGTCACGATGTAAAATGTTTCACACTGTATAGGCAGGCAACGTATTCAAGAATTGAATAGATATTCGATAACTGGTTGACAGATATTAAAATACTTCATGTCACTATTTAAAAATAAGTGACTCAAGGTTCGCACCTTTACATTCACTTCTTAAGGTTATGGTCGGATCCAGTACACAGATTTGGCTTCCTTTGTAGATTATATTTCGTAAATAACAACATTTCTACGAATAATCTTGCCTGCCTCCGGATAGTGAACGAGAAGAACTTCACTTCTTGGAGTTATGTTTGATCATAGGATTAGACCACTGAAGATAGAGTGTCGTCACAAACTATGCACCTCTAGGCCACTGTTGCACCCGTAACAGCGGTCATCAGGCGTTTTCCGAACCCATAAGCATAATAGTAGCAATATTTGTTTATGTGAAAAATCCTCCTTTAAATAACTCCGTTAAATTTACAAACACAGTTTTTGCATTTTCCTTGATGCGCCCCCTACGTCACAGCACATTTTTTCATTTTTTAAACTCCCATATAATTTTTTAATTAATAACTAAATGATCCTTAACTCATATTTAGGATTCATATAGTAGGCAGATAGTAAAAACAAAATTACTTCACACCTTATTTATTTTCTAACTTTCCTAGATGATTCTGGTGCTAGCCCCACCGCGAGACAACTCCCTAAACCTAATAAAAGGAACTTATCCTACAGGTTGAGACTGTAATGCTATGTTTTTGTAATGTATTCCCTTGAAGAGGCACCAAAAAGGAGTGAAACATGTAGGGAAGTTAGAAAATATTTAAGGTAATAGTGAGAAAGGAATATTTGTTGACCTTTTGCCTATTTCATTATTTATTTTAACTTTACTTGAGATAGTTCTTGATAGCATGTTCTTCTTAGTCCAAATTCCTGATAAAAGAAGATTTGTTAATATATCTTTTACCTGACGACTGCATAAAAAAATACTATAAATATTCTGACAGCATTTTCATAGAATTATAATGGCATTATGAATACATAATATATCTTAAACTGTCGATATGAAATACCTATGAGTTTTAAAATATTGCAAATTAAAAGCATGATAGGCAATGCCATTCAACTAGTAAAAAATGTTTACTAAAAATAAAATACAATCTAACACCAATATTAGGCTTTAACTAATAACTCAACCGTTCAACTTTTGACGCTCATAAATTTCTAATGTGGATTATTTAAATTAGAAATTCCTAGAGCTTAATAATAGTTCCGTAAGTAACCTTGGTTTAGCCAACAAGTAATGAGTAATTCATAGACTACACTCTACTCCCGTTATAGTAACGGAAACTATTTTAAAGTACTATAACTAATTTAGTAATGAGCCTATTTACAGAGTTTTATTTTTTCAGTGAAATTCTTGGGTTGTTAAGTATTGAATTATTCTACGTCCACAATACCAATGTTCCACCATTTCTTCTTAAGTCACCGAGAATTATTTTGTTTTCCCTTTTCAATAATTTGTAGTGGTTTTTCTTCCTCCTAATACCAAGAAAACCACCTGATTGGCAGTGCTGACAAGAAATGTCGACGTTTCATAAGACACTGACAGTCGTTATGTTGTTCAAATATGTATGTATGTATGTATGTATGTATGTATGTATGTATGTATATATATATATATATATATATATATATATATACACATAATATTTTTTTTTTGTTTATTGCAGAAACTAATCAATATTTTTGTGAAACGTAGAGAAACGTTAGTCTTTAAAATTTCATGCATATGCATAGCTAACAGGAATAATACATAATCTGTAAAGAGAAGTTTAATAAAGATCCACCCAAGGTCCATTTTTATCGGAACGAGGTAAAATTTCTTTCAAGGCGAAAGGAAATATTTCGTGAAAATGAAAGATTCCTAAAAGAAAAAATATCGTTTGTAAAAGACCTTGAAACGAATTGTCTACACAAAACACGACCCTAAACGAAGGTTGGCCTATTTTGGAGTAATACCCACCGACCCACATTCTACCTTTAGTATGGACTAGCCGTGACGGAAACTTCACGAGTTGCACGCTAAAACTCTTGCGGCCTTCAATAGAATATATTTCACAAGATAGTATCAAATTTCACAGCTCTTTTTCACAGATATATTGCTCTAGCCTTATTTTACCCGATACCGCAAAATTCCATTTAATTGGTTGCTGTTTTTTTTTTAGCGCGTTTCCTTTAATAGGAAGGAAACCAGCTTATGAAGTTGACCTCATATATATATATTGAGCTTTTGAGAGTGAACTGACAAATACATATACATTTTACATCATGTATTTATTTATTTATTGAGAGTTTCGCAACTTTTGGCGATTGTCTCTCGCTTACAAATTGAATGTTAATGAATTTTACAAATCGTAATAGTTTAATACAGCTTTAAAAAAAATAAAATAAATAAATAAAAAAAAAAAAAAAAAAAAGGAGACACGAGAAAAAGGGGGTGGGTGAGGGGTATATCGGAGCTATATTTTTGAATATAAGTTAATTGACTTAAGGTGCGTCTGTATAGTGTTAATATGTGGACTATTTTCCGCAAGTAAGTGAGGAATTGCTAGGTGGTCTACTGTCAGTAAGTATGTGTTTAACTGTTAATGTCTCGTTACAACATGTGAAAATGGGTCTGTCTTGTCGTTTCATTAGATAGGAGTGCGTTAATAAACTGCGAGCTAAGCCAAGTCTCGTAAGGATAACTTGTTCTCGTCTTGTTAAGTATTCTTATATATATTTACAAATATAATTGTTTAAAGAGCCAAAAATATACAGTGAAAAATAATAATACACATAAAATAAATAATAACAATAAAAACATAATAAATATATTAAAAATGAAAATAAAAACAATTTGATGTAATATAATATCAATTCCAGAGCATAATTCAAGACTCAATAATTTAAACTGAATTTTAAACGAAGAGACAAGAAGTCCTGAGCATTGATAACTATGTCATGGGCTGTTTTTTGCCCTAAAAAGCCATTAAACAATTAAAAAGCCTAATTGCAATATAAAATGACATTTACTATCATTTCTGCTCCACGCATTTCTTTTTAGTCGAGGTATGGGGCAGATGAAGAGTTCTTTCGTCCAACTTGAGTAACACTATCGACAGTTCTTTATTTCTGCTTGAAGATTCCATGAACTACGTTAGCGCAACCGAATCGAGAGGTCAGAAGAGAAAGCGGATCTAGGATTGATCTTCAGTTCAAATTGAATGGTTCATTAATACAAGAAGGTGATCCAATACACTCAAGGCGAAGACAATAAACAATTAACACAATTACCTACTGGAGGAACTAAAGTGGCTACTGTCCTACTGGTATATTTCCGTTTCTCTAGGCGACCCATGAACAAAGGTTCGTTTGTAATTATTGCTATCCGAGAGGTGGGGGATGCTGCTAAGTCATGTTTATTTTGACAGACCACCTTAGGCTGGTCTCAGGTTATATCTGTAGTTAAGATTGGACTCTGGCTTTGGGCTCGTAGGGATGCTGAATTCGGCCTGAAGTGGGTTAATATCACCCAGTAATATGGTCTTGAGAAAAAATGAATTTCGTTTAGGTCCTGCTGCTCAAATTCAGGTACATAAATATGCTTTAGGTCCACCCGACAAACCAAAGGAATGTACTGTATAACATAGTCTTTTTTTTTTTTTGTACATGACGGATGCGTGAGTAATAGCAACTTAGCAGAACACTTTTATCAACAAAAAAGCATATTCTGACTTTCTGCACTCCCAGAACAAACTTTAAATTACCAAACTATTTGACCGAATCACCTTCCGATGGTAGTCAGTAAATTCATCGACTTATGCAATACCTGATACGTAAACATTTATACAAGAATATTTTAAATATAAAGATAACCAGAAACATCTATAAAATATCTGGTCCAGAAACATTTAGTGAAGTAATACTTGTCGCTTATTGATCGAACTTTTTATTATAATCTGTTTTCGTTAGGTTAATGAAAACAGACTATAATAAAAAGGCTCAAAATTAGCACAAATGAATTAATGTACGAGACATATATTAATTCAATTCTTCAAATTCAAAAAGATAAGTAAAAATAACATTTTTCTTATTTAAATTTTATTTCAACAAAAAAAAAAAAAAAAAAAGGTTATACAATAAAAACATTTTAGTATGTGAACAAAACAGGGTTAATGTACTGCTTACTGAAGGTGATAAAACTTTTTATCGTGGAATACTTTTTACGAGGAATTAATGCTGTCTATCGCAAGTAGATAGGAGAAAGTATACACTGATTAGCAAACTAAACACATATGTTAACATGCTTATCACTGGTTTTAGGGAAAACTCCTGTCATTTAGTCATGTATAATCTAAAATCCGTTAATCTTTTGGTAGGAAACAATAAATCCCATGCTGCTGAAACTAGAACAAATAAACATACCATTCATGTGTTCTGTGAAAAGAGAATAAGAAAAAGGTTTCTCCTAAGGGAAAATAACTCTATAATTTTTAATCATAATTATGAGATTAAGTAGAAAAAAATATACATAACTAATATTATCTACAGACCAAATATGCCCAATTTATTTAAATTAAAAAAATAATAACACATTTTCAATAATATGAACAAATGTTAAAATGTATATGTTACAGGCAAAGTATATAATCAGGCATTCTATAGAATGCCTAAATCCAGCCGACAATGTATGAAATAAAGCTTATTTCATACTTTGCCTAGGCATTCTATAGAATGCCTACTGTGCTTTAGGCAAAGTATGAAATAAAGGATTTGCAGCTTGTAGGAGTAATTACCGGCGGTGCGATGCGGATTTGTATCCATGAACATCGCGTCTGATGATGTCTAGGAGAATTAGAAGAATGCCTAGGACGACTTTTGGGCATACGTGTTATGCGTTTCCGCTCGTTCGAGAAGATATCAAAACCCTAGTTCATCCAACTCGCAGAAATTAATAGAATTCTATTAAATTCTTCGAGTTGGATTGACTAGGGTTTTGATATCTGCTTGAGCGAGCGTAGCGAGCGGAAACGCATAGCACGTGTGCCCAAAAGCGACAGCTTACGACAGGTGAGACTAAATTTTAATTATACTTCTTCATTAAGGATACGCTGTTTACGCCATCTTTTATAACCTCCATAACAGTGAACTTTAGTGCTTAATAACTTCTTTCCTAGTTGAGAGCTTTTTTTTTTTTTTTTTTTTTTAACGGATTCGTGTTTAGTGCATCAAAATACGTTATAGAGCAAACTTTGAAGAACATCGGTGCTGAGGACGCTGTATTTTAGTGTTTTGCATTGATTCTGATCACTCAAATTCTACCTGTTGTCATTTCTTTCAAGTATCTAAGTAAAGTTTATGTAGTATACTCAAAACCTTTTTAATTTTATATATTGCCCAATAAGCAACAGGCATTCTATAGAATGCCTAGGCAATACGATGTACATTCTACACTTTGCCTAAACCACTCAGGCATTCTATAGAATGCCTGGATTATATACTTTGCCGGTAACATATACATTATTGCATTAACTCCAGCAATAACTCCAAATTGAAGTCTATTAACAAAAAACGTCAGTACATACGTGAAAATTAAATTTAAATAGTAAGCAGTGGGCCTGAACTAAAGTTTATAAGTAATAAAATAGATAGCGAAGCGGGTTTTCGCTTTTTAGGAAAATATCCAATATTGAGGGAATTTAGAATAAATTGGCTTTGGAAATCAATTCCAGAAGAATGTTTAATTGTAGCTTATCACCAGCGCGAGGAATTATAATTTTATCAGTAATACATATTCTTTCAGCTAGCCACCTAGTTCAAAATCGATTTGGCAAATTATGATCGAAAAAATATGAGGCAAAAATTACATATTGTTATGAAAATTATTATCATCGAATTTCTTTGAAAAGAGAAAAGCATTGTGGGCTTATAGAGAGAGACTCAAGCAAACTATTTAGCATAAAAAATATATTCAAAACAGCTAGACGTAACTCTCTATAAAGCTAAACGTAGTCCTCAATGAACTAACTCACACTAGACTCCTCATAGTTCTAAACGGACCAACTGAGAAAATGTGCCTTCCGATGATTGTTGGATAAATAATCGTGGAATTCAAAGAATTCAATTGAGCTGATCATGAACTCAAAACAAAGATTAAGCTCTAAATATCGAGTCCACCGTCAAGAAAATAATAAGGTTTGTAAAGTACAGGAAATTGTAAAGACATTCATGCCAGTGGCTCTCAAGAGCAAGTGAAATATATTTCAGATAAATGCCTTCAAAGTAATCAATTAAAAATGTGTTTATTGTATTTTTAATTATATTTCTTTAAAATTGAGCATAATAGATACTGAGGGGACTCCCTCCAGACAGACTGAACCTTTTTATTGCGTAGATATTGTAAAATAAAAACATTTATTCATTCAAGGAATGAAGGAAGACATTTTCTATTGAATGTGTGAAGTAGAGAAATAAAAACTATGCCACTGACAAATTTAGGGGGAAAGTGGCGCGAGAGTCCGTGCAGTCTATTACAGCAATATGCAGGTCAACCAGATCCCCTAGAAACTGGACATGAAACTTGATTTCCTCATGAGGCAGGCAAGAGAAGGCAGGTTCTTATAACGCAGGTGGTCTCATGTTCTAACGTATCTAACATAAATATGCATTTAATATTGTCGGCTTACAAGCAAAATACTTTAAGTCAATTTTGTATGATAGGTTTGAGTCCTTTGTTGTTGAAGTATTTACAATTGAGACATTAACTAAGCCATACATTGGTTAAAAAAAGTAATAAGTAGTTTTACCAAACCATTTATTTATATATTTGTTGCTGTACCGATTAAAGGAGATAACATAAATCGTTGAGTTCTTGCCTTCTTCGAACCTTGTGTATTATACGTTATAAATAGTGTTATCAAAAGGACTTACACAAGGAATAAGATCTTACAGCATTCAGGTTTCGGTTTTGCTGTGGAGCTTTATTTCTTGTGTGTTTAGCAGATGGAAACTTACATTACCTGTTATTTTCAATGCATTAAGCTTACATGTCCCATTATTGTACAAGTAATTTAGGAACAAATGAAGGACATTCAATTGATACGGGCAACGACTTCAGATTGAAATGTGTAATTGAACCTGGAATTGAATGGTTTTATGTACGTTTTAGTTTCGTAAAAATGTTAATATTGTGTTAATAAAACGCGTATACCTACAATAGTTGTCAAATATGTTTGTAGGTTTTTTTGGTATTTTGCATTCCGTTAGTTTATTTATCGTTGTCTGTGTAGCGATACATTGCCTGCAAGTAGGCTTCACTTTCTTTTTCATTAAATATGTGTGACTAAGAAAAGTTTGCCCGAACCGTAACCTGCAAAGTATTACTTCTTCTCGTCTAACAGTGCAACATATTGAAAGAATAGCTACTTTTAATTTGGCGGCTGAGTCGATTCGCCTAAGGGTCTTCATTGAAGATTGTCATGGATGCATCTTGGGAGAGCAGGCCGACGGAACTGGTGAAGGGCGATCCTCCCGGAAAGCTGACAATATACTGGGTTTTATTTTGCAATTTAGATCGGGGCTGTTTGGAGGAGCGGAAGCTGGGCTATTTCTACCAACATGGCGGAATGTGCTATTGTACCACGCTCATACATGGAAATATCCCCCCGGAAAAGCCCTTCACAATGGCTAGTATTTCGCAATCTGATTTAAAGCCGGATTTGCCTTTCGCCTTTTTCTCTCTTTTTTGAGAGGATAACAACATACTCTGTGGCTGACATTCTCTTCTTTTCTGCGTTTATAATACAGATTGTGTACTATCTCGACATATCTCCGAGCCTGATGTTCAATGTGAATACATTTATACACACACACACACACACACAAACACAGGCATATATATATATATATATATATATATATATATATATATATATCCTCCTAGATGCCGGCATGTATCACCAGCGGTGCGCGGTTTCCTAAACCACAAATTATCCCCGGCATTACAGCCGGCTTCCTCAGGTGGTGCTCGGACCCGTGGCCCTTTTATACCTGCTGCCTGTTTAAAAGAGGATATATATATATATATGTACTTGTATATATATATATATATATATACAAACTTGTGTGTATATATATATATATATATATATATATATATATATATATATATATATATATATATATATATATATTAAAATCACAATTAGACATATATTAGATCATTAATCAGGCGAATATATATGTTAGCTATTTTATATTAGCGCTCGGTTAAATCCAAAGGATGGGAACTGAAACAGAGCGCAGCTTAACAAAAAAACAAGAAAAGGGATAAATAAATAAGAAAATATTTGAAAACAACAAGTGTGTCATTTAGTCAAGGGATCGTACTCGAAGTGGAACAATCATCTGTTCGGTAAAATAGTTTCTGTAACTTATAGACTTCTATTTATTTATATAGAGGTAATAAATAATATTTTAGGGAATATTTGTTGATTAGGAAATTAGCTCGGCGTTAATAGCCCAATTGTTGATGCGCCGTTAAACATAAACACACAAAAAAAACAAAAGAAAAAAAAAGAAGCTAACATCATGTTTCATGATAATGGTGCCAAATAAGGCGTTTTCTTTTCCTTCAGACTGTGAGAATTAAGAAATACTAAAACCGCAGGTAAATCGCTTATATAATTTCTTTGAAAATAGCTACTTGCCCATTGATGTTGAGCCGCACATTTGCAAGCTAGCAATCAGGATTGCAAAAACGTCTAAAACGATCATGCTTAATCAGAGTCCTTGAAGACTCCTGAGATTAATGGCAAGAAGCTAAGGGGGAGTCTGCGGACGTGCAGCGTTGAAGTAGCAACAACTTCTACGGATGTTGTAGCAGCCAACACTGGACTCCCCGGGAGAGCTCAGATTACTTGTAATAGGTATAATAGACCAATTTTCAGGGAAGATTGTTCACCGAGGGTCGATTGTTATTATTTTCCATACATGTAAACATTTGCATATTCACTCAGTAATTCCCGAAGAATTTATTTGAATGTTGTAAGTGTTTTACGAATATTATCTACATAGTTGAAAATAATATTTAATTAGTAGACAGTTTTTGTTTTTTTACAGTGCATTTACTGCAAGCTCATAAGTACTGCTTCATGGTATGTACTCATACTGAAGAGGTAATGGAAGAATTAATCCTTATCCCAAAGAAGTCAAACACATTCTAGGGGTACACTGCGTTTTAAGATGGCCATATGCGTTCAGTTCTAGTCTCAGCGCAGAGACTGCACAGTCTGGCCTGTACGGGTCTAGTACACGCACGATAAGCTAATAAACCTGAAGGCAGGGACTGCTCAGTCCACTTATAGTAGACCCGCTGAGCAAATATATTTTATGTCCGCTCACGTCAGGCCTGGCCTGCACAGTCCCGGCCTCATTGGACAGTACAGTTAATCTATTGTTTTTTCTTCATTCTACTTCGTTGGACTGTACAGTTCAACTCACGCCTCAAGGCTGTCGAACTCGTTATGTTTTTCAATTATTTAAAACATTACAAATATGCAAGGCGGACGTAATAAGAACAGAATTAGTTCTGTCAATTTGTTTATAAACCCCAGGGGCTCGCGGGCATATCCTCATCTTGATAGCCTAGAGGGGTTGAGATAGGCGGGTTCTGTTTTATGGCTATAAAATGCTGGGCGCAACCTTTACAGTTTCCACGTCCTGAGGCGCTCACTCCTGTCAATTTGTTTATTTAAAGTATTTTTACATGTTTCACACCCTTTTATGTACTCCTCAAAACCTAAAACTTTCACAACAAATTGAGGATAATTGTACAAAGGCAAACCGACCCCTATAACATAATATCGTACTGTATTTCGTACATATGGCGTCAATCAGCTGAAAGTATTCATCGGTAAAAGATAATAATAATGTTTTTTTTAAGGCCTATCAATTTTTTGGCTAATAGAGCAAGAAAACCAACAGAATGCCACCCTTTTAACTCGAGGTTCTTCCTCAATGGCCATATTGGCTCGATAGACGTTTCAGATTATGTAACTAAAAGTCACGTTTTTAAATTTATTGACTTCAAAGAAACAAACATTATTTCGATGATGTCACTCAAATGACGACTATATCTCGATAAATTGTTAAGTACTAGAAAGATAAATATTTGAGGTTTAACATCTTAACAAAGAAAAGTAATCAATCAAGCTTCAAAAGGTTTCTGATTAGTTCTTATTGATAAAGACTAAAATGTCAATACTATGAATAGTATATGACCACTTTAAATTAACATCACGTTTTACTATAATAGGAACTCATGTGATAATGGTATTTAGATAAGTCTTAAAATGATAAGATACGAATTGATTCTCTGTTTTCGTTTTAAAAAATATGTCAAATTTTGAAATGGTTTAAATAAAATTTGAATAGTTCTTGACTGGTAGTATGAATCACTGTTTGTGCTAATATTGATGAATCACTTTTTGATGTATTTAAGTTGCCAGTATTAGGTTCCGCGCCGAATTGTAGACAATTAAGGGATTCAGTACACTATCGTATCGCAAAGGTGAGGCCAAATAAGGATGTCAAAGTTTGAATATAAAACGCGAAATCCCAAGCAAACGAGATAAGTAATGCTATTCGTGCGCAAAACGCAGATTTCGACAATAAAAGTTGTGTTTTCTGTCATTATTTATTTAGGTATCTTCATATTTTACTTCGAGCTGCGATTTCTGTGATTTTTGTAAGGATTTTCCTTTTAGCTTCTTGGTTGATTGCTCACGTTCAAGGCGCAGAACGTGCTACATAATCTAGTGTATTCGGCTAGGAGTGAACATGAGTTTCTGTTTTTAAGCTATTTATTTTAAAGAAGTCCCTAAATTACTAAAACAGTTTTCCTAAAGGTTTGGGTAGTTTCCGTCGAGCGGACATATTGTTAGCTAATTTAGTTGCAGTTTCCTTTGACTGATAATGAGCGATAAGAGAAACGTGACTTGATGACTCTTAGAGACGATAAGAAGTTGAGCTAAATGACTGTAAATACAACTGGCTCGTTGGGACACCATCTATTTTCTTGTGGAGCCAGAAGTTGATAAGCTCCGTCGTCCATTAAGGTTTCTTCACTCCAAACAACAACAAATACACTTTTGTCACTTCCACTCAGAATTCAGGTCAAAACGAATCCGTCCTATGTCAAATTTTATGGGGAAGCTCATTTCATGAGGTATCAACAATAAGACTTCTTCGCGACATTTTTTTCATACTGTTTCACGATTAATACTTCAAAACATTAATCTTTAGAGAAATTAACTCCACTGTAAGTGAATGAATCGTAAAAATGAATCGTGAAAGTAAAAATGAATCGCTTATTTCGTCATGGACCAAGGAATTAATAATTTGGGTTAATTAAAAATCCATTGTGGGGTTTCATATAGCTCCAACTCAAGACATATTGGATCTACTGCACTCTGGTGGAGTTCGAAGAGTTGTAAGGTTTCAATTGAATGGATGAGATGCTTTAGAATGCATAAAAAAATCAACGCTTTCTGTGCAATAAGCGGCAAATGAAAAAGTCACAGCCCATAAAGTAACGAAAAATAACGCTGTGCGAGTCTTGTAAACGTTTAATTATTACATTGTGTTTTATTTAAATGTTCTATTATTATATATATTCGATTATAATTAATCTTTGATTAAATTGTAATTGTCTTACCTTAAGACTATAATTATAAGAATTTGTAATTACCCATTAGTGTATACGGTAGTGTAGTATGAATAATATAGTAGCGATATAGAATATGATATAATTTAACATAGGGGGGACACAAAAAACTACACACACTGCCCAATAAACTACACATACTTTCAACGTCTATTAAATTTGTAAGACAGAACCTAACCAATAAACTAGAAGGTGCGAAACTAGTAGTTGAACGCCAAACCCCATATCCTATCCTCATTTAAAATGTTTTGCACCTCGAGGCGCGAATAAGGTGAAGCCATATCATGATGAAAAATAGTGTTATCACTATCCTCCTTTTGTGGACAAAATGACCATTTTTCGACGTGGTTAGACAAGCTTAACCAGTTATTTCCGCCTACAGCATGGCCAGTTATGATGAACCACGTGACGCTGAAGCATTTCATGGAGTCTATCAAAACTTAACTACTCGATCTTCCCTTCAAGCTTCACGAGTGTGCTATAGATCCAATGAATCCCGGTTAAGATCGAATTGAAACCAAAATACGTTTTCTTTGAAAGATATCTATAATAAATAGAAGAATACTTAACATCAATGGGATATTATATCATAGATTTTTCAACAAGTCGGAATTCCGTTCCAATAATCCTATTACCTTAAATGTGCATTAAATTAGGAAATTATCCCCGGATTAAACATTTCCACATGGATTCGAATTCCTTTTCTGAGGAAAGTGTGGAAATACTTTGATGTGTGGCCGGCATGAGAAGGGCCCCTCCCAAGTCGAAATGTGGATCAGGTCTAGGGCCGTTTATGGAAGTTTATATAAGAACCAGTCCGTTCACCTACATTCCACTATTCCAGCCTCCATCTTACTTCCAGTTTCTAAAGAACATACTTTAAAACTAAGAAAGTAGCTGTTACTGCTGAAATGTTAATAATAATGAAGACAATATAAATGAGATTTTGAAGGCACATGCCAACGAAGACAACTCCGATTTCGCAAACGATACACTAAGAATTCCTATAAATAATTATATATACATATTGCATACAAAAAGTATATATATTAACTGCAAATACAATTAAAGTTATAACTCCTTTTGCTGATCAATGAAATTATAATTTTTTAGTATATAAGACTGAAAGACATATTTTCGCTAAAGGAATTGAACCAATAGAGTAAATGTATTTAGTACTGTTCTGCTTTATTGTATTATCATTCAGTTACGTTTTTCTGGGACGAAATAAGTATCCATACAAATTTTAAGTCATTGAAGAAAGTTACTTACATTAAAATGCTCCGTGGACCAGATTCCACGTAAGAGCTCTTATAATAAATAAAAACAAATGATCATTCTCAAATAAATAAAAATACTTTAAAAAGTGTACTTGGTTAGAAAAAACTGTGCATAAGGAAAAGAAAGGCGAAGAAATAATGAAATAATTTTTAAATATCAATTGCTTTACACAATCACCTCTTAGAGGAATAATGATGTTTTGGATTAGTATACTCTTTGGGTTTATGTTAGACTTTCAGGGGGGGGGGAAAAAAACAACAACATGAAAGAAAATGATTTAAATGAAAACGCACCTGAGAACACAATGAGACCGATTAATGGATGGAACTTGTTAAATAGTAATTAGTCTTTCGAAGGACAAATCTCCGATTTACCGGATCATTAGAAGGATGATGATTTCATGGAATGATTGCAAATTGGCTATTCTCGTGTGGGAAAAGTGATGACAAGTTGTTATCAATTGGGATGTTGTTGAAGAGATAATGCGAGGATCGTCTTTCATATTCTGTACTTGTAATTGGACGATTATTTGGTATTTACGAAGGTATAAATTATTGTTAGTAAGTGGTCAATAGATTGCTACATGTTTGGAAAAATGAAAAAAAAAAAAAAAAAAAAAAAAAAAAAAAAAAAAAAAAGTAAAAGAAATAACAACAACCAGTTTCTTTTGTAGTTTTAGTAGTAGTTATCAAGCGATTATCTATTTGCATTAAATGCCTTGATAGTGTTATTATTAGCATGTTCCTCTCAAGACTTCAGCGGCTTACAATTGGCGTAGGATCCTACTTGGGCAGCCAATGGCAAGAATAAAATATTTGTATTTTTGGCCAATAAGGCATTCTAGGGGTAATACATAGTAAAACAACGTCAAGTTTCTCCTGTAGAGGCATCTATAGACGTGAAATATGTAGAGCACCACATAAAATACATTCATGAGATTTTGGAGAGTTTTAAATATATATGTCCTAAATAAATAAAGCAAACATTAGTTTTAAAAGAAGTAGCATATAATGTTTTGATGTTTTGAATGTCAGTTTCCAAAATGTTTAACATTATTTACAAAGGGAATCCATACAAAACGCTGTAATTTAACTAATGAAACCAGGAAAAGGAAGATGAGAATATAAAACCGAGAGAGAAAACAACCAACGAATCCCCACCAGCTGTGTTAAGCTCGTGGACCAGTCAGCCATTTTAATATCACCTGCCCCCCAAGGCAGGGCAGCATTATCTTGTCTCAGAACTGATATTATACGCCTACTGCTCGTGTCAAGGACGTACAGCTTCTAACAATATCTTTACTTCAACATAACTCACATTGACACATGTAGCTCTGACCTATTACACAGATTTGATAAGGGAAATTCTTTCTGACACCTGTAATATTATCTATTAACTGCTAATTTATGTCTTTTAAATTATATTTAATAGCCGTGAATGTAACGGAAGGAATTATTGAAGCGGAAGATCAGTAAACCGTCGGGAACATTTTAGAGGTCATAACAAGGTCACTTTTAACAACGCATCTGCTTTGACAGATCACTTATTAACACTGCTAGTGTTTACCTATTATGGTGAGCTCTTACACTTGTTGTAACCCCCGCTCGCCTCAGGTTTGTATCAAAAATATTTTAAAATTTTCAAGGTTATAGAAAACAATTCCTATAAACATCCAAAATGATTCGAATAACCTTTTAAATTAGGAAAAATGACAATCGTAATTTCTATCAATAAACGTTTCTATTATAATCGCTAAGCACTTTCAGATTATGATCATCTTCAGAGCTGTGACAGAGAAAAAATACTTTTAGAAGAATTATTTTACAAATAAATAGAAAGGCAAATAGTATCCTTATAATTATTTAAATGAGATACAATAATAATGATTAAATGCTTTTATGTTTTTCACTGGTATTAAAACAATGGAGGCTGGTGCTATTTAATCCAACATTGTAGTTTATTCACAAAAAAATAAATATATTTTTATAAGGTTTTCTTTAAAATGCAAGGAAACTTAACCACACAGGTCATTCTTGCCTATATATATTTATTGGGATGTAAGAACTTGACAAACTATTAAAAATATAAAACTGAAAGCTTCAATAAGAGAATACAAGAATATATATATATATATATATATATATATATATATATATATATATATATATATATATATATATATATGTATGTATATTAAGCAGCCCTCAACTTATATCTCCGAATTTTGTTTTATGGCGGAAGGTCAAAAAATAAAAACTTTACTAAATATTTTCACTAACATTATTTCTTCCTGTATGTATACATTAAAATTACAAAACATATGTATTATATTGACATACACATATGCACACACTAGCACGGTTAAATAACCATACACACAAATATAGACCCGTACATGAATATAATACAAAATATTTCATTTCTTGATATTTTTAACTGTAAAAAATGTAATTATATTTTGTAAAGTTTGTCTGTAGCTCTCAATAAAAACAACGCTTTTTAGATCGATTCATGTTCGACTATTGTTCGAGGTATTGTTTTGTCTTAGACATTTTGTTAACTATATTATCAATTAAAAAACAAAACAATGTAATTTAAAACAGTGACGGTCAAAAAATCTACTATCACTTCATTTAGTGGATATTATTAGTAAATAACCTGGTAATTCGTAAAGTATGTATTTTAACTTTCTTTGGTAAGCCCAGAAGTATGTCTTGTAACTTTTTTGGACAGGTTTAGGATGCAAGTGTCAAACCTACACAAATACCAATGGAAGAAAGACTACATAATCGGCTTTGGCTACTGCTGAGTTCAACAAAAGCTAAATGAAAACCTGGGACGTGCTTCTCGTTCAAGCATATTGTAAAATGAACAGCAATATGATCCTCTTTAACCGCTCATTCTCCAAAAGCACCCTATCAGATCCCCTAATGGATTCTGACCATGGTTTCGATATGTAGACCAGTCGAGGAGGAATTGTTAACCTCCACATGCTCGAGTTGGCCAATGTTCAAGGCTCCACAACCTCCTTTAGAGAAAGGATATCTACATGCTTTCGACCAGAATTCGACCTTTAAGGAAACCTGGAAAACACTTTGTTGCGTAGTGTTCTCTTATGTATGAACTCGAGTATGGATATTGGCAGGTTTATGCAGGCGCTTGTCTAAAAATATTAATAGCTTAATGGTAGGGATTGTCAGGTTTCGGTCGTTATTTCTTAATAAAACTATATTTTACATGTGAAAATGGTTTTATAGTTTGCCTACGTTTCGGCTTTAATTCAAGCCTTTATCAGGGCTGTAAAAACAAGCAGGACAGATTCAATACTAAGATTATACACATGTTGTCAAATGCTGTTGTTTTTACAGCCCTGTTGAAGGCTGTAAAAACAACAGTTTTCGGAGTTTCAAGCCGAAACGTCGGCAAACAATAATGCCGTTTTCACATGTAGAATATAGTTTTATTCAGAAATAAAGACCGCACTCTGACAATCCCTACCTTCGCATCATCAACAGTCAAAGATCTCCTCGCAATTAATAGCTTGATGGATTATTTGGTTGTAAATTAAATTCAGAATTAACAGACATTACAAAACGTTTCAAAGCATGAATACTTGGATTGTCAAAATAATTCAATTAATATTTTTTCAAATACGTGATGGCGTTTTACTGAATTTATTGGGACAAAAATTCGTACCGACAATGATGTATAATCAAACGCCCTCGTCTGTCGTTTCAATGAGACGAAAGTGGGCAATCTGACATATTCTTGACCATATATATGATAGGTCTTTGATTTAAGACACGGTATGTTTGGGTTGTATCCTTGAAAAAAAAAATTACTAAAGTTAAATAACATTTTAAGTAGAAATGTTTGACATACCGGTGGGAAAAAGTAAAATTTTCTAAATTTTAATTTTTCCAGTACCTTCCCAATAATAAGTCGCTCTACCTTAAAATGTAAAATGACCATATTTTCTTTATTTTTGTAGCATTACTCTTTACTAATAATTTAGTGGTAGTTAGACTTTAAAAAATAGGAATTTTAATAGAATTTCATAAATTTTGAATTCGTTTCAAATTGTAATTCTAACGTCAACTTAATTAGACATTAGTTTTTTTTTCTGTTATTGTTGGTAATAAACTATAATATAAACCGGTGTACTTCCTGACCGGGTAAGAAAAGTTAGACAAAGTTGTGGTTTTAAAAAAAAAAATCGTTTCATGGCTTGAATTATTTTATTCCGGCCCAGGAGATGGAATCAACTTTAGTTAGGTTACATCCCCCCTCCCGGAAAAAAAGTCATATTTTAACTCAAAACTAGTCAAAGATTTGGTAATTTTCCCCCATTCTTCTTCCGTCATTTAAGAAGTTGCGGAAAAAACGCACTCATTTCCGAATAATGAGTTGCCTAGAGTTGTTTAATTTATTTATTTACTGGTTTTCATAGCTTATCGACTACTAACTACTACAACTTTTAATAGTTTAATAGTTGGTAACCCGCAAATATCATTATGCAGAATTTTTAGGTCAGTACAAAACAGAAATACGATGAAAAAATTCAAAACTTTTGTCATAACATCATCTATAATTAATCTGTGATTAATTAATAATTAAGATTTCTATTTACTGTTTTTTACGAAAATAAATGCTATCTTTTAATTAAGATGCATTATCCTGAAACAGAAACCAAAAAGGAAAAGGATGATAAAATTATAAATCCAACTTAAATTAGAAAGAAGAAAATAAAAATATACAGACATAGCACATTATATTTTTGTTTTTAGATTCTATATAAACTAGTCTTGAGAACTCCTTTGTTAGGGGCAGAAAGGAGTCTCCTTGGATTTTGTGCCAAAGAAGAAAAAAAAAAAGAAAAGAAAAACGCTGGCGCTGGATATAAATATACACTCTTAGCCGACTGAGAATTCATTTTTACAAATATTTTTTTTAATTTGAATTTTTACAGTTATAATAAAAAAAATCAAGCAGAATAGCCAATGCCAATTAAGACACAAACGTTACCCCTTAACAAGTTGAATAAAGCTTCATGTTAGTTATATACGAAACTAACATCTGTCCGTGCCTTCGGATATGCTGTATTAGTGGTAGTTTGATTTTATTTTCAGAGCCGAGGAGTGAAGGTTATTTTTATTGACCCCCAAGCGTGGGAGTTGCTCAGATCATAGGGGATTTAATGAATTATAATGACTGCTAAAGCTATCAAAAAAGATATTATTAAACATAATATATTGGTTGTGACATATATAACTTTTATAGCTTCATAGATTTATGATAAAAATAAGATAAGCTTCAGCCTATAGCAAGAAAATACAATAACAATTAAGGAGTTGGTTCTACGCCTGCGTTAAATATAAAGACTTCAAATTACAAAAAAGATTCAGCTGAAGGATTGGAAAACAAGTCCCTTGAAAAAAATTGTCTATACTGTTCCTGAATAATTACTTCTTTCTTTATTTATAATAGCCAGGCGTAGGTTGTCATATTGTTACAATTATTTCCGTTCAACAATTCTGTCAAAAAGTTGCAAGATGCTGAATTTATGAAAAATACAAATTTTATTCTTATCATGCCAAAAATTACCTCTGAAATATAATATAAGATATAAATATAATATGTATAAATATCTTACATATTATATCTAAGTGTCTTATGTCACCTGTTGTCCCAATAAATAAACAAATATGCGCATGCTTACATAATAGCAATTTTTAATAAATTTAATGTCTATGAAGATGTCAAAATAAGAAGGTAAGTTAGGACATAAATCATGATACCTCATAAGCCACAAGGCAAAATGTCAGGTCATAATCGACATATCATAATACACAAAGTCCTTATGTAACAGGAGTAGCTCTAGAGCGGTATTGCTGAGGATTATGTAAATGTAGGGCATCCATACAGATACTTCTTAAAAGCATAAAATATTCTATATTACGTTTATCTCGTATATTCTCATATTCGTGAAATAAATAAAAAAAACGTAATGTATCAATTATACTAAGCAGTCAATAGAGAAGAAGTCCGTCACGCAGGAGCTGCATAACTAAGCACTTTCCTCAAAATTTGGGTAGTGTAGACTGCTTTCCAGAATAATTTGCTTAAAATATCCTATATAAATAAAATAAAAACATGAATAGTTCTCTTTTAATTTTGTAATGAGTAACTGTTCAATTATTAATTTGCTTCCAGAGTTATGTTTACACATGGTACCTACTACACTACTTAATAAATACAAAAAAACTTCATATTTTCGTCTTTTGATCTGACGCAGGAACAGGATACAGTCCCCCTAGTGGTAGAAAACCCTCCTTGCGGTGGCCTTGTGAACCAACGTCTGGCGGGCTATTCAATTGAAATATATTACAAAGTAAACCCCCCTTTCCGATTGACCGATTTAGCTCATTTTTACAATACTCCTTTCTCATGATTTACCCATGACGTATACCACGTTTAGTTACAATACAGCAGAAATTACGACCGGTATGAGTATATTAGTACTTTAGGTCCGGAGTAACCCCCCCCCTCCAAAAAAACCGATTTACTTTATTTTAACAATCCATTTTTCTCTGTTGATTACCACCACGAATACCGAGTTTCGTTGAAATATAACAAAAACTACGGCTGGCATGGTCAAATTAGTGTTTTGGGTCCGGGGTAAACCCCCCCTCCCGATGGACCGATTTTGGTGGTTAACGAACTCGTTCAATCGTTTGCTAATTCAACGCTATATACCATGTTTCGTGAAGAAAAAACAAAAACTCTGGCCGCTATCGTGTTAGCAGACACACACACACACACACACACACACACACACACACACACACACACACACACACACACACACACACACACACTCACACACACATATATATATACCAAAAAAAACATAAATGTGAAATAGAGGCCAAGTTCCTCCCCCCACAAAGAAACACTCCCTTCCCCAAAAATATCCCCTCCTAAAACCCCCCCAAAACGCCTTACCATTCTACACTCAAAAAAAGTAGTATGAGTTGGTGTATTAATTCAACCAAAAATATTTGCAAATACAAGAGATGATACAAGAAAGAAATGTCCAAGTTCATTACTTGGAAGACCTCCTAGTTACTTACTAAGAACAGTAAAGACACTTCAACTGACCTTTAAAAACAACAATAAAAATAGTTATATGCAGTTACTAAAATATCACTTTCCGCAACCAGGTATTTTCTTAAACTTGGCAATGTTTATTTTTCTCTAAAGATAATTTCGGCGCAAAAAAAACATTGCCAAGTTTAAGAATATACCTGGTTGAGGAAAGTGATATTTTAGTAACGGTATAAGTATTTATATTGTTGTTTTTAAAGGTCAGTTGAAGTGTCTTTACTGTTCTTAGTAAGTAACTATGAGGTCTTCCAAGTAATGAACTTGGACATTTCTTTCTTGATCATCTCTTGTATTTGCAAATATTTTTGGTTGAATTAATACACCAAATCATACTACTTTTTTGGAGTGTAGAATGGTAAGGCGTTTTTGGGGGGTTTTAGGAGGGGATATTTTTTAGGAAGGGAGTGTTTCTTTGTGGGGGCAGGAACCTTGGCCTCTATTTCACATTTATGTTTTTTTTTTTGGATCTCATTACTTTTTTCTAAGTATTAAATAGAATTTAGTTGCCGCATACCTACTGGCTTTTGTACTTCATATAAAACCAGAGTCTTTGGATTCTGCATAAGGTTGTCCTTACTGCTTGATATTTGATACCAATAATCAACCTACATACATCTAATCACTAGACTAGAAAAGTCAGGGTGCGTTTACATCTGACACTTCTCGCAGGAAATGTATGTCAGGTGTTGGATAGATATTCTCTTGAAGGTTTACATACTGACAGAAATATGTCATGGATATGTATAGGACAGTTCTGGATTTGTTCTAATTTGCGATAAATTCTCCAAAAGCACAAATAATGAGTGTTTACATCTGTTGGTATAGAAGTGTCGACAATACAGCTAGTAGCCAAGATATTTATCCCTGAAATTAAATTCTTCTCGTAAAAATCTGTGTTTACACCTGGTGGTATAAAAGTGTCGACACTTATAGTTCGTGATAGAAATATATATCTCAGACATAAATTGCTCATGGTTTACACTAGTCGCCATTTCTGTCTGATATAAATTTCCTGCAATAACTAGCAAGTGTAAACCCACCCTTAGAAGCTCTTCCAGATGACATTACTCTAGAGGACAAATTGATTGCTCTCTTAACTAAACTATTACACTGTAAAACACAGGAACCTTATCCCGAGGATAAAGATCACAATAGGGAAAGTGCAGAAGGCCTTCAAGAAAAATATAAGAACAAAGACAATACATTTTGGGTTTGTGATCCTAAACTTTGTAATTTAGATGGCTCGACTTTTAAAAACTTAGTATCTGCTTTGAAGTATATTATGCAGTGAACCCCTACGACTTTATTTACTACATTTAAGAAAGAAGTCACAACTGTTTTTGTTAAGATATGTCGAAATGTTTTTTAAAACATCAAATATAGGTTCTCCTTACCAAGACGATTCATTTGATACCCCACATGATGGGTTTCAGAAGGAATGATGGCATTTCGATGGAACAAAAAGTAGAAAACGTCATAGGTAATATGACACTCCCGTATCAAGACCTAACTGCGTGCCAAGTTTGGTCAAAATAGGCCAAACGGTGTGAATTTGTATAAGGCACAAACATACAGATAGACAGCTGAAAGGCCTTTTTTACTTATCCTAGTGCATTCCCGGGACCAAGGCCTACCTGTGTACCAAGTTTGGTCAAAATAGGTCAAATGGTGTAAATTTGTGTAAGGAACAAACATGCAGACAGACAGCTGATAGACGATTTTGATTAGCCTATGACACTACCCGGATAAAGACCGACATGAGTGTCAAATTTTGTCAAAATCGGTCAAACGGTGTGTATTTTTATAAGGAACAAACAGACAGACAGACAGCTGATAGACAATTTAACCTAGTCTATGATTCTCCCCTTATCAAGACCCATCTGTGTCCCAAGTTTGGTCAAAATCGGTCAAACGGTACGGAATTGTAAGAGGAACAAACATACAGACAGACAGCTGTTATAAGATTTTTACCGAGCCTATATGCGTCTAATTGTTTCTTAAAACATCAAATATAGGTTCTTCATACCGAGACAATTCATTTGATACCCCACATCATGGGTTTCGGACGGAATGATGGGTTTCCGAAGGAAGTACAAAACTGGCACGACCCCGCCCCGGAAGCGCAGTCAAACACAACTTTTCGCGATTTTTTCCTTTAATAATGTCTTCTTATCTATGTTCATGCAAAATTTCAAGTCTCTAGCATCATGGGAAGTGCCTAATAATTTTGATGAGTCAGTGAGTGAGTCCTATAAATCCCGATTTTCGATCGCTTATATCTCAGAAACTATTCGATGTAGAATTATGAATTTCCAGTTTTACTCACATCTATTAGTATAATACCTGTGTAAAATTTCATAACTTTATCTTTTCCTGGTTGAAAGTTATGAGAGAATAAAAATCGGCTCCAAGACCGCCTGTAATATACACACAGTATGCTTAGGCCGGAACTTGGCCTGGCGTACTACCGTGCGCCTAGATATAGATTTTAACGGGTGTCATTTTCGGTGTCTACTAGGTAGGATCGATAAAGATTTGAAGAAATTTTTCAAAAATTCCGTCATGAGTGCAACCTCAATAGCTACTTTCCTTCGGAAGTACATCGGGACACATAATTATATTTGTCCATGGGTCTCAGTTGATTATTTTCTTTCGGAGTTCAAAATATATTAAATATTTGTATTACTCTTTTTACCGTTTAGTTAAAGTACAAATGAATTACATTGCAATTTTAATTAATGCGTATGGATGTTATTTCTAGAGACTAGTAAACACATGTTTAATGCGTATGGATGTTATTTCTAGAGACTAGTAAACACATGTTTAATGCGTATGGATGTTATTTCTAGAGACTAGTAAACACATGTTTAAATAGTTTAAGAGACACAATCATTTTTTACTTTTGCTTTATTATCATTTTAAGAAATGTTGGTCTCTACTGCATAAACCAAGAGGAATTTAAATAGAATCTCTTCCTCTAATTAGAATGTTTAATAGAGTTTTTTTTATTATTATTATAATCTGGCTTCCTGCCAGGGCAGGTGCGTTTATCAAGGATTCAGGAAGTAGTGGTTTTCCATTTCCTGCAAATCCCCGTTACACTTTCTGATCGCTGAATATTTTAGTGGCACTACATCCTCCAGCACTTTAAAAAAAAAATCTTGTTAAATCTTGTAACACAATAGGTCAATGTGTTCGTCATTTCAAAAAATCCTCTCACAAAGCTAATTCTTTATGCAAAAAAAAGTAAATTACAAATTACCACCGTCATCCAAACAATTTAAAACAGTTACTTATGGTTATATTTCAGTATAAAAAAATAAAAATAAAGAAACGTTTGAAAACTAAGGATAAATCTATTCATTGGTTTTCACACCGGTATTTCAAATTATTTTATTGCTATATATAAATTCCTGTTAATCAGAGAACAGTTACTCATTTTTTTTTTAAATTTTAATTATAGGTGCTCTGACTGCTATGGTCATAAGCACCAGACGATATTAGTAATATATTTACAATTATTTTCGATTTAATGAGAAAATAATTTCAAGCATTCCCCTCTTAGTATTTAAAAATAGTTCTCTCTGAATTCTTCATACCTCGAATTTCCTCCATAGGTTAAATTTATTTCTCTGAATAATTATCGTTCAATATAAAGCAAATAAACAGATTTGATTTGTACATACTTCAATGCATAGTATGAGATTTGCTTTACAATAACTTTTTAATAATGAAGTCTGAAATTTATTCTACAATGAGGAATTAAAGTAAGATACAGGTAGTTCTCTAAGAAACGTTTTTTTTTTTTTTTTTGTTTTTGTTTTTTTTTAACGCCGGGCTGTCTACAGGTTTCCACCCTTTTCTAAAATGCCAACGGTTTTCTAAATGGGTCGGTCACCCATTTAGGTTCTGACCACGCCCGACGTTGCTTAACTTCGGTGATGTACGGGAACCGGTGCATTCAACGTGGCTATGGCTGTTGGCTGTTTTTTATTATATACATTTCTCAAGAAGGCTATTCCTTTATTTATTTAGATCGATCAGACACATCCGTAAATATAGCCATTAAATTTCAATGACATACTTTACTCCTAATTGGCGTTGAATAACGCAAATTCGTTCTGAATAGAAAAAGAACTTATAAAAAAAGAAGAAAAAAATATGTTCTTTTAAAAACAGTAAACAATTGCCAGAATTTGGTCATCGTATCCCGATGAAAAGATTGATTCTTCCTTGTAAAATAAAAATGAGTGAATGATAATTTTTGTAGAAAACTTTAATGAATTCTCAACTGGTGGAAATGGTGGAAAATACTGTTCAATTTAGGTCAACTTTTTGAATAAATGTACCAACTAGCAGTGGAAAATAATTATTAGTACCTATTTAATATCTGTAATATGCCTAATTATTAATTCTCAAGGAAAATAAAAGATAAATAAAAATGAAGATAGCCATATGAAATTAAATAATAATAACATATTATTTTTTTAAGCCTTCCTATAAGCCTTAATGGACTGAAGGATTTAGGATTATAACTAATATTATTTCCTGTTATTTATAAAAATTTACCTTGGCTTTCTTCATTACTTCTAATGTGTGCTCTCTTAATGAATACCTGCAAAAAGAGCAGAGATTAGTATTTAATAGTCTAATCAAAAAATTAACATTCTAAATTTACTTAAACAATAAATATCCTTAAACGTTTTCTCAGTTGGAAATGTCCCCAACAACTGATATATAACCGTACGCTAGGGTAAAGGAAATGTATGCAATATGTCATGAATCTCGAATTTTTCTTTGTGGCAAAAGAAAATATATTTCTAGAAGATTAAGATAAGTACATGTTTCCATATATGTATTAGTATGAATATAAAGCCTGTATAAGCAGAATACAAGGGACAGAACATATCAGCACTAAAGATCATGAATAATTTCTGAAAAAGTCTGAAAAGAGATCTGGAATAGCGCCAAAGTAGTTGCCCAGGGCAAGATAAGGTAAGGTGGAAATCCCATTACATTACATAAAGGTATGATTGGTTGGAAGCCATCCAATTTCGGCTGGGGTATTACTTGAAAGGTACTCCTTCCTGTTTATTATTACAATTCTTCCTGGATTGTGTAATTCAATGAACGCATCCAAGAGACTATGTATATAAAAGGAAGAAATCCATGGAGCAATTTGAAGGACGTAGAATTCGTGATTTTTAGGGAAACTCAAAAACAAGAATCAAAGGGTTGGGATTCAGCTAAGAGAATAAGCCCGATTTTCAGAAATATCTGTATTTGCTTTTTTGGAAGCCCTCTTCATTCAGCATTCAGTTGAGACTTATCTTCTTCATTGAGTCAGTGGCTGTATTATTAATTATTAACGTTCTTGGCAAAAATAATATGACCTTAAGCTTCTATCCAGATTAAAAATAAAAAGGAAATTAACTTAAATACCGATTTTGTGTCCGTAATAAACTGATCAGTATATTGTCTTCCAATTGCATAACTAATTCGGGCAAAGTATTACTTATATAACTTATAAGTTATATATACGTAATGCGTTTACCAAATACTTATATAGAAATAATATTTTATTTACAGAAAAAACAAAAAAAAAGAGGAAGAAGAATTTATTGCGTTTTTAACTTTTGAACTCCTTTTTTTTCGCAGAAAACGGCCAATACTTCAAAATATTGATTACATAGAAAAGATAGTCCCGCAGGAAGTGTTTTTTTCTAAATTATTAAAGTTGATAAAGGTGATCTCAGGCAATTTTTAAGAAGTGGTGTCTCCGTGATGGATGAGGTTAATGCTCGGATGAGTCGTTTTATTAATTCTTTTCGTGGGAGATTCTTAAGGGGTTTTTTTCTTAGAATGTTGGAGAATGTTAATATAAGGAAGTGTATTATCTGACAACGTGTAGAATCTGTCTCAAATTATACAGTATCATACAAACTGACACAATTATTATTCTTGTTTTTTATACTTGGTTTCTTTTTTTTTACTGTATATTTACGTTTAGCTACGGTCTGCATTCATTTCTATACCTACGTGATTAATATAGCTAAATTTGAATCAGTCATTTGAATTCGATAGGTCCTGTTTTTATTTTATTAGCGCATATTAAGATACGATTTTTAATATTCAATTAATTCTTATATAAAAATATATTTCGACCCAATTACATATTACACATTTATTCCGCTTGATATATTGTTAAAACTCAGCATTTAATTTATGTTTTGTGTATCATTTTACTTCTGGATTCGAGGCCTTCTTGGCACCTCTTCAGTGACCATTAAAACCCTGCATATATAATTCGCTAACCACCATAGTAAGATTGTCTTAAGTGCAAATTGGTAAATAAAGTCATACAAAATATGCCTCAAGCCTTAAAAAAAAAAAAAAAAAAAAAATTGTATCTATGTGTATTTAAATTTTGTAGATTTTGGCTTAGTTGACTTCACCCGTCGGAGTTTCGCTTCAAACACACTGATACTTTCATATGAATTAGTTGGTGGAAGATGGAATATTTACTACATAGAGGAGGATTCGATGGATTAGTATGTTATAAGAGAACGGCTTAGGTAGTTTTGTATGTTGAAAGCAGGTTGAAATTGGCGAGACATCTTTTTTCACATTGTACTGACTGGATTTGCGGTTGGGACTACAGCAGCCAAGGACGGCATATCCAAGATTCTTTTCCTGACGGTGTAGAAGTCCTTGGCCGTATTTCAACTTAGGAATCTCGATCCGCTCACCAAGCTACGTCCATCATCATCCCAACGAATTTCTAAGACAATGTAAGGAATTTTCATATGAATTTTGTTAGTTGGATATTTATTTTAATAATGAGCGTTTATCCAAAACCCGCTTTCCGAAAAGATTAGCCATTCTCTGAAAAATTGGCGAAAACCAATCCGTTTCAGATCCAGCTAATTTGAAGAATGGCCCTGAAAATTCGCGCAAACCGTCACGAAACACCACTGCCCGGCGAGAAAAGACTGAAGAAAGCATAACATTTCGATTTGATCCAAGCAGGAACCGTCCACCGGCCCGTGTCCAAAGATTTCTACTGGACTTAAACAGAGCATCCATTTACCTTCGCTGGTCCTTAGCGGAAGCCTGTGGAGTAACTGCAGCCAATAATTTAATGTTGCTTTTTTTCTCCTGCAGACAAGATCGGAAGAAATCAGAGTCATTTAATATCTGAATCTGTGAGGTGTGGGTGGACAACCTGACTACCTTACTTCCATTCATAATATGACGGCTGAAGGATTTTTAGATTATTTCTCCTTATATCAAAGGCTCGTTAGAAGCAACGATAATATAACGATAATACAAATAAAAATACATCTTGCAGGATCTGTCTATACTGAGAAAATTTCTAAGCAAACCAACGGGGAAAAATAAATATAACTACAAACGACTTTGAACTTTTTAGGAGGTATACTTCTTAATCCTTACCTCAAGGGAATACTCCAGACAGAAATAATTTTTGGCTCTCTTAACTATTTCTAAATTAACTTAGAGAGAACTCAGAGTGTACATAAATAAACAATTATCACAGAGAATAGTGGATAAGAAGGGAAAGTATCTAATATTATAGGATCCTATGAGAGGGGAGGGAATATACGTGGAAGAAATTATTAGAGCGAAGCTACCGATTGACGTGAGCAGGGACCATAGACTCTAATGCAGTTTGAACACCATCTTCAAAGCTACAGAGAAGGCTGCTAGCTTTCTATCAATATACATCGGGGGATAAATACATTGCACTTGGGGAACTCAAGATCTTCGGAGGATAGTCTTAAGGAGTCAAGGATTAGCAGTTTTAGCGGGGTTCTTGTTTCTCTCTTTAGTGAGGAAACCCGCTTAAGACGTCGACTCGATGAGGCAATCCGGATATTTTGACGAGAAAATTCCACACTTCAGACCCGAAGATTTGAATGATTGGTCAGTAAGATATACATTTCCTTTCACCTGTGTTTAATCTCTGTTTTTTTTTTTTTTTTTTTTTTTAGTTGCGTGTTAACAGGGATCTGCCTTTTTTAAAAATTAAGTAAGTGAGAGTTAGTTATAGCCGCTAAGAGCTGGCTACTTTCAGTTTTCTGGTAATTGTGGTGCCTAAAATCTCATTTTTCTTGGACTTGTCATTGGAATAGACGTTTAAAATATCAAATTTTGAAGTCGGTAAGGAATATTAAAATATTTATTAAGTGCGTTTTTGAAGCCACGAATGAAGTTTAATAATACTTACGTTCTTTCAGAAGTTAATTTAATTTAACGTCAAATTGACTCCATTAGCATTTAAGTATTTATAATAGATTTTTGAATGTTAATAGGAACTGATAATTCTGTTGGAGGACATCATGTTGGACATATTCTAATTTATAAATGTTAAATATTTTATGTTTTGTTTTTAACCGATAGTTTTTAACTAAAATCTGAACTATTTGTTGTTTTACGGAGGGGCGAGTGGTGCGCGGCCTCGGATGGAAAATAAATTCATTATTTATGTTTTTTAGTGAAAATGTATATCGTTTTTTGCTAAACTTGCACATTAATGTACAGCTACTCTTTCATTTTTTTGTTGTACACAAAATGATAAATGAGGTCAGTTGAGAAATATATCGAACAAGGATTTATTAAACGAGGGAAATGCCTGGTGAAAGTGAGGAACGAGCTAAAAGAATCCTTCAAAAGAAAGACCGAAAATAGAACTTGCTCTAGAAGGATCTGTTTATTCACGCTCTGATCGGAGGGTTGTAAAATACAATAAAAAGAAAAAAAGGAAGATTGTTCACGGTATACCTTCTCATATTTCCAGGAGTACTATATATAATATGAAAAATATGATATTCAACAATGATTGCATTGTCTGTTCTTGTAATAAATTTAAGAGCTGATAAAACATCTATTTTTTTTATTATGATTTGTTCCTATATTTATTATTTGTTATAAAAATATACATCTTATCGGTTATTCAATTTAATATTTTCTTAAATACCATTCTTTGATAGGCATTAGGTGAACATTTTAAAATCTTGATATGAAAAAAAAAATATCGCAACGACCATTCAAAATTTTTGTTATTTTAGTCTTATTTTGCCTTTTTATATTATAATGCTTTCAGTCAGACATAAACATCTAACAACCTTTTTTTAAAAAAAAACAAAAAAAACGCATCTATATATTTTCATTATCCTCGATAAACGACAGATGACGTTGAAAGGGGCCTACCCAAGCTCCCTTCTGCTCCGACCAATGGCTTGAGCCGAAGAGATATCGGTGGGCCAGAGTCAAAATTAACGATCATCCAGATAACAAAGTAAGGATGAAACCAAATTGGCAAGAACGCTGGTTTTAATCTCATCGACCCACCACATCGATCCTTTTACGTAGAACAAGAACTATATTTTGAGCTGAATAACGCACAGTAAAGTAAGGATCTGTCCTATTTCTGTATGAATCATGGCGGAAAGGCGCTGAGTTTTGAAACAGTAACACTGAAATTGATACTGCATGAAAGATCACTTGAGTCCTCACTGCCACCCTATTGTCATCTATATACAGTATATGGTTGGAATTGGAGAGAACGGATCTATGGGTGGATGGGGGTGGAGAGTGCACTTGAACATTTCAACTCGTTCTCTGAATGCAGTCTATTGTTGCACATAGCAGGGAGTTCGTTCCAAGCATAATGTTGCATTTTTATTGCACAACTACTGTATATTTTTACCCCCAACACAACCATACGTCAAGTATTGCTAGGAGAATATTCCATACTACCTATTTTTGTTGATCATTAATTTTATAACTCCCATTGATGAGTTTTTTACGTAAAAATTGTAAGGTTTTTTATATTAGATACTATAATATAATGGGTTGCTACAAAACAGAATACTAATCACTCCTAGTTGAAGATTCATCGGTCTTAAAAAAAAAAAAAAAAAAAAAAAAAAAAAAAAAAGAGTTCAAAAATTCGTATCATCATCGGAGCTCTTTACACATTATTAGGCAACTGTACACTATCTCATCGACGTAGGTTTTTTCAAAGTACTTATGCTATTTGTTACCCTTCTTCTCGCTTAGTAATCACTTTGAAGGTTTATATTAGTTTTTTTTTTCCTTTGAATTACCTTTCCTTCCGGCAGGAATAAACCCCTCTCAAGTTAGAGTTAAAGCGACCATGTCGAAACTGGCATGTCCAAACCTTCTATCGTCAGTACACAAATCCATTTCTGTGGTGACAAAAGGAACCAAAAAGTGATTCACTTTTTTTTTGTTATGTTCTCGTCTGTTTATGCCCTCGTGGTTACGCTTTATTATTTACGGATTTTGTTAACATAATGATTATTTATGTTGGTTGGGGAAGGATCAATGGATTGTTGCAGAAACTGGCAGGAGTTACTCCTCAAAATTGATTAAAACATTAACTTATATTTGTGATGTTTCGAACCTGTTTAGGTTCATCATCAGGCATCTTAAATTAAGTCGTGTTAAGGTCTATTGTAATTTTTAAATGGGAAACAACAAGAAAAATCTTGAAGTACCATCCTGTCTCTTCTCCTCTCCGTCGCGAAGATGGCACTTGGGCCTCTTCCGATGAAGAAAAGACCAGCCTCTTTGGAACTCACCTCCAGAAAACCTTTACTCCTCATCCTGATCACAATGACCCAACACATCATTCAAAAATAATCGAATTCCTCGAATCTCCCCTTCCACTATCCTTGCCTCCTAAAGCCATATATCCTTCCGAGGTCAAGCATATCATCACCAAGCTACAAAGGTGCAAATCCCCCGGCTTTGATTTAATAACATCTGAAATCATTCGCCAGCTCCCAACTAAAGCTATCACATTCCTCACATATCTATACAACTGTATTTTCCGCACCACCTACTTCCCACTCCTATGGAAGTTCTCCATTATCATCCTCTTCCCTAAACCTGGAAAACCAACACACTGCCCTTCCTCCTATCGCCCTATAAGCCTACTTCCCATTCTATCTAAAATATTCGAAAAATTACTCCTCAAACGAATCCAACCTATCCTTCACAGCCAAAATATCCTGCCCACTCACCAGTTTGGCTTCCGTTCCCAACACTCCACAGTACAGCAGGGTCTTCGCGTTGTAGATCGAATATCTTCATCCCTAGAGCAAAAAGAATATTGCACTTCAGCGTTCCTGGACGTTGCTCAAGCTTTCGATAAGGTATGGCATGAGGGCCTCCTCTACAAGCTCAAAACCTTTCTTCCCAGCACCCTATACCTCATCCTACGATCCTACTTATCAAATAGGCATTTTCGGGTCCGACAAGGATCAGAGTACTCAGAATATTATCCTGTGGAAGCGGGAGTTCCCCAGGGCAGTGTTCTGGGCCCTGTGCTCTACACCATGTATACAGCCGATGTTCCAACAAGTCCCGACACCCTTCTAGCAACCTATGCAGACGATACAGCTATCCTCGCATCTCACCCAAATCCTAACACTGCGTCGCAGAATCTTCAGTCCCACTTGAATAAAATTCAAGAATGGTGTAAAAAATGGAGAATCAAGGTGAATGAGGAAAAATGCCATCACATCACCTTCACCCTCCGGCGCAGTTCCTGTCCACAAGTAATCTTCAACAACGTCCCATTACCCTCTTCTGGTACAGTTCGCTACCTGGGACTACACTTGGACTCCCGACTTACCTGGAAACATCACTTAAAACTTAAAAGACAAGAACTTAACAGACGATTTGGACAACTCTATAGACTGTTGAACCGCAAATCACATTTAAGTACTGAAAACAAACTGATCATTTACAAATCACTACTGCAACCCATTTGGACATACGGTTCAGAACTATGGGGAACTGCGAAAACATCGAACATCAGACGCATTCAAACATTCCAATCCAAGGTCCTAAGAACAATAGTCGATGCTCCTTTTTATGTTTCCAACCTTAACCTCCATAAAGACCTCAATATCCCACTCGTTAATGATGTATTATCCAGATTCCAACGTTTCCATCCTAAACTTTCCGCTCATCAAAATCCTGAAGTCCTCTTCCTATCAAGTGCCACCCACCCACTCTCTCCACCAAGGAGACTCAAAAGACATTGGCCTAGAGATCTGCTGCAGTGACCAAGTGAAGTGTTAGCAATGGCTTTCTCTTTGTTCAAGTGCGACAATTTTCTGTGGCTCGCCGATCTCTCTTCGACTCCAGGCACTGGTCGGAGCAGAAGGGAGCTTGTGTAGGCACCTTTCAACGTCATCTGAGCGTCTTTCTGGCGTTAATGGAGGATGAAGTTGGAATGCCTTGAGCACAGAACCTCCATATTGTATCATTCATCATATTACCAGATGTATTTATATACAGAATGTAATAATCAATAAAGAAATATATAATAAAAAAAAAAAAGAACTCTATGAGGCGTTTTGACTGGTAGGCATAAAATCATGATTTTCATTAAGTCCTGCTCTAGTGACAAAACTTTGTTTCACAGATTATGAGGACTTGGGTTGGCCCATGAAAATAGTATCTGTTACCATGGCATAGTTTTTCTGAAGCCAACGAACTTAATGTGAAGGTTTGTCATCGTTAATACACATTCATCGATAATGGACGAGACAAATACCTGTGACCTTTACAGGTGAGGTGGGTGTACGAGGGAGTAGAGTACCGTTTCTCTCATATCAGGGCAAATAAAATATTCTTGTGTGTTCCCGGAATTATATTTATACATACGCCGTATTCCGAAGGTGGAATATCGGATACGGATAAATCACAAATATTTACAGAAATATGGGCATATCAACTTTAAGATATTAAAAGCAGATTTGAGAAGAAGAAGAATTGAAGGGCTGGATAGCTGATATATGTTGGATATAATGTGGGACTATCAGTTGAAATGGGTAGGGGCAACAAGATTAAGTAGCAGACAGAGCTTGTAGTCATATTTTAGTAGCATTTGCATCTAAGACTGATAGTTCCACATAATATCCAACATATAGCAGCTACAGTTAAGTTTTGCCAACAATGTTGCTTGGCACTATTTTGCCCCGACCCCTTCAATTGTAACCTGACGTTCTTCTTTAATTTATCTCACTCCTTCATCGTATTAGTGCTAATAAGTGTTAACAATTGTGGTAGTACTTCATTTTTGAGACAAAATGAGATAAGTTAAAAGAGGTTTACCTCCAATTAGTAGTTATTTTATTGTTTCTAATGCAAAGTAAGCAAATAAATATCTTATACAGTTGTTTTTAGATACCTTCGTTTGGATGAATGTAAAACCAACAAGATTGGATGGGGAAAATGCCAACTCAATCTGTTGTTTCTGAAGAAAATCTGGTTTTCTCAAAAACAATTAAAAATATCACTTTGAAAATAGATTCAATTGATTCCCCCCGAACAAATATGTAGGATAAGTTTACCCGAAAGATCCTATTATCGAAAAATTGTTAGCATAACAAACTGGGGGTGGACGTTCTTCTGGATTATGAACTTATTGTATCGTGGTAAACAAAGTATTTTTTTTGTCATATTCCCCATTATTGTAGTTGTTCGAGCGGGGATACGCAGATATTTTCTTGGCCAATGTGTAAGTCGACAATTTTTCTCAGCAATTCGGATTGATGTCAGGAGACCTAACTAAAGACTACCGAAAATAATTAACAATGTAATATAGTAAGTAGCTAAATAAAAGGGTAATTTATACATTTTAATTTAATTATTAGATTGCTCGACCTGTTCATAATATTAACGTTTCTGATGTATATTGATTAAAGGTGTGCAATCAATTGAACAGTGTCATATGGCACTAGTATTTCTAAATTGACACAACTCAAAATAAAACTCAACTGAAAATGTGTGAGTCTTGCCTATGTAAGAGTTATATCTTTAAAACAGGAAGGGCGACACAAGTGCCTACTGACGGACAAGCCCTGAAGCTAGGTACATTCAAGATTGATGGTTGATAAAGATATATTTACCATATCGTTCATAGTGACAACTGAAAAACACCGATTTTTGAGCTGTGTCACTTTAGAAATACTAGTGCGACATATACAATGCTGTTATCAACTTGTTCTAAAGGCTAAACGAACAGTTACTACAGTTTCAAATACTTTGTTTTCATTTTAACACCAATTAACTGAGTTTCAGGAATCTAGGGGAAGTAAAATTTTATAATTTACCGTTTGACGTTGTCAATTTACTTTATGACTCCAATATTACTGAATTTCTAGGTATACTTATGACTAGTATAACAAAATGTTTAAAAGAAATTACGACCATAATAGGAAACTTCGACTTGTCATTTTTCTTGAAATATACAATTTTGTTTCCTCAAGTTCGTGGAAAAATAAATTAGAATTTTGAGGTTCATGATAAGGCTTAGCGGTGAAGCAGGGAATGAGAAAGGCTTTCCGAACTCCATTGGAGTTAGAGAACTGAAGGAAAATAGAACGGAGTGTTTGGCGAGGCACGACGCAATTATCATTCTCTCCAGGGAGCACTCACGGCCGGACTGGAACAGAATAGCCCTCCATGTACAGCTCTGGACAAGCAGGATATAGTCTTGTCTGAAGTATACTCTACATTCATACTGGGTTATATTTAGTGGAAGACATAGCTCAGGAGATTTAGGGGTGATTTGGCGTGTTCTCTCCCTCCCTTCATAGGAAGGAAACGGGATTTCTTTCCCCGGAAGTGCCTGATAGAAACTTTTACGTTGCAATACTCATACAACAAGAATGTAACGGTGGTTCGAATTTGAAATATAGATAACTCTGTAGTTCTCTAGTTTTTCCCGAATCCGTTTCCCAATGTTCCACTCCAAATTGTCTCACCATCCTAATCCTGAAGCTCTATCCTTATCTTTCCAATTCCAACCAGGCAATCCTCCCAGGCGTCTTAAGATACAGTGGTCCCGAGATAATTGACTTACCTGATCCCTCTGAAAATCATTGAAATATTTAATTAGAGAGCTAGTGAAGTGCCAACAATGATTGGCTTCTTCCAAATTTTTTATTGTTTTTATTTTAATTTTTCCGTTTGGTTAATTTGTACAAATTTCAAATAAATAAACAAGAAAAAAAAAAGCTTTCCCGGAAACAGAACGTTTTGATAAAATGTGGTACGAAACTAATTTGCCTGATTTAAAAGGTTAATCAACAGGATCCGCCCACCCTAAACCCCTTCTTTTTTTTGGTTTAATTCGCGCCATAGGTTACAAGAAAAATCGTTATAGGTTTTCTAGCGCAGGAATCGAATGAAACCATTTGAAAGATGTTATCTGTAACCGTTTTCGAGAAAAGTGGATACAACTAGTTTTCCTAACTAATTTTCATACAAAGAGCGGATTCTGTTGAAACTTTTTCTACGTGTATTTCATGCATTCAAATCAAGACATTTAACTTTTGGAGTCAAAGAAGTATATCTCTAAATTAGTTAAAAAGCTTTGTTGGTGGAAAGTAACTATTCGAAAGCTTACTAAAAGCCTTACAAAAATGGTTCTCAAACAAATTTCGAATCAATGAACTCAATCGATGAAATAAGTGCTGAAAAGTTTGAATGCATGGGATCGTTCCTTTGAATGCCTGATTTTCCTCAGTATATTTATTGTTTGTTGTTTTTGTTCGTGGGAGTTTAGCAAAAAAAGTGTTTCTTTTGTCTGATTCTGCTGTAGAGCACGAATTGACGCGCACACACAACAATATATGAAATCAGGTAAAATTATGTGAAATTGGCTTCCATAGATAAATGAGATGCATTCCACTTGTATTCTGGCCAAAAGGCCACGACCCCAGATCCTCTCAAGGATACGCCTTGGCCTACTCACATGCAATGAAGGTACCAATGAGTTTCTTTCCGGCAATAGTTCTTCAAGATGGATTAACCTGCGTTTGCGGTCTCTTTACTCTTACTGTATGATAAGTCTTTTAGTTGTAATATTTTGTTAGTCAGTATTAAACATGTTGCTCCCCAAAACATTTTTTGGGTGCTCACCTAACTAGTTTTACTTTGTCACACAGATATTAAGTCTAAGGAGGCACCTAAATTGGTCCGGATCGGATAGTGTCGGGACCAACGTAGGCACACACGTCGGCCATTGTTGGTCGAAAGAAATCGAATGTAGGCACACACGTCGGCCATTGTTGGTCGAAAGAAATCGGACCGGGAGAAATACGGGTCCAATGGAAGTGCAGAGTAAAATGTATTCATTTAGGTTACATATCGAGTAGAGGAAGGGTTATAACAAAAATATTTTTCATCCAACTTGAGTAGTTTAGCACTGCTTTTATATTCTCTGTAATATCTCGAAAACTCAGGAATCGTTGCAAGGGGAAGGTGATTACTTGAAGTTCTACATTAAAGTTGGTTGAAGTTTTATAAGTGTGAGTTTCCTTGAATTAAAGGTGAAATATAACAAGTTTCTGGGGCGAAGTTAGCTCAGAGGTAGAGCACTTGACTAGTATGCTGGAGGACCTGAGTTCAAATCCCGAGCAGGCTCTAAAGATTTTATCTTCTAGTGTGTTCTTCGATCACGGGTTGGATTCGGCTTCCCTGACTGCAAAGGGGGAAATTAGGGGGCCAGAGTACAGTACTGACCACATTATCTCCTTAGCGCGCCACATGGTCAAGAATCAGATACCTATACACTATCAGTCCCTTTGGGCCCTCGTGGCCTGTTAGGGGTCTTGTTTTTTTTTTCATATTTCATGTTTTTATTGTACCCTTTCCAAATCACACAATATAAGCATTGTATAAAAACTCGCTATCATCAAGGAGATCCTAAAGTTACTTGTTATATAACAATAAATACTATTTATGGCTACTAGGTAGATTCTTATATAAAAAAATAGTTTCTAAACTAGGTGGTATTTTGTTGTGCAAATACCGGGATATCTTTAATTGAGTCTTTTTCTCTGGCGCGAATGGAAATTACTGGCTATATAGCTGTATTTCATATAACCTTGCATCAATTATGCAATAAAATTGATGCAACTAAAAAAATCATGAAGGTAATCGCATAGGAAGTTCTTCGTCATGCAATTCTCTAATACTGATTACAGTGGCCTTCTTCTTGTGCAGCATTTCAAAATATTCAAAGCTTCTTTTTAAAAAAAAAAAAAAAATAAAGAAATAAAATAAGTTGTTATTAGTCAATAGCTTGATTTATTTAATGTATTTATTTGATGAGGCCTATTGGTCATGAGTATTATGACATGGGCACTCGTTTCTGGAGTTGTGCTTCAATTCTCATTCAAATAAACCAAAAACATCAATAGATTCTACGCCAAAACCTCAACAATAATGGCCTAGATGTCGATGCGCCGTAAAAAAAAACAAAAAAAAAATAAAAAAAAAAAAAAAAAAAAAAAAAACTGCGTAGTAAAAAAAGGTACTTGAAAAATATGTTAAAATTGAATTACAATTTATCCCCATAATATACACTAGTAGATTCTTTAACAGTAAATTTTGTTGACTATAAAACTATTGGAAAACTAAGATATTAGTTTTCCGATAGTTTTATTTATTTATTTTTATTTTTTATAAATTATTTTAGGGCAGACCACCGTTGCTGACCTCTTATTTAATAAATAAATAATATCTTACTTAGACAAATTTACTTAATTTGTGTATTATTGATTTATTATTATTAATTACTTTTTTTTGTTTTAATTTATTATTATTATTAATTTATTTATTTTTACTACATTAGTACTGATGAAGATACTTAATGAAGAACTGCGGCCCTGTGAACTGGTGGGCAAGCGCCTTAAATTCCCATGCGCGAGTAGGTGGGTTCGAATCCCACCGGCTTTAGGCATTGTCTCATCTCACGGCTTGTTGAAACAATTCCCCGCTACACTACGAAGACGGCGCTAATGGCCCAGATATCGGCGCGACGTTAAAAAAAGAAAAAAAAATCGGTTGCTTAAAGATGAATAATTACTCTAGTTGATATCACTTTACAAGTTCTGGCTGTCAAATAAAGAATAAGAAATTATTATTCAATTTATTCAGGAATAATAAAAATTCTGTGAAATTTATTTACAGAAATAAAGTTGTGCATCGAATTGTCTACCGAAAGGTTCGCAATACAGTAATATTTTCCTTAAAAATTTACATATAATAAAAATGTTCTTTTCACGAATAAGAAGAAAGGAAAAAGGAATTCTATTCCAGGTAAAATTCCAGGAATAGAATTCCCCTTTCTGCTTGAAATTTAATATTTAATATTAAAAATATATAAGCAGGCCTGATTTCACCATTATTTTCCGTATCAACGTTCTAAACCTGTAGTAAAAATCCCAAAGTCTAGTATTAAATTCCTTGCTAATTAATCATTAACCGACCATTTCCTCAAATTTAGTTAATTTTCGAAAAAGGCGGAAGATCAATGATACTTAAATATATACTTTCGGGATATTTATTTCACTTCTCTACATGTTTCGCACCGTTTGGACTCAGTATGTTGTATCCCCCAAAGAGGCACCAAAAGTGTGCGAAACATTTAGGGCAGTGAAACAAATATTGTAAAGTGTATTTTGAAGTATTATTGACCATATGGCCTATTTTGATAATTCATAAAAATTTTTAATAATTGAATTTTTAGCTAAAATGGTCAGAAACTAAAAAGTTTAACAAGCTATTTTATAAATTTAGTGAAATGAGTGCTCAAAACGAATAAGTATATTTTTACTTTTCTTTTCTCAAACAGTATCTTTTAACCTACAATAAGCATCAAAAGAGAAAAATCATATTTTTACATAAAGCTCATAGGAGTAAATTAGTCAAGAAGTTGTAGGCCCCAAGAGCAAAGGGTGTGACAGGAAAAACCTTGGGCATATTAGGGTTAATACAAAAAATGGATCTCCTTCAAGAAGCACATTTGAAAGTCCTGGAAGGTTCGCAGAATCAGATACGAAGTGTCTAGCCACTGTACCACACAAGCTTCTACGTCCTAGTTGTCTAAGCTATTGGTTTTCTACTGTGTTGTATAGGAACTCCTAGGAGATCTAGAGAAGAAAGTAGTCCGTGGAGAATGTTGGAAAGATACTAGGTTCATTTCCTTCACGGAATACTGGGTCCAGTTATAACTCCACCTTTCTCTACATCAGTCAATAGTACTATTTCGGCGTTTAAAGTTTACTAGCTACAACAACAATTATACACATTAATATAAGGTGATGTGAATATATTTATAATATTCAAAAATTAATTAAATTATATTTAGATATGAATTGTTTTATTTTTTTTATTTATACATTTTGGGTAATACAACTAGTTAAACATTAGGTCGTCCAGAGTTCATAGGTGTTTTTTTTTAAACGTTAACTCATAATTATTTACGTTAAAAGGGTGTTATTTGGGTTAATTTAAGTTTATAAATGTTTTGCCTCATTCATACAACAAAAACAGATCGCGCTTTTGTCAAGGAAATTAGCTCTAAATCGGGTAAATTAATTTATTTTACTTAATGACCTCATTGTTTAAACTCCCTTTTCACTTTATAAATTATCATAGGCGTTTACCATCTTTATGAAATATAAGATAGTTTTTTTTTATTTAAAAAAAAATGTAATATAACATTATATATTTTAAAATGCAACAATTTTTTTAGACATAAAAGGTGAAAACGTTCGATTAGTAAGCGTTGTGTAACAGTGCTTAAAAATGGGAGTCCCCGAAAACGCTTGCTAATAAAAAGAACAGTAGACACTTTGGCCTCTTATTTATCCTTGTGAACATCCGTTTTTCACCATTCAAAAATTCCTACAACGCTAAATCATCTTCATGGATGAAGTTATCGTTTTCTTCTTTAAATCTTCTTCAAACATTGTAATAAAAATGTTTGTTGAGTTTTCCAATTTTATTTGAAAGTTTTCTATTATTTAATGTGACAGTACGTGTTTCATGTGTCTTTTGTGTATATTATTATCTTTGAAAGCAATTTCGCTATCTCTTTTCCAACAAGTCGGTTGTGTGCTTTCACGTGGTTTGAGGGTGAAGAATATAATATGTATATATTTATATGGGATTTCAAAAAGATCTAAGAGTCTAAGCAGAAATTCGATTCTACGGTGCCTCAGGAATTGAGTTTTATTCTAGTCTTGAGTTTTAATTTGGCACGGGGTAATGCCTCTTGGAATTCTCGCAACTTTAGTGCACTCAAATCCTCTTTTATTCAAATTATATGCAAAGCGATTGTACAGTAGACTTATGGCGCTGTTTAAATAAATAAATAATTATTTTATTGCAGATTTATTATTAATACTGAAGACGCAATGTAATTAATATTGCAGAAATCCACCTTTCATAATTTCGTCGTGTTAATGTAAAATAATTCTGCTATATTTATTAATTTAGTGAGCTTCGCAAGAACAAGTTGGTTTGCTCACATAGCAAGTAAACATTTAATATAAAATTCAAATAGTCCATTTTGAATAAAGAATTACAAATATTTGAAAATGTTTGACAAAATAACTTTAATTAGAAAAATAATTACAAAATCTAAAGACCCAATCAAACAACAATGAAAACTGTATTATAATAAAAAACAGATATTTCATTACAATAAGAAATTCTTTATTTCAGATTTTGTACGTCTACGTAAATTCACATCGAAAAGCTTTCCGGAATGAATAAAAAATAGAATTTCTGCTGACGAGCATCCCTCTCAAGAGAAAAGACTTAGGAGGAAAGTAGAGATCTGAAAAATATATAAAAGGAACTTTGAATGATATTATTGTGAAGATAACTGTAGAGACTGAGGGATCATCAGACGGAAGAGCGCTCAAAGGAGAAGAATCCTACCGGGATGGGAAGTAACGGTTGGAAGGAGGGAATCTAGTCTACCGTGAATAGAGGATTTGCAAGTAACAAGATCAAATAGATACAAAGAAGAATTACTAGATATAACCTGGGTATTATTGTTGTGCATGTTATTGCTGTAAGTAGTTTTACTTTAAGATGGAACTTTGAATGGTATAAGCATTTTTTCAGTCATAATGGTTCAATAAAACTACCATATTTAATAAAAGTCTGACTAGCGTTATGTTAGCACTTTTCCGTTCTTATCCCTAGTGTCATTTAGAAAGCTTCAAATAGAAAAAGTTAATGTTCTGTCATAATCATAGTTGTAAAATGTAAACACATGTAAAAATATAAAAGGAAAGCTCAATGCAACGCAATATCATAGGCGCCACAACAGAAAACTAATAGAATCCTAAGCGGAAATTAATCCATTTAAGAACCGATTTCTCCAAATGAGACCGCTCTATCAAAAATCAAAGGAGCGATATTTGTAGGAACTTTAATACGCTTTCGAAAATATGATTTATATTTACTACAACCGGTAATACATTCCAAACAGATTCAGACATAAATAAGAATACATCCAAAAAATCTTCTTTTTTTTCATTTTTACTTGACAACGGTCGTAGATATGACATTGAAAATAGTTGTATTAGGTATTTCACGTCTAATAACTTAAGAAAAGTGTATCTGGAAGCCTAGTAACACACAAATGTAAATTTTACGATATATTTCGCACTGATGTCACTTAAAAACATGATTCTGCTGGTTAACGAATTATATCACAAAACGTACTTTCGTACCATATATATATATATATATATATATATATATATATATATATATATATATTTATGTGTGTGTGTGTGTGTGTGTGTAAATTCAAACCGCCGTTATTTTTTTTTATTTATGGGTTCTTAAACGTGAAATTTTTTAATTCGCACTTCCGGATTGCGACTTGAGGTCAACTTCATAAGCGGGTTTCCTCCCTGTGTAGGGAGGAAGGAATCGCGCTAAAAAACGAGTTTGCTGTTTTCCTAGCGTTTAGGCATGATATTTCAACCGTCTTGGGACTTTTGACTGTTGAACCCTCAGCCCTGACATTGAAGTGAAGTTCTCATTTCAACACTTACATCCATCCATTACATTTTTGTAGAAAAAAACACTAAATGGAGTTAGAACGTTAGATTCACCACTAGCCAATGATTACAACTGAAATTATACTAATTTCAGTAGAGGCAGTAAAAAATTTAGACTAGCTCCCAAGGGGGCGGAATGAATAAAAGGATAAAGCTAGGATAAGGCGTTCAAGGATAACCGGGAGTACCTGATAGGAATCAGGTTTAGCCACGTCGCTCCCGAAGATTATTACTAAAAACCCATTTCACTACGCCTAAAGCTGAATACCCCCTTGGATAGAATAAATATGGGCTTTTTATTTCTGTTAACTCTTGTGAGTTATATAACATTCAGATAAAACAAGAAAATAACTGTAAATCGCTGTTGGAAAATGCGCATTTACTACTTTACAGCGTATTTGGAGTCCTTTTAGTCAAAATTCTTATTTCGCAAAATGTTTATCTGTTTCTGAAATACAAAACGACCGTCGGTTCGTAGCCAACTAAGTTTGACAGTTATCTATAGACTGATCACATAGATGGAAAATTTCAATTTTGCATGAACGATATTTTGAGGGAAATAGTCACGAAGGTTCCGTCATTTGTCAATTCTCATTTCAAGGAATAACGCGATACGTGAAAAACTATAGAAACTGATTCTGTCACGTTTAAGATTAAGGAAGGCTTAGAGAGATCAAACAAGGGAGATGGTGTTTAATATTTATCAATAACTAGCTGTTACCCGGCGTGCCATGCTACACCTACTTTCTACATATAGAAAAGCCTAAATAAATTAGAAACCAAATAAGTATTATTAAAATCTAATAACACGAATCTGTAACTGTTTCGAACCCGTGACCTCCCAACTGTGAGTCCTAGACGATTTTGACCTAACCTATAACACCCCCCGTATCAATACATACATGTATGCCAAGTTTGGTAAAAATCGGTCTAACGGTGTGGATTTTTATTTAAAAAAAACCATACAGACAGCAGCTGGTAGACGTTTTTGACCTGGCCTATGACAATCCCCTGATCAAGACCAACCTGTGTGCCCAGTTTGATCAAAATCTGTCAAACGGTGTGGGTTTGTATAAAGAACAAACATACAGACAGACAGATGGTGGCCGTTTTGACCTAGCCTATGGCAATCGCCGTATCTACCTGTGTTCCAACTTAGGTCAAAATCGGTCGAACAGTGTGGATTTTTATAGGAAACAAATATACAGACAGACAGCTGGTAGAGGTTTTTGACCTAGCCTACGGCAACCTCCAGATTAGGATCTACATGTGTACCGAGCTTAGTCAAAATCGGACAAACGGTGTGGATTTGTATTAGGAACAAACAGACAGAAAGACAGCTGGTAGACGTTTTTGACTTAGCCTACGACACTCCTCAGATTAAGATCCACATGTGTACCGAGTTTAGTCAAAATCGGACGAACGGTGTGGATTTGTATAAAGTACGAACATACAGACAGACAGCTGGTAGATTTTTTCGACCTAGCCTAGGAGATTTCTCGTATCAAGACCTACCATTATTCCAAGTTTGGTCAAAATCGGTCAAACGGTGTGGATTTGTATAAGGAACAAACAAACAGACACGTGATTTTTATATATATAGATTAGCTTAAAAAAAAAAAAAAAAAAAAAAAAAAAAAAAAAAAAAAAAAAAAAAAAAAACAGTCCCGTAACAGGCCACGATGGCCCACAGCGGCAGATACTATAGTGGTATCTGATTCATGACCGTACGGCACCGTAGGGAAATATTGTGGTCAGTACTATGCTCCAACCCATGAACGAAGACACTAGAAGATAAAAATCTTTAAGAGCTTGCTCGGGATTTGAACTCAGGTCCTCCAGCTTATTAGTCCAGTGCTCATAGTATCACCAGCTTATTAGTCCAGCTTATTAGTATCACTCAGCTAACCTCGCCCCCATAGTTAGCTAAAGCACATTAAACATATTAAACCATAAAAGCTAACCACAGCTAAACATATTAAACCATAAAAGGTTATACCAGAGAGAATTTTTACCCCCATCTTTTGCACCGGGAACATAGACCACACCTTTTTCCCCTCGAACTAATTCATCTATTTAAACAGGCAACAATATAGATCAAATTGCTCTCAGCCTTACCATTGGCTAAGTATTCTAAACATCAAGTACTATCTCCCTCGCCTGGTCCTAAACGAATCTTAATCAGTTTTTATTGAGTTTTACGTAGAGAGTTCTTTATTGAAATGGGAATTCGCAAATGGCTGAACCGTCCGAAATAATTCACATTAATATGTGTCATAAATACCGAAAGAGGAGACCTTAAAACGCAGGAGCGCCACCTGTAGGCAGTGTCAAGGAAGTGAAATCATTGTCCTCACTCATAGCATGTTTGGAATTAAGGTTAGCTGCTTTGGCAAAATACTGGCACCTTGCCAAGATTAGAATCCAGTACGAAGAAATTTAGAGAAGTCTATTCTAGGGGATTTCCTCTTTAATAAAGAGTCAAATATTTATCAAAATTGACAGCTTGAATAATTATTTCTATTTTGCTTATCAAGGAAAGATCTGCAAATTATTGGAGATATTAATCATTAAAAAATCATAGCATTTGAAATTTACTGAAACACGTGATATCAAGCATTAACAATTGTCTTGAAATGAAATTCAATCGAAATTTCTTCTTTGAATGGAACTAAATTAATTTTTAAAATTTAAGCTGCATTGCCTATATGAAGATTGCATTTTTTACAAGTGGGCTGCGAACTGCCCAAAAATCAGTCAAAGAAAAACTAAGTGAGATTAAATCATTATCTATTGTAAGGAGTAAATAATTTTAATGCAAAGGAATAAGTATCGGCCTTTAAAGATTAATTATCGGCCATATTTGATGGATCTATGTTTACAACGATACTCAATCTATTTGCAGGCCGAATGGAGCACTTATATCTGTCAAGCAGTTAGTAACCTAAATATAATTTTCGAAATTTCCCTAGTAAAGTAAAAAAGTTCGAAATTTCCCTGTTTTGCCTTGCAGGGCCTGAACTAAAATTTATTTATGGACAAGAATAACCACACGCGATTACTTCCCCTTAAAAAAGTCGAACGTTCGCCATACCTTTGTGAAAAGTGGCCAAAGTGTTTTTCAAAGGTCGTCCTTCACAGCAACTAGTTGATAATATTAAGGAACCATGTAGGAACTAATCATGGAGCAGGGGCAACCCATAATCTTTGTTGTGTGGAAAGAAGCGGTATAATGCACAAAAATAAATAAACATATTACACTTTATAATAGGTACCCACATTTATGCTGCGATTGTAAGTTATCTCATTGGCTAGCAACTGCACAAATAATTCGAAACGACATCAATACTGCGAAAAAAAATATTGAAAGCAGTACAATTTTTGTCAGGGTTTATTTTTGATTTTCAAGTGTGTTTTTTCAATGTATAGAGAAGAATATCTAGAAGAAATATAGCGGGAAACATGGATGTTTTATATTCAGGAAATTTTACTTTACATTTCCAAGAATGTTGTAAATAGCCTTCTAAACAAAGCGGTGGAAGAATAACGGCGAATAAACATGACTAAAGCTTGTGATAACAAGTTACTTTGACGCATACGATAAAATTTCACGACCAGCAAATATTTGATAATTTAGCTCAAGAAAAATTCATGCAATTTATAAATAGAGAAGGTAACATTCGATGTTGTAATCGAGAGAATTAGTCATGTCTGTATGCGATAGCATATAATCATGAAACATTGCAAACTTATATATATATATATTCTAGGAGAGGATACATTTTTTTTTAAATTAAAATAGAAATATAAAATTATGGAATTTAAAAATGGCGTGCGTTGCAGCTTGGGCATAGTATGCAGCAATTCAAACTGCCACGGGATGAAAGATGCACTTTAAAATGAAATGCGGATTTTTGGCCGTTGAGGGGATAAGACAGCATGGTTCGGTTAGGATTCAACTACGAGGAAACGTCAGGATTTAGGACAAAATATATATTTTTTAGGCTCTTTGGCAGGCTCCTTCAGAAAGAAGCGCCTAGGTGATGAAGAAGAAAGAAGATAACTTTTAGGTGGGTTAGGTCGCCTAAACTTTATCATTGTCTTCCTCTTTCCCCTAGTTATTTGTTGCTAAGGAAGGCTGCCAAAGAGCAAGCCGAAACTTTCGAAATATAACCTTTCCTGACAATCGGACGTTTTCTCTTAGCCTATTTCTAAAAATTCCTAGCCTTCTTGTAAAAAATTGAGCCTTTAAGTGAAACACTATACAAACTGAATGTCGTGTTTAGGACCAGATAAGATAGTGTTAAATGGTTATTAATACTTGGCAAAACCTAAGGCTGGAAACGCCTTATTGTGCACATATTTGTGAATGAAGGAGCATTATTCATAAGTACACCAAATTTGAGTTGTTTTTATACGCGCCAAGTCATCAATCGATAGAAAATTAATTTCCAATTTTAATCATTCATTCAGAAAGAAACAGAAGAACACAGAAATACGACAAAAAGAAAATCGAAAACCAGCCCCAGTATTTCATCCAGGTAATCGAATTAGTACCCAACGTTTGCCCTTAATAGATAATATTGTAAGAAGTCCTTGAGGATCCGATGCAAAAGGAGTCTCAAGATGATCCTCTGTTCGATTGACAATTATCCGGGTAAAGGGAAAACGTGAATTCCAACGCCAATGTTGTTCAGCTTTATAAGAACATAATGTTACAGTCACGATTCTACAATCAAGCAGAGGTTTTATTTTCATTAAAACTCACTGTGTTCTAATACCCGAAGGTGATTCGCAAGGATCTATACTGAGTTATGTAATGTTTCCATCTGTTTCCAAGAGTGTCTGACATAATGAATTAAGAATATAAGTGGAATTATTACTTCAAAACATTGATAACACCAAATATTTCTGAAATTATCACCAAAAACATAAAATAACTCCAAGCCAACATTGAATACACCTATTAGATCCCTTTGGGCACAGCGGTTAAGCAACGTCAGGACTGGCTAGTAATTGAATGAGTGACCGACCCATTTACGACTAAAAATAAATTAAAAAAATAGCTCCAAAATATAACGTTCCAACGTTTCACCTAATTTCAAAGTTGTTTACAACGGTTTTACGGTATTGTATGGCTCAAAGTATAAGATTTCTTTTTTATAAAGCGGAATGTGAATAAAATAGAATCAATAAGTTTGTCTCGCCAACGGCCATAGCCACGTTGAATACACCGGTTCCCGTAGATCACCGAAGTTAAGCAACGTCGGGCGTGGTCAGTACCTGAATGGGTGACCGACCACGTGCTGTTGGCATTATAAAAGGGTGGCAACCTATAGATAGCCCTGCGCTAATGGCCAAGATGTAGATGCGCCGTAAGAAAAAAAAAAAAAAGTTTGTCTCCTTATTAATACTGCTCTACATATGTCGAACCTTTTGCATTCCTCTTCAGGAACATAATAACAAATTAGGTCTAATCGTAACTCTAACAAATTCCACGTGGACTTGGCAATAGAAATTATTAGGTATGTAAAAATAAACTATCCTGCAACAATAGATAAGTTTATAAACTTCTCGAATCTCTTTGTGACAATAATTTTCTTCTATACATAAAAATTACAGATGAATAGCTATATTATAAGAAACATGAACTGATTTAGAATTCAGATCACGTAACCAATATCAGCTGTTCATGGTTTTTAGGGATTTCAAGGACAGGGTATAATAACATAATCAGTCACAGTTCCTTTTCATTGAAAATACACTCATCAATGATTCGATTCCGATGGATTTCTTAATCAAGGAAAGACAATTTACTAGAAAAACATAGCAATCTTGCTTCATTCCTAATCTATATTACACATCAATATTGTGACGGGTTTAAAACACTTATAGTTCTTCTTCATGGTGTCGGCATTCATCAGACGATGAAGAATCGACACTTTTGCATGACTAATCAGAGTATTAGAATAAGAGTTTTTCAAAATTCATGTCCCCTGCCTAATTAGTAAATTACGAGAAAATACCTTTATCAGTGCTTTGGGATTATCAAAGTGGATTTCTTTGCTGATAAATATTATGACTGAGTAGCTGGATTGATATTTGTTATATTTTTAAGCAAAAAACAAAACTTTTGGGAGTAAACTTTACGAGTACCCATTAAAAATATTATTTACTAGCTGTGCCTACGACTTCGTCTGCGTGGAATCGTCGTTTATTTTGGATTATAAACACGTTTGGGTATTTAAATAAATCTACTTTACAGTAATGCTTCTCTATACGCGATATTAAACGTACAGCCATACAGACAAACAGATGATATTTTATAAATAGAAGATATAGAAGAAATAATAGATAGTTTATCAAAATGTTCGACGTGATTCTTTACATTGGCATAACGTACTTATTTACGAACCGATTGACATGGAACCAACACTAAATATTAAGTGAAGCTTCACAATATGTATATTAGTGAAAACTGCATCTAAATAGGATAAGACGTTTCTGAGATTAGCGTCAACAAACGCACAGACAAAAATTCTAATAATCATTGTTTTGGGTGCTATTGCGTTGATAAAGGCCCCCAAACCATGTACAGACATTTTTATTATATGTATAGGTAATGAAATAATTTTTTTTTTTTTTAAATAAAACGTTCAAGTTACGGAAAACTCTTATATACTTGGCCTAATCAGAGGAAAAACCTTTTTCCAATATTACCTGCTCTTTAAACATTTTGGTATTTTGAACCACAATTTTGTTTTAGATTCGTTGGATTTTTTGAATACTTAGCCGAATTTTTTTTCCCCTACATTCTGGCCATTTGATTATTTCACATTATGCCCATCCGTAGAATTATGATTTTTCTATGCACCTTTTGATACAGTAAAGCATATATTTCAGGTTGATAATTCAATTTTCAAGGCATATAAATCAATTTTAAGAATATAGAATTTCCAAAGATAAAATTGAATCTTTACCAAGTCAAATTTAACTTGTTTCAAATAAAATTCAACATTTCCCAATTCAAAATTAATGGAAAAGGATTTAAGAATAGTTTATTTATTGAAACTCGGTAAATATATACAAACTAAAAATCCATCACTAAAATAACATATTTTTCCCTGAATTACGTGAAGAAACGAATAAAAATAATGAGAAGGTGCCAGAGCTGAAGAGCCGTTTGACTCATTTAGAAGAGATATCTGAACAAACAACCGATAACACTCCTTATGCGTTAATGACAAACGTTCTGGCAAACATAACTTCTTACAAACATGTATACCTAATAGGTTCCCTAATCTTAAAATGTTATGAGACCTACTTTTATGACAATCAACCTTCATACAAAATACTACAAATATAGGTATGTCCATATTCTTCGTATGATGTATATATTTATTAATGCATAACAGGAATATCCTCATTGCATGAGGAAGGACCTATATAATATTGATTAGTCTAATATTATTAAGATTAAATATTTTTAAGCCATGCTTTACCTAATGAGAATTTACAAATATAATACACTAATTACATTTACTTATGTTAAATATTATAATAGCAAAAATAATAATAAAGAATTACAAATTTACGAAAGTGTGCGTTTATTATGCTTTGTATTGCTTAAACTAAATTATTCAAAAAGAGCTCTCTAGTTTTTAGTGCGCGAGACAAAAAGTTGTATATGTTCTTGTATGTAGATTGGTTTTTGGAGTTGAACAGTTGAAAGAAATCTTGCTCCATAGAATTTGGCCTAATCGTCAAAAATTTATTTATAAATTTTTCATATAACTCACAGTATAGAAAAAACATGCAGGATATTTTCTTCCAATTTACAATGTTTGCAGTTTAACTTTGGGTTTATATTGTAAGAGTGATTTCTGAATGTGAATCTCATATGGTGTTTTCCGGAAGTTCTAATTTGGGCTATTACTTTTATTATTGGGAATGGAAAATTTATATTCTGGTAATTTTGTGGAGACTCTGATAAAACTGTTATGTGTATGTATAAAGGGCTGAATGAAGAGTTTCTATTGTCTTGAAGGTTTTTGTTTATTAAATTAGATTTGTGAGCGCCAATTATGCGGTTGTTATTTATGTGAAATTCTAGCGGATTTTGATTAAACCTTCTCCTCATTTATGCTATAAAAATATACATTTGATGTATATAAGTAAACATATTATTTTTTTTCGAAACGTAAGTTTTTATAAGGAGTATGAAGAGTACATCACATCGTCTTCAAGGTTTTATTAGTTTATTGCAGAATCAACTTTCGGGGAAATATCTACATCTTCAGTGCTCTACAGTAAATACTAAGTCTTCTGCCTAGGAAAGTTGACACTGGAATAAAACCTTGTAACATTTTCCTCACGCTCCTGTTGTGGCAACCTTCTAAGTCCAGCCTTGTAAAAATGTGTAAATATTGTAATATTTATGATTGAATTGGATAGTGGACTTTTTACACAACATTATTAAAGCAATGAACTACGAATATGGAATGAACCTACACTTCAAACATATCGCACAGGTACTTCTGAAGTGAAACAACTAAAAAATCAGTGTTTTTCAGTCATGACCACGAAAGACATGGTAAATATCTCTTTATCAACCATCAAAACTGTATGTACCTAGCTTCAGAGCTTGTACGCCAGAGGGCACTTGTGCCACTGTTCCTGTCTTTATGCTATTCCCCCTACACAGACAAAATAGACACATTTTCATTTGATTTTTTTTTTTTTTTTTTTTTTTAGTTTTGTCGATGCGATATTGCTATATGAACCAGTTGACTGATTATCTTTATACAGAAGCAATTAAGCCGGTACTCCACCATAATTAAGTAAACACGCAATAAATCTAAATGATTTCGTGCAGTATTTTGCAAAGTAAATATTATAAGACATTAAATTACATAATTGCTGTTGAACGTGTAGGGATCATTTCTGTAAGATATTATTTGTTAGTAGAAGGGTTTCTTTTAAATGGTCTTATATAATGTGGTATTTTATTTTATTTGCAAGGTTTACTTTATTTATGGCGCTGTTAATATATATATTAAAAAAAGGAGGCCCGATGGCCGTGAGAGCTAAGGCGTGTGCATTCCGTGCCTAAGGTCTTGCGTTCGATTCAGAAAAGGCATCACCCCTATCCTGGCTAGAAAAGGGTGGAAACCTGTAGATAACCTGTCCTAAAATTCGTAGTTAATAATAAATGGGCGTTAAAATTTAAATAAATAAATAATAAATAAAAATATATCTTATTGTTTTTTAATCCTCTTTACTAGGTTTCCATTTTTCTATATAAAGGGGTTTCCAGGTTGTCACGTAAATACACGTAATATCGAAGCCATCCTACAAAAATCAAGAAGTCATAAGTCAGGTTGAAGATCAATAAAAACAAAATCAACGTTTTTTTTTTTTTTTAAGAAATTCTTCATCACCCAAAATGTTCACAACAGCCCAAATGCAAACATGCCTAAAATAGCCCAATCGTACTAAGGCTACCCTATCCTTACAATGGCCAGGTCAAAACTAAGGAGTTTTTGAGTGGGTGTTTGACGTGGTCATTGTAGAAGAATGTCGCTTTAGTTCAATTAGCCTTTAGTGTACTGAGTATTTTGGATGCTGAAGAGGCACCTCAAAATTTGTGAAACACTTAGCGCTAAATTTAATAAATTAATTCACTTTGTTGATTCTATATTTATTAGTTTTCCGTCAGTCGTATATTATAATTGAGCCAATAAAAAATATTGAGATAATAAGAGGAAAATAAATTAAGGAAAAAATAAACACAAGTTATTTTATTGTAGAAAGGTGGGAAGTTATAAAGAAAAAAAAGAGATATACAAGTCAGTACTATTGAGGTTGTTTTTTCCCTGTTGTCTATCCTATTCACTAGAAAAATATATTTAAAAACTATTGCCAATTAATTCCAATATATTAATATTATATAGTGGGCCAACTTACCTATACTCAAACATATGCCAGGTGGAGGGCCAATAAAAAAAAAAAAAAAAAATTAACACAATAAATTCTTTCTGTCATATTTTTCATTTATTTGTCAACCCCGTTTATCCATTATAAGATGTAACTCAATTTTCTTATCATCCATAAATAATGAAATAAATCCATGTCAAATAGTTACTAAAAATGTTGTAAAAAGAACGAAGCAAGAGTAAGTTGCAATATATGGTTAAGATATCTAACCAAAATCAAGAACGGTACGGTTGATAAGCATGATAATTATTAAATTTATGAATAAATTGCAGTGCAATTTAAAAAAAAAAAACTTACTAAAAGCTTAATATTCGCAAACATTGTTTGCAAATAATATGGGTGAACAAATCCGTGAACAAAACTCGTAATCTTTGTTTTAACATTTTAAAGACAAACATAAAGATGAAGTTAAATTTATATTTTTAAAATTATTTATAATAGGCTGCATATTTAATTGTCAGAGTTGGTAGATGACGTTGCTTCTGGAGGCTGGAATAATTTAGTGATGTTTTCACAGTAGCTTTTTTTCAAGTGAATGAAAATGATTTCTTAATTCATATTAGATTTTGCTAATCCTTAAGAACAGCATCGAAAGTGTATTTGATACTATTCGTAGTACATTGTTTTTTGAAGTGTTTCAAAACGTCAAACAATTAGAAATAAAAGTAAAGTTACTATACATTCGAAGACAGGTATAGTTGGGATTCGGCTAGGAGAAAAACGTCAGACTTTCAAAAAGAAATCTGTATTTTGGACGTTTCGACTGCAACAATGGCAGCCTTCTTCAGCTAAAAAATATATACAACTTATAAGTAAAGAAAATGTACAAGTAGTAAGTAAAAGACAGGAAGAAATGAGCGGAGTATATATATCAATATAATAAATTTTAACCAATCTTATTTTTAAAAACAATGAAAATACGGTAGTTGGAAAGAAAACAGCATGTAGAACTTGTTAGTAAAAACAGTACAAAAAAAAATTAAACAGTAAAAACAACGCACATTTTTTATGTAGTGAAATCAAAATCTATTTTATAAGTGAATACAATTTATAACAATTAATATATAGATACATACCACTAGAGAATGCCTAGGGGGGAGGGAGGAAGACGTTTTTCTCCTAGCCGAATCCCAACTATACCTGTCTTCGTATCTCTACAGCGGCTAACTATCTCCATCTGTTACTATACATTTTTAAGACTTGACTATTTGTTTCCATCATTCTATGATCTTAGAAGAGCATAAAATACCTTTCAGAAACTTCAAACCATGGACGTATATAAGAGGGGGGCTGCAGCCCCCCCCCCCCCGAAATTTTCATTTGATAGGTAAAAACTTCATAAAACCCTTAAAAATAAATTAAATAAGATCATTTAGCTCATAAAACATATTCTATTTTGGGTGTAATAGCGTTTAAGTTGGCTCAAACTCTCCCAAGATCTAAATTGTTAGTATTCCATACACCGGAAATGGTCTCAGCCCCCCCCCCGAAATGTTCCCAGCCCCCTTCCGAAATTATTTTCTATATACGCCCATGCTTCAAACACTATTTTTTTGCTAAGCATCTCTATCGTTTCTTGAGTAGGTTGTTATGTATAAGGTATAACTACAATTTAATGATTACGTGACTTCTTTTTTCTGCTATTACTTATATATATTCGAGATCATCGGTTCAATTAAGTAGATTTAACTGTCTGATAACAAGGTCGGAAAGAGAATATTTCAAGTTTTACAGAAGAATTATGTTACATAATGTATTTTTTATTTATTTCTTTTTAACCGCTTACCTCATCTCTACGTACTAGTATATATATAGTACGTAGTAGTATTTCTTATAAAGATGTTTTTACTTCGGATCTGCACTTATCTCGTGGTCTAAATTAAAATTAAGTAATGCATTTGTTATACAACTAGCTTACTGAAATTAATGCAGTACATATTATTTAAAAATTCTGTAAATATATGTGGATGTACATATTAATAATATTATTATCGAAGGTGGCGCTTGTCTCAAAACAATACATTAACATTTGAAAGTCATGAAAATAGTTTCTAAAATATAAATAGATGCCCACAAAATTTAAAAAATACTTCATTAAAGGGCAAACCGCATTTATAGCTATTTAGCGATGCTATAAATAAGTAGAAATTCAGACCATTGCTTATGAGTACTCTAAAGCTACCCAGATCCTGAGTACCCACTTTAAGTTATATTATAAAATGTGAAATATTTTTTTCGAATTTTATGTCATTTTAAACAAATAGTTTATGAAGTAGAAGTCGAAATTTTAGATGGCTCACCAGATGAATTTGTACTCGAGAGTACTCGCTAGAGGAAACATAATTTTATTCTTGTAAGGAGGGAATACTGTGCGCTTCCTACATTTATCTATCAGATGTAGTATATATTTATATATGTGTGTGTGCCTATTTATTTATAAACATTATTTACAAACTACTCGTAATTGTTATTTTAATATAATATATTATTATGTAACATGAAATTATTATTGTATTGTTATATATATGTTTATTTATCTATATATGCGTGAGTGAACTAGTCAATCATATTTATATTTCTGTAATAATGCTAATAGTAATATATATATAAAAGAAAAAAAATAAAAGTATACAAATAAAGGAAAATAATATATAGGTATATATATAAAAAAAATATATATTCAAAAAAAAAATAAAAAAAAAATAATAATATTAAAAAAAAAAATAATAATAAATTATATATATATATATATATATTACTTCTACTATTTATTGATGTTTAGTATCTATTTACAAACTGCTAAACTTGCTACAGTAATCTTAATATAATATATAACATTATTTAACATGAAATATAATTGCAGAGTTATAAGAACTGTCTTTGAGTGTAGCTATATATATTTTAGTTGTTATTCATATTTATTGAGGGGGGAAAATGGAAAAACATATATTTAGGTTAACTAAACTTCTATAAAGAGGGCGTAAGAACCGAAAAGTTACTCGCCCTAAAACCCGATCCTAATCCTAATCCTGTGCGCTTCGTACGTTATACTCAATGTATCGTAGTTTGCGCAGGTATAATTACGACTTCCGGTCGCTAGGTCATGCGGAATGACCTATTTTGAAACCCATATCACGCAGAAAACGTTTAAACATTTAATTCATGTATAACTTCCTTTATGCCTTGGAGAACACATAAACTGCATCACCATTTTACAATAAATTCCATACTTAATTCAGCAAAGATTGGAATACTTATTTCAATGGCTTTATTTTTTTTATTATTTTTTTTTCAGCCTGACAATATAATTTTCATCTGTAAACAAAGGAAAACACACCTGCGCACTCATATATACAGCACAAACACTCACATACATATCCCACATCCATTCATCCACTTATATCTGCTCAAACACAGACAAAAAACACACACACTATATACTGTCATAATTACTATTCAATTATTCGTATGTTTTTAGATTTCATTGGCAAGTTCCTTTTTTACTATGAAATTTAATAGTTTTCCCACGCTATCAGCATCACTATCACGGATTTTATCAATAATCTTTAAATATTTATACCCCATTTAAATATTCCTCTCACTCTTCATACATTTATCATATCTTGTCCTTGAGGTCGACTGGCAACAGCGATTGTTTGTTTTGTTCTTTTCTTTTCTCTTGAAAATAACATATATTTATCATTACACTTGAGACACAGTAATCCGCGAAAAAAAAAAACTATATAAAAACGGATTTAGACACAATACTAAAATTGTTGTTATTCTAGGCATAAACTGCATAACAAAAAACATGTCGGATATACCACATTTTCATTTTCTTTTTTTTTTTTTTTTAATAACGACTACAATATTTTTGATTACCATATGGTTTTAATATTTTTCGAAAATAAGGAGTAAACCTCAGTTTTATCCCGTAAAAGATACCTAATATGTACCTAGAAAGGACCTTCATTTCCCCCATCGGTATGAGGTTTACTTCCCATTGACAAATTCTTAATAATAAATTTTCTTGAATATTTAAATTATTCTTGAGCATGGAAGTTTTGAAATATAAAATATATGAGAATCATTAATAATGTGTAAGGTCATCCTAAGAGCATTTAATAGGAGTAAAAAATAAAACTATCAAGTTGCAAAGAGGAAAACGTGCACGAATTCTAAAATAACAGGAAACATTTACAGAACTCCCAGGTAGTTAAACGCTCAATTCTATAAAGGACTATTGTGTTTTGGATCGATAGGAGCACGTTTATTACCCAAAGGAAAACTAATGTTAAAATCCGACGCTAGATTGCATAGAGCATCGAAGAAAAATGCAACAAGGCTTAATCCTAAGGAGAAACGAAGGTATTAGAATCTAATATATTGTAGTTTTAAAATGATTCGTCAAGAAAAAATCGTTTTGATGTAAGAAGAGATTTTTTTAACCTGAGGACTATTAAACACAATTTGAGAAGCAAGTATTCTCAAAATGACTTACGCCCTGTAGCAACCATATAATATTTACAAAAGGTATAAAAAATGCGGTTTAAGCCATAAAACTCAAGAAACAAGTACTAGTCAATTTTACAGCCACAAATTGTTTATTTACGCAGGTGTCAAAATTTACAAAGATTAATTGACTTAAGCCTTAAGTAAGCATGTATATTAAAAATCGAACAGTGCAATACAAAAGTAACACCCGAAATTGTGGCGATAAATAAGGAATACAGAAAGCATTTTTAATCTATAGTTTTTTGGATAAAACTGTAGTTTTAGACTGAGAAAATGACTTAAGATAGAAGAGGGAAAGAGGATACAAATATCTGAGAGAGAAATTCGAATATCCACTTCCTTCTGTGTTCCTGGCTTGCGGTCAGTAAAACAACACTACGGTTTCTTTCGGCGATTTATTTTAGTATATGTACTGCTCTTTTTTTTTACTGACCCAATCCATTCATAGGGAAGAATGTAGATGTATTTCATTGAGTCAAATAGAAACGATACGAATTAGAATTTTCTAGCCAACAAATCAACTATTTTAATAGCAACAGTTGTTATTGCGAAGGCCGGATTATAGTGACATGCATAAACAAACACAACAGATATGACGGTGGTTCGCCGGTCGACGGTAGACAAAAAATAATCAACATTGGCGGACATAAAAAATATTTGAATTATAAAAATTGTATTTCTAATGATATCTACAAAAATATTTTAACTAATAATATTATACAAAAGACTGTTTAATGTGTACAGTCGATAATCATTAACATAAATTGAAGGGATCAGGGCAAAATAGTGCCAAGCAAGATTTTTAACAAAACGTAACTTTACCTGCTATATGTTGGGTATTATGTGGGACTATCAGTCTATGATGTAAATGCTACTAAAATATGACTACAAGCTCTATATGCTACTTAATCTTCTTGCCCCGGACCATTTCAATTGATAGTCCCACATAATATCCAACAAATAGCAGCTACAGTTACGTTTTATACAAAATGTTGCTTGGCACTATTTTGCCCCGACCCCTTCAATTATTTCCACATCGAAGTAACACTACGATGTAGGAGTTAATTGTTTTGTTCTTTAAATCCTATGCATTTAAATGCATTTTATGTGCAAATGATAAATATATAATAATGGATGATTCAAGATGAAAAAATTAAAATAACAACAGAGGAAAAACAAAATGTAAACACAATGTGTTTTAATGAAGACACTCTAGTTAAAAGATATAATGCTATGATTTCCGTGTATCTATAGTATTGCCTGCTTTCTCGGAACAGACATACTCTTAGGAAAATATTATTTTGGTCCAATTCGTTAAGTGTTAATCAACACTAGATGTACATATACACAATCATTTTTACGAAAAGATACAACATGGCTTGTTGTAATATCAAGTGGTTACAGAGATAAAAAAGATTGGAAAACTCTGTATGATTTCCACACAGAGTTTTTATATGAGTCGAGTTAATGTCAGGTTGTTCACTATATAAACATCGAGGTGTTACTAAAAGTTGGCAAAGATCACGGAACATAAACACATAAGCCCGCCACAAACCATAGCCTATAAGTTGTACATACCTTTAGCCCATGCTGTGAGTACGTTGCCGAGGTACATAACCTTGAATGAGGGGTCATACTCCGTTATGGTTACTGATCGCCTCCTGCAGAGACGTCCCAGACCTTCCTTCACTCTCCTGAGTGCTCGTTCACGAAAGTCCTTGGTCTCCATGTCACATCCTATCAACACGACTACTAGGCACAGACTGGCCCGCGGGCCGGTTACTCCTCCCCTCCACCTGCTCTTCCCCCACCACCTACCTCCTACCACACTCTCCTGTTTACATTCACCTGTGTCCTCACCGCCTGTCTGTCCGACGCGGCTGGTGTACAGGGTTTTAAATAAACTTTTAACTCTTGTTTTCCATGAGTGCGTACTTTAAATAGTCTTTCCTTTTATTCAATTTTTTCGAACGCTGTTTAACGTGTGTTTACGGAGTTGCATAACTGAGCAAAGTCCTCAGAAAGCTGGCTAATTTACGACGCATTTCTAAAAAAAAAAAAAAGCTTAAAATAACCTATAGAAACAGCTAGTGTAAAAACATTTTAACATTTGCTACTAAAATAGTGGTGCTTTAGGTAAATAGAAGGCATCAATAACACGTTGATAAGCTATATTTTAAATATTCCCAAAAAATCAACATCAAACAATGGTATTTGTGTTATTAATTTCAACAATTAAATGCAGTATTCTATGCGTAAAACGTATTGGAACACCTGATGATTTCTTTACTAATGTAGCTGGACTTCGGACGGAATTAATTCCATATTATCGGTGAACTTTGTCCGGCAGGATGGCCCGGTGTCATATGTGTTTGATTCAGATGGTTTTAGTTCATTTTTTTTTTTAACATTAGCCAGAGCGGAAAATAAACCACAGTTAAAATACAAAGTCTTATTTTTACGATTCATAATGAGCGCAAATGTTTGCAGGAAATTGGAAAAATTGTAAACCTTAGTTATGTCTCCTTATCAAATATATTAAATCGGTATAGTACAAACAACTCTTAGGCAGGAAAACATCGCATCAGGAGACCAAAGAGTTTCACTATGTGTGATAAAAGATCAATTTTAAGAAATACACAGGCAAAACCCACCAAAACTTGCGACTGAAATCTCGAGGATCATCTTGGGGACATAAGTAGCATTGTAGTAAGAAATGATCTCAGGAAAAATTTATTACGCGGTATATATATATATATATATATATATATATATATATATATATATATATATATATATATATAATTTTGATGACTAGATGAAGGGTATTAATTAATAACACCAACCAAGGTGAGGAATAACCCTTCAACGCTCCAAAACTAAATTTTATTTTAACATCGCAACGTTTCGGACTATTTGTCCATCTTCAGGAGATCATGTCCTGTCAATAATTAAAGTTACATTTAAAATGTCATAAAAAATTGAACGTCTTAAAATTTAAAAAAAAATGAGTCCTAAAAGGAACCAAGTCGAATTACACATCAAGACCAATTAAAAACATTCATTATCTCACAGCCATATTAGAAGACCTTTAGCCATATTAGAAGACCCTAAGGTCTTCTAATATGGCTGTGAGATAATGAATGTTTTTAATTGGTCTTGATGTTTAATTTGACTTGGTTCCTTTTAGGAATCATTTTTTTTGATTTTATGACGTTTTAACTGTAACTTTAATTATTGACAGGACATGATCTTCTGAAGATGGACGAATAGTCCGAAACGTCGCGATGTTAAAATAAAAGTAAGTTTTGAAGCTTTGAAGGGTTATTCCTCACCTTGGTTGTTATTATATATATATATATATATATATATATATATATATATATATATATATATATATATGTGTGTGTATGTGTTTGCTCTTTTATCTTGGACTGACCACAGACCACCTGGCAGCATTAGCCGAGTCCATATTAGTGGGCACACTCGGCATAATTAGCAATCGCATTTATAGTCACTGAGTGCTTATCATCCATTCACGCTGTCTCTTTATATACTTTAGACTATGTTTTCAATTCTATCGATTCCTTCTCAATACCATAAATTCCTTCTCTTCTATCACTATAGCCTTCTTTAGTCTTCATCTTCTTTATTCGCTTTTTCTCGTATTGAACTCCTTACATCTTCAGCCCGCAAATTAACCCTATTTCCGAATGGATGATAGCCACGCTGTGCACCTAGCAACCCAATGTAAATGGGCAGCCCATTTTTTTTGTTTATAATAAAGTTTTCTCTCTGCAATGAACAGCAGACCTAATAATTCATGTTTACTTAATTTTGTTGTGAAGTAATATCCATTTTCTAAAAGGCTGATTTTGCTTTACCGCGTTTCCTCCCTCCCTTCATAGGTAGAACCCCCCCCCCCCCCCCAATATATTATGTTATACTTTTGTATATCTCTGTGTTATTCTACTTTAATTGTAAGCACACACCCCTATGTATATGGCAATGCCCTGAAAGCAAAGCATGTAAATAAATAATACCCTACTTCAATGACTTCACAAGTACTCATATAATATGTTTGTTGTACAAGTTAAAGCAATTGAAGGAGTGTAAATATCGTCCCTACCATGTCAAACTATCGAATATGCAAATCGGAGCAAACTAGAGAACGGACATATTCTATCCATTGAAAAAGTAGGTAATATATTGAAAAATGGCCTTATTCGATAGTTTATTTAAGGCATTAAAGGCTATTCTAAAAGTGTTAGAGTTGCGACAATTTGCGAAAAGCCGTATCGTCCACAATCCAAAGTCTGGAATCTGAAGAACAAGATTATTCAAATTCGCTAGTTTGACATGGTAGGGACGATATATTCAATAAAACGAACCGCATCTGTATAAATGATATGAAACTTGTTAATGTAATATATAAAGAATTATCCTGCATAATATAATCTAAGGAAAGGTAATTATATCTATTTAAAATGTGATATTTATTTTTGATTATTTAGAAAAATATATTCTTAAAAAAAGTCGCTGAAGAGGTGCTGCAAAGTGCCAAATGCTTTTAATTAAACTCAAAGTAATTTATTTGGACAATAAAAGGGTTACTAGCTATGCATATACATACACATAATATTGTACGACGCCGTTAGGAATCAAGGAAACAGGACAGGTAAGATGTGCTAATAGCGCACCTCACACGAAAAACGTGACGCTAAAACCGCAGCTTATGCAACCCGCGTCGAGTAAAAAAAAAAAAAGTAAATAAAACAAACCAGTGTTACACCCGCAGATTGGCAGTTTGCCTAACGCTGAGAGAAACTGGCAGACCACAGTCGGAAATGAAAGTTCTACAGCCAAAAGCAGACGTTTTGAAGAAGAAAGCAAGCACTCCAAGTTGTTTGTGAAGCGTCCACACATTGAATGTGTTTGTGGAGAGTTCGCTCAGTGGATGTTTTTATATAGTGTTCACTTATTGTGTGTGTTGAAGTTGAAGTATTGAAGTATAATATGCTTATTTTGACGAAAACTACTCAATTATGAGAAAGTTTTTAAGTAAATGAAGCTGCTGCTTTCATATATACAAAGCATAAAGAAAGGTTGTGAATAAAAAATAATCAATGAGTAATAATAGAATTTTATGACGGAGGACGTGATGATTATTCCTGCGGTAAACAAAGTTAATTACGCAGGAACTGCATAATCAAGAAAGGTGGTCCGTTTTTTCACCTACCTGAAGAATCTGCAATTCTATATTGTCTGGATTCTGTGGATGAATGGAACGCATTGCTAGGGGACTCCAATGTATGCACTGGTCCATACATTTAATGTCTGAAATTGAAAGTGGTAGACGATTGTGTGTGTGTTTTTTTTTTATTCGTATATTAATATGAAGAATAAAGCTCCTAGAATTACTATATATAGGAAGCCCAACTTCACGGATTACATGATTCCATCTGATTTGTATCATAGTTTCGGTCATAAGATATTGTTCAGACTTTTGAGTATCAAGCAAAATTTTGAGCATCTGAGTAAAGAAGAAAGCAGAGATAGGTGTCATAAAACAATTAGTAAATGTAAATGGCTATGGGAACACATTAAGTGAGAAACGTCTTAAGGTACACATGAAAAAGATATATCGAAAGAATTGTTGGAAAGTAATGATTTTTCACACGTTTTTCTCTAATTCAGGAATAATGATAGATTTTTTTTTTTTTTTTTTTTTTTTTTTTTTTTTTTTTTTTTTTTTTTTTTTTTTTTTTGGAAACATTAATTTAGCCATCTGTGATTTGAACACAGTTCTTCTCCAGTAATAAGTCATTTGTTGCTAATAAGACAACAAGTATTTCTATCTACAACTTATTCAACCAAAGAAGCCAAATGATGGTTATATCATGCAGTGGAATAATGAATACTTGAAGAGTTTTTTTTTTAATCAATTGGAAAAATCATTTTTGGCACACATAAAAAATGTAAGATATATGAAAGATATTAGTTAAAGTGGGAGGTAATTATAATTACGAAATAAATAGATAAATCATTTTATTGTTAATTAATGAAGAAATATTTGCTAAACTTTTCCAAAGGGATTGCATACCTAACGTTTTCATATGTGTAAATTCGAAGCAAAATTTATAAGTCCATCGATTTGCTTTATCATGTCAGCTGAAAGAAAAAGAGGTTGAAGGGAAACACATGTTAAAATTCTTGTTTCTGACTTGTGCATGTAAGGTAAAATGAAATGTATCTAAGGTCCAATTCCTTCACAATACGTTTTATTTGTCGTGTTTAGCGCTTTCTAGCAGCGCCTGCTACCATCCTCAATGTAAAAACATTTCTACAGGTAACGTAAGAATTTTTTTTTTTTTTAACGGCTCATCGACAAATCATTAGCGCCGACATCCAGGGTGCAGCGAGGAATTTTCTCAATGAGCCCTGAGATGAGAAAATTCTTGCCGCCGGTGGGGATCGAACCCACTATCTCCGGCTTATGAATCTAAGGCCCTAGCCACTAGGCCACGGGGAACGCCCGTAAGAAATAATCATACCAATAATAATACATTATAAACTACGATCAGTTAATCATTGTCACTAAACACAAAATAAGATAATAATCCTTAATGTTATCTTCTCCGATAATTTTAAACGCTATTCCATCAGGCTAAGCTTATCAATATTTGGCGAACCAGACACAATAGACACACGGATAATCCAATCAAATTATCTGTGTTGTATGTAATCGCATTACAATATTTATTGTAATACTAGAATTACCTCTTATCGTCATTATAATAAGAGGAAATTTCAAATTATACACGAATCCCAATAACAGTAGTCGCGGATCAAATATAAATTTCACAAATTATAAAGCACCTTTGCTAACGATTTGTATTTGTTATTAAATGATGGTGTCTATATTTCCTGGCAGGAAAAGGGTGGAACCAAATAAATTATTCGACCTTAATTAATATGATAGGATTTAAAATTATATTATATTTTTTTTTTGTTTTAAGAAACAACTAAAACCTATGAATCTACATTTTAAGCAGTAAGAGGGCAGATATGTCCCCCATTTCCGTTTAATCTAGGTGTTTCCTACGTTAACTATAGAATTATCTTATTTTGCATTGATCTACTCTTACTTATAGATCTTTTTTTTTTTTTTCTTTTTTTTTTAACGGCGCATCTACATCTTGGCCATTGGCGCCGGGCTATCTACAGGTTGCCACCCTTTTCTAATGCCAACAGCACGTGGTCGGTCACCCATTCAGGTACTGACCACGCCCGATGTTGCTTAACTTCGGTGATCTACGGGAACCGGTGCATTCAACGCGGCTATGGACGTTGGCACTTATAGATCTTGTTTCTTTTTTTATTGTTTTTTTTAGTATAAAGTTGATTCATTGCATAATTGGATTAAAATTTAATAAAGTTGTTTGTTTATGGGTGCTTCTACTGCTAGGGTCATTAGTAATATAGTATAATTAATATTCCTAGGACTGCATATATTTAATAACTAACATAACTGTGTTTGTATATGATTTGTATAGTCTAATTGCAAGTACATATATCTAATTATTTCATTGGGCGAATCGCGTTGGTTTCGGTGTTGTTTAAAGAAATTACCAAAAGATATATTATTGAAACATACAAAAAAAAAAAAAAAAAATTCAGTCCTTAGCCGACGAAACCATAGATTGAGAAAGACGACTAAAAGAACCTTACGGCCTTCCTATTTTTTTTTTATTCCTTGTTGAGTTATCAAAATTCAGACTCTACCAACACACAAGAAAATTAAGTGCAAATTGCATTTTATTCATTGAGAAAATTAAAGTATGGTTTTCTCCTAATTAAAGCATTAAATACAGAAATACTGAAAGGAACTAATGCTTCTGTACTTTAATGAGATATTAGTAAAACAATGTAGCTTTTGTTGGAGTTAATAAGATTTAACGTTTTTACAGAAAATCTCTTGTGAGGTGCGAGTAACAAAAACCCAGCTGAATGTAATGAGGAATTTCCTTGTCGCTTAGAGAATTATTAATGAACTCAAGTCAAAACATATTTTTAGAAATATGTAGACATTTTTCCGTTGCGGTTTGCAGATCGTTAGAATTGCATAACGTAGATCTATAGAAACTACTTCGCTAGTTTTTAACATAACACTGTTTGTATTCGATTAAAATAAAACATAATTAATTTATTGAGTATAGAATTGTACATAGATAGCATGTCCGCTTTAAAAGACAGATCAAGATGCACGCACAGCAACGGGGGTCATACACTGGAACACATGCTGATTTAAAACTTGCGAATCCCACAAAAGAAAATCGAAACCACACTTCAACATTTAAAGACGATTAAGACGTCTAACAAAATGTTGCGACAATAATTAATGTTCTGCTAAACCATATAAGTAGAATAGACTAAATGAAATCACAACAAATGTTAAAGAATTATTATACAAGCACAAGTAAAGTGAAAAAGTAAATGTGTGCAAAAGTTCAAATGATGAGGGATAGTTTAAATCGACTTAAATCTTTTGAATAATTGTTTAACCATTTATTTCTTATATTCAGACTTTAAACCAAACATGCATTCAATTAATTTATTAAACTATTAGTTTTTTTTATTTACTTTTCTATTTGTTACTTTTTTTTTTTTAATTATACTAGCTAACTTTGATTGATATCTCTTATATAGCACAAAGCTACTTAGTATCCTAACCTTCTAAAACTCTTATGCTACAAGGCCCAAGTCCAAACTGTGATCAGTTACTTGCTTGGGTATCAACTGTATCATCTATTATAATCGAAAGAGTCCATGAGTTAAAATCGGTAACAAAAATTCTAATTGTGAACGCATAAAACGCAAAATAAAAGAATAGATTTTTTCCCCTTTGTTTTGGTGCATCTACTGCTAAGGTCATTAGCACTAAAAGAATAGATGTCCACATTATTATTATGAGAACGTGTAGATGATGGGGGTTCGGTTATTTGTTAACTAAAACTACAATTTATCACTAAAATGTGTTATATTCATTTGCCAACGTTTCGGCTTGAATTAAAAGCCTTCTACAGGGCTTTAGAGAAGAGAGAGAACACCTCCATACCGTAGACTACATTGTAAAGAGTGGGACAGACAAGAGCAACTCCACAACATTATAATTATTATTATTTATTAATTTATACTAGCAAATCGTTACATACCTCCCACCTTAGAGGAAGCACTGAAAGACGAAGGAATGACCGTTCAATATCTTTTTAGCCTTTCTAAAGGAGAGCAGAATATATAACGAATTATAGCCAATCTGCACTACCCATATGGGTAGAGGCAGAATAATTCAAATAAAATAAAATAAATAAATACCAATTAATTTTATGTAATGCAGTGGCGATTTGTAGTTTCTTTAGGAGGTAAAAGACATTAAAACTAGGAAAAAATTGGTTATAAAACATATATTGAGCTTAAATAAAATATTATTTATTATATTGGGCAGTCGAGCAGTTTAATATACCTAGTGATTGTTAAGTACAAATGTGAAATATTGGGTCATTTTCGGTAATTATCTTGCAGTTCACATAGTTGCAAGACACTAGGGAAGAAATAGTTAACAGTTTAAATTCATTCAATAAGAATTCGTCTCCGGGCCCAGATGGATTAAACTATGTCTTCTATAGGAATCTAACACACAACTGGTTGGAATACATAGAAATTTTATTTAATCAAATCTTAGCTTGTGAAACCTTTCCTAAAGCATGGTCAGAGCTGCATGTATTCATGTTACATAAGAAGGGGGATAAGAATGATCCTAGCAATTACCGGGGTATTTCCTTAGCTAATTGCATACTTAAAATATTTACTCAAATATTGCTAAATCGCATCCTATTGTGGGACGAGGAGGTTTGTACCATTCCTGAAATTCAAGCAGGTTTCAGAAAAGTCCGTCTCGCAGGACTGCATCATCTTAGCGCGGTTCCGTTCGTATCCCAGGTCTAATTTGGAAAGATTAAAATAGAAGCAGTTATTATTTTGGTTCCACCAGTCTTTTTTTTAAAATTAATTATTACAATGGCGTGTCAACCCTTAAGGTCACTAACGCCATTCCTGTGAGTAGTAAAGTCTTGAAAGGTCATGATTTACAATCTTACCTGGAAGGGTAACAGACCGCTACACTAGAAACAGACCCGCTAGTGACAAGGTCTTGGAATCTTGGAAATCTATATTTCTAACAATAAATTGTTTTTGTTATTTTACTTAACCAGTTTTATTGTCAAATACATTATCCAACTATAAGCAATTAAAAAATAACAAGAAATAAAACAGACAAAAAGAAACATTGGAATAAACGAAATCAATTAATTTAAAGCTTTAGGAAGCACTTTTTTTCTCCGATTGACATCGCCTAATTAGAACTTTCTTCAGAACCTTTTTTTTAGAGCATTTAATAAGCTTTCTAATGGTATTCTTCCTTTTACCAAGATTCTCAACCTTTTTCGAGATATTAAGGAAAGTAAACAAAGTTACTAAAACTTTTTATGTCTGTTAATAAAATATTTTATTCTAACCTTTCCTTAACTCCAAACGTAACCAAAATTTCAACATATTAGTTTTGATGAAAGTAGAACATGCAGAAAATGTTTCAACTGAATCCCATGATTCTAAGTACCCAAACCAAAAACGGTATTCAAAAAATATTTTTCCAATTTTCTCGAAAACCGTTAAAGCTATCGCCTTGAAAATGGTTTCATTCGTTTTCCTAGCCCAGGAATCATATAAAACGAGTACTTACAAGCGTATGAACTCAAAAACGTAAGCGTTACGATTTTTTTTGCGCGAATTTCGCCCCAAACGCCATCTTCCAATAGGCGGATTTTTCTGGTTAACTTGACCGTTCAAGTTAGACGAAAGATTTTTGTACCAAATTTCATCAAAATCGGACCATTCGTCTTCTATCTAGAGAGCGAACAGACAAATATATATATATATATATATATATATATATATATATATATATATATATATATATATACATATATATATATATTATATACATATATATATATATATATATATATATATATATATATATATACAAATTTGAACCACCGTTATTTTCGGTCTCTAGGGGTTCTGAAACGCGAAATTTTCTAGTCGGCACTTCCGGATTGTTTCATTGTATCAACCCTATAAGCGGGGTTCCTCCCTATGGGGGAGGGAGGAACCGCGCTAAAAGGGCGAAGTTGCACGGACAATATATTCATTTTGTCATCTGTGATCCATATCCACCTTCGATTGAAAAGGCGCTCCATGTATACTGCATTTATTGATTTTAAACGCGCCTTCGACTCAGTTCCGCATAATAAAATATGGTTCAAGTTATACAATTTGGGGTTAAGTACAAAGCTAATCCGACTGCTTCGGAGGCTTTATGAAAGTGCAGTAGTACAAGTAAAAAGCAGCGAAGGTTTGTCAGGAAAAGTTATAATAACAGAAGGCCTTTTTCAGGGTGAAATTTTAAGTAATTTTTTATTCTCTATGTACCTATCGGACATCGAAGATTTCTTCAGAAGCAACGGGGGAGTGGGAGTAAATATAGATGGTCTCAATGATGTATTGATGCTGTTATATGCAGATGACCTGGTGATTTTCTCGGACAATGCTGCAGATTTAAGGAAAAAATTGCTTATCCTACAGGAATACTGTTCTGAAAATGGACTGACAGTTAATGTAGAGAAATCCAAAATCATGTATTTCCACAAAGGTAGAATGCCTAACAACCCTCCGAAATTCAAATACGATGGTTATGATTTGGAACGAGTCGATCGTTTTGTTTATCTGGGTGTTCAATTCTCATCCTCTGCTCTCTTTCTGGACGCCACAACCTATGCAATTTCTAAGTTTAAAATAGTGCTTGCCTCAGTCTTCAGGACACTCGTAAACTCTTAATGCCACAATTGGCTAGCTATTGGAAAAATTTTCCGCGCAATAGGGAGATCGACTTTGGTCTATGGTGCACCGATTTGGAGCCTCCGATATTTGAGCTACTAAGAGCAGGCAGAAGTATCTTTCTTCAAAAGGCTTCTAGGCTTGGTTCGCTCAACTCCCAACCACATGGTAAGGCTTGAGACCGGGAGTGACTATATTAGTGTGCAAATCCTGAAAGCATCGATAAATTGGCTCAGCAAAATACTACTGATGAACAATTCTCGCCTCGCTAGGATTTGCTACAACTGGCTAGTCATACTGGACCAGTCTCCATCAAATAAGATGAAATTTAATTGGGTCACTCAAATTAAGAATATTTTTTATAGCATAAATGAGGAGAACATCTGGTTTAATCAAAATCCGCTAGAATTTCACATAAATAACAACCGCATAATTGGAGCTTACAAATCTAATTTAATAAACAAAAATCTTCAAGACAATAGAAACTCTTCGTTCAGCCCTTTATACACACACATAATAGTTTTAACAGTCTCCACAAAATTACCAGAATATAAATTTGCCATTCCCAATAATAAAAGTAATTGCCCAAATTAGAACTTCCGGAAAATACCATATGAGATTCACATTCAGAAATCACTCTTACAATATAAACCCAAAGTTAAACTGGAAACATTGTAAATTGGAAGAAAATATTCTGCATGTTTTTTTATGCTGTCAGTTATATGAAAAATTTAGAAACACATTTTTGACGATTAGGCCAAATTTTATGGAGCAAGATCTCTTTCAATTGTTCAACTCCAAAAACCCTTCTACATACATGAACATATACAACTTTTTGTCTCGCGCACTAAAAACTAGAGAGCTCTTTTTGAATAATGTAGATTAAGCAATAGAAAACATAATAAACGCACACTTTTTAGTAAATTTTGTTGTTAGTATTTTTTCTATTATAATATTAAACGTAAGAAAATGTAATTAGTGTATTATATTTGTAAATTCTTATTAGATTAAGTAGGGATTAAAAATATTTAATCTTAATAAAATTAGACTAATCCATATTATATAAGTCCTTCCTCATGCAATGAGGATATTCCTGTAATGTATTAATAAAATAATAATAATAATATTGGGTCATTTTCGGTAATTATCTTGCAATTCACATAGTTGCAAGACACGAACAAATAGTAAATAAGAAGCTTATTCATTTATCAGGCGGAAAGTCAACAAATAAAAATACCTGAATTAATGAACATAATTTAATTTTTTTTTTCTTTTTCTTTCTACGGCGTATCTACAACTTGGCCATTAGCGCCGGGCTATCTAGAGGTTGCCACCCTTTTATAATGCCAACAGCATGTGGTCGGTCACCCATTCAAGTTCCCGTTGCTTAACTTCGGTGATCTACGGGAACAGGTGTATTCAACGTGGCTATGGCCGTTGGCAATTTAATTATTATAAATAATTTTTAATAATTAGAATAATAATTCTAGTCGACATGTTTCGCACCTTTAGTGCTTCATCAGGAGCTAAAATTTATACTATTTACAGCCACAGTGAGCGAGACTACTGTCCGGGCCTCATCATAACTGAATATTTTGTAAATAAGAATTAATATTCTCAATCAATTAGTTAACACTTCTAGATCTAGAAGAGACAGTTTACGACCCATAAGCGTTAGTTTGTAGTATAAAAAACTCAACTCAGGGCGAGTCGGTGAAATTTCGATACAGCCTATTGCTATTTATGTGGTTACATAAGGAGAGAAAGTAAACGGATGGGAGTGTGCGTTTAGTCGGTATGCAATAGTCTGGAAAGGTAGTCGGAACCACTTCGTAGGACAGTTATGCATCTATTGCGATGCATTTACACGCCGGAGCCGGGTGCATTCAACCCTACAGCTAATAAATCAGCCTTCAATTCTAGATGCATTGCAGTCCAAATCCTTGCCGACTTTGATTTATATGCAGCGCTAGAGGGAGCGTTCTTCTATTACTTATTATTATTAAACTGTGTGTGTATAATAATTCATATATTGTATATTATGTTTTACGAGTTATAACAGTATAACAACTAATTTTTATTTATTTTTAATCTTTCTTGATTCGAATTCATTCTACAAATTATAATATTTTGTTTCAGTGTGTTTTACAGTTAAAAAAAATAAACTTATTAAAAGTAAAATGTTTCTTTTTTCCTTTCTTTCATACTACTTTTTACATATTTCCTCTTACTTACATGTATCCCTTTTATTTATTTGATTTTTATTATTATAATATTATGTATAATAATATTATTAAAATGTATGCATTCCACTGAAAACAGAAGCTCGAAGGACTATAGCAAATTTATCTAGGCACTTAATAAAATTTTAAATAATAAATTCTAATAAAGTGGTAAAGCATTGCTCGTTCAAATTTGACTATGAATTACTATTAAATGCAATCTTATTGGACCTGGAGGAAAAAGAATATCAGGGCAAAGTTTAATTTTTTAAATATTAAATTATTAATCATGTTAATTAATATAATCTCTTTCTACGTTATTTATATAATATCGGGGGGAAAACTAAACGTGAACTCTTTGCCCTGATTGAAAATGCAAGCAACATTCTTCGCCGCCATTCTTTCTGATAGGAGAGCTAACTAGAAGTGTTTGAAGGGAGTTGAGATATACAATATAATTTTATATGAAAAACAAACCATTTCTTTGAACATATATACATGAAAATATTATTTAAACAAATACATAATTAATACATTGGTTTGGAGTTTAGGGACTGTTTTGCAATAGTTGGAAAATAGGCTTTTACCAATAGATGAAAACTTTACCAATAGATGATAATAACTTGAAGAAGGGTTTTAAAATATATTAACGTAAAAAAAGGAACGTGAATGTGAAACCCGTTTTACACATTAAAGCAGTTTTTTAAGCTCATTTATTTTTTGAACATTTTTTGCATTCTAGAAAGGAAGTAAATTCAAATTAAATGGCAGTTTTTAGACGATACCACTTGTCCATAAGATATGATTCCTCTGGCTTATAAAAAATTAATATTACCTATATTTAGAAATTAATTAATAATATTTTGGGTCATTATTGTAATCAGGTTAATTATTTTGTGGCCTTGGATTTATAGAAGTCCCAGAAGCGATAATCAAATTGTGTCTGTCACTAATGATAAAAAAAGACACCTCAAGAACACCCTATGACCTCATTAGGACAGAAAAAATTATCATTTCTAAACAGGTAGATATCTTAATGGTTTGACAATTTCACTGTCAACTGAAATTGAATGCTCCTACAGATATGACAAAGACAAGACTCTTTTGAAGAGTGATAAGGAGATACTTGAATAAACAAAGAAACTGCCTTGAAATGGTATTTATGGGTAGAAGATTTAAAAGGCATTAATTGTAATACACAATTATGATATTTTTTTTAATATATTTAAACCACTGCATAATGCACAAAACCTTATAAGCCTTCAGAAGCTTAATTTTGAAATCATTATTCTTATAAAAATAAATTCGTCAAACAATGACTCCAATGTTATGCCATTCATTTCACACCACATCACGGTAATTTCTTCATCCGAAGGAGCCAACGTGTAAATAAATGCTGTCGCTTTGTATTTATCACAAGTCAGACAATGTTACATATGACATAAGGCTTAGAAAAGTATAAATAAAACTATACACTAACTTTGCTAACACTTTCTGATAAGGTACATTGAAAATTTAACATAAACTTATACCATCATTACAAACACCCTTTTTTTAACGAAAGAAATTAATAATCCTTAAATGTTATGTTACATTATTAACGAAAATAATACATTATTTATTTAAATTTTAACGCCCATTATTATTAACTAAGAATTTTAGGACGGGTTATCTATAGGTTGGATAGGGCACCCTTTTCTAGCCAAGAAAGGGCTGATGCCTTTTCTTTTTTCTGAAGAAAAGCCAGAACCCCATCGTGGGAATCTAACCCACGACCGGAGTGTCAATTGCTCACGCATGAACTCTCACGGTCACCGGGCACTCAACATCACATTAAATAAATTATTAAGATAAAATATAATTTTAATAATATTTGTACATTTAATTTTATTTCCTTTTATAATTTTAAGAGAGCTTATTTTTATAATGAAAGAATATGATGGTGCTCTGTAGGAGGCAGGAGGTGAATGGAGAGCTCTAGACAAAGGCAGATAACAGCCCCATTGTGTATGCAGGAATTTGAAAATCACAATAAACCTCTACAGCAAGGGGAAGGTTATTAACATTTCAAACGCGTTAGAATTAATCAAATGCAGGTTTGTTTATTACTTTCCATTGGCAGAAAAGGAGAGGCCGTCTTCATTCAATTCTTCAGTTATTCCATTCCAAACAGATCTAGTAAATTAAAAATTATGAATAAAACAAGGTAGAAGCTTTCTGTGCTCTCTAGTCATTGAAAGCATTCTTTTGTAATGAATTAGATTTTAATTCAAAATTAATGATAAATAAAATATTTAGAAGAATTTTATTTATATAGAGTAGAATGTTTTTGTTTCTTAAATTTCGCGTTGGAATTTATTTTGAACTACGTTTTCCATATTTTTCTCTTGACTATCTAGCTTACGTACAAATAAGTATATTTTTTTCTATTTTATATTAAGACTGTTTTACTCAGTATTTATGGCTTGTTATTTTAAAAATTGATTATATCAGTAAAATGATTTATTAAAATTTTAACGTCCATTATTATTAACTAAGAATAATGGGCGTATGGATTGGATAAGGTAAGTATTCTTTGAAGTATGGCCGGATTGTTGCATCTTTAACAGGATTTTGGGGGTCCGGCCTAAGCGAAATTTAAAAAACATTTTTTTTTTTTTTTTAACATTCCCAAAATTTGAATATAGTGGTTTTCAGTGTGCTAAAAATGAATCTGACATCTGTTTTTAAATCAAAAATTGGTTACTCGACTCGCCAACGGCCATAGCCACGTTGAATACACCCGTTCCCGTAGATCACCGAAGTTAAGCAACGTCGGGCGTGGTCAGTACCTGAATGGGTGACTGACTACGTGTTGTTGGCATTATAAAAGGGTGGCAACCTGTAGAGAGCCCGGCGATACTAGCCAAATAGTTGATGCGCCGTTAAAAACGAAATAAAAAAAAACAACAAAAACTTACTCGACTCATTATTCTACCAAAATATTCCATTTACCTACCCTTCAGTATAATTAATTTTTCATTAAAACAAGTTACGTAAACTAAAAAAAATTTTTTTTTGTTAAAGAGGTTTGATACGTTATTTGCGCTACTGTAAGTTTTTTTTGTACATAGCGCTTAAAATCTCACCTTACTCTAAGCTTTCATTGGAGTAGCTGTTCAAATTGTTTACAAAATATCACAACAAATATTAACCGTTTTTAATTCAAGCTGTTCCTTCGAGTCACATATTTTCTTAAACGTGGAGGCGTAGCCCTAAAAAATATAAGCCTTCATAAGTAAAAGAGTAGATTTTCTACTAGTAGGAGTTTTGTTTCTTGATAAAATGTATTTGTATTCTCGAATTGAAATTAACAATATATATTTAAAAGTCAATCAAGATATCATGAATTTGCCTTCTTTATTTAAATAAAAAGAATTCAAATTAAATGTTATCTTTTGCTATTTTTTTTTCACCCATTCAGGTACTGACCACGCCCGACGATGCTTAACTTCGGTGATGTACGGGAACCGGTGTATTCAACGTGGCTATGGCCGTTGGCTCTTTTGCTATTGTATTTGAATAGTAGGTATTGAATCTAATCTATATACATTGAGTATTTATTCTGAAACGAATTCTGACTACATTCCTGACCTAAATCTATCCGCACAGTGGAAGATCTTCTCCGGGGAAAGTATATCTTATTAATTTCATACTGTTAATTGCTGCCGTTTAAATACACATTAGTACGAGATATAATTGCAGGCGCACACGCACACATATAGTCTAGCTGTGCCTGCGGGTAATGAAAGCATATGTGGTTACATTGTTATGGGCAGCATAACCACATAAACTGTGGTTCAAGACCTCTCTATTCCCATTTGTGGTTGCATCTTGATTGGGAATACTGTTACTCCACCATATGGTATCGACATGCTGTTTTCATTGCATTCCTCGATTCCTAATAACCATTAGAGTCCGTTTATCTTATATCCATAGGGTAATTTTTTTTACTTTTCAAATTTTGCTTGATGGTTTGAAATGTTTGGAATAGTTTCGGGCCAATCATAATAAGTACAAAATCATTTATATTGGGGTTATTTATTCTTGGCAGGATTATTTTATTTTTATAATTTTCAAAAGAAAAAGATGTATTGCCAGAACTTTTATTTATTTTATTTTTTATTTGTTTTGGCTTAGCAACTTTTTTCATAATTATTATAGTCCGAGAGCCAGTAACCGCACGGTTCATGAAGTGTTTTTTGCACCTCGAAATTTTGCTATAATATACCTCTTGGGTAGATAAGAAGGTAACTATGCGTTTCGTGGGCATACCTTGGTGCACCAGGTACTGCGCACAGGGGAAAGGTGCAAAAAAAATATTTCCCAAAAATAGAGTTTTAATCAGTAGCCAACTATATTCAATGTAAAATTAAGACAATTTTACAATGAATAATAAATATGGCAGAAACTTTTAAGGGGTATAACACGTAAAAAACAAAAAAAAACACTTAATTGTTTTCTAGAAAAAACTTAATAAGGGTTTCAAGAATATATTAATAGCGGTATTTTTTATTTAAAGGTATCACAAGTTATGTGAAGTGTTAGTTAATATCCAGCTTAGCTCTCCTCGCATGGACCTAGGTAACCCTATACAGCCGATATCTCATGTCGTTACCGCAGGACATCCGATCGCTGGCATTGAACTAGAGAACACAGACCCTGAAATACTGGCTCTTGCGGCTTAACACAACGCATATAAAAAAAGGTCCATCTCGTAGGAGCTGCGTAACTAAGCACATTATTCAGAAAACGTACACTGCACTCTTAAATAATAATCTACATAAAGAAAGAAAAAAAAAATTATGAATAGTTTTGCTTTCTTATATGTGTAATAAACAGCTGACTCATTTATTTATTTATTTTTTAATGTATTTCATTCCGGAGTGTTGTAGGCAAAGTACTACACTCAGTAATAAATAAAAAAATACTTCACATTTTTGTTTGATGAATAACAACAGCGTCTGCATGTAAAAAGAGAAAATCCAACAATCATAATAAAGGAGGGAGAGGGGACAGCGCCCTCCGTGATAGAAGTAACAACAAATGCTTCAGCCGGTTTGGCAGCTTAATTCAATTTCAACAGAATACGGAGTGAACTCTAACTGATTGAACTGATTTAGTCCATTTTTAAAAAAACATATTTCTCTATAGTTACCCGCTAGATATACCACGATAGTACGAATGTCACAGGGAAAAAGTTCTTAAGGGGTAACCTTGTGTGATCAAAATTTCCATTAAAGAGCTGCCCTGAAAAGCTGAGATTTTGAACTTAACAAGTTATTCCCTGTTACCATTGATTTTTTGCAGGCTGTTTATTGCAACTGACAGAGGAGCTCGCTCGGCTAAAGCTCGGGTTATAGCAGGTTGAGAGATTGCCAAATCATCTGGCTTATAGAGATAAGGCTTCGTGAACGGCCATGCAGACTTCCTCAATCCATCGCAGCTCGGTGACAATCTTGTTATCCTTGGGCTAGTGGACAAACTGCTTGATGGTATATTTTAGAAGATCCCCAAAAATACCTGAACGAAAAAGTCCGAGAGGTTAGGTCGATGTTTTCCGCAGACCGGTTACCTTCCACTAGGCTACATTTTGACGATTACTATGAAGGATGATAAAAAAATAAATAAATATCACATTCAATAAATTTGGCCTAATTTTTTGTAATGAATGATGTATATTTATTCAACATATTTTGTACTGTACTTAAATCTAATCTGTGTTTTTATGAAAATAACTTTCTATTCAGTTCAATATAAAAAAAAACAACGTATTTTTATACTTTCAATTTAATAAGTATAAAACAATAGTATAAATGTAATTGCTTTATAGTTAAAAGTTAATAAAAATCTGTTTCCGCTATGTAATTAAGGTCATGGACGCGCCTGCTGGAAGGTTAATGGAACCAGACAACAGACAACTGAAAAAATGTCCGACTCGCAGGAACTGCGTCATCTTAGCGCGGTTACGTACATCTCGAAGAAATGGAATAGATTAGGATCACAAATCACAGGAAACTGACAGCCACTGCCATCATGATTACCACAGCCACTCCAAACTTATTACCAATACCTTTCACCGTTTGTTAGCTTATTTTACTACAATACTAATTTGACTGATAAATGCAATTTAAAACTAGAAACAGCCAATTAAAAAGTGAGATGAAGAAAGAGAAAAACCATTTCAAAGCAACAAAACAAACACTTCTTAAGTTTTAAGCGCTTATATCTCTCATTGACGTTGTCCCATCGAATATTGCTTCAGAACATTTTTTGTAGAGAATTTAGTAAGCATTCGAATGGTCACTTTCCACTTACCACGATTTCCCAACCGTTATCGAGATATTTACGAAAAATGTATGGAGATCCGAAAACTTTTCACGTCTATTAATAATTTTTTTTTCGCATACTTCCTTAACTCCAAATATAACCAAAATGTAATCATCTTAGTTAGGATTAATTTCAAAGATGTAGAAAATATTTCAATTGAAACCTGCGATTCTAAGTACTCGCAAAAAAATAATGACTTACAAAAACATTGGTTCCACTTTTCTCAGAAACGGTTACAGATATCGCCTTAAAAATGGTTTCATTCGTTTTCTTATGTCAACAAACCTATAAAACAAGTACCTGCAAGCATATAAACTCAAAAACGTAAGCGTTACGATTTTTTTTGCGCGAATTTCGCCCCAAACACTAACTTCTAGTGGGCGGATTCTGCTGCTTAACGAACTTGACCTTTCAAATTAGAAGACGGATTTTTGTGCCAAATTTCATCAAAATCGGACCATTTTTGAGCCGTCAGGAGCGCGAACAGACAAGCATATATATAAATAAATACATATATATATATATATATATATATATATATATATATATATATACAAATTTTAGCCACCTATATTTTCGTGATCTTTAGGGTCTGAAACGTGAAAGTTTCTAGTCGGAACTTCCGGGTTGCGTCATGAGGTCAACCTCCTAAGCGGGTTCTCCCTATGGAGATAGGGAGTAACCGCGCTAACAAGTTGACGAAATATCGTAATGAAGTCAACCGACTGACAAAGACAGCTAAATGCGAATAATGCCCCACGAAAGCTCAGAGGAATAATTAATGTCAGTCAAACACGAATTGTTTTCTCACACAACATCAACTAATTTTAGAGAGCATCGACCGTTATTTCTGCATTGTGGGAAAGAATCTTTTGGGTCGCTTGGTCCCTTGCCTCTGATATTGTTTGGGATCGGCTTGCTCCGTGAAATAGAGTCTTAAGTGGATAGGTACTTCCTTGAAGGAACTACGAAGCTACTGGGCTCCTGTTCCGGACTGGGTCTTTATCTACCTCTTAAATATCATTATGATCCCCACTCAATTTCAAAGTTAATCTCAACCTCAAATTGAGAACTTCTCAACATGAGTTCGAAATAGCCTAAGAAATTCACAAGAACCATTTGACGGTCCACTAGCTTCAGTAACTTTAGACTAATGTCCAGATTTAGCGTATTTTCTAATGTTGTAGAGCTTACAAGAACAACAAAAAACTTTTCTAATGGATTGTCCAAAATGTTCGGATAGCTGTTCATTCATATATTTACTAAACGTAAACTGTCAAGGACGTATATTGAAAATAATTACGGAGGAGGAGGGAAAATTTGAGGGGGGGGGGCTGAGACCATTTCCGGTGTATGGAATACTAACAATTTAGAACATGGAATAGTTTTAGTCAACTAAAACGCTATTACACCTAAAATAAAATATTTGTTATGAACTAAATAATCTTATTAAATTTATTTTTAAAGGTTTTATGACATTTTTACCGATCAAATCACAATTTCTGGGGAGGGGGGTGGGCTACAGCCCCCGCTTATTTACGCCCATGTGATCTGTACAGATAAAGTAATCTACCTATTATAGAATTAGCGAATCAGGCGGAAGGTCAATATAACTACGCCACAAACTTTCACACTTTTTATTTCTCTTCACTACATGTTTCTCACCATTTTGGCGCCTCTTCAGGGGAATGTACTTAAAACATAAATTCAGCCTCAACTTGAGGAGGGGAACCTTCCACTAGCAGGGCTTCGTCTGCTACCTATTATAAATTTTCGTTGTAAACAATAATCCTTTTAAAACAATTTTTCGTATAAAACATTACTAATATATTTGTTTCCTTGTTTCGCATCATAGTGGAAAACAATAAATAATGATCTTGGCAATGTGTGAGGAATTAATTGACTAATTACAACATAATTACCAAGATTCTACACTAAATCAATCAATATCACAATACTTGCCGTTTCAAGAGTTATGATCACTCAATCAAAGCTACAATTATCAAACTATATATATATTTATATATATATAAAATATATCACTTCTGCAAACGAACAAAATGATAGATATGAACAGTTGTCACCGATTCATTATTTAAAAAAATATATCGTTGAAAAAACAACAAAAAAAACTAATGAATTTGCACATTTTTTATTAATTGATTTATTGTGCGTCGGCTACAATGATCGTTAGCACCATCCTAGTTTTAATACCAGCCAAGAAACATACAATTTGTTAAGGTCGTTTCGTAACATTTTAGGATAAATAATATTACTGTTTCTTTTTATATTTTGTAATACGTGAAATTTCACTTTTAGATTTCCATGTACGTTTTATTTATTTAAATTTTAATGTCCATTATTACTAACTCAGAATTTGAGGACGGGTTATCTATAGGTTTCCATCCTTTTCGAGCCAGGATATGGCTGATGCCTTTTCTCTTTACTAAAGAAAAACCACCGACCCGTAGTGGAAATCGAACCCACGACCCTCGGCAAGGAGTGTTAAGTGCTCAAGCCTTAGTCAGGCCACCGTGCCTCCACCATGTACTTTTTGATGAACTTAAGATAGTAAATGATATTATTAAATGATTCCGAATTGTTTAATTTTTTAAGAGGCATACTGTGGATACAGAACTGTTCTATAGCTCTTTGCAATTAGGATAGTCCAAGAGCAGGTAACCGCACTTTTCATTAAGTGTTTTATTCGCCTTGACATTTTGCTATAATGTATCTCTATGGTAGATAAGAAGGTAAATATGTGTTGGCTAGTCTTACCGTGGAACACCACGTACTCCGCATAGGGGAAGGTTGCAAAAAAATATTGACCAAAAATAGTGTTTTATTCAGAAGCCAACTAGGTATCTTTAATGTAAAATTAAGGCAATTTTACAATGAATAATAATTAAGACAGCCACTTTTAAAGGGGATAACATGTAATGTATATATATATATATATATATATATATATATATATATATATATATATATATATATATATTAAATGAGTGCTTTAATCACGCTGCCATTTAAACCGGGACACGGTACAAGATCATGTGAGCAAGAACCATCTTTCCCCTATGCGCCGTACCTGGTGATCCACGTATGTCTAGTCAACACATATTTACCTTCTTATCTACCCAAGGTACATTATAGCAACATTTTAAGGGGCATAAAACACTTTTCAAAAAGAACTGGTACTCTCTGACTAGGAGAATTCCGCCAAAATGTGATCAACGGTAAGTACATCACCGCATCTATTGCAAGTTGGACGACTCAGACGAATCCAATAGCAGCCAAGTTGTACAATTAATAACCAAAATGTAATGATGAGAATACCTACTAATTTCCCTGGAGTGCTGATATAGTACCAAGATCATTTGAATATCTGATTGTACTGTTCTGAAGAAGTACTCCTGTTCCGAAATAGTGAGCGGACGTAAGTGGTTGCGTAAGTCTGACGGACGTCCTTGAGCAGGGAGAGGAATAGGATCGAGAAACTGGAATGTAGTCTATTGTCTATTGAGCCAGAGCTCATTGTCTGGTTCATAGACAAAACATCGGTACTCCTCCCCTCATACTCCGGGTCTACAGCACTAGACTACATCAATACCAACATGAACTACTCAAGAATAGCTGAGCAACAGGTGAATTAATGGAGTCTTGTTCTCTTGAGGGATTGTTGTTTAAGTGGATTTTGCCATGAACATATCAAATAGCTTGGGTTATCTTATAGTTGGGTTGTCCAAATTTTGGGGTTTCCAATATTCCCCGCCAGGGGTGACGCAAAAGTGTAACGGCAGTGACGGAACCATTCACTTGAACTAAACTAATTTCCGCAGGATAATTTCGGGGGGTTAAACTTTTGCTGAGTATTGCTGATGTGAAGAAGTAATGTAAATTAATGGGTATGTGCAATAAATGCACAATCTATTACATGAAATCAGTCCTTCTGCCACTTGTTGCAGCTGGTTAGACATGAGACTTGCTGCTTTTACTTCGTTTCTGTCGAAGGTGAGGTTTTATTATTCAACAAGCTGATGTAATCCTTGTTGTGGTTCACAGAGAATTTGAGACGGCATAAAATGTGTACACTCACAATCAGACGAAAACATTTTGTAGCGAATTTCTCCTCTAATATAAAATGTGTCTTTACGAATAAGAGGCCAAAATATACACAAAACCTCAGATTTTACATTAAACCCCCAATGGGAGCGAACATTACTTTTTTTTTAAATTGTACATGGGGCTCACGTGAGTCAGGGTTTCGAAACGAACGTAATAAATCCATTTTTAGAATCCTCTATCAAACACCTGACTAACTAATTATTGAGGGTTTTCGTGTATATCACGTTATCTGGAATGGAAAAAAGATATCCCCCCCCCCCCAACAAATCTTTATCAAACCACATAGATTTGATAATAAACCCTGATACTCCAATTTCACGCCTGGTCCCTAAATCTGCCTGCACGATATATCTGAATTATACATTTATAAACAGTTCTGGGCTGAAGATGAATTGGTGCCGATATCTTAAGATTTAACCCATGAACTGCCTGTCCAGGATGAGTCAACAAGTCAAGAAACTATCTGGAATAATGAGATGCTTCAATTTAACAGAGTCCAGTAATGACTGACTTGTACGGTCTTTCCTCAGATTTGAAAAGTAACAGAACATTCCGATTTATCTCCGTTAACTGCAGCCTTTTTATCTTTTTTTGTAAAAAAATAAATAATTTAATAAAACTTAATGACAAAACCAAATCCAAATGCCAAATAATATGGTGCAATTAAAACCATTATAACCGCTTTTAAAGCTGTTTTATAACTCTTAACGAAGAGAACATTCCTAATTACAGAGCACTACATATCATGGCATTATCTCATAATGTTCAGACTCAACAGTTTTTCATTTGACGTAGGCTCGCGAAGATAAGAATAAATTACTTTATGGTAGTATAATTGATATAAAATGTGACTCTTATCATAAAATGTTTAAAAAGGATTTTGAGGGATTAACTAGATTCTGTTTATGTTTAAAAAATTTTTATTCTTCATGAAATCCTCTGAAAATGTCATAGTATGTTGCGTTTAGATGGTTAGAATCAGCTCTTCTTTTAAAATTTGAAAATAAATGGCTGAATGTATTAATGCTTCGAAAAAAATACATTTAAAATTCTTTAAACTAGGGTTTCAGTTATTACTTCACCTGCTACATTTATACGTGCGGGAAGATACTCGGGGTTTGGGTGTAAAAGGTGAATAAAACTGAATAAAAATGATTTTGTATTAAATAATTTTACATAAAATAAATGAATATTTATCAACTATATATATACATGTGTGTGTGTTTATTATATGATTGTGATAGTTATTTCCCAATAATGTATTTTATTAAAATTTATTTGAAAAATGTTAACTGTTCTTTAATATTCATTTATTTTGTGCTTGACATGTTTGAAGTCCCTAGATGCCAATTCAGGAGCAGGCAATTAAATACATCTCAACTGAGCCTCTATTTAGGAAGACCTTTCAAAGGCAAAGCCACGTCTAATCTAAAAAGTTCATCCTAAAGAGCTGCCTAATGACGTCAATTATATAGACCATCAAATAAAATAATATTTATAAAACATTAAAGTTGTTTAAATATTAATTTTTGAATAAACACCTTCTGCCATTTTAGTTTACTAGGGTGTGTATTTGTTATGCAGAAGTAGTATTAGCATAAATATATGTAACAAAAATTACTGAAGGAAGACACTGCGACGCACAGTGGTGCCAAACGCCTGATTTTGGGGAAAAATGTACACGAGATGGTTGATGGATCTCACTGTTAATGTTCAGTTACTTGCTTGCACAAAATGTTCAACAACTCTCTACAAAAAATATTAATGGTAAAGCCGATTTTCGTAAAATAATCCCATCGGTAATCGACACCATCATTAGTCTCTGCACACATGCGGCTTAGTACGGCGAAAAAATTTATATGACAGCTATTTCAAAACATGTAATTTTAGGTAACACTAAGCGGAGAGGATAATAGAGTTTCATTGCAGATATCTTCACAACCTAAATGCACATCATTCATGGTACATTTTGGCAAAAAAGGAAATTCTTTCATAAGCTATATAAACAAACAAGACATCCTAGGTGATACCGAATGTCAGGAATAAAATAGGTGGGATAAAATATTGTTTTACTTTTTTACTCGAAGAGAAAACGTTAGACAAAAAGGTGTTTCGTGATCAGAACCAATAATAATATATAAAAGCAATATTATAGCAGTATTCTAATACTAATTAGTTTAAACATGATTAAACACCTTCGGTTTTTTTTCCTGAGAAATTCCACATTAAGTGGATTATTAGAATTAATCCATAAATGTGTAGTGTCAATGCTTCACAGAAACGATCTACCCGCACATGACTGGTTCCACCGCACATGACTGGTGCCACCGCATATGACTGGTTCCACCGCACATGACTGGTGCCACCGCACATGACTGGTGCCACTGCGCAAGTGTGTGTATGTATGCACCATTGATTGTGTTTGCCTTCGATACATGGATAATTGCACCTCGGTCAATTGTGTTGTCTGAGCTAACGTCCCATGGCGTTGTCCCGGCCCTTCAAGGCTGTCAATGTTTGTCCTGTCAATATCATGACCTAACAGACGTAGCAGCCTAGAAGCCAGGTCATAGAGAGCAACAACTTCCATTGGGAAATTTAGCATGAAGTGAATAAAAATAGAGGAAAATAAAATCAAAAGTGTATAAAAACGTTTGTAACTCCACAATTATTACATGAATAGAATGTTTTAAAGAACTAATAAATTATAAAGAACCGTTTAAAACCTAATTGTTAGTTGTTATAAGAGTTTTGTGTGTATATAAAATATTTATAGTATCAAAGGGTAGTAATCGAAATCAGATTTACATTGGTCTAAATATGATTACCTCTTGTGAACACGCGTTCCTTTAAGCAAAGAAAAAATAACACATGTATCTATTAATTACTTCGGTTTATTATCAGGTCCTTTATCGTTGAATACTTGCATCTCTAAATTAACTTAAAAATAAACAGATGTTTCTTGTTTTTTAAAAAAGGAAATAATTATTATCACACTTCTGTAGATTTCATTACGTGCCTTTTACATGTTATTTGCTTATTAAGTGGGTATATTTCCTTTAGATAATATTGATATATTCTGATTGCTTGAAATCATCATATAACTTCAATGAAGCCAAGATGAAAAACAATCAATTGCGTGCCAATTTCAAAAAATATTATTAATATTTTTACTTAAAATTAATATATTTACTTAAAATTAATATATTTACTTAAAATTCATATATTTCCAACGTGATACAAAATTAGAGGTGCGGGTATTAAACGAAATATTTATTTATTTATTATTTAATAATTTGTAGCGGCTAGGCGATTCAACTTAAAAAAAAAATATTACATGAACATGTATAAAATAATACAAAAATGTTAAATTTGTTTCATGTAAACTTGTCTAAAGTGTATTGTATTAGTATTGGTTTTGTTACAACGAATTGTGTGTCTGTCAATAAGATTTTAGTATTTGGGCGTAAGTTGGTAGTTCGTTGGTAGTGAATGTAAGTATAATCTTTATTTTAATGGAATACATACCATCTTCTCTGCATCTTCTCTTTTCTCTCTTATTTTTGTTTTTAATTGATGTGTTGTTGCTAATTTAGTCGTAGAGATCATGTTATATTTTGTCAAATAAGTTAGTCTACTTCAGGTAGTTAAATATTTGTCCTATATATTGGCTCCTATCACCTAGTAGTTTTGTCATATTGTACGGTAAGTCATAGTTCTGTCTAAGTATACATTCTGTGAGTAGGTGTTTTATGGTCAGTGTTGAGTTACAATGTTCGCATTTTGGTCTGTCCTGTCTCGTCATGAGGTCGGACTTTTATTTAAACGAAATAAAAGTCCGACTCGAAATGAAAGTCTTCTTTGCGAATTTCTTTTCTTAATTGTAGTTACATTTGCAAAGGAATAGATACAGTTATTCGTTGTATTGGCCTTTCATGAAAAGTACTTGGGTGCATAGAAATTAGTAAGAAAAAATAACTATGCACTTTTTTCAAAAACGTTTATTATATATGAGCCTTGAACAAAAATTCGTTTTTTTTTTGTTTTTTTTTTTTGGTGATTCTACATTTTTATTTAGGTAATTTGTTTTATGGATATGATTGAATTAATTTTGTGCGTGTGTTTTTAGTTATTATGTTCTTTGTGATGGTCGGAAATGTGTTCTTTTTCGTCATACTTAGAGTTGGAATTACAAACTGTTGTATTATTCATGCAACACAAACAATCTGCAATGCCCAGAAATAACAGTGCACTACCTTCCCTGGAATTTCCAGAAGGTTTAGCATCTATGTCTATTGTCCCTGTCTTCACGGTTTGGCATTGACTTCAATTTACCAAACTCTTATTTATTTCTCTGTTATAAGTAGGTATTAGAACAGTACATGTCTTCCTTTATTAAACTCACCAAAAGAGGCTTGATTGTAAATAGATAAATATTGTTTCTACTAGAAGGATGGAATTTAGAGTATTTTTAGCTCCTGAAGAGGTGTCCATAGAACGCTAAACTAGTTCAGTAATAAATGAATGTTAAATTTGGTTTTATTTATTGTATTAGGTAATGACTATCTCTTTATTTGATATTCTACTTTATATTTAATGTTGTATTATTTCATCCTTTCACTTTTCACCTATTACTCATGAAAGTATCATTGATGGAAATAATTCAGAAACATATTACTCAAAATTTACAGCCTCCCTTGAAGGAGGAACGTCCTAGCTTTAATGAGAACGTCATAAATCATGATAATCTACATAATATCAATTAGCTGTTTGTACTCAGCTATTTAAAATATCCATACTACTCAAAATAAAATACGATTACTGAGAAAAAATTAGTTAATTGTAAATTATAATAAAAAAAATATATTGCTTCAATGTGTATTCTGCATTTTTTTTAAAAACTTTTCTTTTACTTTTTATAATGTGTATATTCGATTCCTTTTTCTGTCTTGTTAAAATGTTGTCTTGTTAAAATGTTGTCTTGTTAACAGACTGTCGCAAATAGATTAAACTAAGCTAAACGTTATGAGGCGATAAACTTTAATTGGCTAGTAAACCGAGTAAGCTTCGAGGAAAAAATATGGCCGTGACATCATTTTCGTTTTTATTTTTACCCCCAGTGTAAAAACCGCTTTTAAAATATATTTTTATGACACGAAAAAAACTGACAGGTATCTTACGCCATTGAAAATCTGTGTTGTATTTATTTAATAATTTATTTCCTCTAATAGTCTCCGTATAAGTTTGTATTAACAGGATTAGACTTTTCAATTAAGAGATTACTATCTCTTATAAACCAAGAGAACTTGTAATCCACTTTTAAATTCCTGGGAACTTCGTCTCCAGGGCTTGCCAAGCTTTCGTTTACACAAAATATATAAATATCTAGACATATAAAAGCTTATATTTTATAATTGTATATAAATGAAGATTTTCTGAAAATATATCTGTACCCCGGAGGTAAAGGACACCATTTATATTTTTTTTTATTAAATTGACTTAACACTATGTTCTTCTTGTGGATTTAGCTATCCATATAATGGTATAGGGCACTATGTCCTGTTCCAATAAAAGATGAAGATAAGTCACTAAAAAATGAAATCATTTTAGTTTTCATTTGAGGGTAAAACACGCTATGTATGCTTGTGATTTTGTTTTACTATGACCAATACTTCCAATTACTTGTCAATACCATTAAGAATATAAAACATTTTCTTTAAACTGATTCTATAGGTAGAAATATGTGAAATTTTGTCCTTTACCTCCGGGGAACATGTATGGGTTCTTACATTTATGCCGTATCTTTTGCGTCATGTAAAAAATAAACAACAGTTGTGAGGTTTTAAATGGGAGAAATCACTTATTAACAATTCTAATATTAATATACAAAGTGTTTCTTTACTGTCCTCAGAATTTGTCAGCGTAGTGACATTCGAGAAAGGATATCGAGGACATAAGCAACTGAATTTATTAGTCTGAACTATTAAATATTTGCTTAAAAGTAAACTACACATATTAGCGAGATATACACCCATACATTATGAGTATAAATAGTTTTTTTGTTTTGTTTGGATTTATGGTGCGTCAAACATTAACGCCAGATAAATAGTTTATATATGGAGTCAGATTTTCGAGACCTGATTTGTCTAATAATAAGTTTTTCCTGGAGGAATGATGGTATTATTTAAATACAAAGAACTCCTTACAGAAATCAAGGATAGTTTTATACAGGAAACATACTGGTTATCGTTAGAAAAAAAAACCAACATATTTTTCACAAAAGATTATTGTATTGTTTCTGGTGTTTAAAAAATGTTGAATGAAAAATACTTCTTTCACGAACCAATTGTTCTTGAGCTATAACGAAATTGATCGTTAAAATAATAAAAAGTAATTAAAAGTAAATATTTTATTTATTTTAAGGGCTTCGCATCTATCTAGCAGCCAATGGGTCCAGAAGTCTTCCAATCCAGTGAGATAGCTATTTCTCCAGCAAAATGTACAAAATTGTTCCGAAGACAAAAATTCCACAAATAACCTAACAAGAAAATGATAAACAACAATATCAGCTACTAAGATGGATGATGTATATGACATGCCAGTAGGGAGGTTAGTCTAGACTCAAGGGACGAAAATAATGGCCGCTCATTGTCAAGCAACTAACTACCTATGTATGTAAACTCGAGGCTAAAGCGAGCTGCATTAGTCAGAGCATTACAATCTTCTATCAAATACAATCTTCTAGAATTACAATGTATATATGTATATATACACAAATACACATACATTAATTTTACTTTAAATACGAACTGCATTTATTATTTTGAATTGGAATTAGCTTCTACTAAATTTTATGAAAATTTATCTAAAGCCAACGTAGCAGATTCGTTATCGAATTAATGTCTAATAATTTAAGAATAATTATTTTAGAAGCCTTTTAATTGACCAAGAACCAGGTCTCTATTTAATTAAATAATATCACCTTGAACATTGAATTGCGGTTTGCCTTCTAATGGGAGCATATTTTAACACAATATAAAAATTAAATATATAAAAATAGCGTAAATTTATATTTATAACAATTATAAACCAAAGGAGAGATGGAAAGCAAACAGGTGATAAACGAGGTTTCGAGTTTATAAAATTGTTTTCGTATTTAAAGAAGAAATACCTATATAATACAAAAAATAAAATACAAAATTGAGTAAAATAAATTAAAAATAAATAAATAAATAAAATTAAAATAATAACATATATATATATATATATATATATATATATATATATATATATATTTATAATATGCGCTCAATATGTCATATTTGTTTAAAAATAAAATATAACACCTGAACGAATACCAAGCCAAAACTTTCTCACAAAAGCATAGCAAACATATGAAAAGATGAGCTAACAGACCAATTTATGTTGCCCTCTACCGAAACGTATTGAAGAAAATGCACATCGCTACCAAAGCGATGCATAAAATAATCAATAATAAAGTTTAAAAACAGAAGGGATTTCGCATTTACGAAAATTATTCTCTCAAGCCATCTGTATGTTAAACATGTTGGGAATGAATTTATATTTTATGATTTTTAGTGACGTTTTGACCAGATCACCGTATTTTAAATCACCAGTAAAGTGTCTTATAAAAGGCTATTATAATGAACGTTAATTTTCCATCTCCGAGAGCTTTCTCGACTTTCAGTTACAAGAGTAGACTATATTTCCGGTGAAATACTAAAACTTGCCCTAGAGATGCTTGTACGGTTGCTAACATATGACAGAACAGCACAAAACGAAAGTTGTTTTTATGAAAACTAGGAAACTCCTAGTAAATAGAGAGAAGGTGAGAGAGGTAAAGTACAGACACAAGTGGGTTAGGCAGGAGATGACAAGGCGTTGGTGAAGATAGCTAACAACACTGCTTTCGACCCTTGCATCTGGGGTACTTTCCACCGATCCCTAACAAGGCGGGTTTCCTTTCAGCGGTGGACTATACCGGCTCAATCTCCACTCAGCAATGGCCGAGATCGTACCGAGGAGAGAGTGGAAAATCTACTACTTTTGTAGTCCGCTCGCTCTCAGTTAAACACCACTTACTTTCCTACCTGTGGTTCATAGTACTCGAGAAGATTGGGTTGATTGGGCATTCCTCGCGAAGGTAACCAACTTGTAAGAGCTAGAACACACACAATTCACTTAATGATTTAGCTGGGGGGTTCCTGAAACTTATACCTAAACAAATGTACATGCACATACCTGTGGTAACATACGTCAACTGGTAACATACGTCTGAGAGACGCGGAGGTATAGTATTTTCCCGCATTGTGGTGCTTAGAGCTATTTGTAAAATTAAACCCCCAGGGTATGCTCATGTTAGATAATGTAAAAAACGCTAGTGAAATTTTAACCCGATCAATTGTATTTTGCGGTAGTAATAAGGCACTAACTAAAAAGTACGTCTTGTAGACGCGTGTTACTAATTGCGCTCATTTTTATGTTCGTCTCACAGACATGTATTACTTGAAACTATTTATTCACTACAATTGAGGCATGCAGCAAATCAACAATAACCATTTCAAACAAAATTTAAGTAGTTTTCCTCTCTGTTTATACTTTTTCCGAAACCAATTGCACATTTCATTCCCAACGTTACTGTTGTCAATGAGTTTTCTTCACTTGAAAAAGTAAATGAATAGATGCACATAATTTGATCATTGGCACTATAAGAAAAAAACGGGGAATTCCGCCTAAAAGTCTGATAAAAAATGGTGGTCGTTTAATAATTGTTGAACGTCCAAGATGACGTCGAGAAAATGGGACGAGATATTCTTGGGCTTGGGGAACTTGAAGAAAAAATTGGCAGGTTTTAGGAAATTTGTGATTATTTTCCCAAACAGAAAACACGCCGCTAAAGTCCATACTCATAAAGAACACAACTAGCTTACAAATTCATAAAATCTTGAATCCATTATGGCTAGAGTGTTCAACAAAAGTTTGCAATACTTGAGCTCCTAGAGCGATGAATGTTTGCTTGTTTTTAGACCTGATTTTAATATGTAGCGATGAAAATTATATTTTTAATAATTTTAATAAACTATACCTTCATTATAAACAGTTTTTTTCAAAATAGTTGCTCCCAAAAACATTTTTTACCATGCACACGTCTCACAGACGCTAGTTACTTATAACGTACAGCTGATATCATTATTTCTAAATATCGTTTATTATTTTGAAAAATATATTATTTAAATATTTCATTTCCGTTTTTTTATTTACTGGTTTTTGCCAATTTGTAATGGTGTGTATATTTTCTTTTCCTTTTCTTTTTATGCGTTTCGTTTCTTTATCCAGTAATTTAACATTTTCAAAATCAAATTTGTGATTAATTAGGATTTTATAATCCATTAAAGGAGTTTTGTTGTCAGTCTCGTCTGTATTTTTAAAAAGTTGTTTTATCCCATGTGCCAGAAATTGTCCTGATTCTACTATATATACTTTTTCACAGATGGCACAGTAAATTTCATAAATAACAAATTTCTTTTTTCCCGTTTAATATATCTTTTATTCTGCTATAACTGATTTTAATTTTATTTTGTGTGTCAATTTTAAACTAATCCAAGATTAGAAAGACATATGCCCACTTGTAATTCAACAAAATTTAATAATGTAGGGTAACGTGCAATTTTCATACATTCGGCCTGCATAGAAATTGGATGGTTTATTTATCAAATTCCTATTGTTGGTTCATCAACTTCCAAAACCAATAGCATCAGGTTGGGCCCCTTCAGCATATGTCTTGTACTTGACTTTTGACAATTTGTAACAAATATAATAAATGAAAGACCATTAATAAATTAAGTCACTTGGCACTTTGTATAGAGACCTAAAAGATCACCGATTACATTTGAAGTTTCAATCACCAAGTATTACCCACTATTGGGATCAATGATCTCCTATTGCGTTACAAATTGCTCTCCATTGATACCGAATCAATTCCTTTGTCACAGCCTTGATTCCTCACGACTCTCTTGATTGGAAACCTCTACAATCCTTATCCAGAAGCTTATCGGTAATCCTCTTCGTATAACAGTCAATATGCAAATATTTATTAGTTACAGAAGGTGCAGATCATCAAGGTTCGGTCCTGTGATTGAATAAAGACTTCATTTTACAACTAAAATGAGTTTTATTTTGCCAACTTTTCGGCGATGCAAGCCTTCTTCAGAACTGTAAACAGCTATGGCTGTAGGAAATACTAATGCCACTATATATACAACAATAATTATTTATTTATCAAGAGTACAAAAGTATCTTTTACAAATTTTGTTTATAAATACATTATACAAATGATGTAATAAATTAATACATTATAATGACATCATGCGTCAGTACATTTTATAAATCGTATATAAATATAATATAGTAGCTGTTACCCGGCGTGCCATATTACACCTAATTTCTTCATCTAGAAAAGAAAAAATAAATTAGAAACCAAATAAGTAATATTAAAATCTAATAACGCAAATCTGTAACTGTTCGGGTTCACTGTTTCGAATTCGTGACCTCTGAACTGTTGAGTCCTACACGATTTTAACCTAGCCTATGACACTCCACGGATCAAGACCGATCTGTGTGCCAAGTTTGGTCAAAATCGATCAAACGGTGGTTATTTCTATAGGGAACAAACATACAGACAGACTGCTGGTAGACGTTTTTGACCTAGGTAACGTCTCTGTATGTATAATAGGTTTGTTTGTTATGTACCGTCACGAGTCATTCTTGTGTTAGACTTGTGATCAGCTGGTTGTACAGGCGCGCAGATCCAAGTCTCCGAGCAGAATACCAGTCCACGTATGCAATAAATAAATACATGAATAAAATAGTCTTGTGCGAGCAATTTTGAGTTGAGCAACTTCTTCTCTTCTGTTATCACGGTAGCTAGATGTCCTCTCCTGAGTTGTATTTTTGATTGTACGTAATTTATTATCAGTTAGTCGAGTCCAGCTCTCATGCAAATAATTTATAATATGTTGCTTAAAATCATCGGTTTCGTCTTGTATTGTGGCATAGTTGAACACTGCTCAAGTAATATTTCAAACATAGTAAGACACCATCATTAAAAGGTATAGAAACGGCATCTGAAACTACAGCAAAACAGTCTAAAGGAAACGCTTTTGTGAAATAGTAGCAGTTACTCCAAGCCGGCTTTACGCTCTTATAACGGGGCTGTCACAATTGTTTTACTGCTGTGACTACACCCACAGTTTCATGACCCCACCCAGAGGTATGTCGATGACATCTTGTAGATACTAGTCTTAGAAACGTTTTATGGTCGTTGAAATTAATGGTTCATGTTGAAATTATTCATTTTTTTATTATTTGCATTATCCATGACTTAGGGGGTAATACTAAATTTTAACATTATTTTTACCATTTTTTAATGCGCTAAAATTCTTCCTTAACTAATCAAAAATGATATCCAAGTGTCCCAAGTGTGTGAAAAATTTTTAAAAGAGCAAAAAAAAAGATTTTCCGAGGGAAGTCCCGATACCAAGTAAACGGGATGCTGATTTGAAGATAATTTTTTGAGCGCGCTTCGATTCGTAAATTTTTAATTCTTAAGGTTTTTTGGTCCTCCTTCAACACATTAAAAAATTAAAACACATTATTTTTTCATCTTTATTACAAGAAAGTATGAAAAAAAAAATTAAATAGGAAAGATGTGAATACTTCAGAACATTAAACTTGAAAGTCGTTTTCTCAAAACTATGTTTTTCAAATCTGTCGATACTCTGGCGTCTTCAATCTTTGCCCGATCAACTTCAAATTTGATCTGCAGCCTTCTAATGACATTTCCTAGTAAAGCTCGTACGACATTTTCCTTTCATTGAATTACAAGGAATTTATGGTAGATTTTTTACGGATTTTGTAACAGAAAATGAATAATTGTTCAACATTTCCAAAAATATTAATATTTCTTAAAAATCCTACGTACTTTACTAGCATTAACCTTCTTCTTTCGAAATAATTTCAGTTTTTAGTCTAAACTAAAAATTAAAAGTGTCCGTTCGTCAGACAGCGCCCCAATTTTTTTTGGGATACTTTAACATCCCATTAACGTTTGATATAAAAAATATTGATTTACTTGTTATTTATAAATTCAAGAAAATTATTTTGATTTTGATCACACAAGGTAGTATTTACCCCTTGATACCAAGCCACAAACGAAAAATATTATTATTTAAGATAAATTATATTCGCGAAGCTGCGAAATCCTCACAGGATCTGAATATATCTCTAGTCACAATATGGAGGATCATTTTTTTGTTGTTGTTGCGAACAACCAAGCACGCAGTTCCAGTTAGCAGTTACATCAGAGTGGATTCCTACCACGTAGGTTAAGTAAGAAGTCCAATGTGATTACTTTCCAAAGGTTCAATTTTTGCTGAAGAAACCGCTGATTGGTCTCGTGCAGGCTAATTACAGGTAATCCACTGTAATAGAATGTTACACTCACAAAACACGCCTCACTTATCCAAAGGACGGCATTCCTTTCGCTCTACTTTAGTTGTTCAAAAATGCTTCCTTCATTTTACGAATTACAGTAAATAATAATAATAGGGTGACATTATTTGTAAAAATATTATTCATTTCTGTTTATGGATTGAAAATGGTTGCCAAAAAAAAAAAGAAATATATTTTAAATTGATATCTCGAAATCCATAAACCAACTCAGCAGTGTAAAAATAACACAATGAGAAAAAAAGTCCAACTCTAAGATAGTGCATCATCTTAGGGCGTTTCCATAAGGTTGAGTTGTTCTTTTTTGTGTTGTCAACCACTAAGTTGGGATGATCCGTTGGAATTTCGTTAATTGGATTTGGTAGCTGGACTTTTCTTCTTTGTTTCCCGTAAATTCTGCAATCAACCGGCAGGTGGTGTACGGTGATTCTTTCATTGCATTTGATGAAATGTGGTAAGTCCTCTCGGTTCATCAGGAATGAATGAATCTTTTTTCGAAGATTTGATTGATGTCTTCCAAGGCCTTATTTACTATTTTATGTGGAATAATTTGTTCCCAGCTACGGTATCCGAAATATTTTTCAATATTCTGTCCCTTCGCCTATCCCTTTATTTTGTTTATTTATTTTTATTTTTTTTTCTATTTATTTTTTTTTCCAGCTGTTATACTGCTTCATTGCTCGGTATCCTGCAATGAACAGGAATCAAAACAAAGATTTCTACTTCCTTTTGATGTTTCAATATTTCAATAGCTTCTAATGAATCTATAATCAGTGGATGTTTGGAGAATGGATTACTCATAGATAAATGTTATTGTTGAAATCTAGTCTTTGAATATAATTACTGAGGGTTAAGCCTCCTATAAATAGCCATAATAATTCTAAAGAATACAGTAATTTCGTGGATAGGTCTGAACAGCGCAGCAACTTTTTAGGTAGAATTAATAAAAAATTCAACTATTAACCTTTGGGGTGTTATGTTTATGATTTATTTATTAGTTATTACTTTTCCTGCACCGCTTGGATGAAAACATCAGCTATTAAATCTGTTATGTACTGGGTACCATCGTTCAGAAGTACTGTAACGTCGGTAGGTATGTGTAAATGTTTTTGTCTTCTGCATTCTATTTGTAAATGTCTTACGGTCAGTGGTTCGTTGCACTGCCTACACGTTGGTGCGTCTTGTATAGTCGTTAGGTGTCGGTGAGTAAGTAGAGAATGCCAATACGGAGTCGAGTTAAAAATACCTCTTCTCTCCGGTTACCTCTTGTGCTGGATGGCCATTCTACTACTGTTTGTTTAATTTGTCGCAGTTTATTGTTGTCAATGTTGTCACATTCTGTCTGCCATTGAATTTGTATTTCTATTTTGCAATGTGCCGTTTGTTGTTTCATGTTTGTCTATATTTAATAATGTACTTGCTAATTTGGATTGTCTGTCAACGTCTTTCTGTATGGAGCGAGACTCATGCGCTCTGCAGGGGGGCGGAAGCAACTGTAGTAGGGCCTATCTCGAGGGCTGTCTTGCGATCTCCCATGGAAAGCGAAACCCCATGGGGGATCGCAGGGACGCCCTCATCTCGTGAGCGTTAGTAAGGTTAGTGTGTGAAGGGAGGGGTTCAGTGAGGGCTCATAACGCTATATACGGGCCTCTTTCCGTTTCCATTTTCTGGCGAGCGCACACCTGTCTGTCAAAGTCTGTACTTTGGATAATGTACACATGTCCTGGTAGCCGTACCATAGTTTACGATTGAAAGGTAGGTAATGAGTTTAATGTTTGAGAAAGACAGCAGGTACTCTAATTTTCTTTGTCTCTAGACTAATAACTCAATATTACCCAACAGAGGCATGATAAGTTGTATGAAGTAAAGTTTCTGACTGATTATGACTGGTGTAGAAGACGTCCAATTACTCTAATGGACACTTACGACAAGACTCCACTGATATTATGTTTACGTAAGGAGCTACGGTGCGCCATACTCTATCTCTTAGGTAAGACGACAAATTACTCAAATAAATACCACTTTTAACGTTGATTGTATTTATAAACACGACGCAAATAAGCGTGTATCTTTATGATGTATGGTTTATAAAGTAAATTATTGTAATTTGAATAATTTATTACGATCCTTACCACTTTTTTGACATGTAATTTTGCATTTTCGTTATAGGCGGAAGGTAAAAAAAAATATATATATATAAACAAAAATTTGGTAACAGGCCACAAGGGCTCAGAGGGGTAGATACTTTAGAGGTACCTGATTCTTGACCATGCGGAACACTCGGGATATAGTGAGGTCAGTACTATGCTCCGGCCACCTGATTTTCCCTTTGCAGGTACCCATAAATTAATTAAAGGCTGGGTGAGCCTAGGGACGATCTGAGACCCTAAATCCAATCCTCGAACGACGACACTAGAAGATAAAATTTTCTGCGCGCGCTCGGGATTTGAACCTGGGTCCTACAGTTCATTAGTCGATTGCTCTACCACCGAGCTAACCTCGCCCCCAACAAATAAACTTGTGCATACAGTGCAAGAACTGAGAGACAAAATCTGAATAATATTTTTATTGCCTTATTTTACAAACAATAAAAGATATGTTTTAATTAGAGAAAGTAAAAAGATGGCGATTAAATTGTAAGACTATATTTCTTCTAACATGTGATATATCGACTATCGATCACCAGACTCCCGTCCACCATATTGGATTCTTTGGATACTAGTGGAAGGTTCTCCTCTACAAGTTGAGTAGTAAGTTTTTATATCTATAACATGTTCCCCTGAAGTGGCACCAAAATGGTGCGAAATATATAGGAAAATAAACTTTGTGAAACTATTTATTGGAGTTTTTATTTTATGACCTTTCGCCTTTAACGAAAATTTGAAGATTCAATTAATGGGCTAGCTTAGTTTTAATAATACTAAATTGACCCCTAACTCAAAACTTCGAAGTTTCGTTATAGTCGGAAGATCAAAAATAAAATCTTTACTAAATAGTGTCAACTGTATTTCCTCTCTAAATGTTCCGCACCTTTTTCGTGCCTCTTCAGGGGATCATGTTAAAATATAAAAACTTACAACCTCAACTTGAGGATGACAGCCTTCCACTAGTAGGGGAAAGAATTCTCCATGGTGGACAACAGTCAGCTGATGGATTTTCGATATGTCATATTTTTAAAATGAATCTCCAGAAGAAATATTTTATCCCAAAACTCTGAAACAAACAGTTTTTTATAGACGATTGATGACCAATTTCCACAAACAATAGTTTTTATTTAAATTACGGCTGGAACCATAAACCTTAGTACCATTAAAATGGATATTATATGTTTTCGTTTCTTATTATGTATTCCGTTTTATATTCCTAAGTTAACATAAACGTATATATAATAATAAATAGAGGATTATAGCCTAACTGTATATTGAAGATATTCTAGAACATCAATATGAATCCTGATAAAAATAAAGAGATGTATTATGATGAATTGCTGGGTGAAACATAAATAATAAAAGCACAAAGGAAAGCACCTCTCTTATTGCAAGCAGACAATAAACCTAAAGTAATTTATTTCCCCTAATGCTTCCAGTCCCTTATTGCTTCTCTCTGAGTTCCTCAGAGAACAAGCATTGCTTCATCTCACCAGTATTGTTCCAGGTAATTTCTTTTACAACGGTGTACTCTTGTGATTTATGAAGTCTTGAAAAACAGTAAGGGTTACTCTTTTTGATCACCTAATTTTATATATATTTTAAAAGAATGTTTTATATAGTACTATCCTATCAGTTATTGCACTAACTAATAATGTCGTCAGAAGTTCTAGGATAAAACTCTGAAACCATTTACATCTATGTTTTTTGAGCTGCTGAACACGAAAAAAATACTTATAAAATTCTTCGGAGTTCCTGTAAAGAATGAATAAATCGAGGTAACTTGATGTTTTTCCAGTTTTCTAAAAACATTGACGTATTAACCCTAGAACGTCAACCTTTGTCAAAATGACGGACACCAGAGTGATTTACAGTCGCCCCTCCTCTCTCCGTCTTCCATTCTCCACCACAGCCCAGCTATGCTACCTGTGGTCAATACCTGACAAGTCATCGAAAGAATTACATCGATTGAATCAGCCGTTAGGAATTTACATGAAATTATGTCAAAGAAAGTACGTGAAAATTACGATTGTTTGGGGATGAAGGAATATTGCGTGCAATGACTGTTTGACTAGGGTTGGTAAGGTCATTTATTCTTTTATTTTTACGGTGTATGTGACTTTCCTTTTATTTTGTTTTAATATTTTCATGAAAATCTGTGAATTAATAGTTTTGGAATTTTATACTAATTTTCATCATCCCTCCCCTCTAAGTCGTATTAGTTAATTAATAAAGTTATATTATTTAATTTTGAAGAATATGTATTACCTTACCTATATTAAAGAATATCTCATAAGTTGCGTTTTAACTTATATACATATATATTTATCTACTATATATTTGTCAAATACCACTCACTGACTGACTCACTCACTCACTGACCTATCATCGCCCAGCCCAAACCACTCGACAGAACATTTTGAAATTTTGCATGGACCCTTCCTATATAACGTAGGCACTCGCTAAGAAAGGATTTTTTGATATTCTAATTTTTAAGTATTTTTAGAGGGGTTTAAAGTTTGAGTTGGTTCGAGCAGGCAAGCCAAGGCAGCATGCGTTGCTAGGACGATAAAGAACAGCTGATACCGTACATTATCTATTTCATAGTATTATTAGCACTTTCCTCCGAAGGAAAGTAGCTATTGAGGTTGCTCTCATGACGGAATTTTTGAAAAATTTCTTCAAATCTTTATCGATCCTACCTAGTAGACAACGAAAATGACCCCCGTTAAAATTTATATATATATATATATATATATATATATATATATATATATATATACATATATATATATATACATATATATATATATATATATATATATATATATATATATATATATATATATATAATTAGCAAACGATGTGCTATTGGCCTCGGCAGCAGATGCACACAAAAGAAAAAAAAGAAAAAAAAAAAAATTAGCAAACGATTGAACGAGTTCGTTACCCACCAAAATCGGTCCACCGGAAGGGGGGGTTTACCCCGAACCCAAAACACTAATTTGACCATGCCAGCCGTAATATTTGTTATATTTCAACGAAACTTGGTATTCGTAGTGGTAATATAAAGAGAAAAGTGAGATGTAAAAATAAACTAAATCGGTTCATTAGGAGGGGGGGGGGGTTACTCCGCACCCACAATACCAATTCGCCACTACCAGCCGTGATTTTTGTTATATTTCGACGAAACTCTGTATTCGTAGTGGTAATCTACAGGTAAATATGTATTGTAAAAATAAACAAAATCGGTTTAATAGGAGGGCGGGGGTTTACACCGGACCCAAATTACAAATATACTCATACCGGTCGTAATTTCTGCTGTATTGTAACGAAACGCGGTACACGTCGTAGGTAACTCATGAGAAAGACGTTTTGTAAAAATGATCTAAATCGGTCTATCGGGAAGTGGTGTTTTTTTTTTTTTTTTTTTTTTTTTTTTTTTTTTTTTTTTTTTTTTTTTTTTTTGGGCGTGTCAGCTTTTTAGCCATTAACGCCAGTGAAGATGGGAATATGTATCAAATAATTTTTTTTTTTTTTTTTTTTTTTTTTTTTTTTTTTTTTTTTTTTTTTTTTTTTTCTATTACTATTTTTTATTTTATATATAAACAGGTGATATTGTTTATTTGAATTCGAAAATTGGTGAAATTGAGAAGGGTAAAATAAGAACTACTACTTTGAGTATTTTCTAAGTGCTAGGTATCGATGCCCCCACCGGGCGACCCACCCGAATCCATTCCGACGGGCGAACGCCGACGGACTGCTCTCCTCTGGAAGACTAGTCATCTTCAGAGCTGCAGACTCTCCTGGGGAGTGTGCACGTGCCTCTACCGTCCACAGTCCCTCCGAGTCCGGGGTCTAACACGACCCAGAGTGCCAGCCAGCGCCGCCCGTCGGCCAAGACCCGAGCAGGAACCCGGTGAGGCCTCCGATATACGGAAGTGGTGTTTACTTTGTAATATATTTCAATAGAATAGCCCGCCAGGCGTAGGTTCGCAAGGCCGCCGCAAGGAGCGCTTTCTACCACTGAAGAGAGAGAGAGAGAAATTATTCTAGAAAGTATAATACTACACAAATTCTGAGGAAAGTGCTTAGTTATGCAGCTCCTGCGTGACAGACTTTTTTTAATTGAGGTTAATTCCAACTATGATGGAAGACCTTGAATTACTAGAAATAAACTGTGATTTTGTCCCTCATAGAGTTTACGCCCTGGTCCATCCGAGGTAATAATATCCTGAACCACTTGACACAAAATTTGAAATTTTGCTCGGACAATCCGTTTAGAATGTAAACACTCGCTAAGAAAGTTTTTTTTATATTCAATTGTTTAAGTACTTAATATAAATGCCTTTTGCATTTACCTAGAGAATATACTGAAGAAAAGAGGAAACCGCAATGAATAGTGGCTGAACCGAACAATCAGTTCTTAATTAATTTATATTATAAAAGTGTACTCTATTTTATTTATTTATTTTTTTATCTGTATATACTTACCCCGACCATATTTGTAAGAACAATGTTCAATCACAAATAAATATTATTATTATTATTATAAGTACTTAAGGGGGGTTTGATTTATTAAGAAGGTCCTCATCGGCTCAACAAAGGCCCGATTTTGATTACATTTGGTACAAAAATCTTTCTTCTCATTTGAAAGGTCCAGTTCAATAACCAGCTGAATCCGTTTACTGGAACATGGTTTTGGAAGCAAAATGTGCGCGAATAAATCGGAACGCTTGCATTTTCGAGTCCATATGCCTGCAGGTAAGCGCTATATAGGTTCCTTAAAGTAGGAAAACGAATGAAACCATTTTTAAAGCGATTTCTGTAGCCATTTACCAGAAACATTGATAGAAATACTTTTCCAAACTAATTTTCTGTTTGGTTATTCATAAACGATGGTTGGTTCACTTGAAACTTGTACCAGGTATTTGACATTCATCTAATCTCAGATATTTAAACTTTGGAATCGTTTGGAGGTAGGAAGTATATGGAAAAAAATTGTATTAATGGAATACAACGTTTTTGGATCTCAGTATATTTTCTAAAATATCTCGAAAAGGGTTGGGAAATCGTAGTAAATAGAAGGCGGCTATTCGAAAGGTTAGGTACTAAATTCTCTACAAAGAAGATTCTGTTGTAATGTTCGGTGGGGCGATGACTATCGAAGAGATAAGTGCTTAAAACTTTAAAGTTGTTAGTTTTATTCTTTTCAACGTGTATTTGCTCTGTTTACCTAACGTTTTAAGTAGTTGTTGTGTTTCCTGGGTAACTTTAATGTCCGTGCAATAACAAGCTGTACAAAATGATGTAGTAGCGTTAATTTTGATCATACCTTATTTAACGAAATATAAAAACTTCTTATCGGGCGTGGTGAAGCACGGGTATATTGATATAGTATGTTCGTCAGAATGACGGATAGTTGGTAGAATGGGGCAGGCCGAGGAAGGTTGGCGTTCCAGGGTTAAAACGCTTGAATAATAAATTAGCGTTTTAGGAATTTCCATGTGATAAAAAGAATTTACGATGTTTTTATAATACATTTATATATTTATGATTTAAAAAGTTTGCAAACTGATAATTCCGAATCATCTTCAGAATCAGATGGACTCTCTGCGCTCATGGGTAGGGGGTTTCAAACAAACTTATCGATTTTGGAAAATCATTTTGGGTTCGAAGATTTTTCCTTCTCGCATTGAGTTCGACAAGGGATCGTTTGAGATCGTAAAATGTTCGAATGCATCCTCCCAATTATCTTTTCTTGAGAATTTTCTGGCATATCAATCTCTATTCACTTTGAAGCACTTCATAGTTTCCTGGGCTTCTTCACACATCACTCCGATCGATAGAAGGGCATACTTAATTACAGCGGAGCCGTGGACCAATAGTTTATGAAAACATATAGGCATGCTGTACCAAAAGTTTATAGTTCAAATGAAGTTTCGCTGTTTCATGGCAATATTCTTCAAAACGTTTGGGATTAATCTGAAATTCGCTTAAACGGGTTTGTAGGATGTCATGAAAACGATGAATTAAATCACGATCGATTTTAGTTACTTAAGCAGAAATTAAACTGTTGTGGAAAACCCGCCTGCCAGTAATGCCGTTATTTGAATTTCCCAAACCTGGCTTCGGAGTATCCATAACCAGACCCAGACGTTTCCGAAATTTACGCTGTATTTCCCGTTTTCGATCCTCAACAAACATGTTTTCGTTCGCAGATCGAGCTTGCCATTTTTTTATTGGTAGCTTGTTATAAATCTGTTACAAACACTCAAAGATCCTTATCCAAGCTGCCATCTGTGCAGCATAGGCAAGTTGTTTGCTAGATGTTTGAGATCTCAAATCCGCAGTCTTTCGACGCCGACTTCGCTCACTAGCAACGTGGAAGTCGATTGTGGCCTGCCAATTGGGAAAGTGAAGGGTTCCCCTAAGTCACGAATCTTTTCTTTTTTTAAAAAAGGTTTTTTTTCTTTCCAAGAGCTTTGGCCATTTTGGTTTGATACTCGAAACGGAACTAGCTTAGTTTGGGCCGTAAATAGGCAACGTCATCGTCGCATTGGAGCCCAGAAACATCGATAATTGTACCTATTAGAAATTGAATTATTTCATCAATTGCCTTACTATTAGATTTCCTCATCCACTCACAACGCTGCCTTCTTGAAAGGAAGAGTGTTGGACCTGCAAAAATAAGAAATTCCATAATTTTATTATTCTTATTTCTAGCAAAAAATGTTGATTGTTGCCAAATTAGAATCAATTCCAAACATCTCTCAACAGATTATTTTAGCTCCTTAGTTGCCCTTTTGAACCGAAAAAATAACTCAATGCGATTCAATACTTAACTTTTCTTTTTATTGAATGGTTTATTTCATGATTTTTCCGTAACGGTTTCTAAATCGTTTCTGAAGTAAAAAAAAAAATAAAATAAAAAAAAAAAATAAAAAAAAAAAAAAAAAAAAAAAAAAATAATGATTATAATCTCTTACTTCTTTGAGGTCTGCCGATAATCGGTCTTGCCAACGGCTCGGACCTCAATTATAAATAAATTACAGTGAGTATAAATCGGCGAGTCATAATAATTGTCCGCCGGTGTAGCGTGACCGAATAGCGTGCTGTTTCCTCGGTCGATATTGCGAATTTTTAGTGAGCGTTTCACCACTGACCACTGCTAGTGGGCCTTATCTAGCACTCCATGAGTCCACATTAATCACTATGATGTTCTGAACGAGTCAAGATTACCAGCTAACCGACCCCGTCCTAGTTCTAGGGATTTTCGGGGTAATTATTCTAGCGTGCTCGAAAGAGATAATCTACCAGAATAAGAAATACCTGAAGATAAAATGTAATGAAAATGTATGGAAGTCGCTTAATCTCTAACGTTCTCATTTACCCCCAATAACTAGGGGCTATAATGAAAGCTTATTCCTGCAATAATTAAAACATTTTTTTTTTATCTACACGGGAAATAAAAAAAAAAATATTATAATAATAATTTGCCAATTAGCCAAGACAATTCTTCCCACACCATAATTTATCTGTTTTTTCCTAGCTCCGCAGCTTTAGGCGAATAGCTCATCAAACTGGTGGTTAGAGTACTTTGTCAATAATAACAAAAAGTGTTATATAAAAATAAATAATTCAAAATAAAATTTAAATAGTATTAAGAAGTTGAAAAGAGAGAATCGTATATTAGTGGCCTATAAAAAACAAATAAATAAATAAGAATTTACATATACTACTATTAAAGGGGGTCTCCCGTGGTCTAGTGGCTAGCGCGCTGGATTCATAAGCGGGAGATGGTGGGTTCGATCCCCACCGGCGCCAGAAATTTTCTCATCTCAGGGCTCGCTGAGAAAATTCCTGGTTGCACCCTGGATGTCGGCGCTAATAGCTACGATTTGTTGATGCGCCGTAAAAAAAAAAAAAAAAAAAAAAAAAAAAAAAAAAAAAAAAAAAAAAAAAAAAACTACTATTAAAGAAAAAGCATATGGCAATCATTTTAATATTTAACAGTTCAAATTAGGTATATTTCTGGTTACTTGGTTATTTATATATCTGGCTTCCTTATTTCAGATATATCTAATTTACACCTGAAACTTTTGGAGATGGTATATTTCATTTTGGAAAGTAATATATAGAATGTAGAAATATAAAGAATAGTTAAAACTTCGGAATTAAAATTAAATTTTAGGTCTCCTGGTATTAGTAAAGTTAAAAGAAATGGTACTTAGCCATAAATGGGACATTCACATTCCGATTTGCCGTACGACTTGTGGTGAAACTTCCGAAATTGGGCCACAAGTCGGATCGTGATTGGGCTTGTTTGAAGTCTACTTCGACGAACTTTTAGAGGGACGAAACGAAGGTCCGACATCCGACTGGTGACGGAGTTGGAGAGTGAGTGGGGCATTCGGATCAAAGTCGCCCAACTTAGCTCAGTCAGTGCTTGACCATCGGGCAACTTCGGCAAAAGTCGATACATTTGTCGGCTCTTGAGCAACGAACACAGTCGTGAAAACAGACCTGGACTAAAGTTGGATCGCAAGTTGGATAGCAAGTCGGAGTGTGAGAGGAGTTGACTCTCAAACTAGTAGTCCTACTATGTCGTACTGCGAATCGGAGCGTGCATGGCCTGCTTTAGAGGAAATTACTACGTGGATGCTAAAAGATTAAATACCGAAAAACAAGCAAAAATGTAACGAAAACTAAAAATATTATGAAAGTATATATTGTTTTAGTTTTTAGTTTTTTTTTAAATCTTGCTACAATAATTCTGAAGTTATAAAAATTCACATGGCGAGTTAAGAAGTTTTAAAATAAATGATAAGTAAACGTTTTATTAAAGATGAGTTACCAATTATTTGCTTTAAGAAAGTCTCGTCGTCTGTTTGTTTTTATTTCGTCGAGTTATGATGATTTTGGACGTTCCTGTGGATCATCTCAATTCTGTTTCTTCTTCTGCCTTCCGTTATCGTCTGGACTACACAATAAGAAATATTACATTTATATTTCTCATTGTTTTCTTTTTGTTCCACATTATCGGAAATGAGCCCTGTTAAAATTTATTCTTGATTTATGTGTGTGTGTGTGTGTGTGTGTGTGTGTGTGTGTGTGTGTGTGTGTGTGTTAGGTAATCCAGCATAATGAAAGTGCTTCTTCCCGTAATTATAAATAACACATTCGTATAGTTAAATGATTCCAATCCAAATTTTAAAAGATCGTCCTGCTACTCTGTAAATATTTCAATACCTCAGAGATCCTACCTACTGTATAACCCCTGTTAAGATATAGATACACATTATATATATATTATTATTCTTGTGGATGACCCAAAATATTTCTTAATGCGTTTCGTTCTTTTAGGCTTAGGGTCGGGAAAAAGTAGTACTTCCTTGTGTCACACCACTTAATTTTTTCTGCCCTACATGTTTCGTGCTTAATTCATTCGCACCTCATCAGGGGCACTTCTTGCTAAGAAGTCCTCTCGTCTCCTCATGTATCTTCTACGGAGGCAGGGGTAAAAAATAAAGTGGTGTGACACAAGGAAGTACTACTTTTTCCCGACCCTAAGCCTAAAAGAACGAAACGCATTAATATATATATATATATATATATATATATATATATATATTTATATATAGGGGAAGGTGTTGTACCTTTGACCACTTTGCAATTTTATTTTTTTTTTAGCTTGAATATTAAAGCTAAAATCATTTTTTTTATTTCATTGAAATTAGTATTCTATTGCTTATCATATTTAATTTTTTCAAGGTTCTAGCTTTACATTTAATATGTTTTATTATTAAAAAAAAAAATATTCGTACAGTGGTCAAAGGTACAACATGTACCTAATTATTAATTACTTCAATAATGTACCTTTGACCATGGGGTGTTGTACCTCTGACCACGTAAAAACAACACAGCAGTACACAAAAAACAATTGTATTCAGTAATATTGTAATTAATTTTAAGTTTAATAAATACAGGACATGGATGCAAGCATAATAAAAAAACTATTATTGATATTATGTTATGCTTAATATGCTGAAAAATCCAGTCCAATCGATAAATGTTTTAACTGTCAAGCAAATCCACCAGCAATAGTAGGGTATGGAAGTTTAGCCACAATGTCTTCAACATCAATGTAATTCAAATTTTCATTATCTCTTGTAAACTTTTCACTTAAAGTTTGTTTATTCAAATATTGGATCTTTCTTTTTCCAAATCATATTTTTCAAATTGTTACTGGTTATCGACTTAACGCACGACATTTAACAGACAGATCAACGTCACTTTCTCCTGAAGAAATTTCAGTGTCAGTATCAGAATCTGAACTGTCATTAGAATACTTTTCTTTTTATTTACCACTTTTTTAGGAAGGGGTTTATTTGTATGTGGTGTCTTACGTTTTTTTTTTTCACCTTCAATAATTAGCTTTTCAGGAATACCCGTCAGGATACGAGGCTTTCCTTTAGGCCGGCCTCTATTTGGCATTTTCCTTGCGAGCCTTTTCGATGAGGTCTTACAACTTCAGGTGGAACGATAAGGGGTGATAGGTTCGAACTGCTACACTGAGGATTGATAAAGTCAGTTTGAACTTATTTCATTTATTATTTTTTAAATTCTTTGAACAATTGAAGCAACCAATATTAACTATTTTTTAAAAAGGTGTAGCAGAAGAACATAAAACTAGAATTATGAAAAAAATACTCAGGTGTGTTGTTGTGTAGTGCAAATTAAAATGCATGCTTATAATTTTAGGGTTAAGATAACTCAATTTCAGAAGCTACGCCGTATTTCTTGTTGTAATAGCTACTTTGTCAAATGATTTCAATCTAAAAAGACATAATACAAAAAATATTATGAGACAAAACGTCATCAATAAATAACTTACATTTTTATGATAGAAATGGATAAGTATTTTTTACAAGAATCCTCTTTGACTTGAATAATCCAAAGTAGGTTACATAAGCCCTCTAGTGAAGGAGCTAAACACTAATTACACCAAAATTTATAAAATGTTGCTACATGCCGCCACAGCCTCAGTGGTCAAAGGTACAATATGGTCAGAGGTACAAAACCTTCCCCTATAATATATGTGTTAACGAGTTTTTTTTTTTTCCAATTGACCGATTTCCTTAACCAACAAATAGATTTTGAGGGGGGTTTACTCCAGACCCAAATTATTGATATGCCCATAACGTTGGAAATATTTGACTTATTGCAAGAAAACTATGTTAATATCTTGCCCTAATAGGAATTTGAGTTCTTCTTTTTTATGATATAATTATTTAATCAGCTGGTAAATATATCTTTGTATTGTTTAACGAAGCAAGCTTTTATTATGGTTGTTTTTACATTTTTCAGTCAGATAAGAATTCAATTAGCTGCTGAAAAGGCGTTCTTTGTACGTGAAACTATTGGAGCAAATAAAGGTTTATTACTTGTTTTTTTTTTTTTTTTTTTTTTTTCTTTTTTCTTTTTTTTTTTTTTTTTTATTCATTGGCCTTCTGCCTACTATGTTATTAAAATGATATTGTTTTAATGTAGAATATTCCCATGAACTGGTTGGGCACTCATTGACAATGAGTAGACATGACATGATTTGCTTACAATACACATAGATAATTCAATCATAGATTATATTCAACGATAGAATAATATATTGCAATTACACATGTAGTTGTTACAAACATAGAAGAATGAATAATAACACGACCTATACATATAACACTTTAGCAAGACTGAATAAAGTTAAAATAAAATTTGTACAGTGAAAACAAAAATAAGTAACATTTTCAGCGCCCCCCCCCCCTCCAAATGTGGAGGAATCTTTCTTATAAACTCAATCAGATTATGCAATCCAGGAGAAAACAGATATGATTTATTTTGATTTCTTTTTGTGCATCCAAAAGGGTTGAAAAATCGTGTGAAGTGGCCATTCAAAATGACAATAACCTACAAAAAAAGGTTAGGCATACATTTCGACAGGGGGCGTTATTTAATATTAATCTCTATTCCTGCAACTCGTTTGAAATCAAACCACCAGGAAAACGAGTTTGTTCATATAAGGAGCCATTAAGAATTTTTTTTTCATTGTGATTCTATACTCTTATTATCACGTTCCTCAAGAACTACTGGACGTCCAGAAACAGGAAGAGTGGCAGATTTATGATTTATTTGCATTAGGCGTATTTTAGTTAAAATAAATCTCTCATTTCAAAGAGATTTTATTAAATTTTCTAAGAAGTGAAACAAGAAATTTGAAAGGAAAACAGTCTGACACTAAACTTTCCAAGTCAAAAGAAGGCTACAAATAATTGTATTTATTATTATTAATTTTATGCAGCGCTTCGTGGGAGATTTGCAGTTTCTTCACAACTGATTGATAGAGGACACACAGCGGACCGGTTCCCAGAAGTAGATGGACAAAGCTCAAGTAAACAGATAATAAAATTAAGGCGATTATATTACTAGAGATACTTTAGACACGGGGAGTTCGCAATATTATCTAATTATCTTGTGTTCCTGGAAAGTAAGGGGCACTTACAGGTGAGGTAAAATATGCGAGAAGCTGCTCAATCTAATTACGACATAGGAGGCGTTGATCGTCGGGGTTTCGGTCAATGTTCTTATTTAACATTAAATATATTTAAATAAGAACTTTGACCGAAACCCCGACGATCAACGCCTCCTACTTCTGAACGGTCGACCATATCTTCTCAATAATTACGACAAAGGAGGCGTTGATCGTCGGGGTTTCGGTCAATGTACTTATTTAACATTAAATATATTTAAATAAGAACATTGACCGAAACCCCGACGATCAACGCCTCCTACTTCTGAACGGTCGACCATATCTTCTCAATAATTACGACATAGGAGGCGTTGATCGTCGGGGTTTCGGTCAATGTTCTTATTTAACATTAAATATATTTAAATAAGAACATTGACCGAAACCCCGACGATCAACGCCTCCTACTTCTGAACGGTCGACCATATCTTCTCAATAATTACGACATAGGAGGCGTTGATCGTCGGGGTTTCGGTCAATGTTCTTATTTAACATTAAATATATTTAAATAAGAACATTGACCGAAACCCCGACGATCAACGCCTCCTACTTCTGAACGGTCGACCATATCTTCTCAATAATTACGACATAGGAGGCGTTGATCGTCGGGGTTTCGGTCAATGTTCTTATTTAACATTAAATATATTTAAATAAGAACATTGACCGAAACCCCGACGATCAACGCCTCCTACTTCTGAACGGTCGACCATATCTTCTCAATAATTACGACATAGGAGGCGTTGATCGTCGGGGTTTCGGTCAATGTTCTTATTTAACATTAAATATATTTAAATAAGAACATTGACCGAAACCCCGACGATCAACGCCTCCTACTTCTGAACGGTCGACCATATCTTCTCAATAATTACGACATAGTTACCTAGTATTCGGCCCCCTATAGGACAATGTTAAATTTCCCATTAGTTTATCATTGCAGTTAAATGATTGTATTATAAATCCTCATCTAAACCTTTGCTATATTTTTTAATCAAAATCTTGGCTTTGTATCTAATTTGATGTTAGGTGTTGTACATGTTTAACAAAACTTCCTAACCTAAAAAGACGTAGCAAGGTACCCTGGCCAAACAACTCGCAACTAGACTGGAACAACACTAAAGAGAAAAAATTAAGGACAGTCAAGCCTATCGTTAATGACTCGCCTTCGTTGTACCAGAGATCACGTCGCACAGTGCGACGTTCTAATCGAGTAAGTGGACAAAAGTCGTTCTTGACGGATATTTAGAGTAAACTAAGTTGATCACTAAAAAACACATGTATTTTAAGGGCCTTGAATAAAAACAAATTTTTTTCCTATTAAAATTATATTTACAAAAATTTATTTGTGGTTTATCGACCATCCAAATTTAATCAAAGAAAAAAGAAATTAGTATACAAAAAGATTAGAAATAATTATACAAAAATGTACAATGAATTAAAATCAATTATTCGCTGTCCGAAAAACTATCTTCGGATGGCGATAAGTTGTCTAGTTCAACTTGAAGAGAGTTTAAATTCGTGTTTAAATTAAGCTTTGAATTTGAATGGTTTATTTTCTTGTTTAAAGAAATTAAAGGGTCCGAAGATATTAAAAGACGATTAAAAAGGTCAGCATTAGAATTGAACCTATTGTTTTTGGGTTTATGTTTTCTAAAAGAGAAAAATAAACACAGAATCATTCAAAGCAAGAAAAATTAGTATATACATGAAGTATAACTGTTATTAAAGCAAAATAATTCAGAAACTCAGGACGTTTTGGATCGAAATTGAAAAAAGTGTATCTCAAGTTATTTTAACAATGTTATTTAAAAACATTTACAAAAATTGTTAAAAACAAAGACAATGGACATGTTCTTTACCTTTTTGGATGCCTTTCATATTAAAAATTCGGGAAGACTTTTATATGGAAATTGTTTCGTTTAGAAAGATAAGCGAACTGCCACTTGTTCAAACATGGTTTGAATCCTTTGTGTTAATAATATTCGAATAAAAGCTCCCATTCCATGTCACTGAGGTCAATCTAAAAGGATTAGTAAAGCAAAACAAGTTGGAAAAAATAGTTGCATTTTCGACTTTTGTCCACAGCCTGCCACACTGTGCGTCGTGAAGAAGTAGTAGGAACTAGACTACGTATCGGCCACAGCCGTTTGACTCACGAGTACCTAATGGCCAATTATGCGCAGGCCTCAAAATCAAACATATACTGACCAAGATGTCCCATTTGACATTACAGAACTCCTTGGAGATGACAGCCACCACATTGAAATAATACAGAAATATTGTAACATTATTTTAAAACACCCTGAAATGAATCATTTCCATTCAGGCGTTTCCAACATGCATTCTGAGTTATTCGCAGATTTTTTTTAAGGGTGCATTTTCATCTAGCCTAATAATAAAGAATTAAAACGAGTAAGGATAATGATTTTAAAACATCCCTTTACTACAAGTCAAAAATAATAATAACATTTTGTTTTACTAAAAATATTTGATGAATATAAGAAATAGTCACATCCACAGGTTTTATATTAGTTTATTATTAAGTACATTCAGAGGACGACCTGATGGCCGTCAAAATCTGAATGCAAATTTGAAGTTGTGTCTCATTTTATTTTGGTGTTACGTTGAAGTCTTGAATATGTCACCTTCATTGTATCCAACGAGCGGTCCTGCCCTCGACCCGTCATAAGAACAGGAAAAAATTAAATGAAAAAGAAGACACCAAATTTAAAGGCGAACCACATGCTGACATTTTGCATAACAAGATCGTTTAAATACGCCATCTTAAAGAAATGATTAATGACTTCCTGTTTTTGACTTCCGCTAGAAAGGAAACAACTCTACTTGCCCCATATTTATATTTTGAAATCAGGCATTGCAGTACACGTAATGTATGCCAGTAAAATAATTGTACTTACTAATAAGGGGCGTTATGTTGTTATAATCAGAGTTAATAGCAAACAATTAAAACGAATTTTCTTATAATTTCTCAGTTCTGTGCCGATTTCGCTAAAGAACATGAGTTATCAAGAATATTTGGTTTTTAGGTATTTTTTTTTGTGTGTGTTTAACGGAGTATCAACAATTCGGCTATTAACGCCGGGCTATCTACAGGTTGCCACCCTTTTATAATACCAACAGCAAGAGGTCGGACACTCATTAAGGTACTGATCACGCCCGACGATGCTTAACTTCGGTGACCAACAGGAACCGATGCATTCAACGTTGCTGTGGTCGTTGGCGTTTTCAGGTATTTCCAGCAATAATGTTAGAAGGAAATTCGCTGTTGTCTTTGTGAGTTACCATGTTAATCATCCTATTTTTTTTATTTTATTTTTTTTTACAGCGCCTTGACTTCAAGGACATTAGCGCCGAATTATCTTATTAAACATTCGCAACAACTTATTTTAATTAGTAAATTTAATTTTGGACTTCAAAACGTGGCTAATAACATATTTCCATTGAAAAATACATTTTCGAACATCAGTGTGTTTATATGGGATATGTAAGAAGTACGTATGTCAAGTTGCTGCGTTCTGTCAGACTGTAAATGTTTGACGGTTAGTGTTCTAAATTTTTGTCTGTCTTTCTGTATTATCTAGAAATTACGAATGAGGAAGTAGGGTGTATCCGAACCCTGGATAAAATTAGTTTGCCTCGTCAAGAAAATTGCATTTATTTATTTGTTTGTATGTTTGATATTGTTATTGTGTGTTTTAAGTTTTGTACTTTTTTTTTTAACGGCTAACGTTTTTATATAGTTATTTTGTGTAAATGTGACAATTGTGGCGTAGAAATAAAATAAAAAATGATGTATGTATACGTGTGATGTCAGCATCAACAGAAAACATATTCAAGAGGTGTATTGTTATTTCTTGAGAGAGCTTGAAGGATACCCAAGTATGGAAATGCCTGGAAACCGTGTATATTCCTCCCTTAAGTCTAGGATATTTCCCTTCAAGCCAGGAAGAAGGTCCTATGAATAATGAATGCCGTATATTCTCGAGTTTAGACCGTCAAATCCAGACAGCCTCGCATTACGGCCAATTCCGCTCATCCTCAGGGAATTCCATTTCTAGAAAGAGTAATGAGGAAGCTGTTATCCTCTTAGAGAAATTTCGCCTTATTCCCCGTGTATTACTCATGGGAGCAATATTAATGGAATGAAAAGCTAACCAAGATAATCTCCGAATTATTCGAGGGGGGGGCGACACGAACACTAAACTGATATGCGTGAGTCGAGGAAATTGGTCCTAGATATATGTTATTTAACCCTTTTATCGGAAACCATATTAAGTACTAACTACGAAGTTTCACAGCAGAAAAATGCTTTACCATGCTTAGAACCTTAAAGCTCCAGGATATGCTAACTCGCGTTACCATGCTTAGAACCTTAAAGCTCCAGGATATGCTAAAATGCTTTACTATGCTTAGAACCTTAATGCTCAAGGATATGCTAAAATGCTTTACCATGCTTAGAACCTTAAAGCTCAAGGATATGCTAAAACAGTCTTCATTTAACCAGACTATTAGTCCTTAGGCATAATAATTTTATTCAAAGTTTTACCAAGAAATCTAGAAATAAAACAACAATTTCAATAAGATAATATTATGTAAGGGTATTAGTACGTAACAAAATTGCTTCGTTTATAAAAATGCGATTTATGAATAAAATAAAACCATTTTTAAGGTGATTTCTGTAACCGTCTTCGAGTAAAATTAATAAAACTTCTTTTCGTAACTAACTTTCAGTTCGGGTAATTAGAAACGATGGATTCATTTGAAACTTTTCTAAATTTTTGCCATACATACAATCTAACGTATTTAATTTATGGTTACGTTCAGAGTTAAGGAAATTATAGAGAAAACAAATATTTTATTATCAGACATAAGCATTTTCGGGATTTTCGTATATATTCATAATTTTCGTGAAAACGATTGGAAAATCGTACTAAAATGGACGGTAAATATTCAAAGGCTTACCATCTCAAAATATATATGTATATATATATATTAGGTATAACACTAAAAAAAAAAAAAAAAAAAAAAAAAAAAAAAAAAAAAAAAAAAAAAAAAAAAAAAAGAATAATACATTCTTAAGCACGAAATGAGGCGTGCATTACTAAATAGTGGTTTCCACATTACATATTGTATGAATGACTACTTACCTATTTGTCAGAAAAAAAACAAAGAAACCCGAAATAAACGATTTGTTCAAAACGTTGAAGAATTGGATTCTGATGAACAGCAACTTTTTTGGTATAAATAAAATTTGAAATTATCTTTAGGCGTATGATTCGCTAATCCTGATATTGAATTTTTATAGGAAATATTCAAAGGACTTACTTACCAATTTCTTTATTTTTTTCGTCTGGTTCGAGGTATTGTGGTCAATTTTTAAGTAAAACATTAAGTTTCCATTTAAAATAATTTATTCCTAACATGTCACCTAGTATGTTTCCTGTATTACATATATTTTTCCTATCGACAAAGAAAATTATAGTACAAAGGTTTTCCAATAGTTTCAATTTTAGAGTTAGATTTAACTTTTTAACAACAGGTGAGTCGTTATCTACATTTTTTATTTTGTAAGTTATATTTACCCAAAGGAAACAATCTTTAAAATTACCACAATCTTTGTGAAGGGAAGAATGCCGACGGTGACCCTAATTGAGGTGTATTTTTGCAGACAATCCCAGTAGGTGTTCAAGAAGTGCATTACGGCGCAGAGGATCTCCGTTACACATAAACAGATGGAAGTGACAGACCATCTAGAAGGAGGATGGGAAAGGGTTAATGGCTGATGGGTGAATCTTAGGAAAGGATCTAGGACAAAACTACACCGAGGTAATCAGCAAATAGGCGCCAAGCAAGGAAAGGGAATGACAATGGCATTTATGATCTTAAGGGATAGGGGAGCCTCCAGTAGTGAAATAACTGTAGAATACCGTTGCGGGAATCATGTAGGGAAATGTTAAAACTTCTGAAAGGGTTAATATAGAATTTAGTTAATAATACTCCAAATGATCCGTCACCAAAAAAGGCTCTAGGAATCTATCCCGTGGTGTCTGGACAAATCTATGAATTTCAAAGGTAAAGAGACATTAAATGTTTTGACGAAATGCATGTCCCAAACATATATAAACGTGGAATTCATAGTGGAATTCTCATCTTCAATAATAATAGTGTTGAATTTAATTTATTAATCTTATAAGGTTTAGAATTGGCAAGCAAAGTGTTTTGTTTAGAAGCTAATTGGTCGGTGAGATTTCTGCCCATTCATCTCGGAGAAGATAATTCAATTACTTGAGAAATGGACTAGCTTCCCTTCCATCCAGCTGAAACAATACAATCGAATTATTTCTGCCTGGAAATTCAGTAGGCTTTGTGTTTTTTACTTTCAACCATCAAGATTATTCAACTATTGTCCAGATTAACATTAAAAAAAAGTCCGACTCGTTGGAACTGTGTCATCTTAGCGTGTTTCTGATTTTATATATAATAACATAAAGGTTTACAATAGAAACAATTTTATATATATATATATATATATATATATATATATATATATATATATATTACTTAAAAATGTCAAAGTGATATTTTAGGCGTTAAAGAGCACAGGAAACTGGCTTAAATAACTTAAATATTATTATTATATTATTATTATTTTTTTTGGTATAGCACATGTTCCTCACTTCTGGGGCATCTTGTCTACCTAGTTTCGTTGCAAGGAAGAACAAATAACGGTCGGTAGTGGCAAATTATTCATTTGTTTACCGATTAAACTCCTTCTCTTCTCTTAATGGTCCGATTTAGTTTATTTTTACAATACATCCTTGTCTGTAGATAGATGTTTTGTTACAATATGACAAACATTTCGGCCGGTTTGGGCTAATTTGAGTTCGCATAAAACTCCGAATTGCGTAGTCCGATTTGCTGTGGGGTCCTAACATTGTTCAAATATTGTCAATGTAGAATTCGAATCTGTAAATAATTTAGGCATTTAGTATTCCGGTAAAAAACGGAAATTTATTTTACGGTCAATCTGCAAAACATTCTCGTTTGCCTATAAAGACAATAGCCAGAAAAAAAAAATATCATGCACATTTTAGGCGGAGGATGGGTGGTTTTGGGCGCCCGGTGTGTATATATGTGTGTGTGTGTGTGTTTTGAGAAAGGTTCTCTCTCCAGCAGCGTTGTTCCTCTGCATACTGCAGTATTTCAACGGATTCCTCTCCGTTTTCTTCAGGCTTACATCATTCATACTTGTTGGTTGACAATGGACTGGAGATGGATGGAACTATACATATAGTTCTGTTTGCATAGTGAATAAAAAGAGCCAACGCCCGTAGCCACGTTGAGTGCACCGGCTGTCGTTAATCACAGAAGTTAAGAAACGTTGGGGGTGACCAGTACCTGAAAGGGTGACCGACCACGTGCTGTTGTCATTATAAAACGTTGGCAACTAGCAGATGGTCCGGCTTTAATAGCCCAATTGTTGATAAGCCGTTAAACACACAAAAAAATATAAAGAGCCAATAAATATGACAAATGTTAACCGTTCCGAAAACGTGGGATTTTTATATAGGTATCGAATGCAATATCAACATTGTCTCCTTATTTAATCCTATTTCCTTCAATAATTAAAGAATATGGCCGAGGTTCTCTCTTGGAAGCGTGAGAAAACTAGCCTGATGGATGGGAGTGGATTGAATCTGTAGACCAGGTCATGCCATTCATCCAGAAGCAGACACCTTGGGAACGGGGACACGAGTCGTGATTTACTCGATGGAATCCACTGCAGTCGAGGTGTCCTTAGCAATGGGATAGCGGTATCTTTTATAATCTATAAAGCCAACAATTTGTATAGGTGGATGATTTGAGAACAATTATAATGGCAAGATAATTAATGCATAAAAGATTAGTTTAGTCTGGAAACGTTCACTAGTGATAACTGGCTTTTCTTTAGCCAACACACTTTAATGTATTTGTTCTCAAGGTATCAAGTTAGTTTTCATTAAGTACAGCCCACAAACCATAGTCAAAAGAAATATGCAATCGCCTGCACAAATTACAAGAACAAAACCTTTATTTTTAACTCGTACACTTCCACGGTCGACGTCATCACAAACATTATAGTCTTGGGGTTTCGGCACATAAATATGTCTATTAAATAAGCTCTTTTCCCAGTTTTTTAAGGGAATATTTTCCTTTCTTTTTATTATGTGCTAATTCCCTGATGCAAATATTCTTCTCATTTTCATTTCTCTCCATTAGAAGTTGGGGTTTACACCAAAATAAAATTAAATAAAAATAAATAATTCAGTTTTTTTTTTTAATTTTTATGTAGGATATTTTAAGGTCATTGTTTACGAATGCGGCATAAACTAACCACCTTAGAGAGTTGAGAAATCTGACTTTTTTCTCATAACAATATAACATGTAGTTATTGTGATTATTTGTTTTTCAATCTTCCCAAATTATTTTTAATGAGCGGCGGTGTAGCATGTATGATTTATTTTTGCATAAAATTAATTTAGGAAATTTAGTTCCCAGGCTGGAGTGTTTAGTTCGACCTTGTTTACGTTAGTAGCAATTATATCTAGTAGGTATATCACAAATATTTGAACTTGCCATCAGTACAAGAATAATGAGCTGGAATTGAACAAAAACGAATTCTTGCACAGAACCAATATATTAAGGCTGACAAATATAATTAGGAAAAACATGACATGAAAGAGAATGCATAGCTATATTTGAAGATCTTACAAAACCTTTAGGTCTGGTCGATCATGAAATATTAAATAAATGATAGGATTTTGGTACTCAAGGAAAGGCAAAATAGCTATTAGAGTCATGACTAGATATCCGGGAGCAGTATGACGTACTAAATAATGATTGCAATAAATCAGAACTAAAACATGTAAAGAGAGGTGTTCTACAAGGTTCAGTTTTGGGTCTCCTGCTTCTTCTAATACATTAATGATTTAATTTATATTCTAGAAAATGCTGAAGTTTTGACGTAGGGAACATAATATTTGTTTCCAGCAAAACACATGAAAATAATAAAATGACATAAAATCGAATACTGCTAAAGCTAAAAAATTTAGTAACATTAAACTATGACACATTAAACGTAACCCAATCAAAGTGAAGAGATAGTCGACCGTTAGTATTGAGAAGGTGTAGTTCAGGGTTTGGTCATTTGTTAAATAAAACTACATTTTATAACTAAAATGAGTATTATTTATTTGCCAGAGTTTCGGCTTGAATAACAAGCCATCTTCAGGGCTATGGAGGAGAGAGAGAGAGAGAGTAGCTCGGTATCGTGGAGGTTACATTTTAAAGTGATTTGGATAGCTCAAACGGAGCTGTTCTTTCTCTCCTCCCACGAAGATGGCCTGTAATTCAAGCCGAAACGTTGAAAAATAAATATTACTAATTTTAGTTATAAAGTGTAGTTTTATTTAACAAATGGCCGAATCCCGATCATCACATCACATGTAATACTCATTGTAAAGGATATCCGAACCCAGATCATCAATTAAGATTTCAATGGGATGATCATTACTATTCAACAAGGCAAAAGAGAAAAGTCAAAATCAAGAAACTTATTAAAAGTTCTTTTCAGGAAACTGAGTGGAATTTTGTAGAGCAGCCTCCTTCCTCTGAAATGAAGAATTATCACGCGAGCAAAATGCTTATGAGGAAACTGAGAACAATACTCAAATGAAAAACATATTGAACAATTTCTTGAGATTCACTTGGCATCCACACTGGCATGGTCTCTCAATTTCATATGTGCAAATAAAGGATATTCTATTATTGTAAGTTAATTATTCAATTCATTCCAAATTATTGTTTACACCATAGACAAATGAATAAAACAGAATAGTTTCGTACTAAACTGAGTTTATCATAGATTAAAAACATTAAACACGTTCATCGATTATAATTTTCAGCGAATCTTCGAAAAAATCTATACAAACGTGCTAATAAGGCTTCTGGGAATTAATTATCTCTACCGGCCTTAACACTTCCTTCCAAACAGCCACGTGATAATTAACCTTGATTAATTTTTCACTAAAAATATTTCTCAATTTAAATTAGATTGTGATATAATGAAGGTTATTTTTACATGAACAAATTAAATCAAAGTGACTTCATATTACATAAAAAACATTTTTAAATGAAATTTAGCTCTATCTCCATATTCTTTGTGGTCATTATTTAAAAAAAAATATTTTAAACAAGTCATAAAAAAATGTATTATATTTAATGGTTCAAAAAATAAGTATATTTCTGACTACTTTAAATATAATGAATTATTAAAGATTTATTAATATATCATTGTTTGTGTTAATTTATAGTTTAGTCTTGGCAGTTTCTGTGTGTCTTCTGTAGGACGTGTGTAATCGTATTTGTGACAACGTTTATTATATCATATTTTAATATTTCAGTATCATCGATTTTTCAAATGATCATATACCAGCTAGGAGTCGTTATTGACAAATCAAATCAAATCAAATATTTTATTTGGTTTTGGGAATGTATCCCATACAAATAGAGTGTGTACTACTCATAAATATACAATATATATACACAGCATTTTATAATTTATTATTATTGACATGTTTCATTATTTAATATTGAGGAAGAAAAAAAAATAAAAAAATAAAAAAACAAGCTTTACAAACATATAAATTAATTTTAAAAAATATATATATATATCTATATAAATAAATTGATGATATATATTAATGTTTGTTTGTTCAAACACTAGCGGGATTTACTCTTCTAGCATAAATTTTCTGAGGTTAAGACTCCTGATGGTGTACTGGAGAAGAGCCCTGATGGTCGACATATCGGTGGTATTGAGAATCTGATAAAACTCTTCTGCTGATTTATTGATAAGGTTGGGAAGATAATATCTCCTGTTGGGTGAATAGATTGGGCAACAGCAATAGAAATGTTGAAGGGTTTCATTGGCCTGGAGGTTACAAATATTGCATGGATCTTGTGGTGTTAATTGGTGAGAAGTTCTATGGTATGAGAGTCTGATAAATTTTATGCTGGCTGTTCGAATTTGAGATAGAAGATTCTGCTGTGAATGAGTGAGGTTCATCTGTAGATGTTGTTGAGGTGTATGTTCTGGGTTATAAATCCTTTTGTAATTTGGGCAAAACATCGAGTTTGTCATCCTATCTAAATCTTTATTGTGGAGTTTTTCTTTTATAGCGGTAAGACTGATATTTATATTTTTTCTCCTCTCCGATGTGTTTTCTAAAACTGCTATTAGTTCCTCTAATTGAAAGAATTTAAGTATCTCCTGAAGCTGTAAAATCCAATTATTTTTAGTATTATTAGGATACCTTGTTGCATTATTTTTGAGGGCATTGAAACATATTCTTGGGTATCTGTGGCCAGGCATGTCCAGTATTTTTCTAACCCAGTTCAGACCCTGCTCCAGGATGGTGTGTACTATATGGGTAGTCCCTGTTTCCAGGCGTAGAATATAATGAGGTATGGATGGATGCAGGTTGAGGATCTTCCTGTAAAATGCAAGGCGACAGCTCTCCACCATCTCCAGATACCTGTGGGACCATATACTTGCACCATACATCAAAACACTGTTAACCATGGATTGACAGAGTCTTTCCTTTGTATCCCACTCTTTAGACTTAGAACGAGCACAGATTCCTCTTACAATACCAATTGCTGTGTTGGTTTTGCTGATTGCTTGTTTAGTTGCTTTCAAAAACAAACCAGACCTAGAGAACAGCACTCCTAGATAGGTGACTTCAGTGACCATTTCGATTTCCTGACCATTATACATAAACTTGCGTTCAGCTTTGGGCCTTCCTTTACTGAACTTAATGATGCTTGTTTTTTTTTGTGTTTAACCGGAGCATATTTTTTTTTTTACAAAATTAATTTAAGAGTGATAATTTTTGTTTTATATCATAATGTGATGTTCCTAAAATTATGAGATCGTCTGCATACTGTAGGAGAAGAATATCACATAACTCACTGACCTTTATACCTCTTACTCTATTTTCCCTGAAATAATCTTCAATATCATGAATATACAATTTAAACAGATCCGGACTCAAAGATTCTCCCTGTAGGACTCCCTCCGTTACATCCACATAACTATCTTCACTCTGAGGGATTAATAGCCGTGCCTTTTCATAAAGATTTTTCATGATTCTAATAAATTTTCCACTGAGACCCGTATTGTACAATTTATGCCAGAGCAAATCGCGATTGACAGTGTCAAATGCTCTTTGGAAATCGATGACGACAGCATACAAGTTGGCTCCTGTTTGCCTTAGCTGGATTAATGAAGTTAAAACAAATATATTATCCAAGCATCCTCTACTAGCCCGAAAGCCTGCTTGAGATTCTGGAATGCTATTGGTTTCTTCAATCCATATATTCAGCCTATATTGAAGTATCTGGGTAAACAATATTAAGATGCAGTTGGCCAAAGTAATATTACGATAATTTTCTGGTGATTTCGGGCATCCTTTCTTATATATCATAATATTCTGAAGCTCACACCAGCTTTTTGGGATTTCCTCCTGTGTTAAAACGCGGTTGAACAGAGCGAGTATGTATAATTTCCAATTTAGTGGCAGACTTTTGTAGTACTCATATGTGATTAGGTCTGGTCCGGGTGTTTTTCCTTTTTTAGCATTGTGAATTGACTTGTCTAATTCTTCCAGTGAAAATTCTGAATCCAACAGTGGATGAGCTACAGTAATGAAAGCTGTGTTGGAGTAAATGCGAGGTGGATATATATTTTTAAAATATAATTCCCACTCAGAGGAAGATATATCGTTTTTACGACATGTTCCAGGTCGAAAAGCTCTAATAGAAGACCAAAACGTCTTTGAGTCTCTTGCATTTCTTAAGTTATCATTAATATATTCGAAAAATTCCTGCTTCTTTTTTTTCAGAAAATTCTTAAACTGTTTTTTGCACTTGACGTAATGGTTTACTAATTCAGAGGAAAAATGCTTGTGTTTACAGATTTTAAGAAGTTGATTTAAACTTTGCTTGAATTCCAGACAGTCCGAGTCAAACCATAGTTTATTTCTAGGGCGAAAATCTTGAATAGTTTTCACACATTTAACCATGCCTAGATATTTAGCTACTAAATGTATTTCATTAACAAAATTCTCGTACAGGCTATCCACACTGCTTTCATCTTGATTTTGATAAATATTTTTTGAATGTTTCATTATGTCATAGTAATTCTTTTCTAGGTTAACGTTCCATACTAATTTAACTTTATTTCTAATAGAATCAATTCTGGGTTGACTTTGGGATTCTTTGCTATGAGTTGGTTGATAGAATGAAACTCTCAGTGGAAAGTGGTCCGAATCAGTTGTTTTAATCTCTACATCGAAATCCTTAACAATATTACAAAAACGAAAATTGCACCAGACTAAATCAATAACACTATTGCCACTAGAACTTATGTAGGTATAATTACCATTTGGATCACCTGGTGTTCGTCCATTCAGCAAAATGAATGAATGCTGTTCCATAGCTTCTACAAGACGATTTCCTCGATTATTCAAATCTGCATCCATGCTCCTTCTGATCGGCTGCAAATAAGTTCCGCTTGTTATCTCCGGATCCAGCTGGTTTGCGTCAGTATCCTTATTACTATTTGATATATTTTTTATATTAGCTTCCAGTAGGTCTAGGGCTGTGTTTAAGTTATTAGTATGTTTATAATATATTAAGGCTAGGATAAAAGTAAATTTGGCTGCTTTAATTTTTGTAAATATAGCGTCGTTAGTTTTGATAAGAACTTCGACTGTATAGCGACTCTTATCTATTAGTATGGCAAGTCCTCCACTTCCTCTTCCGAACTTACTTTCCTTCACGGCTGATGCTACATACAATATCCAGTTCATTGATATTATTGTAGCTGGAAATTCTATGAAGTCCGTAACAGTTCCAGAGGAGTCGTTATTGACAAGTGAGTATATTAAGTATTAAGATTGAATGATAAACTGGAGATAGATGTACCATACCCTAGACAACAACCAACTGGTTCTGGGCTTTCATCGATCCGGACTTGAAGGCATTTTGGGGTCGGTCCCTGAAGAACAGTTAGTCTGAGTCGTCTAGTAACAGCCTTACAACTATCTGGATCCGCTATAAGGGAAATACAACTCGAAATATTATTGTTTAGATCAAGATGATATTCCATCACTAAGAAAATTATTTATTCCACATAAATGTAACGGTTGGAGATTTAACAACCCCAGTTTTGTGGATCCAAGAAAGGAATTCCAGTTCTGTTTGATTTCGTTTGGAGATAGTGGTTCTCAATATTTAATGAATCCAAAGAGGGATGCGGAAATTTTGGAGATTTCAAGATGATTCATTATCATCATCAGATCTTCTGAGGCACTATAAACATAAAACTGCCACATAAATATGAAGATGAGACGTCCGGAATATGAGGTTTTATGGTATTTTTTTAACATAATATTTTCTTACAGTTTGTTTTATATTTGTTTTTCAAATAGCTTATTATTAAGATTTCAGTTGTTTTACGTTAAATAGATAATTAATCTATGCATTATTTTTAGCATAAATATTCAGCTTTAGCGGTGTCTAAACTGAAAAAAAACCGTTACAAAAAAGTGTCCGCTGGCGTTCGCGCATGCGCATTGGCGTGGTCATGTACGAAAAAGAAGATAACAAAAAAAGTGCCTGCTGGCGTTCGCGCACGCACAGTGGTGTTTGCGCATGAGCCGCTGCGTTCGCGCATGCGCTGGGGTGTTCGCGCATGTGCTGTGGCGTTCGCGCATGCGCAGTGGCCATGTACGAAAAAGAATACTCTATGTCATAGAGTACATTATATAGGTTTTTCGGGTGGACTTAAAGCATATTTATGTTCCTGAATTTGAGAAGAAGGCCCTAAACGAAATATATTTTTTTCCTTACAACTGGAATAATACGAAAGTCTATCCTGCAGAGTTTTCTATTTTTGAAATCAGTTTCAAAGATATTAGGCCTCTGTATCTGCCAGAAATCCTTCAAATGTCGACATTTTTGCCACTTTCAAGAGATATAAATCATGCTGACAAAGATCCTTATATGCCATATATGTATCACAGAACTAACGATGAAACATTTACTCGTCAACAGTTCCGGATTGCGTCTAGAGTCAACCTCATACATTGATTTCCTCCCTTTGGAGGAAGGGAGGAAACGCGCTAAAAAGATAAACAGATATAAGATAAACAAGGACTGTCCTTGAAAAGACTAAGAGTAATGAGATGACTGAAGAGATTGTCTCATAAATTACTATTCTAACTGGTAGCTAATTATTCATGGACTTTGATTGAGAAGGAGCGAAATTAAATGGAGTATTTAGGAAGGATAGAGGCTTGGGGGAAAATCTATTTACTAATCTACTAACTACCCTTCGGAGAGAAGGTCTTTTATTTGAAGAGCATCATTAAAGCTTCTCTTTGCACTCATTAACACTAATTAAATATTTAATGTTCCTCTTGTTTCAATTTTAATTAAAATTAATTGATGTTTTATAAATTTAATGTTGATAACTAGCTCGTTGCAGTGTATATATAAGAGTAATATCCTTGAGCTTTCTTGTTGATTTATTCTGGTCATCCAAAGAAGGAAATTGTCATATTGAGAAATTCGGATGTATCTAATTTAAAATGAATTATTATCGTTTACCACTTCCTTGAAGAAATGCCAATTATTTACTTATTCAATAAGTTTCTAATTATGATTGTGAAACCATTGTAGTGTCCAGGGTTACCTCCTTATGAAGGATGAAGGAAAAAGAGCATTTATTTAGAACTAAAAATGTTTCCAAGCAATTATTTAATGAGTTAAATGTAAGAGGCGGTGATTAAAACCCATCAGTCAGATTGTAGGTATTATTATGGGGATGAGCTAAGATAAATAGCAACACTATGTAATCAGAAAAAGCTCTAACTACAAAAAAAAAAAAAAAAATAGTTATTCCAACATTTAGTGTTGATCTTAAGAATAAACGCGCCATATACATATTTACCATTTTTCGAGTCGGATTCAATTTTCTATTAGTTACGAAAAAAAATTAATAGTTTTACGAAAATGTACTGAGTTTCCCAGTAGCCTTCCTTGACTTATCTTTTTTTCTTTCTTTTTTTTTTTTTTTTTTAAATGTCATCCATTTATATGCGCAAATGCTTCGTCCATTTATATCTGCTTAGTCTGATCCTTATATTGTAGTTATGTCAATAAATTCAATGGAGGTAAATGGGAGAAGAAAATAGAAGATGACATCAAAAAGTGACGCACCAGAACGTAGAATCATACGTCTGACAAAACCCCTAATTTCCTTACAAAGAAGGAGCAATTTTAAGGCACGAGTCATGAATTGGCTCATCAATTGATGATCGGAAAACTAGAAGCACACCTTTTTCTAGAACGTTATGTTGATTCTTATTTGCTCACATCATCAACTTTATCCGAATTTCTGAGAGAAATCTACCGTTATTAATAACTGCTTTAATTAATATTGAATGACGGTCCAGCTATTGACAGAAAAAAAAACAATCCTAAAATAAATTCGGTTAAGAAATATTTATATTATGAATAATGACATAATAAAATATAACTTGAATGATGGGCTATTTTCTTGGTACATATCTATACGTTTAAGAGCCTGAATAATAAGGACTTATTCTAAGAGATAATAATAGGCTTTAAGGATACTGTGTATAAAACTTCGAAACTATTCACTTAATAATCATAGGGTGTGTGTATGTTAATGTCATGAAAACTCAGAGAATTCACTATAGTGGTCAATCATATGGACATCAAATTAAAGTGTCTCATATCTTACTGTGCTTCGATATTGAGAAGTTCCATAATAAGTCCGTTGAATATGACTTACTTAATATTACAAAAATAATCTCTCTTTGGAATATAATAAAATTCAACCAAGTCTGTGAAACGAGTAAGTTGTGTATCGGTAAGAAATAAAGGAGAAGAAATTTTGTCTATGTGGTTTATATAATTATTTTAGTTTTATTGTAGGTATTCTATTAAACGTACGTGTACATTTATATTTTTAATTTGAGATACTTTTAAATCCCCAATTCTGAGACCTAATTCGTAACTCCGTTTGCATTTAAAGAAAATTACTTTCGTTGTGAGCTGGTCTGTGACCGTTCGGATTTCGATGGTACATTTAGTCAGGGTTCGGTTGTGTAGTATCTTAATGAAACTACAATTTTTACAAGAAAAGTTCGTTTTATTTTTACCCACGTTTTGACTCGCAAGTCAAGCCTTTATCAGAACTGTAAAACAAGTAGGACAGCGTTAATACTAATTTATATACAGATGGTATGAAATAAAAAACGATACCTATACATAGAATAGGATTAGTGATACATACAGGAAATGTGTGTTATAGCTGGAGCATAAATTAAAGGTAGATTGATAAAGATCTAAAACTTAAAATATGGTTAATATAATGAAAATTTCTTTCGTTTTCAAAGGAGGAAATTGCATAGTCCTAGGTTGTTTTATCATATTAAATTAACAATCTTTAAATTTTACTTAAAGAAAATTAAGTACTTAGTTATTAGAAATAAAAAAAAAAAAAATCTGAAAGTACTCACTATATTACTTTTCTTGGTACTCGAAACAATGATGGAGATCACCGATATGTTATCAACATTATACCGGCATGTGCTGATATTAAATTATGTAACTATGGAGTAAAAAAAACTGAAGAATACTTCATGTTGAATGCATTTTAGTGATCTAATATAGCTAAACCTTAGTTTATGTTTGTGGCTTTTTGATTGGTTTTTGTCTATAAAGTCAATAACGTAAATAACATACACATTCCGAAGGCTGCTTATTTGGTAGATATCCTACAGATGAAAAATATCCTTTCTTGGAAATCAGCTTGAAAATGGCATTGGAAATGCAGATTTATTTTGTATCATTCAAATGGAAATTTATCCGTTCATGGATAAGTAGAATTCATAACACGTGTTGGGCTTCCCCACAAAATCACAAACACGCTAAAAGAAGCAAAATATGGAGTTATATTGTATATATTCCGAGTGAGCATAAATTTCTACTTCAAAATGAATGCGAAAGCCTATGGTTCTATCTTTTCTTCGATCCGTAATCGTAATGGACTTCCACGCAATGCTTTTGGCATGGATTAACAACACAAAATGATACGAAAACGACATTATCATTTGAACAGGTTCAAATAAGTCCCTCATTGCAGTACAAGATATCTTCAGCAAACATTCAATCAAAACACTAATTCAAAAAAGTACAATAATTAGAAGAAAAAAAAAATCAACAACAAAAGACGCCTAACAATTTATTGACTTTCTGGTCATACAGATATGCATTAAAGGACTAACCAATAAGTAATCTTATAAACACGATATCAACGCGACATTGCAACTGGAACATTCATATATATACATTCATAAAGGCAAAGACAAACAACGCCAAGAAGTATATCGCAAGATAAGAGACAACAAAACCTTAATAATTCAAATTTAAAATCACTAACTTACCCTTTACCACTAGAAGAACAAGGAGTTCTAAAACACTTAGGATCGGACAACTCCACAACACTTAAACTCCAATTCTTACTAATTTGCAACGAGAGCTTAAATTTTAAACAGTAGGTATTTATGTTTATTTAAGTCTTAAAACATATTCCGTACCAACAAATCCAGAAGCCGCTTTATAAATGATGCTTTAGATATTATTAGAAATTTGATTTACTAAATTAATAATAGTTTTAGTGTATATATATATATATATATATATAAATAAATGTATATTTGCAAATAGAACAATTGTTTAATAATCAAATACAACATTCTATCATATCAACATTTCTTTTTTGACAACAGTTATTAATAATATATGTAAAATTGGTTGCTTGTTTTGTTTTTTTAATAACAAATGGCCGTTGTCGCGGTTTTCGAGGACAAATTGCATCATATCTGGTATATATGAAGGATATCGTTATGAGTTGACGTCATGAAAGCCAATCAAAAGGACATTCACATCCTGAGATTGCTGATTGGTCCTGACATTCATGAGTCCCTGCACGTATCATATATTCAGCTTATCGTGTACCCAGCTTAAGACCTTGTGAAGAATAACATTCTCAAAAAGCGTACTTACAACTATAGATCTGTTTACAACGACTGACCGTGAGAAACCTCTTGCTTTATTTATTAATTCTATTAGCATGACATTGGCGATTATATTTGTATATTAATTCAATATTTTGTGTACTTTGAACAAGGACATTGATTCGAAAAAACAAACGAAAAACAAAGCTAGGCTATCAAGAAGGTAAGAATTTTACGATGCAAAAAAAAAAAAAAAAAAAAAAAAAAAAAATTCGTCACATTGTTCTTTGGTATTAAATGGTTTTCATTAAAGCTGTATATGGATATGGAAGGGAGATAAGCTTTACAGCATAATGGCCCTAAATGAGTTCTAAGAGAAAATTCCTTAAGTTTCTCAAAATCCCCAAACCTCTAATCTGCAAACCTCCTAAAACCGAAAACCTTTTACTTAGTAGCTGATTTTACATAAACTCTTACAAACTTACATACTAGCTTCCAAAAACAATCCATGTGAAAAATTATGTATATACAAATAAATATATTTTTTCGTAGATAACGCCACGTATATCCATATAGGTCTTTAATAAAAGTAGTAATACTTTTCCTTTTTTCTGTACAACTTAGTTTTATAATTTCTCTACATATTTCGTGGCCTTCACTCTATCTCCTCAGGTGTAATTAAAACCCTTTTGGCTCAATTTTTTAGAGAGACCTTTGTTACAAATATCAAAGAAAAAGTGAAAATACTTAATTGGTCACTCAAACAAACTCACCTGGTTATTAATAACTAGCTGAATACCCGTGCTTCTTCACGGCAGATAAGTAGTTATTTTATTGCGTTAAGTAATGTTTCATTAAAATTACGTTACTATACAATTCTGTGCAGTCTATTACAGCACGGTTCCCGTCATACTATATTTTATTCAATGGGCGTTAAAATTTAAAAGTTTATGTTTCCAATAAGTCATATGGTAACACCCAATATATTTACGAGTATTACCAAGGTTATAGGCGAGGATGCTGTGCAAGGGTTCCGGATATTATTACCTCGCCTGGAAAACCTAAGGATATGCCATACATCACGGTTTGACCGGGACTGTCCCGGTATTTTGCAATTGTTTCGGTGTCCCGCCCAGTTTTAGCAATGTCCGGGATAAGGCTGTAAGATGTAAAAAGTAATGAATTCATGTTTATAAGAATCTTTTTTAAATCGGTTACTTTTCTACAATTAACCTTTTTACTACTGCTCACAGTGTCAAGGAAATGAGAAGTAATCTAACTGTAAAACGCTGGAACTACCTGCACAGCGCGCTGCCAGCTGCCAGACAGTACTATTTGGCTGAGAGATTTTTTTAAGAAAATCAAGTAGCAAAAAACGTTCGGTTCTTATTTTTAAGGTTTGGGTAGACTAACAGTTTAGGATTCCCCCTTCCCGTTAGTTGCTAGGCTTAAAACTCACCAACCATTTTGCTTATAACTTGTACTCTTTTTATCCCCCCCCTGGCAAAATTTCAAAATTTTCTGTCGAGCGGTTTGGGCTGGGCGTTGATAGATGAGTGAGTGAGTGAGTGAGTGGTATTTGACAAATATATAGTAGATAAGGATAAAACGAGCATAGATATTTATTTTATTAAATAATATGTTATCTTTTATTGTTAATTATTCGTTGCATTAACTTCTGGTTTCACCTTTCAGGTTCTTACTTGTACAAATAACATGCACTGCTCGTCTTGAGCTTGCCTAAGTCAAGGTTAGGTGAGGTGGTGGGGCTGCCAGGAGAGAACGTTTAATTTTATCTCATACTTCATGTGAGTACCACTTAGTGTTATTTCTTTAGTGAGTCGCATAAAGTTAATTTACTCCATTTTTTTTTATTCGTCTTGCTTAATTATATATTACTGAATAACATTAATTTAATTTGTAAACAATTACAAACAATTTTTTTAAAATTAATTTATTGAATTTCTCTATTTTATAGTTAAATTACAAATATTCTTTCTTTTTCTCTACAAAAAAGGTTCTAAGGAAAGTTTTGATTAGGTGATGTCAATCGGATAAATAAGTGCTTTAAACTTTGAAGTAATTTATTTCGTTTATTCGAACGGTTCTTTTCGTATGTTTTTATTTCTTGTTATTTTTTAATTTCTTATAGTATGATAATGTATTTGACAATAAAACAGAATAAGTCAAATAAGAAAAAAAACGAAGTGTTAGAAATATGGCTTTCCAAGAGAGAGATTCGAAGACGCCTTTTGAATATTTTCAACTGCCTTTATGTGTCGTTTTTTTTTTTTTTTTATTTTTTTTTTAACTGCATTTATTTGTAGAATTAATACTTTAGCAGAAGAACACAAGAAAATTTGAAAGTTTTTGATATTTTTCAATGCATTGAAACGTGTGAAATAAGTATCTCTAGAAGTGGATTCTGGGGTCTGGCGAAACCGGCCAGGTAAAGCCATAAACCCATTTCAAGAGAGGTTGGGCCAAAATAATAACTGTTTCTATTTTAATCTTTCCAAATGAGACTAGGGATAAGAACGGAACCGCGCTAAGATGACGCAGTTCGCGCTTTATTATTAATAAATATTGCTTTCTGAAATAGATTCTGCTTATTTTCATTTATGGTTTACATGCCTAAAAGTATTACTTACAAATACAGGTTATCTAAGGGTTAGTTAGAAACCACAATATATAATATAGTAGTTAAAAAAAAATTACTTTTAGTATTGATTGCAGTAATTTTAAATACTTTTCATTACTATATTAAATTTCATCACTATATTTATATAACATGGTTTCTAACCTTAGATAACCAGTAAAGAAGTTATAGAAAACCTAGAAAGACGCTAATCAGTAAGTATCAAAATCGCTGTTTAAAATCACGACAGATACTTCAAAGTAACTGGATGTGGTCTTCTCAAACAGACGTGGTCAAGGCCGTTGGCTAATAATAATAATGAATATCAGTGGGAGAACCGGAAGATGAAGGATAAAAACACATGATAAATTAGAATACAGGAGTTGGGTCGAGTCGGAAAGCGCGAGAGTGACCTAGAAAGAGGATGGAACACGGGGCAGAAGGAGAGAAAGAGAAAGCGACAGGAGATAGGTGGGGATGTTTCTATCAGAGAGTACAATGCTAGTGATAAGAGTGACACGCCGTCCTCCGAACACTGTCCATAGTGACAGTGTCGTCGCTCTTCCCAGTGTTCAACTTCTACCTTCGCCATCTTCTATTCCTATAGGGTCGAAAGGGAGATCTCATCGACTTTAGCAGTCGTCCTAGGCCTTCTTACGTCAGAGGAAGGAAATGGCAGTGTGACGATTTCGGGCGTGAGTGAGATTATGCATCATATATTGTAGTTAGGTATTTCCTCTGACGTTAGGGATAAAGGGATGTTAAAACATCAAAACGTGTAATTATAAAAATACAACTGCATTAGGGCCTAATTGACATTTTGGCGTGCTATCTATTTCCTCGAACGAGGTGAAAACATGCTGGCCACGTCAGCCCCCCAACAAGTCTGGGGAAAATGATAAATGAACCTGTCCTTATTCCCTACAAATATTACTAGATTTTCTATATTGTATAGATAATTTGGAAGATAAATTGCAGATGAAATGGAAGTATTTGCATTAAGTCCTCCCTTGCGAGCTTAAATGGAATTTGGCATTCCTATTGAATTCATGGGTATATATAGAAAATAATTTCGGAGGAGGCTGGGAGAGTTTCGGAGGAGGGGGGGGGGCTGAGAGCAATAGGGGGATATGGAATACTAACAATCTAGACCTTGGAATAGTTAGCCTATTAAAACGCGATTACGCCCCAAAAATATTATGTTCATGATCTTATTTAATTCATTTCCAAGTTTTTTATGACACATTTTTAACGATTTCCGGGGGGGGGGGGGGACTGCAGCCCCTAAGACCCCCCCCCCCCTTATATACGCCCATGATTGAAATTATTGTAATATTATTGGTTGTTTTTTTTTTTTCGTAAATAATGTATTAAGCTTGTAAAAGAATGAACCTTTTGCCACTTTCTATTTGGATATCTTCCAACTGCCTTATAAAAAATATGTATTCTGGGTAATAGCAAATTCATATCAATGAATTTGGATTACTGCCTGAAAACTTAACATATAAGTAATTGATTTTCTCATTTTAACGAGTCAGGTAATTTTATTTTTAAATTTTTCGAATATAACACAACGAAAAACCCCGTGATATTTTTAGTATTTTAACTGAACTGGTTATTTTTATGGAGCTCCTATAGGAGGAACGTTTTTTTTTTGTTTGATATCAAAACTATAAACATTAATTACCTGAGGAAATAATATTCATAATCTAAAAGATAATATTAATATAAATACAGGAGAAAAATAATAAATAATAAAATTTGACATATAAGGATAAGTCTGTTCCTTAAAAAACAATTTAATACCATCAGAAAAAGGTTGCAAAAGACCTATAAAACCTACCCTATTAGGACCTTTACGCAACTGAATATAACCTAAAACTTTACGTTCAAGTAAAGTTACAAATGCGACAGCAACTAAAATAAAAATTAAAGTAATTAAATATTTAATTAAAAAAATTACTATTTGTAATAAAAATTACATTTATAAATTCTAAATTTACCGCACTCAATTCTGCCAAAATAGTTAATAGAATTCAGTAATTTTATAAATATTACTTATAACTGGTCCTTTCGTACTAAGATATAATAAAAAATTGCAGATAGAAACCAACCTGGCTCACGCCGGTCTGAACTCAGATCATGTAAAGATTTAAAAGTCGAACAGACTTAGTAATTATGAGCTTCTGCACCCAAAACTCACTCTAGTCCAACATCGAGGTCGCAAACTTTATTCATTAATAAGAACTCTCCGAAAAAATTACGCTGTTATCCCTAAGGTAATTTAGTCTTTTAATCGCTAAAAAAGGATCAAAATGTACATTAATTAATGATTTTTAATAAATGAAAGTTAATTATTTTTCATTGTCGCCCCAACAAAACTAAATTATTATAAATAAAAATTATTTACTAAATAATAAATATAACTTCTATAGTTAAATTCTATAGGGCCTTCTCGTCTTGCAAATAAATTTTAGCTTTTTAACTAAAAAATCAAATTCATAAATATCAAAATAAGAAAGTTAATTTCTCGTCCAACCATTCATACAAGCCCTTAATTAAAAGACAATTGATTATGCTACCTTCGCACAGTCAAAATACTGCGGCCATTTAAAATAATTCACTGGGCAGGATAGACCTAAAATTAATTCACAATAGGACATGTTTTTGTTAAACAGGCGAAAATAAAATTTGCCGAGTTCCTAATTTAAGGTTCCAATATCTTTATGATTAGTTGAAAATAGTCATTTATTCAAAGATAAGGTGGCTGAAGTTTAGGCTATAAATTGTAAATTTATATATGGTAAAACCTCTTATCAGGCTTTATAGTCTAATAAATGATACTAGATTGCAAGTCTAAAGATGTAATAATATACTAAAGCCTATACTTTAATATATGTTTAACTTTGAAGGTTAATAGTTTACTTAACTTAAGGCTTTTAAAAAAACCTATAGCCATAAATACAGGTAAAGTAAGATTTGTTAATAAAAATAAAAATAGTAAGAATTTGTTTATTGGAGGGTGATGAATTCATTTATTAATAGTCGAGTAAGATAAAATTAATCTAGTTATTAAACGTAAATAGTAAAATAAAGTTAATAATGAGAATAGTAAGTTAATAACTATAATAAAATATAAACCTGAATTAATTATATTCTGGATAGTTAACCATTTAGGTAAGAATCCTAGGAAGGGGGGCAAACCTCCAATTCTTAAAAATAAGGTTACATAGGTTATATTTTCAGTTATAGAAGCTGATGAAGAATTTAATTGATTAATAAAAAAAACATTTTTTTTTTCTATTATAATTGAAATCATAATAATTAATCTGGAATAAATAATTAAATATTTATATCATCTTCTTCTTATTGATATATATATTATTATTCAACTTAAATGATTAATAGATGAATATGCTAGGATTTTTCGTAATGAAGTTTGGTTTAATCCTCCAATACCACCAACTGCAGCTGATAAAATTACTGATATATAAATAAATCAACAGTTAGGGTTAGTGTTTCTTATTACAGTTAAAGGGGCTAATTTTTGTCAGGTTATTAAGATTATACATTCATGCCAATTTAAATTTGCTATTATTTCAGGTAATCAAAGATGGAAGGGAGCAGCTCCAACTTTAATTATTAATCCTACTATAATTATTATTTTAGTCAATTCATGGACAAATTCAATATTTGAAAAGATTAAGAAGTTAATTAAAACAGCAAATAAAAAAGTAATTCTTCCAATTCTTTGTGTAAGAAAATAAATTATTATAGCTTGAGAGGATTTTTTGTTTTTGGATTTTGAGATGAAGGGAATAAAGGATATAAGGTTAATTTCTAATCCCATTCACATTCCTAATCAGTTATTTGATCTTAAAGTAATTATAGTTCTTAAAATTAGGATAGTCAAAAATAAAACTTTATTTGAATTTATTACCATTAAAAAGAAGAAGGTTTAACTTCTATAATCAGGGTATGAACCTAATAGCTTATCTTAGCTTATCATTTTTTATATATTAGTGTAAGATGCACTAAGAATTTTGATTTCTTTAGATTTAGTTTGATTCTAAAATATATAATAAAGACAATTAGATTGTATAATCTATCCTATCAAGATAGCCCTTTAGTCAGGCACTTTATTAATCCCCAGCTTTTTTGATCTCCCATCCTCTATGATCTCCCATCCTCTATCCTATTTTGCAACTTCCACATGTATGCCGATGATTCCCAAATCTACCTTTCCTTCCCCCCCTCTGAGCTATTAGAAGCAGCAAGAAAAATTCAGGAAGACTTGGACAGGATCACAGCTTGGGCCAAGACCAACAAATTATTGATGAATGCTGAAAAGTCCAAAGCGATAGTGATAGGCTCAGCTCCCCTCTTGAAATCTCTCCCTCCTATCCTCCCTTCCTTCACCATTGACTCCAGTCCTATTCAATATGTTTCCACTGCCAAGAACCTGGGCCTTGTTTTCGATCAAAACCTATCCTGGAAAAATCACTTATCCCTAATCACTCGTCGCTCCATAGCCACCCTTAAACTATTTAACCGTTCCCGTCACCTCCTCCCTACTCCTACACGTCAGCTTCTTGTATCTTCTCTAGTGTTCCCCCACTTCGACTATGGTTGCCTGGTTTATGGAGGGCTCACTGGGGAGCTTGAGGTTCGTCTTAAGCGATTAATGAACAGTTTTCTCAGATTTATCCTCGATACCCCCAGGGATGCCCATATTTCACACCGGTATTCCGAGTTGAAGTGGCTATTTCCATCAATTCGACGACAATATTTTCTAGGTTCCTTCCTTTACCAAACCATTTCTTCCAAATCTCCTTCCTATATTTACAACCTCCTGCAGTTTAAATCGGCTGTCCATTCCCGTGGTACCCGCTCCCGTCCCTCCGATCTCTATCCTCCCACTCATAAAACAGCCTTCTTCGACCGTTCCTTCATCTCCCGAGCCTCCTCCTTCTGGAACTCTATCCCTCTTTCCATTCGACACTCTCCTTCCTTACCTGTCTTTAAATCCCGCCTCTTTGCTTTTCTCCTATCCTCCCAGGAAGACGCTTCTTAAAATTTCACCACCAGGAAGACCTGATTACCTTTGTAAATTATATTGCTGTTTTTTTCTCGTGTTTATGCATTTTCCTAGTTTATATCTTTTTATAGCCCCCATTCCTTTAATATTTATTCAACTTTTTAATATTTATTTGTTTATTTAAACTCTTTAATTTTATTCCCATCCCCCTCTGATCATTGTATCATCATTGCCCCATTCCAATGAATGTACATATTTACTTATATTTCATTTTATTATTTAAGGCTTCACATATAATATTTGTATTAGTTGCTTTTTTTGTTTTGTTCTTTTATACTTTTGTTTTTCTTTATTCATATTTATATTTTTAGGTTAAATTTGTTTATTGTTTATTTTGTACTTATTTTTATTCTTATGGGACGAAGTCCCAGAATAAAGTTTTTTTTTCATTCATTCATTCATTCATTCATTCATTCATTCATTCATTCATTCATTCATTCATTCGTTTTCCTCTGGCGGTAACCATGTACCGGTTGTAGAATTGCCTCCGTTACGGGTTCTCATAAATAAATAAGATAACGGGTGTTTAAGGTATTTCATGGGGCGAGGGGAGCTTTGGGGGAAAAAGTCCTTGGAGAGGGTGGAGTTCAGGGAGGTTTTAATTAGGCAGGTTATAGCACCCTTCTTGAGGTGGAGTACCTCTTTAGATGACGTCATCCAACCCTTTTAAATGTCTTCTGACCCCCCCCCCCTCCCAAAAAAAATCCAAAACAAAAGACAAACAGGTTACTCCCCTGTTTAAATAGTTAATATAAACATTTGTGATGATTATGGATAAATATATTTAGTAAAACTTCATAATTTAGTCAATAACGTTGACGGGGTTGATATCCCTAATCATTTATTCAATGATATTAATATACAATGTATCTTGCTTACTTTTCCAAAATAAATTATTTTGGAAACTAGGCGGCTACTATGAACAAATGAAATCAGTGATTATTCGCTCATGGTTAATATTGGTACTTATAATTTATTTGTTCTAAATGATATTTTCTTTTCTATTATTGATATATTACTACTATTTTAAAGAGATTCACATGAACTGCAAAACATTAAATATTGTGCAGATCTCAATTCCTCATCTATAGCTCTAATCGGCACAGTTTTCTTCGAGAAATTGTAAAGATACTTGGTAGCCTGAGTTCAAATTCATCTCTTGAAAATGTAATATCTAATTTATTCCTATTTGTCAAACATTTCCATGAGATATATTATAGCCAGTGGCATGGGCGTATATAAGGGGGGGGGCTGCAGCCCCTCCCGAAATTTTCATTTGATGGTAAAAATGTGTCATAAAAACCTTAAAAATAAATTAAATAAAGATCACTTAGTTAATAAAAAATAGTTTCTTTTAGCTGTAATAGCGTTTTAGTTGCCTAAAACTATTCCAAGCTCCAAATTTTTCATATTCCATACCCCGGAAATGATCTCAGCCCCCCCCCCCCCCCGAAAGTTTCCCAGCCCTTCCCGAAATGATTTCCTATATACGCCCATGGCCAGTGTTTTCAACGGACAAGGAAAATCATTTGAAAAGAGCCTCAAACTTAACACCCGAAATAATTTTCTGGATGATAATAGTGTGACGAATATTTATCCGCTAAATTAGATACGTGTAACATAATTAAAGGACCATTTATACAACAAAATGATTTGTAAGTTTAAGATAGCATTTAACAAATTGAAAATTCTACCAAAACAACAAAAAATAATTAAATACGTAAAGGTATTGTACGAGCACGGCACCTTCAGGAGTATACACCAAGCTGCAAAACTTAAAACTAAAACCAACAATATGCTAATTTATTGTTCTACTAAAGTACTTACTTATAAAAGTGATGTTTCTTCCTTCCTTGTTAATGTACAATAGATAACGAGCAACCACCATCATTTATTTAATTACTTTTAATAATAACTTTTCCTGGCGTTTTTAGGATGCTCCGTCCAGCAGTTTATCAACACTCTTTCATTTCATGCAGAAAATGTAATATTCATGAAAATGAAGAAAAAGTATAATTGAATATTTATAACGGGTCTGTTTGCTTAAACTGTAGTCTGTAAACAATTACTCAAGGGGATAATTCGATTTACAGTGTTGATGTGGATCCCGATTCCTCATTCTGCTACATAATGCTAGTTTAACCTAAGGGGCTTGTTTTTTTTTTGTTTTGTTTTTTTATTGGCTTTACAAGAAAAGAGCGAGAAAAGGTCAAATTCCATGAACATCTTTCAGCAACTATTTTTTTTTTTTTTAAAGAGAATTCAACCATGTGGGTGATTACGCCTATTTTTTTAAAGTAATAATTTGACAAAATATTAAAACTGTAAGTTACCGCAATAGAGGAAAATTTAAAAATAAATTAAACAAGAAAAATAAATTAGATTGCAAATAAAATATAATTATTATTAATAAATTAAAGTTAATAAAATCAAAGTAAATAAAAAATAAGGTAAATTAAAAACTAACATAAATTATTATGTAAATTATTAAAAGCCTAAAATAAACTAAACTACTAAATTTTGATCTTAAAAGTAAATGGTGGAGGCTACGGATTTTCCTTTGTTCGTGTAATTTGTTTACACACTTACACAAATAGATGTAGCTCATTTTCTTACATTTTCTGCGTCATGCAAACTTTAACAAACATATATAAAAAAAAATATGTAAAAACTTGTAGTCGCACAATCCGAAAAATACTTGATTAATTGTTAATTTTATTCTTTTTTTATGTTGCATTTTATATTTTTCTCTTCGCTTTCGTATCATTTTTAAAATTGTATACAGAATAGTTATTAGTAATGTTATAATTTGATAATTACACATTTAAATTTGAAGTTCTTTACTTGTAATGGAATTCCCTACTTTTGCTTCCTATTATACACTTTATCGGAAAATCACCAAACAAAGAAGTAATATTTTAAATTCAGAAATATAACAGTAGCTAAAGCTTTCCATAATCAAGCGTTTATCCCTATAAATGTACTATACGACCAAATTAAGCCCTCCTTCCTTCCAAATTAAGCATTCCTTTTCATTCTTTTTTTATATTATTAGCCGAAATATCCGCCAGATTGTTTGTGAAATATTGAATCAAATTATAGAAAAATTAGCCAATTGAGAAGAAACTATTAAAATATACGAGATAGCGAAAGAAATAAGCTGAAGGTGCAATTTGATAGAAAGCTGTTTGCCACGTAACATAATGATAGGAACTGGTCGGCTGTGGCATTTAATTTTCTTCATTCACTTTCTCTCCAAATGATATAAGCTCCAAACCAGAAGGACTTCATCTTCATTTGTATTCAATCATATGGTTTGGTTGAGGCTGCTGCATTAGGATAGATGCAAGAAGATGTTATACTCTATTTATTAAATTTGTAGTAAATTTAATAATATACGTAGTAACCCGGAAGTGCTGACGTAAATTATCGACGTTTCATAATAAATAGGTCACGGCCGATCGTAAGAGTTTGTTTACATATATTATACATACAAGTGTGTAAATATATATACAACATAACCTCTACCATTTACAAAATGACTCGATTTTCATGAACTTAGCCACAAAAAACAACTAAAAGGGAGATTGATTAAAAACAAGACTGTAGTAATTAAAATTAAAAGCACAGGTTATATTGCCGTACAAACGAAACACTTTTAGCACTTTCCTCCGAAGGAAAGTAGCTATTAAGATTGCACTTATGACGGAATTTTTGAAAAATGTCTTCGAATCTTTATCGATCCTACCTAGTAGACACCGAAAATGACCCCAGTTAAAATTTATATTAATATATATATATATATATATATATATATATATATATATATATATATACCTATGCATATGCGTCCGTTAACACGATACAGGCCAGAAACTTGGTATGTAGTATTCCCTCATCAAACGATTGAACGAGTTCGTTAACCAACAAAATCGGTCCATCCGGAGGGGGGGTTTACTCTAGAGCCAAAGTAGTTATTTGTCAATACCAGCCATAATTTTTGTTATATTTGAACGAAACTCGATATTCGTTGTGGTCAACCGAAGAGAAAAAATTGTTGTAAAAATAAACTAAATCGGTTGACTAGAAGGGGGGGTTTACTCCGGACAGAAATTACTAATTTCCTTATACCGGTCGTAATTTCTGTTGTATTGTTATGAAACTCTTTATACGTCCTGGCTATATAATAAGAAAGAAGTGTTGTGAAAAAAAAAAAAAACTAAATCGGTCTATTGGAAGGTGGGGGGGGGGGGGTTACTTTGTACTATGTTTGAATTGAATTCTCCCGCCAAACGTAGGTTCGCGAAACTCATCAAGATCAATAGATGAATATGTGAAGCTGTGTGCATTTATTACGTAGTGTAGTACCACGCATACACAAAACTCTGCAAGGAAATAAATTACAAAATTAATAATTGACACAGCTGCTCATAAAAGCAAAAGAGCAGAACAATTTATGTTTTTATTTTATTTATCTATATAGGTTATTTTAAGCAAATTATTCAGGAATACACTCGATCCTAACCAAATCTGAGGAAAGTGCTTAGTTATGCAGCTCCTGCGTGACGGGCTTTTGTTTATTAATTACTTTTTTTAACGAAGCAGTTCCTTTTTGCAATGTCCCAATATAAATGTGAATGTTTCGGCCAGAATTCACCTTTAGGCCGAAACAATTTAAACAGAAACTTTCAATCCGAACAACTCGAGGTGAATCAGAGGGGTTTATATATATATATATATATATATATATATATCAAAGTTACTTATTTCTAAACATAAAATCGGTGAAAAAACGCGTGTTTAATTCGAAAAACGAATTTTCGTCTTCATATCACACTTTCCGTACCAAACGAAGTTGATTTTACCGTAAATACTTCTAACATATCTCATTTACCTTTAAATACATCTTATAATACCGCTTTATTCGAACTAAACAAGTTGGTCTTGGACACCATGTGTATGATAGGTGACCAATCTGATTTAGTAGCTGGCCACATTGGCCACTAGCATTTTTCTAAATCAATAAGAAGATACATTTTTAATTTTTTTTTTTTTTTTATTATTACAAGCGCAGTCAGATGAAAGCAATCACATAAGATCAACGTCATTAGCGAGTTTCCTCCCTATGGAGAGAAGAGGAAAAGCATTAATAATTTTAAGGTTTAGATATTTGGGGCTCGGTCTAATAGCGAATAAATCTACAATTTCTAGGAAAATGTTATATATTTTTGCCCCTTGCAGTTCAGCTATATACATAGTTGTTTCGTCTGGCATTTTCAGTAGGTAAGTGTTGTTGTCAACAATATGGTTGCTCCTGTCCCGAATTTAATCTTATTCCATCACTGTAAGTATCTCGCCGCATTATTATGTTCCTAAATTTTATAAAACACAATTGATGCTGATTTTGCCAAAATGTAGTATTTATTTTAGAATTCTGCATGAAATATTTGCATTGTGAACGTTTGTAATATAAGACTTGACGGGAACACTTTTTATTGCCCATTTGAAAATGTGCCGGTGATTTATGTGCGTAACTGCACTCTTCATTCTAGACTGTGAGAACGGTAGAGAAGAGTGAATTACAATAGAGGCTGAAACCGCTAGCGAACTGTCGGCTTGTATTTCAATTTGAATACCATCCGTGCGGGAACTGCACCTCTTAGCGGGACCTCGTCACATAACCAACAGCCGAGTGGTATAGAAGAAGACCTGACAATGAACAGCATAAAGCTATCCTGTTGATGGGACTCTAAGTCACGAAAAGCCAATATAACTAATTCAATGGAAGTCTCCTGGAGTATTTATGATCGGTAATTGCCTGCTACAGTTATCGCTATTTTATGATTGGATCCGTAGAATGGGGCTCGGCTTTCAGGGCTTATTATCAGTAGTCGATTCGAGCAAATATGTCTGATGACATTAATTAATTATTTTTGCCTAAAGTATTAATTGTGTAATTTTGTACATTTACTATGAAATTCATAGTACGAATGACTGATCTTGATATCCGAACATACGTCTCACCCAGAGTCTCATTAACCAATACTAATTTAATTGTTAATACTATCCTAATTATGAAGGTAGACATTTTGTGGATTTGGTCATAGTTTCTTAATAAAACTACATTTTATATGTGAAAATGGGTTTTATTGTTTGCCGACGTTTCACGAGCTATGGCACATACTTACTTTATAATGGTTTTCTGTTTTTTGAATCTTTTTGTGTATTTATAATTTAGTATTAACTCTGTTCTACTTGTTTTACAGCTCTGACGAAGGCTTGAATTTCAAGCGAAAACATCGGCAAGCAATAAAACCCATTTTCACATATAAAATGTAGATTTATTAAGAACCAACGACCGAACCCTGACAATTTCTACCTTCTCATGACCAACGGTCAACGATCTCCTCTCAATCCTAATTATTTTTAATTATTATTATTTTTTTTTTTTACGGCGCATCGACAAATCTAGGTCACTAGTGCCGACATCCAGGGTGCAGCGAGGAATTTTCCCAGCAAGCCGTGAGATGAGAAAATTCCTGCGCCGGTGGGGATCGAACCCACCATCTCCCGCTTATGAATTCAAGGCACTAGCCACTAGACCACGGGAAACCCCCCTAATTATTATTTCTATATTGACAGCTTCAGGTTAATATTATGTATTTTAATAATTTGTTTGACAATATTCATACTATCTAGCTTCATATCAGAATAATATATAAAAAAAAATAAACAATCTAATTAATACAAAAAACACAGAATAATTTAATGAGCAATTAAATATAAACAATAATTAATAATTTTAAACTGAAATACATGTTATTCACTAAATGAAATTTCAGTTTAAAAGATTCTAGACGAATGTAGGGGTTCGTAGATCAGTAGAAATCAAGCTTGATTTTCTATGGTTTCCTGCTTTTCAGTATTAACCTCAGAATTACGGCACTGATAAGGATTCGTATGCCAGCTCTTGTGGTAGAAATAGTTTTCTTTTTGAGAAATCTTCTCTTGATTTACAAGTTAAAATTAAATAAACTAAGAAATATAATAAAATAAATCGAAATATGGGCGGAGGGAAGTTAAACACTGATTCCATTACCTGATTAATATTTCTCAAAACGTATATACGGCTGACTTAGAGCAAGAAAACGTATCAGTAATCTGAATAATTTGGTGTATATTTGTCAATATCTTTAATAGATTCACAAACAAGTTAGAGAAATTGTAGGTTACTATATTGTTAAAAAAGTAACAGATTGAATTTTAATTTATATATGACTACGGTGATTATGCTATTTTTGAAATCCTCTATATTATTTTAAACCAATTTGTTATATAGTTACTATTATCATACCGTATTATTTATCTCATTCATTAGCAAGAATTATAAAGCACACACGCCCTTGTGTAGGGATAGCCCTTAAAAAAAATAATAAGTAACTAACAGGTACAATACTGACGGAACTAAGAAGATCAATAATTTCATTATTAGTGGAGAAATCACAGCAAGACGTAGCCGTTCCCTAAAGATAATGTCCTTGAAAGCTAGCGTACATTTTCTTCTATCTTCTGACCACAGGCATTCAATACTTCCAGGAGTGCGGGGCTTCAGTATCGTTTCATTAAAGCGGCGAAAGATGAAACCGCAAGTAACCTCAGCGGTCTTAGATACCCCTAGGGTCTCCGACACCAAAACATTTCAAGGTGGTCGGTCGCATGTCTCAAAGGAGGCGGATCCACCCGTTTTTTGTAGGCTTCCGAAGCCATGCAAGTACGTCGCAGAAAGATTATTATCAGATCAGCTAAAGTACCAGCAATTACTCATGTAATCCCGGACTCAAATCAGAGGAATCTGAAACGGTACGCAACAGCTGCGTGAATTAACCAAATTCTCTAGTTAGACAACCTCTAAAATAATAATAATATGAACGTTTTTAATTCAATGAATAACAGGTCAACATTTTATCTTAAAAAAACTACATTCGGAGCGGTATGGTCTTTGTGGGGTTTTTAGGGTCGCTGATTACGATGAGAGGGTTGGTTAACCATAATCAAATCAGCTTAAAGGTCATTTGAAGGTGAAATGGAGAAAAAATGCATGCGTATGTTTTGATGTACTTGAGTCCGTAGGCATAGTTTGTTTGCCTCGGATTGCCTCTCAGATAATGATTTTTTCAATTTTTTCAGTTATTTTTTCTACGTTTGTTTCTCTATTTGACGTTCAAATGACCTCTAGGAAGAGGCGCAAGGGAAAAACTACGGATTTGGGCTCAGTTACCTCAAAAACATACGCTTGAATTTTTTCAGACTTTTCCTAAGGTTTTTTTTTCTCTATTTGACCTTCACATAACCTCGAATCTGATTTGATGAAAGTTAACCAACCCGTTCATCGTAATCAGTGACCACAAGAGCTCTATAAGGACCATACCACTCATAGTGATATTTGTTTTAGATCGAATGTTGACCTGTGTAATCTTCCTCTGGGTAAGCAAATTTTTTGTTGGGTTCTATAGGTATTTTAAACAGCAAATTACAAACCGTTGATTGATACTACGTAGCTCATCATCAGTTATGACGTGGCCATTATAGCGGAAGGTTCTCTTGAGTTCCATTAGGCTTTGTTTATTTTTCAGCTCCTGAAGGGACATCTAAAGATGCGAAACATGAAGAGCGATTTTAGTCAATTCTGGAATGTTTCAATTTTAAATTCTTCATTTTAAACTTCGGTCTACACAACAAAAAATTCTGAGGTTTCGGAGTCACTACGTAATTGGTTTTTATTTTAATTTAGCTTCTGGCAAACTATCACTCCTACTACACCAATTTTATTTTTATCACTATTCATTTCTCTTATTTCTTATGTGTATATAGCAAGTTTCGTCGTACAACAAAAAAATATATATTTCTTCCTAATGGACTGAGCTTACTAATTTTCACAATACATCTTTATCATGACTGATTTCTTATCACACTGGAAAAGAAATAATTTCATAAAATTAAATTCATTTTTCTTGTGTCCATAAGAAGTCCTGCACGTACTAAGATTTGTAACAAGAAATTCTTTCATCAGTGCAAGCTCAAAAGGCATCAAATACAGGCGATACTTCAACCTGGATTAATACCTGTGATATTATATATTTGATTACTTTGACATTGATGGTAGAAAATATGTACCTATAAAACACACTTAAATACATCAACAAGAGAACCTCCCTGGACAAATTAAAACACAAACATAAAACAAATATGAATAAATTATGTCTCTTCAATTTTTGAACTAAACTTAGTTTACGTCTTCCGTAAACAAGGCAACAAATGTACCCGACAAGCCTCAGCCTTCGAACGTAACTGTAGCAAAGCAAGTGCATTACGAGAATAGTCGTCAAATGTACCCGACAAGCCTCAGCCTTCGAACGTAACTGTAGCAAAGCAAGTGCATTACGAGAATAGTCGTCAAATGTACCCGACAAGCCTCAGCCTTCGAACGTAACAGTAGCAAAGCAAGTCCATTACGAGAATAGTCGTCAAATGTACCCGACAAGCCTCAGCCTTCGAACGTAACAGTAGCAAAGCAAGTGCATTACGAGAATAGTCGTCAAATGTACCCGACAAGCCTCAGCCTTCGAACGTAACTGTAGCAAAGCAAGTACATTACGAGAATAGTCGTCAAATGTACCCGACAAGCCTCAGCCTTCGAACGTAACTGTAGCAAAGCAAGTGCATTACGAGAATAGTCGTCAAATGTACCCGACAAGCCTCAGCCTTCGAACGTAACTGTAGCAAAGCAAGTGCATTACGAGAATAGTCGTCAAATGTACCCGACAAGCCTCAGCCTTCGAACGTAACAGTAGCAAAGCAAGTACATTACGAGAATAGTCGTCAAATGTACCCGACAAGCCTCAGCCTTCGAACGTAACAGTAGCAAAGCAAGTACATTACGAGAATAGTCGTCAAATGTACCCGACAAGCCTCAGCCTTCGAACGTAACAGTAGCAAAGCAAGTACATTACGAGAATAGTCGTCAAATGTACCCGACAAGCCTCAGCCTTCGAACGTAACTGTAGCAAAGCAAGTGCATTACGAGAATAGTCGTCAAATGTACCCGACAAGCCTCAGCCTTCGAACGTAACTGTAGCAAAGCAAGTACATTACGAGAATAGTCGTCAAATGTACCGAAAGGGTTCAGATAAGAGGTCTTTAGACAAATACATTGAACAATATTGGTTACATTTATTTTTTGTCGTCAAAAATAACGCCAAAGAAAATTAATTTTTCATCACGAAATAAATAAATGGACAAAATTACATATTAAAGTTTCATAGGAACCACAAATTCATTAAATATTCATTTCCTCGTCGCTGTTCTCGTAATGAAGTATATAGTCAAAGCTCGTTATAAGGTTAGGCTTAATTAAGATTCTGAGTTAAGTCTTACTATTAGGTAGAACTTTAATTACTATATCATCAAACTATCCGGAACTAAAGCTAGGGTAAGCTCTTATCCTGCTTGATAGGAGAATATCGCCAAAACTAAAGCTAGGGTAAGCTCTTATCCTGCTTGATAGGAGAATATCGCCAAAACTAAAGCTAGGATAAGGTCTTATCCTGCTTGATAGGAGAATATCGCCAAAACTAAAGCTAGGGTAAGCTCTTATCCTGCTTGATAGGAGAATATCACCAAAACTAAAGCTAGGGTAAGCTCTTATCCTGCTTGATAGGAGAATATCGCCAAAACTAAAGCTAGGGTAAGCTCTTATCCTGCTTGATAGGAGAATATCGCCAAAACTAAAGCTAGGGTAAGCTCTTATCCTGCTTGATAGGAGAATATCGCCAAAACTAAAGCTAGGGTAAGCTCTTATCCTGCTTGATAGGAGAATATCCCCAAAACTTACTCAGCAAATCATTGGTTTATAATTTTCTTATTACAATAAAAATATACACAGAAAGTATTCCTTTGTAGTTTTACATTCCTTCAAACTAATCCTGTCAACACACAGAAGGACAACCAGACTCCAAATCCGGTTGGCCGTGCAAGCCATATTTGCAGGCAAGCCTTTCAAGACCACTAACTGACGAAAATTCAAATCTATGTTTTCCTTCTCCAATCTCTCCCTTACTCCCCCCCCCCCTAAAGAGAGAAGCTGTTTCCCTTCCCCTTCATAGCCCAGAAGAATGCTTAAATATCAAGCCAAAACGTCGGCAGTAATGTAAACAATTTTTGTTATAAATGTAGTTTCATTCAACGTACGACCAGACCACGACTTAAGGCTTCTCATAATTTATCCAATAAAGTTTTATTTACTTTGTATTTTATCGCTTAAAATCATAGCTCTGTATTTTATGTTCTCTTGAAGACGTGCCAAAATGACGTGAAGTATGTAGAGCAAAATAAGGGATTATTGAAGTATGTAGTTAATGAAATTTGACCTTCTGTCATATAAAACACTGGTAAAAAAGAGGGTTACCATCTTATAATAATAATTTTATTTTGTTTCAGCTTTCGACAACAATCGGTTACTAAATGAAACTACTATGAATTAAACTACCTACTATGTCTAAAAACATTTGTTATACTTTCTGCTATTCTTCTAATATTTAAACAACATATTCTCCCAAAGACGTTTGCAGGCCTTCTATTCCCATCTAAAATGTTGCAATTAAGTATTATTCGATTAATTCCTTATTAATCGAATAATTAATTAAGGCTTATCTTATTAAGCCTTAGCACATTCCTAAGGAAGGTGGCTACTGAGGTTACACTTATGAAAATATCTTGATACTTATCTTCATATCTTCCTCTCGCTCCTATCTATAAAACAATAAAAATTACACCCGTTAAATGTTGTTTATATATACATCTTTCGTAATGCCGAGGCGTTTTTGGAATGTTTCTTGTGAATGAAAGTGTATTTGACTCCATTACTTAATCTTCACTTTTATTTAATGACGGGACTAGGACAAGCCGTAAGCAGAATTCGTTACATGCAACTATTGATCCAATACATCCAGACAGAGTGCAAGGGCAGGGACTACGTGGACTTTCCACATGACATGCATGACTTACTCACTGAAGGTAGCCCACACTTGTACCAGATATTAAAACATTTACGGAATAAAAATATACACTTAAAATTATAAAACTTCCACAAACAGAACATATGAATACATGTAAATATTGTTCCTGAGAAATGTAAATACAACATTCTAAAGATTTAATTTTTTTAAACTTTAGCTTTTTCTTTTTTTACGAGTTCAAATAATTGTGTAATTGAATGCATATATAATATTATTTAATAAAATGCATAAGAATTTTATAATTTCAATTGTGTAATTGTAAGTAATGTAAAACTTGTATTGGGCGCATCGCCTTTGTTGCAGATGTTCATAAATAAATAAAAAATGACTCCTTTATTCTCCAGCATTCGTCCTGATTTCTCAGACTGACCTTGGTTGTAATATAGCCTGCGTTCAGTAGTTGTGTGTGAATCTGTTTCTGTGGTTAGTCGGTTTATTTGTGGTCCTGATAGCGGTCGTGTAGCATTGTACTTCTTTTGAGTTATGTTAATGATCACTTCGGTGGCTAACGTTCTAAAAAGAAAAACAACATTTTCAGTCGGAGGTTTGGGCAGAGCACGTAATTTTAAGGTGATATGTAATTAAAAAATTCGTAGTATTTACTCAAAATTGAAGGCCTAATTTCAAGATGAATTATTCCAAAATCCATTATTATTAACAAGATGAATGATTTTAAACAGAGTTCCGGCAACTTCATTTCTTCGTCGTTCAAAAACCTCTTCATTACCTGCAATGTTTCTTCCAATGGAACCATGGTAAACAACGAAGGCACATCGAAACTTACTAACAAATCTTCCTTTGTTATTTTAATACACTTGACCTTCTCCACGAAATCTCTTGAGTCTTTTATGTGATGTTCTGTCGTACCTATGTGTGGCTTGAGCTTCTTACCAATATATTGCGCAATCCCATATGTTGGTGTGCCAATGGAGTTAACAATTGGCCTTAGTTAACTCCATTGGAAAAGAATATATTGGACAAACAGGAAGATTGGTATGCACAAGAATTTCAGAACATATGAAGACGGTTAAGAATTGCAATATTGAAAAATCGGCGGCAGCAGAACATTTTCACAACACGAATCATGCTATCCATTTCGACAAAGTAAGCATTCTGGCGAAAGTAGAAAATTACCAAGAACGGATCATTAGGGAAGCCATAGAAATAGTAAGATGTTCGGAAATATTTAACAAAGAATATGGGTACAAGCTCAGTAAATTATGGCATCCGGTTATTAAACCTAGAGAAAAAAAAAAAATGAAATTCAGCCAATCAACGGTCCAGATGGAATCCACCAACTAGAATCAAGCAAGACTGAAACCAACCAATCAGGGACATGGATAGCATACTACGCCCGCGGAAGAATACAAAGACAGGTATTTACACAGGAGAACTAGAAGAACATCCTCATTCTCAGACTAAGCCCTGAGGAAGCTTGCAGTATGACTAGCGAAACGTCGGCAAAGAAGTTTGTGACGCGGTCAATACCAGAAGACTATAATATTTGTAATGATTTAAAATATTTTTTTTTTTCCTTTTCAGTATTATATATGAGACAATCTAAGGTGTCATATGTTTGGTAAAAAATAAAGATAAAACTACGAAATTAATATAAAAATGTGCATCATATTGCAATAAATAAAATATTTCTTACAACAATATTTTATTAATTCCTGGCAGAGTATTGCTGTTGTATCTAATGGAGCTGCTGGCGGTATAAACGTCAAGCTGAGTGTAATGTGTAAATGAGCAACTGTAGCGTGGGAGTGTAAGGCCTGTGCTAAGCAAGTCGGAAAGGAAACTTATGAATATGAAGGAGATGACAGGACCCCAGCAAGGATTAGCATGTGAATGACGAAGGAGTAAGGTGTAACGTGCAAGGTGGGAGGAGGTGTGTTTGTAACCTTGCCACTGAACTTTGTATCTTAGGCGCCTTACTTGTTTGTTCAAGGCTCGCTTACTTTCTCACCTGCATTATCCAGAGACAATTCGATGATTAACGAAATGTAAAATATAAATACGATAAAGACTACAAAAACACACATGTTACTGTCTGCTGAATTCCTAGCCTAAGGATATGTCAGGTAGTGGCATAGCGGATTTAGCAGTAAAACAAGCAATTAAAGAAGGCATTTCTTACTCTTACATCCTACCGTCAGATGTCGTTGCACATCTAAAATATCTGATCTCAAAGTGGCAAGGCGAATGGATTCAAAATTAGAAAACAAGTAAATGGGGGTTTCTTCGTGGTCCAGTTGATAAAGCCTTAGTTTCTCATGCGGGAGAATGTGGGTTCGAGTCCCACAGGCGGGGGAAAAAATGTAAAAGGAAATTAACTGCACTACCTCGGCATGGAAATCTCGTCTCATAACACTAGGCGAGATGTAGTGGCTCTGTCGAAGCATCTTACCCTTGCTTACTTAGTAAAAGAGAGTCTCGGCAGCAGTCTAAGAATGCTTTGTTTGCGGTGAAAATATTTCTACTAAACATATCGTCCCTACCATGTCAAGCTATCGAATATGCAAATCGGAGAAACCTAGAGAACAAAGATATTTATCCATTAACGAAGTAATATATTGAAAAATGGTCTTTTTCGATACTTTATTTAAGATATTAAATGCTGTTCTAAAGGGGTATCTGAGGTATTCTTGGAGGTTATGTGCATTTTAAAAAATTCATTTGTTATTATTTTTTTACAATTTTTTATTTTATATAAGAATTTTTATTTATTATACGAGCAGTGGGTCTCCCGTGGTCTAGTGGATAGCGCCTAGGATTCATAAGCAGGAGGTTCGATTCCCACCGCCGCACAGTGTAACGTGCAATGGACAAAAATCTAAATTTTTGTTTTCTTATATTGAATTTTTAATCTTCTAGCTAAGTTTAGAAACTATTCAAGGAATTAAAATCGTATAAAACTAAGAAGTATTAGTTTTGTTTTGATCAACAAACACATTAGCAGTATTATAAACAAGGCAAAGTCTTTAAAACCGGCTTTATACCAATAATCAGTTTGAACCTCTGCCGTTGAAGATAGGACAGTGTTTTTATTAAGTCATCCGAAGGAAATTATGTCAAAACTATTCTTTTTTTATCTGATATAATTGATTATGGATAATTACTCCCTTATTATTTATCCTGAATTATTCTACATTAATCTTTGGCATTATATTATGGAAGAATTTTTCGTAGATTGAAATTGTTATTTTATTTTCAGTTATTTATAATTATTTGTATATATTTATTGTAATTTATTTTTTTTTTTGTTGAGTTAAGAACACAATAAAAGGCTTTATCATTATTATTAATCTTTGGCATTATTCTTAAGTACAAAATTTTGATAGACCATAGCAAAAATACTTCATCTGAACACATCTCAAGTTTTTTAGAGCTTAAAGATTACCTCAAGTATAATGTACTGACGGCAATTTAGTTTGCCGAAACTTGCCGATTCCAAAGATATTTATTTTTAGATCCATCAAATAATACAATTTATTTTTTCTTCCAAATTTGAAAAAATGAGGATAAATCCAAGAAAACGGTATTAATACTTGGGCAAATGATTCAATTTAATCGGCAGGATGCTCCTAAAGAAATGTTAAGCAATATTAAAAAGACTGCCAGTTTAGTCCTATAATATATGTAAAAAATGGGGGAACGTGTTCACCGCAGAGAAAAAACTCTTATATAAGTACTGGTTGAAACAATATATCAACTTAAAAGAAATTATTATTAATTTTTATCAAGAAAAAAGATGTTCTCGCCCTAATGGCCCTTCCTGCTTCCTAGGAGGCCAACATTAAAAAGAGTTTACAGCGTTGTGTGAGAGATCGAAAAAGCGCCGGGTTCTTTGATAACTGGCCCAGAGCTTTCTTTACGGAGAAAAAATATAAAAAGGCAAAGCAAAATCAGTCCAGACATTAATGAATGTATAATAGAGGATGACATTAATAATCAAATAGATATTGGTTTCGATATAAGTTTACATTCTGAAGAATCCAAAAACGATTCAGACTCGGAATTATGAAATTATTTAATAATTTCATAGAAAATGGTAAAATATTATTATTCTAGGGCAATATTACTATAAGTATAATTTACTACTATACTATTACTACATTATATGTTACAGTTAAAATATATTTTATAATATTGTTATTAATAATATTATTACCTGCTATATTATTTCTATTAATATTACAATTAATATTATTATAGCTGTATAGTATGCATTATTATACTATTGTTACCTTGTTTTGAGTTGATTTCAATTAATAAAAATGTTTATTTGAAATAACTAGTGGTTAATGATTTTTGTCCATAATCCTCACTACTTCGTTACTCTGTGCGCCGGCAGGAATTTTCTCATCCCATGGCTCGTTGGGAAAATTCCCCGCTCTGAAACCCTGGATGTCGGTGCTAATGGCCTAGATGTTGATGCGCCGTTAAAAAAAAAAAAAAAAAAAAAAAAAAAAAAAAAAAAAAAAAAAAAAAAAAAAAAAAAAAAAAATTATACTAGCTTTGATTATATTTCAGCAAATAATAAATTCTGGAAAAACTGTGATTAATAGTGATTACTAGTAGAATCGAAAGATTTGAAGAAATGTATCCCATACGAAAGTTATCAATAGAATAAACAGGTGAAAAAGAAAAAAAGATGAAGGAGCAATGAACAGTCAACTATCTTCAGCGGAGGAAATTTCATAATACTAACAGCAGAATAACACAAGCTGGATTAAAGAGCAACGATCTAGAATGAGGAAAATCGTAATAGACTAGATCATATATTTTTTTAGTAGTGTTTTAATTAGTAAGAACAGCTGTTTTACGAAGAGAATATTCTGAATAATTTATTTAATTTCTTTGTTATTTTCCTGTTTTAAGTTTTTATTTAAAGTAGTTTTTTCTTATTATGTTTCTTTTATATATTCCCGCGGCTAGTTTTGAAAACGAACAGAAAAGATGTGATTTGAAAATTATGTGAATGAATGAATGAAGTAAATATATTTTTTCTAAGATTTGCATAAATTGCTCTAATAAAAATAAACTCAAATTTACAAAAAATCTTGGGCAAGGCCCATCAGCTGGAGTGGTAATTGCTTACACACAGTGACAGATTATTGTATTAGAAGCCTACAAAAACAACAAAAGTATCACTTCTCTATAATTAATCAAAATAAATAGAGAAGAAACCATAGAGTTAAAATAATATAAAAATCAAAGTAATCGAATATGTAATATATATACAATAATATAAATCATATTAATAATTAAATTGTTCTATTAAAAATTGTCTATATCTACAAATGGCTTTGAGATATTTGCCGAGGACTTCCCAATTTCTCCCATTTAGCTCTTCCACTAACTCTTCCAAAGTAAAAGATATTTTGCCATAAAACCTGATCCTAAACTCCTTCAGAACAGGACTTACTCCAAGGAAATGGAAGGTCTTCTTCTTCTTTCAGCTTGCACATAGAGCTTTTTATTAAGGTGGAACATCTCTTTTTTTGCTCTTATTTTTTTTATGTCGCATCGACGCCAAGGCCATTATCAGCGTCTTGCTCTTATTATCTGCCTTATTGTATGAAGTCCTCTGCTATCTGATTTGAAAATTATATTAATATTGTATACATTTTTTATTTATTTATTTTGTTATTATACTTTTTCATGGGGCAAATCACTAAGTTACGGAGTTTCTAAAATAAAATAAAAAAAGTGAACACTACAGAATTTTAGACAACGTAAAAAAAACCCTTCATATTTGAATGACTGATATTTTCAATTCTTTAATCGGTCAAGATTCAGCTTGGGACCATCAGATTCACGTCATAAGCTGTTATTCTTGTTATTGAGAGTAGGTATCAGACTAAACATACAGAGACCAACAGCAAGCATAGGAGCTGTTTTGTTTTTTGATTTTGTTTTTTTAGCATAAATATGCTTTAACAATGACTAAACTGAAAAAAACACCTCGCAAAAAAGTGTCCGCTGGCGTTCGCGAAAGCGCGGTGGCCATGTATGTTATACAGAACATTACATAGGTTTGTCGGGTGGAGCTAAAGCATATTTATGTTCCTGAATTTGAGCAGAAGGCTCTAAACAAAATTTGTTTTTGTTTTTTCTTGACGTTCTAATAGAAGCCACATAAAGCCTAGAAGTTGGGTCAAACCTTTCTACGCCCTTCATCTACATGTGGAACAGTTGTGATTTGTGATTGTTGTAGTTGGAGGTTTTCTCTATTAGAGCTCTATTCACTAACTTCCGGGAGTCAAGCAAATGTAAACTTCTCTTGATGGAGGATTCAAAGCTCTCATTCAGCATTCGACCAAGTTTGTCCTTACTTCAAGTTTTACTCGCGGGTAGTATAGGGGTTTCATTTAAAACTTCATATCGTGCCCTTACAAAGCGTAGAAAAGAATAATTTCCCAGTTTGACCTAGTTTATTTATTTTCTGTTTTGCCTTTTTAAATTCAGCTATTGTCATTGTCTTAAAATAAAATGTTTAGGCCAATCACTGACACACTAACCAAGTGAGAAGACCCCAGTTTGGAAATTGTCAGGGTTCCTTAATGCTACCTAAAATACAACTAAATTTTCAAATATATATATATATATATATATATATATATATATATATATATATATATATATATATTTCTTTGTTTTCAAATGAAACCAGATTTTACTGATCTCTTCACCAGAGATCTTAACTAAAACGGGCATATAATGTATTATTATACTTTATAGATTTCTACAAGCAAAAAGTATTCTTTTTCAAGTACTTCCGAGTCAAACACCATTTAGTAATAAAATAATTTATGTTGGAAAATATATTTCATTGGATTTGTCCTCGACCTCGCTAAAACCCGTTTCCAAGTGTTCCATTCCAAATTGTCTCACCATCCTAATCCTGAAGGTCTATCCTTATCCTCCCAGGCGGCTTAAGAGACAGTGGCCCCAAGATAATTTACTTTTCTGTTCTTATAGGGATCATTAAAATATTTGCTTAGACAGCTCTGAAAGTGCCAACTATGGTTGGCTTCTTTCACATTTTGTATTGTTTTTATTGTATTTTATTTTTCTCATTTTTGTCAATTTGTACAAACATATCTGTATCAACTTACTTGATAATTTTACTTTTATTATTGTACAGATTTCAAATAAATAAATATATATAAAAAAAAATATTTCATTGGCTCATGGTTAATGTGAGAATAGGAATTATAAGAATATTTTTATTTTTATTTCTTATTTCTTCTCTATTTCTTCCCTATAGTAACCCTATAGAGAGGGAGTATATTCTGCATGTCCCATGCTTTGCATATAACATACATTCTTATTTCTTCGTCCATCTTTTAAAAGAATATACCATTTTATTTAGTATGAACTGACAATTTCAGATGGAGCTGAGTTCTCCATGAATGTAGTTGTCTAAGAGTTCTTACAGAGTTGAACGTAGAGAGAGCAAAGAGGTTGGGAAAAGATCATAGCGAAGAAATCAAACTCGTTTAATTGAGGTTAAAAGCAGAACAACTGGCAGAGCAGAGAGCAAAACGAAGATTTCAGCTCAGGTGGCATAGCAACGTTTTTCGCTATGCTCTTTGCTCTCTCTTCGCTCCACTCTCCAAAGGCATTATTGTTCAGTAAATGAGAACTACTATTGATATAGAAGGGAATTTATATCCGATTTAACCATAATTATTCTAGGAAATCTGGCTATTGACAGCTCCACAGGTCATTAATGAGACCGCACAATGACTGCGACCACGTGCGAATTCCATTAAAAGCTCTAAGAATAGAATATTTAAAAAAATAAATGATTTAAAGGTATGATTAGTTATACTTCTCATGACGTTCATATGATTGATAAGTGATGCTCAAGGCCCCTGAGGACCTACGTCATCAATCTATATCAGCTGTCAATCAAATATTCAGTCCCATGTCTTCTTCTAAATCAACATCTTGCCCTCATTAGCCTTGCCTTCACGCTCATTATGTGTGAAATTCGTATTCTTTATTTATGAGCTTTCTCCGAATTGGATTAAATCTAACGCTTGTTGGGTCCACGAAGTTCTAATAAACTCACGAACAATTGTTTACACGATTTGACAGAACTTTTGTTGCGTTACAATCAGATCTAATATTAGTACCGTAAACGTATATTTTTGATGAGGATACCAGATTTAATCCAGCTTTACAATTTTTTATTACAAATAAAATTAAAAAAAAACTACATTGTTCCGGGTAGTCAGTCACTTAATTAAAACGAACTATGTTTGTACAAAAACTATCGATATCAGACTGCTTTCGTAGCTGCCAGAAAATGAAAATATATAGATACATTTGAAAGATATTTCCATTAATTCTATCGGTTAAGCACATTGCTATGACTGTATGAGTGTGAATTTAGTCTGAGTAAGAATTAGTGAAACATAGTTTGTAGAGTGAAATTCGTGCGAGAAAATCGTGAGGTTTACGTTCTTGAGTTCAAATGCTTGCACGTACTCGTTTTATTGGTTCCTCGGCGTAGGTAAAAACGAATTTAAACGCGATATCTGTAACCATTTTAGAGAAATATTGATACAAATACTCTTCCAAACTAGTTTTTAGTTTTGGGTATTCAGAAACGATTGATTCATTTGAAACTTGTTCCAGAAGTTTGAGATTCCTCTAATCTTATATATTTAGATTTTAGTGCCGTTTCAAGTTATTAATAGACATGAAAAGTTTTCTGATCTTTGTATATATATATATATTTTTTTTTAATCTAGAAAACGGTTGGAAAATTGTAGTAAGTAGAATGTTTCTATGCGAAAGCTTACTAAATTGTCTCCAAAAAAGGTTCTGATGTCATTTTCGAGCAACGCCAATCGGAGAAATAATTTCTTAATTATTGAAAATTTCAAATTTTTTTTTTGTTTACTTTTAAATTGGTTGATTTTTTTTTAATTGCTTTCAAGAGTAAGACGATTCTTTTAGTAAAACAAGCTAAGAAAATGAAAAACGGTGTTGCAGTGTTTCCTATAGCGAACGTTGAGACCGAGGGGAAATTTCCGCTCAGGATACTGTATGTGTCCTGTCGTGGCACCTTAAATCTTCCTTCTCTTCGAGATTTATTTTTTTTACGAAAGATGAAAACTACCAATTAATGCTTCTGTTCCTTTACTATAGGCACTAGGGATATACTCGCTAAGATGTCGCAGTTCCTGCGAGTCAGATGTTTTTTAAATTTAACTTCATATTCTTCCTGGATATTAGACCTCTGGCACACTAATGAGTTGAACACGATTTTTTTTAAATGACTTAATTAATTAAACCGCATTATGAAATAGTAGAAACATAATTATAACATACTTTGCTTTGAGCAAAGAGAAATGAGACAGTTTGAATATGAATATGATATTAAGTAATATGTAGTCCAACTACGGTATTCAAAGCAAATATTCATTATTTTGTTACCTAACGGTTGAAACATGCGGAAGATTTAGAGATTGTCCTAAAATAATATGTGTAATAAATGGTTCCTATCCTCCCAAGTGTCGTCATTACTCACACTCTTCACCATACTTCCATCTAAATCACCAAAATATTTAAATAAAAATTATAATAATTACTCTCACATTGAATGTATTAGCACGTTAAATGTTCGTAATAAGAATAAATAAATTTATTTAATTATTAACTGGCCGTTTACTCAAACTTATTGAATTATCGAAATCGGCGGAGTGTCAATAATACTTTCATGATATTTTTGTTCACTTTCCGACATATTTCGCACCTCTTTTGGTATCTATCTAGGATAATATGTTTTAAATAAAACAGCTTCAGCCCCAACTTGAGGAGGCGAAACTAACACTAGCAGTACCACATCGAGACTGGTCTGTGACTGAACCAATCCAAAATGGTGGGGCGGTGGATTAAGGCCTATTCAATTCGTATTTCGATAATAAATAAATTTAAGATTTGCTCAGAAATCTTAAGAAAACATTGTTGTTCCTGGTTATGATTGCTTTTTTCATTGGTGTGTAAATATTTCTGGAAGGCCAGATTTTTCGAAACATGTGGACGAGGTCTGACGTCATACAGTTTCTGGAGGCGTTAGTAAACATACATGTGGGCTCTTACAACCTTGTATTAATTCGATGGCACCTGACATCCCACGCATTCTGGTTTCATATGTCTAAATGACTTGTAATGAATTACCCACCTAATATTTTTCATTTACCTAATTAATTTAGGTATGAGGAGGTGTCCAGTTAATTCAGTTATTCATATAACTGAGCCGTTTGAAAGAAAGAAGTTGGTGCAATAAATGTTGAAAATTGTCCTATAATACCCTGCCTTCAGCTTCCACGGCCATTAATGTTCTTTGGCGATTTTAATGCTCTTAGTATTTTATGGAACTCTGAAATAACAAACACAAAAGGCAGGGCAATTGAAACTATTCTCGATAACCATGACATGATTCCCCTCAATGACGACTCGCCAACACATCTATGGACACGGACTGGTACCTACTCAAACATTGACGTGACTACTTGCTCACCTGACATCATCCAGCGGTTTACTTGGAAAGTCAAAACAGATCCCCTTAATAGTGACCACTTCCCGATAGTAATCCACTTTAATAAACCGAGTGAACCATTTCAAACAGTTGAAAGATTCAATACAAACAAAGCAGACTGGGCGGGGTTCAAAGAGTACTTAACGGATAGACTAAGAATAGAAAGCTTAAACGATATACACGACTTCAATGACTTAGTAAAAACAGCTGCAGAAATCTACATACCTAAGAATAAGACAGTAAACAAACACATTCCTGTCCCTTGGTGGAATGAACGATGTAAAAAGGCCGTAAAGGAAAAACGTACTGCTCTTAACAACTTCAAGCGCACTCCATCAACTGAACTCCTAACGAAATATAAAAGAGCGAAAGCTGTTTGTCGACATGTAATAATTGAATCTAAGAGGCAAAGTTGGATAGAGTTTATTTCAACATTAAACAGACATTCTTCACCTAAAGCTATTTGGGAAAACCTTAGAAAAATCAACATAAAAAATATAAAGCACCTATATCTGGACTCAAAACACCAAACACGATACTCAAAGACCACAATGATATCGTAAATGCTCTAGCTAACCACTTCTATGAAATATCAAAAACTCCTGAAAACAACCCATCACTCAGTAACGAACCTAACATTTTTGCTATACCTGACGCGAATAATCCAATAAACGAACCATTCACACTTGATGAATTACAGCTTGCATTATCTAAGACACAAGATACTTCCCCTGGACCCGACAACATTACCTACTCAATGATTAAACATTTGCCAGATATTGCTCTCATTCAATTATTGCGTGTCATGAACTCAGTTTATAACTCTGGGACTGTCCCTGAATGTTGGAAAAGCAGTATCGTTATTCCAATACTGAAACCTAATAAAGACAAATCAGACATTGCAAGTTACAGACCGATATCACTGACCAGCTGTGTCTGCAAATTGCTTGAAAGAATGCTAAATAAAAGATTGATGTGGTTAATTGAATCAAAAAAACTACTTTCAATGTTTCAATGTGGTTTTAGACCAAATCATTCAACGTTAGACCACATAATACGATTGGAATCATATATCATAGATGGTTTCCTCAGTAAAAAATCAACATTAGCCGTCTCATTTGACATAAATAAAGCATTCGACACAGTATGGCAAGGAATCGTCGTAACTAAGCTCTATGAATGGGGTGTTAGAGGAAAGGTCCTTAAATTTATAAATTCCTTTCTCACTAACAGAACATTCAGAGTAAGAAATGGAACTTGCCTTTCAGGTGTCTTTAAACAAGAAATGGGCGTTCCTCAGGGCAGAGTACTCGTACACAATACATTATTTCTCATAGCAATGGATACAGTAAAAGAACATATTCCTCCTGATGTGCAATACGGCTTATATGTTGATGACCTATTCATCTTTTACTCGTCCCATTCAGTAGAAGAAGCACAAAACAAAATTCAAGACGCTATTCATTCACTAGGACACTGGACCGAGAAAATTGGACTGACTTTCTCGACAAACAAGACGAAATCTATTTTATTTACTAGAAAAAGACAAAACACCAACTACACTCTGCACTTAAACAACAGACCTGTTATTCAAACAGATGTGTTAAAATTCATAGGTCTACACTTTGACAGACGCCTCACATGGGTACCCCACCTAAAGGACCTTCTCAAAAGATGTAAACAATCGTTACATATTTTAAGAATCCTTGGTAATACAAAATGGGGGGCCGACAGATGTGTAATGCTAAGCGTCTACCGATCCTATACCAGATCACTCCTGGACTATGGATGTGTAGCATACTCGTCTGCCAAACCCAGTACACTGAACATGCTAAACCCTATACACAACACTGCAATTCGACTAGCCCTTGGTGCCTTTAGGTCAAGCCCCTCAGTAAGTTTGTATGCTGAATCAGCAGAACCTCCATTGCATATAAGGAGAGCTATGCTCATAAGTAAATTTTATAATAAAATTATTTCGTATCCCAATACCTCTTGTATAAGTGACATACTAGACAACCCTCATGCTGACGGTTATGAACGCAGAGAAGGCCACATTCAACCGTTCATAATAAAATATCGTAGAGTGAAAGAGGAGTTTGATCTTAGCAATCCAAACATTATTACACACAAACTTACACTAACACCTCCTTGGATAACTCAAAATTATAATATAGATTTAACACTCACAAAATTCAAAAAGACAAATCCAGCCAGTACAATATTATACACAGAATACTTTAAAGCATTTATTGCAAAACACAAAAATTGCCAAACATTTTATACTGATGGGTCCAAAACGCCAAATGGTGTCGGATCTGCAGCTATAATCCAAGATAGCATCTTCCGTTTAAAGCTACCACCATATTCTAGCATATTAGAAGCCGAGCTCCGTGCTATCCTTCTTGCACTACAGAACGTCCCATTAACCCATCAGCCACATGTAATCATCTGTAGCGACTCTTTGAGTTCACTGCAGTGCTTACAGAACATGTACACAACACATCCTACATGCATAGAAATTATAGAGCAAATTCACAATTTACATACATTTGGAAAGCACATCACACAATGGTGGCTGCCAGGACACAAAGACTTAGGACAAAGCACGGCTGCTGACTTACAAGCAAAACTTGTGACGGAGGAACCAACTTATGGCCAACTTAAATTGTACCACAAAGAAGTTTCACGGCAAAATAAAAACGACATAAAAGACAAATGGCAACTGAACTGGTCGAGCATAACAGAAAACAAACTTCGACAAATTAAACAGACCGTAAGCGACTGGGCTTCGTCATACAGGGATTCAAGGCGAGAAGAAGTAGTGTTAGCCAGACTAAGGATAGGCCACACACGTATAACTCATGAATACCTTATGACAAAGTCTGATAAACCACTGTGCCAAATCTGTAACAAAGACCTCACAGTTCAACATATACTGACAGACTGTAATTTGAGACGAGACTTGGAAATTCCACGAGACATGAACGAACTACTCCGTGATAGCAGTCACCATATCAACGCTATACTTACCTTTCTTAAAGACAACAATATTTTTAACAAAATTTAATAAACCCCAGACCAAACTCCTCAAATAGTCAACATGTGGGTGTAGTATGTATTACAACAACCACTTAATTTTCTTAATTCATTGTCTTTTATTGTCTAGACGACCCAAACTATGCTTTTAACATCGCCGTTGAAAGTTTTTTTTTCCTTCCTATTGATTGTACATGGGGCTATTGTTCTTATGTATGTTGTCATATTATGCATAGAACCTATATTGTAAATAGAAACTGTTGCGATTATATATAGTCATATTGTACATAGGAACTATTTCCTTCGTTTCCTTTATAATTATAAGTTTTTCTTAAAAATGTATTGTTTTTTACTAGTTAATTTTACTTTTAGCTGTATGTTATTCACAAACTTAATTGTATAATTAGATTGATACACACAATAATGTAATTGGATTTGTAATTATGTAATATTGTAACTATTTTGTTGTTGTTATGTATTTCTGTTTTATATGAATACCTGGGCGAAATGTTGTCAATGCGGGTGCTCATAAATAAATTATAAAAAAAAAAAAAAAAAAAAAAAAAAAAAAAAAAAATACCCTGCCTAAGCACCGCCATTCCTAGCCAGCTCGCTATAGTGCGTTGTTTTATGAAGGGGATGTGCAGTTCATTTTGGAGAAGAACTTGCTCACTTAAGTTGTGTTAGTCTGAAATAGAATAATCCACAATGAAGTTATTTATTGAAAAGGGCATGAAACTCAAATATAATAATTCTGAAGAGACCTTTGACCGTTGACCTTCCAAAGTTTGTTAGTAAACGTATATTTATTTATTTTTTTATGGAACGGCTTCTATTCCCACCACTGTAGATAGGAGCTGTTCCAACTAAAATATGATTTCCTGCGAAAACGAAACAACATCATAAGTAATTTTTTATATAAAACCGTACGACATGAGAGATAATAATAATAATAGCATTAAAATGTAATTGTTTTCATCAAAAATACCTTGGAGACAATAATGCTTAGAATCATTTTTAAGTACAATAATTTCTACGTTACTTCCTTTTTCATCTAAATATGGCGAAAGAATATTAAGCTACGAACGAAAAACATTATAACATTTATTTTTAAATAATTAGTACAAAATTCAGGTATAAGCAATCAGGGATAAGTTGGGATTCGGCTAAGATAACGTCATTACGATTTTTGTAAAAAAAATCTATATTAAGGACGTTTCGGCTACTCTTTAGTAGCCTTCGTTAGCTAAAATGACAAAAAACAAAGAAAAAACAGAATTAATACCCAGAAAAAAAGGTTTACCGGTAAGATTAATGATAGGTTTCTCGGTAAGATTAATTAATTTTATATTTGTTTTACCGTCAGATTCTCAAATCATATTTAGTTTATACTAATTTATAACCTTAGGAACTTAGGCAATTATTGGCACCATTAGTCAATTATGGTGTTTCAAGTATAAATTTATATTTAAATATGAAAAAGTCCGACTCGCAGGAACTGCAGCATCTTAGCGCGGTTCCGTTCATGTCCCTAGTGCCATTTGATAAGCTTAGAAAAGAAATAAACTTATTTTTTTTATATATCTCGTGAAAATTGTCAAAATCCTCTCGAACATCTCGAATAAAAGTGATATTAAGGCGTCAGGCACCGACAGTAGCTAACTTTTACACAGAAGCGGAAATTACAGAATCTGGCTCTCATTCTAAAGCAAAGCTCTATAAATCAATACAAAATATGCCTAATAAAGCCTTTCTAGAGGATACAGAAGCATGGGCGTAAATGAGGGGGGGGGCTGAGGGGGCTGCAGCCCCTCCCGAAATTTTGAATTGATGATAAAAACTTCTCGTAAAACCCTTAAAAATAAATTAAATAAGATCACTTAGTTCATAAAACATATTTTATTTTACGTGCAATAGCGTTTTAGTTGCCTAAAACTATTCCAAGCTCTAAATATTTAGTATTCCATACCCTGGAAATGGTCTCAGCCCCCCCCCCCGAAATTGTTTTTATATACGCCCATGTACAGAAGGATCAAGAAGAAGTACACAAGATTGAGTAGAATACCCTGCCTAATATAGCCTATATAGAATAATATGCCGAATAAAACGTATCTAGTAAATACACAAGGACAAATAAAACTCTTGACGAATAACAAGTCAAAAAAAAAACTTTATTTAACAAAATAAAACAAAGTTTAGTTGCCCAACTACAATAGAATAATATACCTAATTAAGTCTACGGAGTAGACACAAATGGACCAAAAACAAGTCTTGTGGAATATTGATTTTTTTCTAATTAAATACTTTTTATCAATATTTAGTATATAACCTTTGTTGAAAATTATTGATTGCTAATTGATGAATCGGTTTATAACTAAGTAGTCTTTATGAATATTTAGTATATAACCTATTTTTGGATCTGTGTTTTTGGGGTGCTCTCCGCCTAGGCTTTGTATTTGTGTCGGCAGATACCTGGGGTATATTTACAGCTCTTGAGGATTAACTCTTAGCAGGTAAATTTCCTGCGGCCCCATTGTGTTCTACGGGCATTGAACCGCCATATACGCTCATAGTATCTAACCGTTGTGAAGTTTATTTTTTGGATTTAGGACTTAATATAAATATGTAGACTAAATCATAGCAAGAAGTAATCCTCCGTCGTCGGTTCTTAACTATGTATCCTGTTTTATTGACAAATACATTTGACTACTATAAGCAATTAAAAACACTAGGGAATATGCCAAAGAACTCAGAGTAGGAGCCTCGACAGTTTCAAGACATTTGAAGGAAATCGACAAATCCAAAGCTGACATTACTTCGCTTATTCAAAACTTTCTTTAGAACCTTTCTTGTAGACCATTTAGTAAGCTTTCGAATGGTAACCTTTCGCTTCCCAAGATTTTCAACCGTTTTCGAGATATTAAGAAATTATACGAAGTTCCCAAAACTTTTCATTATTTCTGACAACAGAAAATTGGTCTCATTTTACCTATCCTGTTTTACACACACATACATTTTCCTTACAAATACAACATAAGAAATTAAAGAAATAAAAAGCAATAAAAAACCAAGGGAAAGAGACAAAAATTACAAAAAGAACGACAAAAACCCGTTCATAAGAACAAAACAGACGTATTTGAAGTTTTAAACATTTATTTCTCCGATTGACATAACCTAATCAAAAATAGTTTTAGAATCATTTTTGTAGAAAATTTAGTAAGCTTTCAAATAGTTTTAATCCACTTACCACGATTTCCCAACCGTGTTCGAGATATTAATGAAAGTATACGAAGTTTCCAAAACTTTTCATATCTGTTCATAAAATATTTTATTCTAACCCTTCCTTAACTCCAAACGTAACATAACTTTCAACATATTAGTTTTAATGAATGTAGAACAAGCACATAATGTTTCAACTGAATCCCGTTATTCTAAGTACCCAAACCAAAAACGGTATTCAAAAACTATTTTTCCAATTTTCTCGACAACGGTTAAAGCTATCGCCTTGAAAATGGTTTCATTCGTTTTTATAGCCCAAGAAGCCTATAAAACGAGTACTTACAAGCTTATGAACTCAAAAACGTAAGCGTTACGATTTTTTCTGCGCGAATTTCGCCCCAAACGCCATCTTCCAGTGGGCGGATTTTGCTGGTTAACGAACTTGACCTTTCAAATTGGACGACAGATTTTTGTACCAAATTTCATCAAAATCGGACCATTCGTCTTCTATTTAGAGAGCGAACAGACAAATATATATATATATATATATATATATATATATATATATATATATATATATACATATATATATATACAAATTTGAACCACCGTTATTTTCGGTTTCTAGGGGTTCTGAAACGCAAAATTTTCTAGTCGGCACTTCCGGATTGTTTCATTGTATCAACCTTATAAGCGGGGTTCCTCCCTATGGGGGAGGGAGGAACCGCGCTAAAATGGTAAATCATTGTGCATGGAATGCCCTAGTAAAATATTTATTCTGTATTTAAAACAAGAGCAATGCGAAAAGCAGAGACCAAGTAGTCAATACATTGACTATTTGACCACGATATTAATCATTGAATGGACCTCATCAAAGAGGCGTTTGCTCAATCAACTCATTCCAATCAGTCAAGTAACATTCATATAGTTTGACACTACAATACTTTAGCCTGTTAAGACCTTCGGATTGCTTATAACCTTCATTAATATATCGATTCCATTAATATCCCTTCAAAGTTCATCCTCATTTTTCTAGATACCCAGTGCCAAAGGCTTCAAATTCAAGCAGAAACGTCAGGGAAAAAAACTTTGGCATGAAATAAAACAAGCATAATTTGCCACTGAAAACTTCACAACCCAATTATTGGACATTTCTTCCAGGATCTTACGATAGAAGCTAAACACCAAATCACAAACACATGGCAAATGACTGGACAAACTTAACGACATTCATGGTCCTCTCTGTGATGTACTTGGAGATGACCTTGAATTAAGCCAGAGGGCATTGAGATTCTTGGGAGCGTCAGATATTTATTAGGTATAAAATATAATTAACTTAATAAAATAAATACAAATGTTAAAGCATGAAATATTTTACCTTAGTTTTATTTTCGTTGATTTTATTATTTTTGGTTTTTATTATTATGTACTACCTATATCTTATTTTCCACTTTGGTTTTATGACTACTGTGTATAGTTTGTTTACAACAGTTTATTTTATTTTATTTTAATAGAAATTTTTATTTGAATAATTATTCAAACTAATAATTATTTCTACTTTAGATGAATTATAATTCATCTAATGTAGAAATACTGAATTCATGTCTCGGGCTATCAGACCTCCAGCGGTGCACTTAACGAAATAGGCATGTGATAAGGGATGAAGACCTCGGATACTGAATTCTTGTCTCGGGCTATCAGACTTCCAGCGGTGCACTTAACGAAATAGGCATGTGATAAGGGATGAAGACCTCGGATACTGAATTCTTGTCTCGGGCTATCAGACCTCCAGCGGTGCACTTAACGAAATAGGCATGTGATAAGGGATGAAGACCTCGGATACTGAATTCTTGTCTCGGGCTATCAGACCTCCAGCGGTGCACTTAACGAAATAGGCATGTGATAAGGGATGAAGACCTCGGATACTGAATTCTTGTCTCGGGCTATCAGTCCTCCAGCGGTGCACTTAACGAAATAGGCATGTGATAAGGGATGCAGACCTCGGATACTGAATTCTTGTCTCGGGCTATCAGACCTCCAGCGGTGCACTTAACGAAATAGGCATGTGATAAGGGATGAAGACCTCGGATACTGAATTCTTGTCTCGGGCTATCAGACCTCCAGCGGTGCACTTAACGAAATAGGCATGTGATAAGGGATGAAGACCTCGGATACTGAATTCTTGTCTCGGGCTATCAGACCTCCAGCGGTGCACTTAAAGAAATAGGCATGTGATAAGGGATGAAGACCTCGGATACTGAATTCTTGTCTCGGGCTATCAGACCTCCAGCGGTGCACTTAACGAAATAGGCATGTGATAAGGTATGAAGACCTCGGATACTGAATTCTTGTCTCGGGCTATCAGACCTCCAGCGGTGCACTTAACGAAATAGGCATGTGATAAGGGATGAAGACCTCGGATACTGAATTCTTGTCTCGGGCTATCAGACCTCCAGCGGTGCACTTAACGAAATAGGCATGTGATAAGGGATGAAGACCTCGGATACTGAATTCTTGTCTCGGGCTATCAGACCTCCAGCGGTGCACTTAACGAAATAGGCATGTGATAAGGGATGAAGACCTCGGATACTGAATTCTTGTCTCGGGCTATCAGACCTCCAGCGGTGCACTTAACGAAATATGCATGTGATAAGGGATGAAGACCTCGGATACTGAATTCTTGTCTCGGGCTATCAGACCTCCAGCGGTGCACTTAACGAAATAGGCATGTGATAAGGGATGAAGACCTCGGATACTGAATTCTTGTCTCGGGCTATCAGACCTCCAGCGGTGCACTTAACGAAATAGGCATGTGATAAGGGATGCAGACCTCGGATACTGAATTCTGGTCTCGGGCTATCAGACCTCCAGCGGTGCACTTAACGAAATAGGCATGTGATAAGGGATGAAGACCTCGGATACTGAATTCTTGTCTCGGGCTATCAGACCTCCAGCGGTGCACTTAACGAAATAGGCATGTGATAAGGGATGAAGACCTCGGATACTGAATTCTTGTCTCGGGCTATCAGACCTCCAGCGGTGCACTTAACGAAATAGGCATGTGATAAGGGATGAAGACCTCGGATACTGAATTCTTGTCTCGGGCTATCAGACCTCCAGCGGTGCACTTAACGAAATAGGCATGTGTTAAGGGATGAAGACCTCGGATACTGAATTCTTGTCTCGGGCTATCAGACCTCCAGCGGTGCACTTAACGAAATAGGCATGTGATAAGGTATGAAGACCTCGGATACTGAATTCTTGTCTCGGGCTATCAGACCTCCAGCGGTGCACTTAACGAAATAGGCATGTGATAAGGGATGAAGACCTCGGATACTGAATTCTTGTCTCTGGCTATCAGACCTCCAGCGGTGCACTTAACGAAATAGGCATGTGATAAGGGATGAAGACCTCGGATACTGAATTCTTGTCTCCGGCTATCAGACCTCCAGCGGTGCACTTAACGAAATAGGCATGTGATAAGGGATGAAGACCTCGGATACTGAATTCTTGTCTCGGGCTATCAGACCTCCAGCGGTGCACTTAACGAAATAGGCATGTGATAAGGTATGAAGACCTCGGATACTGAATTCTTGTCTCGGGCTATCAGACCTCCAGCGGTGCACTTAACGAAATAGGCATGTGATAAGGGATGAAGACCTCGGATTAAGAAATGGACGGATATAATTCCATCCAGTTAATAATTTAAATTTTCCCCATCATCTCCGCTGTGGATTATACAGAAAGAGTCCGTACTTTCCATAATTATCTGATGCCTTGTCAATTAAATTTCCTAATGATGCAATCATACTCGGCATTATAATCAAAAGAAAAGACTCATCTTCTTCATGATCATCAATCCACTGTAGATTGACTAATGAGTATTAATCTTCCATTACCGCTCTTAGCTATTGTCATCACTATATAAATTGCTCAATGAATAAATGTTAAACAATATAATTGGTTTAAATCAAGCTATGGCAATAAAATTCAATGACGTTCTCTGCTAAATTGTTTTATTTCCGAAATAATCCAAAACACATTCTATACTGGTCAGGCACATCCTATGGATTTTCACCTGAAGAGGGGAGATCATATTTGGGAAGTAAATAAATCCAGTATTTATTTTTTGTAATAAATTGCACATTTCTTATAAACATCCATTAATATAATTTAATATTTTACTTAAATAATAATCATCAATGATTAAAATCGAATTATGAGTAGAATTTCCAGCCAAAACAAATTTTCGTCATATGACTGATGACGTCAGTTGCGTTACGCTTTTGCATTACCCTTGTTGGTAAATTTGAAATCCCCCCAGGCATATGATTTGGTCAAGTTATTTGTCGAGAAATCTTGCGGATTAGGTCATATAGTAAATATAACAGTCATACCATGAGGTGAAGAAAAAAGTCATTGGCATCGCACTCACGATCCCAATCGGTATTATCCCTCAAAATGTATGAAAACAACAAAAAAAAAAAAAAAAAATCTAAGAAATTAAGCATAATCATCAGCAGAACAGCAGTTACAATTAAAATTAGAACTTTTTTCTACATTAGATAAGTTTTGATTGAATGTTTCAACTAGTTTTGGATAATGAAAAAAAAAAAATCCAAAATTTCTACAGGTATTTTATTTTTCGCAGAACGTTTTCAGGGCTTAGTCCCATTTTCAATGCCCATGCAAAGGTCCTTATTCAGCCAAGCCTTGCTCCTTGACTCCCCGAGCTAGAGTAGTCTAAGAGCAAAGCTCGGCTGAATATGGTAAACAGAACAGGAATTCAGTAAGGCGTGGTTCTTCATTGCCAGGGAAAACACAATAGTTTACTTTCTTTATAAAGGAATAATTTTAGAACATAATCATTAAAATGTCATTGTCCATTGATTAAATTACATGTATTTTATTAAGTGCATTCATAATCTACTATTGTTGTCTAATTGTTAATGGTGCAGGTAGATTCACCATGAGATGGAACTGGAGGAAATAGGACGTGCATTAACTAGTCAACATTGACATATTTGAATCTAAGCTACGGAAATCGATCAGGATTCACTTCCAGTCTGAATATGTAATGCTCCGTTAATAGCGTAATTAGTGAATCAAAGGTCAAACATTCGGCCGCGGATGGTAATGTGCTTCATTAAATCTTCTATTACATTCCATAGGCGTAAGGATTTGCATAATAATTGCCATTTCTTTAGTACACAGTAATATTTTCATCTCATACACATGCAAATTGATTGCATCTTTCGCCTTAGAAAATTTCCAATGATTTTCTATAAATTCTAGAGAACATTTTACAGAAACTCGTCAACTAAATTTCTCAGTTCTCAATCAAATCTCCACTGTTCTCATTTTTTGAAGCAATACTGAATATTCTGATAGATATTCTTGTCACTTAGCCATGAGGGTCTCCCCATGGTCATGTCTCCCGCCTGCAGAAGGCTGGATTCCTTCATTTTAGGGCTCGTTGTAGGATTCGCTACTGCACCATGGACGTTTAGGAAGGACGGAAACCTTTAAATAGCTCGGCACTAATGGCCTCCATGTAAAAAAAAAGGAAGCCATGATGGGTTTCTGTGTCATTGAAATGAAGTTTTTAAAAATATAGCCTACATTTATCTCTCTGTGCGTGTATGGGCACGGGGGCACCGATGGTTTTAAATGGAAGAAATTCTAAGATTTCCAATCACAAAATATTTATTTTCAAAACGTCAGATGGTCTAATAGATAAAACTACTTTAATTTTTTAATATCCTTTTTGGTGGCCCGGTGGCCGTGAGTGTTTAGGCGTGAGCTCTTAACAATCCATGCCAAAGGTCGTGGATTCGATTCCCACTATGAGGTGGTAGCTTTTCTTTAGAAAAAGGAAAAGGCATCAGGCCAATCCTGGCTGCTACCAAAAAGGGTGCTAACCTATAGATAACCCATCCCAAAATTAAGTTGGGAGCTTAACAAATAAAAAAACCAAACTATCTAGGTTGATTATGTATTTAAAAAGTTTTTTTAGCACAATATTCAAGAATGCAACGTAAACCGATTTGGTTAGAAATGTGCTTACATATGGAACTAAACACTGACTGTTTATCGTATTGGAATTATTATTTATCTCATCCTAAACCATGCATGAAAATACATCGAACTATAAACAATGGGGATAGGAAAACCCATTGAAGCAAGGATATGATAGTAAAGGTCATTTCTCCATACATGCACCAGAGGTCAGCTGATTCCCAGCTGTTCCATGACCTTCCAGATGTAACTAGCATCTCCAGTCCACTGATTCACTAACTACCCTACTCATTCATGCAACTCTTAGCTCCTTATCCGTCACTCTAGAGAGTTCAGGCAAGATGGAAAGGCGGTTCTTCTTTGGATATCCGTATATATTATGCTTTCTCCGTACATGCACCAGGGGTCAGCTGATTCCCAGCTGTTCCATGGCCTTCCAGATGTACTAGCATCTCAACTCCACTCATTCACTAACTCCTCTATCCATTCATGCAACTCTTAGCTCCTTATCCCTCACTCTAGAGAGTTCAGGCAAGATGGAAAGGCGGTTCTTCTTTGGATATCCGTATATATTATGCTTTCTCTTTTCATTCTCAGGCAAAACTTCTATTAAAAAGAAATACATTTTATTCAACTTCCTCAAGTTCTCTCTCCTTTATTTTGTCCCTACGGATATGAATATGGGACACTAGCCTACTTCGCGGACTAGCACGTACACCATCACACTATCCATTAAGCTTTCCTTTTCCGAGTGTTATTTCAGGTTAATTTCTGTCACTTTCTACTTCCGAAGACGAAAAAGTAAACTTGCAGTAAATAAAATTATTATTATTTTGCAATCAAACGATAGAAGATGCATTTACTTCTATTAACGTTGGTAAACAATTTATTTCAATTACGTACTTTACCCTTTGGTTCTGTAAATTTTCTACTTGTTTTAAAAAAAATTGTCATCCTCTTTGTCTTTAATTTAAGATGATTTGGAAATTTAGTTATGCTAGTTTTTAAGTAAGAATTTATGTTATATATGTTTATTTATATGTATATTTTGTTTAGTTAAAGATGTAAAATTTATTTATAATAGTTGTTTTTAACGGCCAATGGCAGTTGAACAATCAATACCTATGGGTATATTAATAACTTCTTTTGATTTTTTTGGATATATATGGCGTGGGTCAAAAATAGTACTTAAATTTTCTTTTGTACCACTTTATTGTATCTTATGCCTGGCTATTACCTCCTAAACAATTTTTTAATTATATTTTAGTCATTCCAAAAAATATACTTATTGCTAATTTGTTAACCTTAGTTTAGTTTTATAAAATGTTAACATCTAAAATGTTCGTCAAAATATAATACAATTTTAGATGTTAACATTTTATAAAACTTTATAATGTTAAAATTTATAAAAAGTTAAACTTTATAAATTTTATAAAACTTTATAATGTTAAAATTTATAAAATGTTAAAATTTATAAATTTTATAAAACTTTATGATGTTAAAATTTATAAAATTTTATATGGGTGGCGAACTTACCGCATGCCGGGTATGTATACCCGGCATGCGGTAAGTTCGCCTCCCATATTAAGACTGAGGCTAGCTATAAATCAGCTGATTACAATATGTTCGTTAATCTATGTTCTATTACTTTAAATCGATTATTCACTATTTTCTTATAGTATTATAAAATATTTGATGTAAAAATTTAATTTCCGTTTTCTTATTTACTGAGTTTCTATTGTTTTTTATTATATGAATAGTTTCCCTTATTTTCCGCTTAACGTTATTTCCTTGTCAAATGTATGTTTGTTTTTAAATGCATGGTCCGTAAGTACTATTTTAATTGTTTTTTTATGTTATTTTTGGCATGTTGTTTTTCGCTATTTTAATATCTGTGATGATTTCCCTATGTAAATTGAACTGAAATCTTTACATTTGACCTTATAGACATTATATTCTGTTTTCATTTTATTTATTTGTCTTTAATTTTGATTTGTTATCGACTTTGCAATTATATATAAAGGCAATTTTACCAAGCAATAATTGTTTTCTTTTGATTGTGGATATATATATATATATATATATATATATATATATATATATATATATATATATATATATGCATCGCTCATTTATTTAATTGATAAAAATATGTCATTGCTGTTAAAATATGTCTGCTGTGATTATTTTTCTTTCACCAATCATGATGAAGCTCAAAAATGTGCTGCAGGCACCACTTATTCCCACAATATAACACCCACTGCAGATGAGATTTGGTTTCCGGGACCATCAAATAAAGCAATTTTTTTTAGATTTTTTCCTGACTTGTCACCCGTTTCAGGAGTAAACTCCTAAAACAGAGAGCAAACATGAAAATAAAAAACCGAAATCCCTGCATCATATTATTTCATTGAAATGTCTAAATAAAAATGACAATTTTAATTAATATATCAAGATATTATCGTTGCTAATGCTTAAGGAGCTTGATTAGGATTTCTTGAGTAAGATGGTACTCATTTGATAAATCGTAACATGACTTCATCACATCGTCCGGTCAACTGAGATGAGAGGTAATAGGAAAAAGTTCATAATGTCACTGAAGTAATTTTCTCAGTTCGTTATGTTATAACGGGAGGAAGTTCTGGAGTTGGAAAAGTTTACCCTTTTCAAAAGGCAGAGCTCCGTATACTGGCCAAGTTTCTCAGGGACCATTAAAGTCTAAATTAAGTCCCAAAAGAGCATTTAGAACTTTAGGAAAGCAGAGGAATCTATATGATTTAATGAGATATCTTAATTATTCTCTGGAGTTACTAATACGTCTTTCGTCTCCAGAGATAGTTTGAATCCCTCGCTCCTTCCTGCTTATATATATATATATATATATATATATATATATATATATATATATATAGAGAGAGAGAGAGAGAGAGAGAGAGAGAGAGAGAGAGAATCTTCCCTGTACATACATAAAAAATTAAAAAAGTTTGCCAAAATTCATTTATAAGTAATGCCAGGAAAGACTTTTCTTCAGAATCGAATTATGCATCTGAAGTATTCAGACGTTGTCCAAATAGTGGAAGGTTGAGGCTGAAGTTGTATTTAAAACATATTCCCTTGAAGATGCACCAAAAAGGTGCGAAACATGTAGGGAAAAATAAAGTTTGTGAAACTGTTCAGTGAAGTTTTTGACCTTCCGCCTAGTTCGATATACAAAATAATATCGATAATTTCAATATTAATTACACATGATTAGTAAACAAATTAGAACATTAAGTAGTCCAAAATAAAATAGAAATTTAAATTGAAAAACAATAATACTATATCTAATTATACCTAAGTGTAATGGTACCTAACCATAATAATATTCCTGGAATCAACATAAATAAGTCGGAAAATATCTTGAAATTTCAAAATTTGGTTAAGCTACGAGTCGTATTTGTGTCTAGATATGTGAGTACTCTAGCAATATGTGAGCTCCTATCTCATAACAGTTCATTCAAATTTTAAGGAGCCGGTAACTTTTCTCTTTTAATGCAGTCTGCTAGTAAGTGTTTTACACTAAGGTTCGCTTGTCATGTAAAAAAGTGTGTGTATGTGTGTGTGTGTGAGCCATGTATGTCCGATCCTCACTTGGGCGTATATAGAAAATAATTTCGGAGGGTGCTGGGAAAATTTCGGGGGGGGGGGCTGAGACCATTTCCGGTGTATGGAATACTAACAATTTAGATCTTGGAAGAGTTTCAGCCAACTTAAACGCTTTTACACCCAAAATAGAATATGTTTTGTGAACTAAATGATCTTATTTAATTTATTTTTAAGGGTTTTTACCGATCAAATCAAAATTTCGGGGGGGCTACAGCCTCTCAGCCCCCCTTATATACGCCCTTGGATCCTCATTCTTGTTAGTAAAAATGTTCTTTCTTCTTATGACGCAAATGTCTGTTTATTGATCTTTACTTCCCATAGTAAGGCTTAGGTGGATGTCTTTCGAGCAATATCATGTTTCATGCCATACAGTTATTGCTACACTTAGAAAATGCTTTTTATTTTGAGTCTACGGAACTATAAGAATCAACGAATAGCGGTTCGAGAAAGAGGACTGAGGCAAGACCGGGATCCGAAAATGAAGGATTACCAAGAAGGATTCCATAACGGGGGAGGAAAAGGAACTGAAAGGAAAAGCAGAACGGAAAAAAGTGAACTCCCCCCTTCGCCAGATGTTCCTTCTTCCTGCCACCTGCTCGAGTCTTTAACCGTCTCATTCCTTCATTCAGCTTCTGATTTCATGGAGAACGAGATAGAGGAGGGTGGAAACCTGAGAATGTTTGTCACATCTTCCACGTTTTGCACTCCTATCAGCAATGAAAAACGCAATAATCATAAAACATGATAACCATTTGAATCATACCTGTCACAATTACATTGCTCGCTGCAAAGAAATTTGTTAATTAGTTTGAGTTCAACTATATCACAGTATTTTTGGATGAGTCAAATTATCTACAAAAAATAAACATTACGATGTACTTACTAGCTAGCCACAATGAGCTTGAGAAAACTTAGCAGATTGTCATGCAAAAATTCCTTTAAGCCATTATATCATGCTACTTTCAACAAATCACGAAAGAATACTTATCGAAAACTATAAAGGAAACGATAATACGCATTTTAATTGTAGACCTGAGCACATCTGTAAAAAATTAGCTACAATGTAAAGCTCTTATCGCTAAAGCTGCGAAGAGTCTTAATAAAAGAAATTATTTACTTAAAATTATTCAAATATCTCCTTAATTTTTTACCATCAAGAAATCATTTTGTCGAAATGAAATCTGTTAAACATAACAAATTTAAACCGTTTTATGACACTATTCCGTTTCAAACATTAAAGACACCAAATCCACGCGTCAAAAAAATGATCTCTTTCTACAAGCTTGTCTGTAGACCCTAAGAAAAGTTTTCATTTATTCAGAGAACACTGTATACAGTTTAATGATATAAACTAGATATTTATTGAGAGAACACTGTATACAGTTTAATGATATAAACTAGATATTTATTGAGAGAACACTGTATACAGTTTAATGATATAAACTAGATATTTATTGAGAGAACACTGTATACAGTTTAATGATATAAACTAGAAATTTATTGAGAGAACACTGTATATAGTTTAATGATATAAACTAGATATTTATTGAGAGAACACTGTATACAGTTTAATGATATAAATTGGATATTTATTGAGAGAACACTGTATACAGTTTAATGATATAAACTAGATATTTATTGAGAGAACACTGTATACAGTTTAATGATATAAACTAGATATTTATTGAGAGAACACTGTATATAGTTTAATGATATAAACTAGATATTTATTGAGAGAACACTGTATACAGTATAATGATATAAACTGGATATTTTGTCAGCAGTGAAGTATCTTTGAATCACAACATGTTAGTCAGTTGTTTGTTAAAGGATTCTTATAATGGGTTTACTCAAATTGTAGTAAAACCTCAACTCCCATGATGTCCCATATAAAATTTCGAACTAATTATTTCCTCCCATTTCTGTGGAATTTAAAATAGTATTTTGGTTAATTCTTGACATCTTACCAACCAATTGGTAAACAAGCAGTGTAGAGAAAAATGGTTAATAATGGGAAATATCTAAGGTAACGGTCACAGAGTACACATTTTCTGCCTGATCCGCTGCTATAAAATATATCTATTGGAAAAAAAGGTTATCATATTTTTTTTTTCTATACTCATCAAGAGAGGGTATATAGGCTAGTACGTAATTAATTAGAATCAATACATGTATTGGTGGTATTGGCTATACTTTGTGGTCACCAATATATTCATTAGTTTCCATAGAATTATTATAAAGAATAGGCTGCTCACTATTTACTTAAAACCCATTTATTATTTAAGCACTTATAAATAATACTCAACTTTGAAGTCAGACAAGAGATATAATATATAAATAGGTATTTCATTGAATGTAATATACCGTAAAAATAACTTTCTTAGCATGTCGGACAATTCCCCCAAATTATAGCTTTTTACAGGGAAAGTCTGCCATAAAATATTTTTCAGCTCAGATAAATTCAATAACTCCGTAGCCATCCTTCGTCTTGGCTTTCACCAGTTTAACACAACCATTTTTACCTTTAACCTCTGAACCCCCTCGGGATATAACCTACTTCTCAGCTATTCCCATAAGGACCGGATTGGGGCCAAAGGCTCTGCTGAAACTTAAAAATTCATAAAATTTAGAAAGTTCTATGGGCTTGTGAATAAGGCGTATTTGGTATTTACAAAAGTGCTAACAAATGTTTAACATTTAAAGCCCCTTAACAATTTAAACCGTATTAATTTTTTCCCTAACATTTAATATTTTGCATATAATATTATAACAAATAAGAACAGTATATAAGATAAAGGGACAGAATAGACTTAAAACCTGCTTATATACACATATATAAGCAGCAAGAAGATAGTTTTTGGGGCGATATTCGCGCAAACAAATTCGTAACGCTTACGTTTTTGAATGAATGAATGAATGAATGAAAAAAAAACTTTATTCTGGGACTTCGTCCCATAAGAATAAAAATAAGTACAAAATAAACAATAAACAAATTTAACCTAAAAATATAAATATGAATAAAGAAAAACAAAAGTATAAAAGAACAAAACAAAAAAAGCAACTAATACAAATATTATATGTGAAGCCTTAAATAATAAAATGAAATATAAGTAAATATGTACATTCATTGGAATGGGGCAATGATAATACAATGATCAGAGGGGGATGGGAATAAAATTAAAGAGTTTAAATAAACAAATAAATATTAAAAAGTTGAATAAATATTAAAGGAATGGGGGCTATAAAAAGATATAAACTAGGAAAATGCATAAACACGAGAAAAAAACAGCAATATAATTTACAAAGGTAATCAGGTCTTCCTGGTGGTGAAATTTTAAGAAGCGTCTTCCTGGGAGGATAGGAGAAAAGCAAAGAGGCGGGATTTAAAGACAGGTAAGGAAGGAGAGTGTCGAATGGAAAGAGGGATAGAGTTCCAGAAGGAGGAGGCTCGGGAGATGAAGGAACGGTCGAAGAAGGCTGTTTTATGAGTGGGAGGATAGAGATCGGAGGGACGGGAGCGGGTACCACGGGAATGGACAGCCGATTTAAACTGCAGGAGGTTGTAAATATAGGAAGGAGATTTGGAAGAAATGGTTTGGTAAAGGAAGGAACCTAGAAAATATTGTCGTCGAATTGATGGAAATAGCCACTTCAACTCGGAATACCGGTGTGAAATATGGGCATCCCTGGGGGTATCGAGGATAAATCTGAGAAAACTGTTCATTAATCGCTTAAGACGAACCTCAAGCTCCCCAGTGAGCCCTCCATAAACCAGGCAACCATAGTCGAAGTGGGGGAACACTAGAGAAGATACAAGAAGCTGACGTGTAGGAGTAGGGAGGAGGTGACGGGAACGGTTAAATAGTTTAAGGGTGGCTATGGAGCGACGAGTGATTAGGGATAAGTGATTTTTCCAGGATAGGTTTTGATCGAAAACAAGGCCCAGGTTCTTGGCAGTGGAAACATATTGAATAGGACTGGAGTCAATGGTGAAGGAAGGGAGGATAGGGGGGAGAGATTTCAAGAGGGGAGCTGAGCCTATCACTATCGCTTTGGACTTTTCAGCATTCATCAATAATTTGTTGGTCTTGGCCCAAGCTGTGATCCTGTCCAAGTCTTCCTGAATTTTTCCTGCTGCTTCTAATAGCTCAGAGGGGGGGAAGGAAAGGTAGATTTGGGAATCATCGGCATACATGTGGAAGTTGCAAAATAGGATAGAGGATGGGAGATCATTTATGTAGGCTGCAAACAGTGTTGGGGATAGAGAGGATCCCTGTGCGACACCTCGGTCTAGTGTAAGGGAGGAGGATTGGGGTTTGTTTGGAATGGCTACTGATTGGGAGCGGTTAGAAATGAAGGATTGAAACCAGGTCAGAGCACTGTTAGAGAAAGAAAAAGATTGGAGTTTTGAAAGGAGTATGTCATGGTCAATGGTATCGAACGCTTTACTGAAATCTAGGAGTATAAGGATGGAAATTCTTTTGAGATCAATAGCGGATTGGAGGTCGTGCGTAATTTTTAGAAGTGCGGATTGGGTGGAGTAACCTGGACGAAAGCCAGATTGGTGGGAGTTTAAGCGGGGTTGTAGAAAGACGGATATTTGGGATTGTACGAGGCGTTCAAGTGGTTTAGAAAGATTGGAAAGGATAGAAATAGGACGGAAGTCGGTGGGAACAATTGGATTGGAAATTTTGTTTAAGGGATGAACAATTGCTTTCTTCCATGATGTGGGAAAGACGGAGTTTTGCAAAGAATAATTGTATATGTGGAGTAGGTGGGGTAGGATAACAGGAAGGGAAAGTTTAATAAGCTCCACGGGTATACTGTCCGAACCTTTGGACTTAGAATGTGATTTCATGACAGCTTTGAGGAGTTCTGAAGTTTTTGAGTTCATATGCTCGCAGGTACTTGTTTTATAGGTTTCTTAACATAGGAAAACGAATGAAACCATTTTTAAGGCGATATCTGAAGCCGATATTGAGAAAAGAGGAATCAATGTTTTCGTAAGTCATTATTTTTTTGTGGGTACTTAGAATCGCGGGATTCAATTGAAATATTTTCTTCATCTTGGAAATTAATCCCAACTAAGATTTTTAAATTTTGGTTATATTTGGAGATAAGCAAGTATGCGAAAATATATTTTATTAATAGACATGAAAAGTTTTCGGATCTTCATATATTTTTCGTAAATATCTCGATAACGGTTGGGAAATCGTGGTAAGTGGAAGGTGAACATTCGAATGCTTACAGAATTCTCTACAAAAAAGGTTCTGAAGCAATATTCGATGGGGCAAGGTCAATCAGAGATATAAGCGCTTAAAACTTAAAAAGTGTTTGTTTTGTGGTTTTGAACGGGTTTTCGTCTTTGTTTATCTCACTTTTTAATTGGTTGTTTTTTGTTTTAAATTGCATTTATCAGTGAAATTTTAGTAAAATAAGCCAAGAAACAGTGAAAGATATCGATAATATGTTTGGAGTGGCTGCGGTAATCAAGATGGCAGTGGCTAATCATGATGACGTAGTTTGTTTTGAATTCTCCTATCTATATAACTTTCCTTATAGCCAAAAACTGAAGTTATCGTTATTTCTTATTTTATATAAAGAATTTACCCTCGAGAGAATGGAATTTTATTTGCCACGAAGCACATATTTACAGTTGATTATAACAGTAAAATGAGGGTCTCCCGTAGTCTAGTGGCTAGCGCGCTGGATTCATAAGCGGGAGATGGTGGGTTCGATTCCCACCTCCGGCAGGAATTTTCTCATCTCAAGGCTCGCTGGGAAAATTCCTCGCTGCACCCTGGATGTCGGCGCTAATGACCTAGAAGTAGATGCGCCGTAAAAAAAAAAAAAAAAAAAAAAAAAAAAAAAAAAAAAAAAAAAACAGTAAAATGAATTTGCCAGTAAAACAAAAGAAACATAAAATGACAACGAATTTTTGGTTCGAAATAGAGCTTTCTGTGCAGTAGTCGAAGAGCGAGTATATTTTCAGTAAATAATTGTATTGACTTATTCAGCCTTCATCAAGAATGAGGATTAAGAATTATCCGTATTATTCAGTGTAAGTTGGCTACTGTCAGTTTCCTGTTATTCGTGATGCCTAATCTATTCCATTTCTTCGAGATGTAGGGAACCGCGCTAAGATGACGCAGTTCCTGCGAGTCGGACTTTTTTGCGTGTGTGGTTGCTTCACCGTGTCGGGTCCGGGCCTCGGTCGCGGCCCGGCCCGGACCCGACACGGTCTAGCGTGAATCGGCCTTTACTGATCAAGTCATATTAAATAAACAGATCGAACTACAGATTTTAGTTAGGAGACCTAATCATATTGTCTTCAAATGTACAGCATTATAGAAAGCAAAGTCGTACTACTGTAAATTTACAAAATAAAAAGATGGCTCATAGCAGTACTCGCTACAGGAATACATATATAGTAGTCAGTACGGTGAAACATCTTAAAATCTTAAGCTAATGAACGTATATGGTTATGAAAAATGTAACATACAGTCTTATTTTTCATACATGGTCCCAGCGCATGCACGAACGCCAGCGGACACTTTTTTGTAACTTTATTTTCAGTTTAGTCATCGCTAAAGCATATGTATGCTAAAATATTTATTTATACATTAGTGAGACCGCGACAAGGGCAATTCATCACTTAAAACACTTAAATAAGAATAAACAATAGTGAACAATTGTAAACACATTTTTTACTCGATGCTACTCAGTATTCATATGCTAAAATAGTATTCATTCACTTTTGAGAGATAGGTATTTTTTTTTCATTCATAGATTAAAGCGAGTAAATAATGCTCAAACCAAAAATGTACAAGGTAGTTAAAATGACCCCTTAAGACGTTTAAATGCAATGTTAATATGTGAAATTCCTTCTGTTTGTAACTGTTTATAAAAATAAAAAATAATTAAAAACAAAAAAAAAATTATTAAGGATATTAAGGATTACTGAACCATACATTTTACCATTTTCAAGTATCATGTAGCAAATAATTATTGTGCTTTGTCTGAATAGCACACACTCTTCACGAAGGCCTCTCAGAGCCCTTTCGTGAGTTGCTAAATGTAATAGAAAGGTCGGAGAACGGAAATAATGGAACAAGAAAACGGTCTTCTTATCGATAAGAATAAATCGGTCGATTTACACGTTACGAAAGGCGGTGTTGCGAAGGGTTGATTGAACGAAGCGTGAATGAAGGCAAAGAGGTCGTTGTGTGTTTACGCTGTTTATTCCTCGGCCTTCAATGAATCAATAGAAGGTGTTTGTCAGCCGAAGAAGGTCAACACATTTTAGAAAGTAATCAAACTGAAAATAGAATGTCAACATAGTGCTGCTTTTCTAGGAGCGAACTCAAAGAATGAGTTTATTTTATATTTAAGCCCTAATCACTGTAATCGATACTCATATTTCTTTTCCCTTCAATAATTAGCATAATTCAATTGCACATTGTTAATATTGCCTTAACATGGATCTACTGGATAATACTCACAGATATTTAACATTATTACAAATAAGAATAGTTATAAGATGAGGGAACAGAAGAGACTTTAAATCAGTTTATACACTGACACTAACAAAAAGGATAATGCTTTTTGTAACTGCCTGTTACAAGCATTTTCGTTGGGACCATTCCGGAAAGGTAAACATTTATTATAATTCATAAATTTTATTTATTTCAAACCTAGAAGTTGGATCGATTTTAAGATACCGATGGCCTTAAAGTGAATGGGTTATAGATAGGCTCCACTTCCTGAGGGAAGTTGTTTTATGTTTTTGATAATTAGTCAATTGAAATACCATCGTGGATATAAAACCATAAAATGAGACCTTCCCGCATACTTCTAGGCTTTCCATTTCTTCCTTATTCAGTTCTTCCTTATTCGGGTGTTCCGGGATCTATCATCCGACTCATGGGTGCAACCTCAATAGTTTTTTCCTTAGGGTTTGATAAAGCTACATACATAGATGCCTGAATATGAATTTTGTTCTTACAATTTGTTCTGATGAATTTATTTTATAGTATATCACGATTGACTGTATGTTACATCTAATACTGGTTCATTAGATCATGATTTGTAGATACTTAGCCGCCAAAGAAATAAGCAGTGATATAATTGTTGGTATTCGGCCTAGAACAACAATCAGATTTTCTTAAAAATCTATATTCAGAACGCTCCGGACTGCTATTTGGCAGCCTCCTTCAGCTAAAATTCAAAGAAAAATACTGAATTACTAATATAACCATTAAAAGCAGTAAGTTATATAAAACAATTCTGTCTCTAATAAATAAGAAAAAAAATACAAAAAGGCTAGTGAACATATTGCACTGGTATTTCTAAAGTGACATAACTCAAAAATCGGTTTTATTCGCACCGTCATAGTTATGACTGTGAAAGACATGGTAAATATATCTTTATCAACCATCAAAACTGTATGTACCTAGCTTAAGGGCTTGTGCACCAGAGGGCACTTGTGTCACCCTTCCAGCCTTAATCCTAACAGAGGCAAGAGTGACACATTTTCAATTGAGTTTTATTTTGAGTTGTGTAACTTCATAAATACTAGTACGATATGATGGCTACTGTTTTTCACAGAACTTAGTAATGAATATGGAATAAATATCGAAACAACAAAGTAAAATGACATAAGTACTAATGAACAGAGAAATAATGATATTTTTAACCTTAAATAATAACCAAAATAGTACATATCAGTGAATGCCTAGTGGATGAAGACAGACCAAAGCTAGCAGTTAGTGACCATTGTGAACATATCGAAAGAAAAATTCTTTACATTATTATCTAGACGGTTGCTTGCATTTATATGTTAAGATTATTTTTGTAGTATCTAATTCACATTAGAATTATTTTTAGATGTCTGGTGGCCGTGAGCACTCCTTAGGTCATGAGTGCGATTCACTTGAGTGTGAAAATACATCCGGACTAGAAAAGGTTGGTAACCTTTAGATAATCCGTCCTAAATTACTGTATTAATCAAAAATGTATAATGTCTAATAAATAATTCAAATTACATTTCCGTAAAATATGGTCGAAAAAATTATAATTTTGTTAACCCCTTGACATGCAATGACTTCTGGGACTTGTCATTAATTCCATGTGCCATTGTTGGCTTTGATGTCTCAGAGACATCAAACACTTTCTTCCGTAATCGTCGCGCGATACGTTTAAAACAACCGCCACGACTGCACTTTAGTATTGTTTTGTTTATATTTCATCTCGTTTTGGCGCGTTGACGCCTATTTTATTTGAAAGTAAAGGGATTAATACTTTTCCCTTCTAGGACTATGAAGCAATTTAAAAAATGGCTAATCACAAGTAACGTTTTTGTCGTAAATAAAACCCAAGTGAAGGACATTCATTCCTTTGGTAGAATTGGATAAGAGGAGAGCCTTTTTGTCCAGCTGAAGGGAAGAATGTAGAATTAGAGAAACAGGCTAATTCAATTCATGATTAAAATAATCAAATAGTGATGATGCAGGAATGCTTGCTGAGTTTCGGCATCCCATCACTTGTCTTGCTCAATCCTCTTCACCAGTAAGTACCTTTCGGACTTCATCTCCTTGCGACATCGGTATTGCAGGGATGGGTAGATGGGGTTATCGCTTCGTAACATTCTCTTTAGTTATCTCGACACCTTCTTCTCCTTTAAGTCGTAAAAAGGTATGTAAGAAGAAATCACTCCTTACTTTCTAATGATTGTTGAATTAAATTAAACATTGTAATTTGAATATTAACCCTAGTTTAGATTGCGTAGCAAATAAGAATTTTACCAATCTCATGAAGGAATAAGTCAATCTGATTTTTATATTTAGATAATATTACCTAAAATCGTAAAAAAAAAAAAAAAAAAAAAAAAATCAGTCCCGTAACAGGCTACAAGGGCCCAGAGGGGCAGATTACTGTAGAGGTATCTGATTCATGACCATACGGCACACTAGGGAGATAGTGTGGTCAACACTTTGCTCCGGCCGCCTGATTTTCCCCTTGGCTGCTAGAGTCATTAGCACCCAAGGTACCCATTATTAATTAAATTAATTAAATTCTGGGTGAGCCTAGGGACGATCTGGGACCCCAAATCCAACCCTCGAACGGCAGCACTAGAAGAAAAAATCTTTAGTGCGCGATCGGGTTTTAAACCTGGTCCTCCAGTTTATTAGTCGAGTGCTCTACCACTGAGCTAACCTCGTCCCCACCTAAAATCGTAAACCAAACATAAATTATGCATTCTAGATATAGATATACACACATCGATTTTGTGGGGGAAGAGATTTTCCTTTATATTGAAAAAGTCCGATTCGCAGGAACTAGGTCATCTTTCCGCATTCCCAAGTTCTTATGCCTATTATTATTTGGAAAACCTGCAATAAATATTGAGAAAAATGAAAACACCTACCCTAATAAAATCCTGAAGGAAAGTTAGATATTAGGTGGCGCTGCCTTCCGATGTAATAAAACCTATCTGGTTAATAATTATTTTTAGATTTTAATATTAAGCGCTTTGTAGATATTTTTGTTGAAATATGAATGTGAAAGCACATTTACGTCCCACAGATACCTGGAAGTAATCCAGTATCTTCGTTTCTGTTGTAAACCGTAACTACTAATATACTGCTTTTCGACTGTGAATATTAAATAGCAAATTTAAATTCCCAAAATTAAAATAGCGCCCAGGGAAAATAAATAAGTTGAAATAAAATACACCCTTTTAGGAGTATATTGTCTACTTCGCAGCGTTGTCAGATCCTGCATAAACTTGCCTATTTAGTAGATGTTTTATTCGTTCTTTTGATACCTGCGCGCCTTTATTAATCCAATCAGTGGCTGCTTCCGTTCCGCCGCGGGAATCAGTCTCTTGTCTCCCGTCTCGACACAATGGAAATTACCACAATTCAACTGTTTTTGTAAGCAGTGTGGTGCAAATTAAAATAATTAATACGGATAATTATCGACTGTTACGGCAAAATGAAAAAATATCATCCACCCGTTACTGTAGACCCATCCTATTTGAATTTAGAAAGGAATGTAAAGATAATATAACTAATTTTGTTGATGAAATAAAAAACAAAAAAAAACAAATAGAAAATCTCCACCCGTTACCTACCACAATTAAAACGTTTCAATCACATATAAATTATTTCTTACGATGATTTACGGAATAATATGGAATATGTTAACAGATACGAACTCTTCGATAAAATGTTACATTTGTAATGCTACTCCCAAAGAAATGAATGTTGTTATTAACAGAGAAATGATTGCAGAAGATTACTGCTTTGTACTATCTACTCTTCATTGCTGGATAGAAGCTTCGAATGCCTTCTCCACATTCCATATCGATTAGGTTTCAAATCGTGGAGAATTCGGTCCCAAGTTCATAAAGAACTTCTCCAACAAAGAAAAACAAAAATCATTGGTGATTTTAGGGGAAAAATGGGAATAATAGTTGACCAAGTCAATCTAGGATTGGGTACATCTAATGATGGAAACATGGCGCGTAAGTTTTTTGCTTTTCCTCACATTTCGGGGTCAATAACAGGAATAGATGTAAAAGTAATTAAACGGTTTTCTATTATTTTGCAAGCAATACCGTCCAACTCTTTGATAAATACTGAAAAGTTTGAAAGGTTTACGAGAGAAATGGCTGAAATATTTGTGAATTTGTATGGGTGGTATTACATGCCAGTAACAGTTCACAAACCTTTAAAACATGGCACGGAAATAGTCAAACTAACAAATTATAAATACTTCCGCGAAGACAGAGAATCTTTTTCAAGAAAGTTTTCAAGGAAGGCTACCAACAGTGATATCCTCAATAATTTGTTAATTAATTCAGACCCTTTAATATCACATATAAAACGAACACCCAACAACGATCGCCATCGTTTAGAAACATTATCTCCAGAAGTAAAAGATTTTCTAATTCAAAGATAAAAAACATTTAAAATTTTAGAAATATGTCTTATTTATTCTTCCAGCTTAAATAATATTTATTAAATTAAATACATCGATTGTTTAACAGTTTTATTTTTGTTTATAGTTTTAGTTTTAGCGCGGTTACTCCCTATCTCCATAGGGAGAACCCGCTTATGAGGTTGACCTCAAGACACAATCCGGAAGTGCCGACTAGAAACTTTCACGTTTCAGACCATATAGATCACGAAAATATAGGTGGCCCAAATTTGTATATATATATATATATATATATATATATATATATATATATATATACATATGTATATATTTATATATCTGCTTTTCTGTTCGCGCTCTAGGAGGCTCAAAAATGGTCCGATTTTAACGAAATTTAGCATAAAAATCTGTCGTCTAATTTGAAAGGTCAAGTTCGTTAACCAGCAGAATCCGCCCACTAGAAGATAGTGTTTGGGGCGAAATTCGCGCAAAAAAAATCGTAACGCTTACGTTTTTGAGTTTATATGCTTGCAGGTACTTGTTTTATACGTTTCTTGACATAAGAAAACGAATGAATGCATTTTGAAGGCGATATCTTTAACCGTTTCTGAGATAAGTGGAATCAATGTTTTTGTAAGTCATTATTTTTTTGTGAGTACTTAGAATCGCGGGATTCAATTGAAATATTTTCTACATCTTGGAAATTAATCCCAACTAAGATGTTTAAATTTTGGTTATATTTTGATTTAAGGAAGTATGCGGGAAAAAAATGGTATTATAAGACATGAAAAGTTTTCGGATCTCCATACATTTTTCGTAAATATCTCGATAACGGTTGGGAAATCGTGGTAAGTGGAAGGTGATCATTCGAATGCCTACTAAATTCTCAACAAAAAAGGTTCTGAAGCAATGTTCGATGGGACAACGTCAATCAGAGATATAAGCGCTTAAAACTTAAAAAGTGTTTGTTTTGTTGTTTTGAAAGGGTTTTTCTCTTTGTTTATCTCACTTTTTAAATGGTTGTTTCTTGTTTTAAATTGCATTTATCAGTAAAATTAGTATAGTAGTAAAATAAGCTAAGAAACGGTGAAAGGTATTAGTAATAATAAGTCTGGAGTGGCAGTGGTAATCAAGATGGCTGTGGCTAATCATGATGACGTAATTTGTTTTGAATTCTCCTGTCTTATAACCTTCTCATATCCTCCAACTGAAGTTATCGTTATTTCTTATTTTATAGAAAGATTTAATCCACGACAGAATGGAATTTTATTCGCCATGAAGCACATATTTACAGTTGGTTATAACAGTAAAACGAATTTGCTAATAAAACAAGATACTTAAAATTACAACGAATTTTTGGTTGTTTATAATAGAGCCTTTTCAGCAGTAGTCAAAGAGTAAGTACGTTTTCAGTAAATAATTGTATTGACTTATACAGATTAAGAATTATCCGCTTCTGTGTAAGTTGGCTACTGTCAGTTTCCTGTGATTTTTTATGCTAATCTATTCCATCTCTTCGATATGTAACCGCGCTAAGATGACGCAGTTCCTGCGAGTCGGACTTTTTTGTGTTTGTGAACTTGAATTTCATTAAAAAATAAAAAACTTCATTTAACATATGTTGATATTATGTGCTTACAAATCACATTATCCATTTAGCAAGGCGCACATAATATGTTTGCACACATTTAAAAGTTATCCTACCCGTTATATCTCAACTGGCGAAATAGCGTGAAAATTGCTGATAATTTAGTTGAATAGAGACCAGTAGAACTGGAGATATTAATGAATGTCCGGCCTACCCCCACTCTGCAGCGGGGCGGTATTTTTTGACAATGAACGTTATAATTTTAAACAAATACATTTAGTACTTTTTTCCAAATATTTTATTGGCTATTTCTTTTAGTTATTGTTAGTAATGTATTTTCACAGTATTAAGTTTTCTTTCAAAAAACACAAATTGTCGCCTCTATCGTGTATGTATGAATGCATATATACATCTGTACAAACATTTTCATATTCATCGTCATGGCACAGTTGTACAAAATAGTATATTGTTTTCACAACTGGCGGTTTGTTATTCTATGCACTCACAAGAATATTTATACAATGAAAATTATGTTTAAAAAAAATCAGCAATATTTTTTCGATATATACAAAAAGACCTTCCCGATAAAAGCAAACAAGTTTCAAAAGATCTGATAGAGGCCGAGCCTTCGCGAGAAAATTCCATCTCTCCTACGTAGATCGTAAATATTAATGACAAGAGCTATTTGAAATAAGCCGACCTCTCCTCCAGGTGTGCCAATAGTAAATGATAATGATAAAAGAAGGCATTCAGGCTGGCCATAACTTCATCGAAGGTCTGTTTGTTATTCTCCACTGTACTTCTTGTTAGCACAGATCTTCTGTCAAGGCAATAAAATCATAGACCGATTCAACATGATAAGTAACATTGATTCCTTTCAGCCACACAGTAATAATTTATATAAACGTAGGTTCTTCAAGAACCGCTGTTACCCGGCGTGCCATGCTACAACTACTTCCCGCATCTAGAAAAGAAAAAATAAATTATAAACCAAATAAATGATATTAACATCTAATAACGCAAATCTGTAACTATTTGGGTTCATATTTTTGAGTCCATACTGTGAGTCCTGGACGATTTTGACCTAGCCTATGACTCCCTCCGAATCAAGAAATCGGTCGAACACGTGATTTTTTTATATATATATATATATATATATATATATATATGTATATATATATATATATATATATATATATATATATATATATATATATGCATGCAATTACCTACGAAATCACAATCTTCACAATTTCAACACGATCTTGAAGACCAATGAAAGTAATTGAGTGGCTGGCTTTCTCCTTTTCTTCTCGGAGTCTCACACTTTTCCAGCGGCTCGTTTTCGGCTTCCCACAGTTCCCAGCAATTTATTACCCTAATTTTTTGTTTGAGCCCACACACCTTAAGGTGCACGAAAGGCCCTTTCTCCTTTCATGAAACCGCCTCGATTAAAGATGTTTTAATGGCGTCCTTTTGTTTATATCTATTGGTTTTTACTTCCGTTAAGCAAACGGCCTCCCAACCGTTACATTGAAGAGATAAAAAATGCATAGAATGAACTTTATCAACAATGTTCAACTCACCCTCAGCCTTTTTCTATAAAGTGACTGAAGATCTCTCACAATGTCCACACAAAATAGATAAATCTATATAAGATAGATAAATAAAAGCCATATATTCTTTTAAACTATTTTTATCTTAAAATAATAATGAAACGAGTACCTTACAGAACCCATTTTTAATGGTTTTATTTTTATTTTCCACATTTGCAAATCTGAAAACTTATCATATTTGCAATTTTCATTTTCAGATGTCATACATGCTTGGTTGTCTAATAATCGCCATAGTCATGGAACAGATTTATATGTGAATAAATTAATAGAATCCCAATATTTATTGGATAATTACATAAAACAGCTTGAACCCTTTCGTGAGGGGAAATATTATATTATCTTAGAACTATTAACTCGAATTGAGCCATCGTGACGAGGTTTGATTACTCTTGAAATGAAGAAGATTCTGTTTCGAAACAAAATTGATGATTGTGGAATAAATTAATTCCAATGGCTGCAGCCGGCTGGGAGAAAAAAATCGACTAGGCTCAGCCTGCAACTGTCAATCGACCCAAATACTCCAAGCAAATAGTGTTGTCACAAATACTAGCCAAACCAAAAAATTAGGCCATTCAAGGACATTGTTTTCACAAAATATGATGTAATGCCTGTCGATCAATGAAGATAAAGATTAAATTTTAAATCTGGTTCCCCTGCGTCAAAGTCCATCCCCGCCTATTAATCCAAAGCTACGAGTTTTATATGCAAACCGTGTATTAGGTTCTGAGGATTACCAAACATGACCTTTTAGAAAAAGTATTTTTTGATCAAAGCGGAACATATTTTGTATATGGAAGATCTCAAAGATTCAATTTTACATATAGATTTGAAAGGCAGTTTCATGACTTAGGGGGAACCTAAAATTGGACCAGAACCGATAGCCACAGACTATCGGAAGAAAAACAAACACATGCATCTCAATGGAGGAGCCTACATTTTTCCCTACCCGACCCAATCCGATCCGATGGCCACCGATTCTCGGCGGTTCAAATTTGTTTGTTTCTAGACCGATTTCGGACCGACGACGCAAAACGGCATATTGTGTTTTTCAAAAAGGTCTACAGCCTCTCCATTTTAACCGATTTCAAAGCATGTTTTTTTTTTTTTTTTTTTTTTTTTTTTTTTTTTTTAAATGAAAGCTAATCAAATTTTGAACAACTTTGTCAATTCACATTTTTGTTTTTTGCTTCTCTTGTTTACTAAATTACGTGGAATGATGTTTATAACCATCCAATGTTTATAACCTTCAAATGCAATACCCTTCTAGCTACCGTTCTTAAAAATAATTTTAAAATATGGATACCTCCAACATTCAACCTAATCAAAGGTTTCTATGCTTATTTGGTGGTATTTCATAAATTAATTACTCATTTTCACTTTACTACGAGTTCATTACTGACGAGCTGTGACTATCGGATCGAATCGGGTCGTAAATCGGATCGAATCGGGTCGGGACCATTGTAGGCATTCTCGTCGGCCGCTGTCGGCCGTTGTCGGTCAAACGAAAATGGATCGGGGTCCAATGTAGGTGAAGCCTTAGGCTTAATGTACCGTCGACATATCGCATCTACATTGTCGGGTTACGTCATTACCATGTTTTACTTCCCACTAAGAAAATAATCCTCATACATCAGGACATTTTATTCAAGAGTTTCTACTTCTAAATCATTCTTTCCTTTCCTATTCATACCATGAGTGATCCCAAGGCTTCGATTTCAAATCATTGTATCTTTGACAGAACTTAATAATCAGCTGATATCAGCTGGTGTTAATGACATCTTACAGATCTGTAATTATAAAACCGGTTTGTCTCTCTATCTAGCGGGATTGCGTTACATCCCTATTGCACAAGTGTTTTGAATGGAATCAATACGTGAGAAAATAGACGGTAGTATTTGTGCGGTATTATCAGCAAAATCAGTCTTTCGTAGTTTATCATCGATAGTTATCTCTACGTATCGATTAACAACCAGCCGATTGCACTTTTTTATCAGCAGACGTTTTTTCTTAGGGCCAATTTTTCTACTTGGTCGTTTATCACTGCCAGATAGTTGTACTCCAGGGAGAGGCGAGGGCGTGGGAACCAAGGGTATGCGAGCTCCCCCCCGGGCAAGGACGAGATCTCGGACTTCGGTTGGTGAGAGGTACACATTCTCTACTTATATTTACTCAGCAACCATACAGCAACCGAGCCACCAAGCCTGCAGAAGTGCTAGGTACCAGAATCAGCAATTGGCACTCGTTGCAGACACATCATCATTTAAAGGACATACAAATAGCTAGGAACGAGAAAGCACAAACCCACCAAATGACAAGAATGGACTTTTGACAGACGACAGCCCTAAAATTAACACAAATCTCACATACCTTAAACAAACATTCAGAACTAACAAACAAAATGTAGAATACGTACCAGTCAACATGAAATAAATAAATGCGTACTTTGAATAAGTGATTATAAAATGTTGATCTAGCTAGTACATAAATTAATATATATATATATATATATATATATATATATATATATATATATATATATATATATACAGGGTGTCCCGTAAATATCTAGTCATATTGTGAGAGGTGATAGAAGACCCTTAGGGGAACAAAAAATGTTCTATGACGATTTTCCGAATTCTCGCCCATAAGGGAGAAAACGTTGTTTTATTGTTTTATCGAGACAAACTTGGTTTTTAGAAGAATAGTTGTTGTAGCTCCGTCCCAGGTGATACTGCTAGAAAGGAAGTGAAACCAATCGAAAGCTGAGTAAATTTACTATAAGACTAGTTGTGTGTAAACGTAAAAATGAATGAATGTAAGTATGTATATTTTACCAAAAGAAAGCTATTCTAAATTTCCTGACATTTTCTTGATATTTCTTTCCAGCGTTACTCCTCAATGGGCAGGATCTGAGATTTCCGGGTTTCAGAAAAACTTCTTCATTTAACTAGCTTTCCATTCATGTATCACAACCCTGTGTTATTGTGTATGTGAACGATTTAAGAACAAAAGTTTAAATGAAAACATGGATCTTTGAAAAAAAAATTATATTTTTTTCTTCAGTTTATTCAAAAAGCTGAAGAGAAATATTTATTTTTATAAATGTTTACATAAATATTAAGTAAATATGTACTTAAAATAATATAAAAAAGTACTTCAACGAATATAAAAAAAAATCCTAAAACAGAAATCAATAAAATACACTTTTATTTTGAATTTATTAATTCAGGTATCTAATACTGGTTCCAGGAGGCGGCCATTAAGGAACCCCAACCATACATTAACCTAAAAAATTATTATTTTTACCTAGATCACGCATTTGAACACATTTTTACAGGAGTATGTACATCTTATTTATGAGGGATAGGATATTTAATTACCAAAACAAACACGCAAGGGCTCTCGTACATCCCAGTGAGTTTCACAAGCGTAGCCATCAGTATCAATTCAAGGTAAAGCATTTGTTTTCTAAATATAAATACCTGTAAAAATGTGTTCAAATGCGTGATCTAGGTAAAAATAGTAGTTCTTGAGGTTAATGTATGGTTGGGGTTCATTAATGGCCGCCTCCTGGACCCAGTATTAGTTACTGTAATTAACAAATTCAAAATAAATGTGTATTTTATTTATTTACTGTTTTAGGATTTTCTTTTTTTTTATATTTGTGGAAGTACTTTTTTTTTATCGTTCTAAGTAAATATTTACTTCATATTTATGTAAATATTTATAAAAATAAATATTTCTCATCAGCTTTTTGAATAAACTGAAAAAAAAAATATAATTTTCTTTTTACAGATCCATTTTTTTTTTAACTTTTGTTCTTAAATCGTTCAAATACTTCAATAACACAGGGCTGTCATACATGAATGGAAAGCTGGTTAAATGAGGAAGTTTTTGTGAAATCCGGAAATCTCAGATCCTCCCTATTGAGGAGTAACGCTGGAAAGAAATATCAAGAAAATGCCCGTAAATTTAGAATAGCTTTCTTTTGGTAAGATATACATACTTACATTCATTCATTTTTACGTTTATTCTCAACTAGTCTTATAGTAAATTTACTCAGCTTTCGATTGGTTTCACTTCCTTTCTAGCAGTACCCCCTGGGACGGAGCTACAACGGCTATTCTTCTAAAAACCACATTTTTCTCGATAAAACAATAAAACAACGTTTTCTCCCTTATGGGCGAGAATTCGGAAAATCGTCATAGAACATTTTTTGTTCCCCAAAGGGTCCTCTATCACCTCTCACAATATGACTAGACATTTACGGGACACCTTGTATATATGTACTCATACGGGATGATTCAAGTCTAAGTAGCGAAACTGTAGGAGGGAGGTGATTCTAGACGTAGTTTCCAACAAAATCGGTCCTTTGAAGTAAGGAAAAGCAGTTGTGGCCAATGTTCTGTTTGTTATTTTTTTTTTTTTTAACATAGACATATTTTTTACTGAATAAGAAAGGAGAACTACTCAAAAACGTTTAAGATAATTAGATTCAATTATTCCATCGTAAAATAAATAAAATTTCCTTTAATAAAACATTGATTTAATTCACTAACCCTATTAATAGAAGATACTTTCTGGACTTCTAATAAGGCACTTCTATTTTTCTCGATAAATCAACGGTTTTTCACGATTACCCCCCCCCCCCCCCCTAACAGTCTATAGATTCACTACTTACAGGAAAACTTCTAAATTTGGTAAGAATTAAATCACTGGTAATGAAGTGGAATTTTATTGAGGGGTAGTTTGAACAATTTGCTGCCTTTTCTCAAAAAATGGGAAGTTTTGTTACTTTCAAATACCTTGTGTGATAAAACGATGCTTGAAGTTTGCAATATCCGTATCGTTTCATTCAAGGAAACATTTTCAACGTTTCTATTCTACGCTTTCCTAATTGTGCCGTGTAAAAGCATTACCTAGAATCATGCTAATCTCATGCAGTTCCTGTATGTTGGACTTTATTAATGTGTTTTATTTCCTATTTTATGTTTCCTTTAGACATTATTTTATGTTTTCTTTACACACAAATTCAAATAATACTAATAACATCATTTCTCAAAATTGACACAAGGAGGTGTTAATAACTTACTTGAACGTATATATCCAAGTGAGTACGTATATTCAACCATAAACCCGATTATAGCAAAATAATATAGTTAAGAAGGTTTTAACGGTTATTTTTAAGCCGCCATTTCTCTTTACATCTAACTCCTGTTACCACTTTCTGAAGTCATTAAGGATTTGTTTGAGTCATAAAATCCCTAAGAAAAAGGACTGTCATTTTGAAGAAACTGTGGATTCATTTCATAACAGTCTTGCCGTTTTCACAACCATTTCCAGTAAAACGTCTACTAGTAGCAGGCGTAAATTACACTATTTCAAAACTTCCAACTTTCCGCTGGAGAGTTATTCTGTTATAAAGTCTTATTATGCAGAAAAAAAAAGTATATAACATAATTAAGATTAAATTCTTTCAACGATGAAGTAGATGTCATGAATGTACATATTATTATTATTTAAATGTTGATGCCCACTTAGCAATGATTTCTGGGACGACTTATCTTGAGGGCACACCGTTTTCTGACCAGGATAATTAGTTTTTATAACATATGACAAAGTTTGTCAAAATGTAGGAGATGACATTCACCCGAGCTGTAGAAAGAATCAAACTGGCAAATTAAGGCGTATAAACACCCGCAATCATTGGAAATCAGTGAAAAAACAAAACCAAAATGGACAGACATAATTCATCAAGAATAGATTACCGAGAAAATCGCACAATCATCATGATATTCATGATTCAGCAAGCTATAGGCACTTTGGTTCTTTATACACGTGACTCTTCCGTGGTCTATTGCCAATTTCTATCATAATTCCCTTAGCAATGAATCATTATTCAAGAATATTATAAATACAAATAAACAAAGAATAAAACGTTTGTATTAAATCACTAGCTGATGCCTCTGCTTCGTCACGGCAGATAAGTAGTTTTTTTATTGCGTTAAATAATGCATCTTCAAAATTAACGCTGCTATATATTTTCTGCAGTTATTACAGCATGGTTCCCTATGTACTATATGTTATTCGTCAATTGATATGTAATCAAAGTATAATGTTTCTTGGCACTAGGGCGCTCCGAACCAGTGTCAACAAACAGATAAACTAGAGATAACCCGTTATCTATAGATTACCAGTAACAGAAGTTATATCAGTACAGGATGAAATTCGTTGTCAATAATAAATGTACGTTAAAATTTATGTTACTCAAATGTCATTTGGAAACACCCATTATATTTGCGAGCGTTACCAAGAAGTGTTGTGACTGGGGATGCTGATGGGCGAGGAGGCTGTGCAAGGGTTCCGGATATTATTACCTCTGATGGACCATCACCAGGTACAGCGTAAACTCTATGGGGGACCAGTTGAAATGAACCGCAATTAAAATGGTTATTTTGTCCCTCATAGCGTAAACTCCATGAGGGACAGTTTATTTATAGTAATTCAAGGACTGCCACCATAGTTGAAATTAACGGCAATTAAAAATAATATTATGAAATAGATAAAGTACGGTAACAGCTGTTCTGTAATAGTCCTAGCAACGCATTCTGCCTAGGCGAGCATGCTAAAAATTCAAACCCGTCTTTGACTTCGCTCATGGATTGTGGACGATACGGCTTGTCGCAAACTGTCACAACTCTAATTTATTTAGAATAGCCTTCAATGCCTTAAATAAATTATCGAATATTCATACTTCGTCAATTGATAGAATATGTTCGTTCTCTAGTTTGCTCCGATTTGCATATTCGATAGTTGTTTGTCCAGTCTGGACAGCAAACTGCAATTATAAAACAAATACAAATAATCCTAAATAAATGCTTCCGAATAATAACTAACTAGCCAATTTATAGGAAAATTACAAAACTTCATTCTCTAGCTAATATTATAAGCATAAATACAAGTATTCAAAACCAGATTAAAAAGGTTTTTTTTTTTTTTTTTTTTTTTTTTTTTTTTTTTTTTTTTTTTTTTTATCGATGCGAAATAATTTAATTAGGCATTTAGGTGATTATTACAAGAATACTTTTAAAAGATATCGCACTAGCATTTCTAAAGTGACACAACTCAAAAATCGGTGTTTTCAGTTATGTCTATGAATGACATGGTTAATGCCTCTTTATCAACAATCAAACTTGTACACTAGAGGGAACTTGTGCCATGCTTCCTGTCTTAATGCTATGCCCCCTACATAAGCAAGAGTGGCGCATTTTCAGTATGTCCATAGAATCTTTTGCCAACTGGGACCCTTAGGGTACGTTCATGGTGAGGATTCATTCTGCGATGCTACAATAGCTACTCCGATGAGCGCTGCCCCGATGTAAAACAAACACATGTATTAAGGTGGGAGTGTTCATAGTGAGGATCCTTACTTCCGATGCTATTCTCGCACTCGCGCAGTGACCGCGGGGAAAAACATATATTTTGTTTTCTCCTCGCAGTGAGGAGGGAAGCCGCGATGTGGGCCTGACTGTGATTGGTTCCTTCAAAAGGACTCTAGTGCGCAGGTCACCTACCCTCTCTCATTACTTCATCTTGTGTGATTATTCTTTTTTGGTTATTTCGTTGTCGAGATGAAAGAAAATTGGGTCTTTTTGCGAAGACTACATCCAGTTACTTTTGAAGTATTTATTTAGTTAAGTGATTTATAACAGTTACTCGTACTCGCTGATAAGCTTACTGATTAGCTTACAGGTTCTTTGCTGGTTATCTTTTACTACTTGACTCGTTATCTACGGTTATAATTCATATTAGATAATGGCAAGTAATATTTATTAATAAAAAGGTTAATATGATCAAAATCAATTCTCTCAACTATGAAAAAAGTTATTAAGCATTAAAGTTGACTGTTTTGCAGGTTATGAAGGATAACAAACAACGATATTTGTAAACAAACATATTTTATTCCTTTTCTCTCTCTCTTTTTTGGATCTTTTACATTTATTAAGCAATACATGATATGCGTTTCCGATCGCTACGCTACGCTCCACTCGCTCAAGAAGATATGAGAAAACTCTAGCCAATCCAACTCGCAATTAATAGAATTATATTAATTTAAGCGACTCTAGTCTATCCAACTCGCTAAAATTAATAGGATTCCATTAATTTTTCCGAGTAAGAAACCAATCCCTTTTTCTTTGTCAGGAACATCGCGAACTAATTGTAAAGGCTCATTTTTTCTCACTAACATAAGCAGAGCTTTTTCATAAACAAAAGCTAATTCACTGTTGAAGGCTACTTTACTCCCAGCAAGAACCAATGCAATGGTGAGTCAGCATGAACACCCTCCATCGATGTAGAATACATCGGGGCAGCGCTCATGGGAGTAGCTATCGTAGCATCGCAGAATGAATCCTCACCATGAACGTACCCTTAGAGTCGAGGTCTTAAAGCCTGAAAGCCACATTTTAGTAAGTCTTTATTAGAAACAGAAAACCTTCTACGTCTTCGCTCTGAGAAAATTCACCATACATTTCCAAGACTATTAACCAGACGACGGTAATCAGAATACTGTGAAGATCTATAGTAACAATTAAAGTAGAATGAGAATGCCAAGTGCAAAGAAGTATAATATAAGAGAGTCTTGCAGAGTGTTGCAGAAGGTTAAAATGGTTATTTATAACTGGAATCTAGTAGTTAATGGCATTTCTTACACTTGCCCTTCAACAAGTAGAAAGGTCATTGAAGCCGTGAAGCATCTGAGGGCAGACCAGCTGTTTATTTTCCCAGGACTCACCTTGCAAGGACAGGTGAAAGGACCACGCCCCCGCTAGGGTTACGTAGCGGAGTGAATGTAGTTCTGCGCCTAGTTTTGCAAGCAGGAAACGAAACTAATTAACATTCACCCTAGTTGCCTGTTTAGTTATACAGGCATTTAATCGTTGATTCGGAAGGAAGCTGTACTGAATGGACAATGTGCTTCGAAACTCTAACAGCGGCGCATTTGCTTTAGCAACGGCAGAATTTAAACAGATTTAATCAACTCAGACGTTAGTATTGGACTCTTTCCCTTAAGTAAACAACAGAAAAACAATTACAAAGATCTGATAAATATTAAGTAAAACAAATGCTAAATGATTTAAATATTTCATAATCTATGAAATGAAAATTAAACGATTTAAATCGCTGTTGTATTAAATATAAATTAAATTTTCATATTATCTTAAGTAGTTAGTATCATACACTGGAAACAGTAAGCAAATTTAATAATTTCCCGTAGCTAAGAAATTTACTAATAAATCCAACCAATATTCTACTTCTTTGAAAATCACATCCGTTCGATTACATTCTAAGATCTATTCACGAACATAAGTAACGTCACGTCTCCGTTCCGTCACTTCCGTCTACTATCAGTCACAAAAAAATTGTTATAATGACGGTCCGGTGACTGAAGTGGGGCTAGCAATTCATACATCAGTCACTGTTCTGAATCAGAACAGTCGCCGGCCAGCCTCTGTAAAAAATCTTTAAGAAGACATTATCTTAAACAGTTCGTTCTCTAAAGTGGGACTGACGGTTCAGAATTTTCCTATCGAAACAGAAACATTTTTTTGCTTGTTCTTCAAAGTCCACAATGAATAAATTGGCTACCACTAAGAGTGTACGACCAACGGATGCAGGAATTTATTACAAGCAAATACGACCTCTTTGTTCTGTATATAACAGAATGTAAGACACAGATTTAATAGTGAAACTTGCTCATATATTGGATTGACTAAATTGAAAATTGGACGGACTAAATCTTCAGTAAACATAATATAAATTCCGAATTATCACTGAAAATAGAATTCGTTTTGTTCCAATATACTCTTGGATATATTAATTCACAGACAGACAAGAATAATTTAATGCTCGGTAACTTAATATTTCTTTATGCACAATCATAAGGCATGAGTTGTACAAATTTAATGTCGAAAATCTGTAGCTGTTGCAAGAAATTGTGAGAGATAAAATCATTGGCTGTTTTAAACGGAATATTTAAAAATAGCCCCCTCTATGAAGTAAATAATATAATTTTTGGAACAATCTTAAGCCATATAATTAGTGTTGCAAAGGAAATTGCAGGATATGAACGTGTATTTAGAGACGCCTGGAAGTTGCAACTACAGCTCTTCCTCTACTTTACTATCTCTTCAATTAAAATTCAGTACACATAACAATTTCTTAACAGTGTTTTTCCAGCATTCAATTTAAATTATAAAAATTATAACATTAACCCTAGTGTGTGCTCATGGCCTCAGCAGCTTATGCACAATAATTGATACAAAAAAAAAAACATTAACCCTAGTTTTCCGGGATGAAATCACATACATATATCTCGGATAGCATGAAGTAATATTCAATTTCTTTGTAATAATGCACTCATTAACCACCACATTTCTACCATTCAAGGGATATTATACGTTTTCATTGGTGACACGTTCCGCTTCATTACACAAAGAACAGTATATTCAAAATCTCGTTAATCTGCAAAATCAGCATGGTTAAAGCAGTTAAACATAACTCTGTATAAGTTTATCTGAATAAAGTATAAGGCGAACAGTTCATTGTTAAATGATACATATTATCGATGTAAATATAATATTTTTAGTTCATATTTTTGGTTTATAAGAAAATCATTTTATCAAAAAAGACAGAAATATACACAACTTTAACAAAAGAAAGAACAAATATACAAAATTAGTAAAAATTAACTTGGTTTCACTTGTAAGCCCACAAATAAAGTCGTTTCCTACACATAAGTTAATTAAAATGTTTCTTATTTTAACATTAGATATTTTAATAAAGATTATTATATGTATATATTTTATAAATTATAACATAACAGCTCCTTAGCTCTTAAGAAACTCTCTGCCTCAATTCATGGTGGCTCAGTTTTTGAATGTCTTCATGAATATCACAGAGAGGACCATGAATGCCCACTTGGCTTCGAGCCGGTTTGTAGGCTCTGCATTCTATGAATATATGTTTAATAGTAATATTTTCACCGCAAACCGTGCATTCAGGCCTTAATTCAATTTTAAATAAATATGAATGGGTGAGATTAATGTGTATAATTCATGCCCTCGACAGAACCTTCTCTGGAAGTCGGTCAGTAGATTTTTGACATATATTACACATAGGTCTGTGTATTCTTGACATTACGATTTTGTGTGCTAGTTGAGTACTTCCAGTCCATTTTTAACCAAGAAATAATTTATCGTGGTAGCTTTCCCGTCATCTGAAAGATCATTGCTCGACTGTAATATTTATTGTTCAGTAATTACCGCCCATTAGTTCCGATCATGTGTAATTCCAACATCCCTTTATAGTTTTTGTCACGTCTTTACCAGTTAATTATTCTTTGTCAAATATTGTTTGTATACTTACTCAAAGAACTGATATAAATGTGGCATTAATGAAATTTCTCCAAATGCAGAGAATGGACACGAGCTGAACTTAGAACTAAAGGCTTGGTCATAAATCGATACTGTAGCCCAGGTAGAGATAATAAAAGACCAGCCCTATAGAAGCTGCACCTCCGAGAGAGATGTCCTATTTTCGGACCGTGTCACTCTGCCGGACATTTACTGAAAACCCTTTTCTCGCAGAGGTTAAATTTGTTACATCAAAGGATGGAAAAATCTCTTCGTCTATTTCTTCATTTTTTTACTTAAAATACCACAGTCCGAACTTATAGGATAGTCCGGAAAGTTCGTAGAGATTTTATTAATACTAAGCTGACCCATTACTCAAAACCTCGATTTATTTTTTTTTTTTTTACATATAGGCGGTAGGTCAAAAGATAAAAATATCACCAAAGAGTTCTACCCTTTTGGTGCTTCTTCAGGGGAACTTGTTACAAATATAAATTTACAGCTTCAGCCTGAGCATGAGGAAATGTTGACATTTAAAAATGTATAACTTGAATAAATGTAGTTTCGAGAATTACCATTAAAATATTAGTAATATTATAAGCAATTAATGTAGCCAACAAAAACAAATAAATATCTTTCACGCAGGAGCTCCAAAACGCAGCTAACAAAGTAACGAAGTGGTTTTATGACGCATTCCTAAAGAAAACCTTAAAATAACCAATATAAATACTACGAGACGAAAATAGTTCTGCTTATTATTTTTTTTTATTATTATTACATTTTAACATCCATTTATTATTAACTACTAATTTTAGGGACGGGTTATTTATAGGTTGATTTTATAGGTTG